>OZ026614.1:110258199-110873117 GCA_964020975.1 Hermodice carunculata | reverse complement strand
TTTTTGGATTTTTAATGAATTTTTTTGTTCTTTTTTGGGCAAATCTTAAAAAATCTTCTTCTCTGAAACCGCTCACCCAATTACTTTGATATCACACAGAAACACTCCCTGGGACACCTAGTTCTTAATTTGTTCACCAGGTGGCGCTGCAATTTTTTTACTATTTTTTTATGAATTTTTGTGTGTTTTAGCTATTTTCGACTTCTTCTCCAGAACTGTCCCTCAGATTAAGCTGAAACATGGTGGATATGTTCCTTGTAGAAGGGTCAAACAAAGTTGTTCACTATGTGTAAATGCTGCAGATTCCTGATTTTTAGCGATTTTTTCAATTCGGGTACTAATCGGTCAATGCAGCTTTCCTATTGATTACTATGGAAGTCAATGAGCATTCTAATGCTAATTCACATTTTTGACTTCTTCTCCAAAACCGTCATCCAGATTAACTTCAAACTTGGTGGGGATGTACCTTTGGTGGGTGTCTACCAGGTTTGTTCAAGTGGTCTTGCTCCAGTGATTTTTGGATTTTTAATGAATTTTTTTGTTCTTTTTTTGGACAAATCTTAAAAAATCTTTTTCTCTGAAAGCGCTCACTCAATCGCTCTGATATCACACGGAAAGACACCTAGGGACTCCGTGTTCTTAATTTGTTGACCAGGTGGCGCTGCAATTTTTTACTATTTTTTTATGAATTTTTGTGTGTTTTAGCTATTTTCGACTTCTTCTCCAGAACCATTACTCAGATTAAGCTGAAACGTGGTGGATATGTTCCTTGTAGAAGGGTCAAACAAAGTTGTTCACTATGTGGGAATGCTGCAGATTTCTGATTTTTAACGACTTTTTCAATTCGGGTACTTATCGGTCAATGCAGCTTTCCTATTGATTACTATGGAAGTCAATGGGCATTCTAATGCTAATTCACATTTTCGACTTCTTCTCCAAAACCGTCATCCAGATTAACTTCAAACTTGGTGGGGATGTACCTTGGGTGAGTGTCTACCAAGTTTGTTCCCATGGTCATGTTCCAATGAATTTTGTTTTTTTTTTATGATTTTTTTTTCAAAAATCTTTACAAAAGTTTTAATAGGAAAGTTTTAACATGGGAATTTCTTGTAATGGTTGTAACTAAAATACTTCAGGCCAGATTTACGTCAAACTTGGTGGGGATGTGCCTCAGGTGGATCTCTACCAAGTTTTTCAAATGGTCACGCTCTATTGATTTTTGGAATTTTTATGAATTTTTTTTTTTGGGGGGGGGGGCAAACCTTAAAAACTCTTCACCTCTGAAACTGCTCACCCAGTTGTTTTGATATCGTTCATAGGCACTCCCAGGGACGCATAGTTCCCAATTTGTTCACCAGGTGGCACTGCAATTTTTTCTATTTTTTTTTTTTTTTTATGAATTTTTTATATGGTTTTGTTATTTTTCACTTGTTCTCAGAACCGTCACTTAGATTTAAGTGAAATGTGATGGATATGTTCTTGTGGAAGGGTCAAACAAAGTGTTTACTAGGTGGCATTGCTTTAGATTCCTGATTTTAAAGTATTTTCCATTCGGGTACTTATCGATCAATGCAGCTTTCCTATTGATTACTATGTAAGTCAATGGGCATTCTAGTGCTAATTTACAGGACAACTGACACAAAATTTACTGTTTACTTGAAAACTTGAGATCTGTTTTGAGTTAGTACTGTGATGTTGCACATGTTGATGTTTTTGTATGAAGGTCATGCTCAGACAGTACATGAATGACTTTGACCTCGTTTCTGGGGTCACAGTGCAACATACATGAATTTTACTCTTCATTATAACTTGAGAACTACTTGAACCTTGATGTTGCACATGTTAGTGTTCTTGTATAAAGGTCAGACTTACTCAGACCATGGATGACCTTGATCTTTTCCCAAGTTCCTAGAGCTGCAAGTGTGATGAATGTCAAGATCAGCTGAGCATGGGCTGTTCACACAGCCCTCTTGTTTTTGTTTTTTTTACCAACAAACACGGTCACGGGCCGTGCAACACAAGCGAGTGTGAACAGGCACGAGTCCGGGCATGGTTTTCCGTTATATGCGTATATTTTTCACAGCCTTCGGTCATAAATTTCATTCCTCATTTGTTCTTTTATACATATTTTTATCCTTTCAGACATTTCAATCAAATTAAAGCAACAAACTTTGGATAAAAACATCGTGCCATGACGTATCTGAGACAGCGATCGACAACACATCGTGTTGACACAAATCTCAATCAGGCTAAGCTTCGTCACCGTGCGGTGACGGAATCTGCGTATTTTCCTTGCTTTGCTTATGGAATTTTCATTCCTGCCTTTATCTGTGTCTAGATCTGTTCCATCGAAGTCGTTTTGCGAAAGTATGATGTCAAAATTTCGCATCTTGGTCCTATAATCTTTGCGTGAATGCGACATGTTCACCTGCACAACAAATCGAACTTGACTCAAGCACATGGCAAACAACGAGTTTGATTGGACGGTGACTTGCACGTGACCAAATCCATCCAATGAGAAACCTGGAAATGACCCAGCGCGTTTATAATGAGGTTCGATTCTCATTCTGGGCTATTTTGGAGGGATACCCCAGGAATATTTATTTCTTAGCCAATAAGAGAGCTTATTACATTAAGAGACGAAATTCTGAGGATTCCAGCAGTATAAAAAACAATGGCAGACGACGCAAAACGTCGTGGCAGCAAAGGGGCAAAGTAACGAAGTTTTCGCGTAAATTTTGGGAATTGTATCATTCAAATTGTCACGAAAAACTGGTAGTTGTTTCATTTTTATCCATATAATAAAAATATATTTAAGATTTTTATCAAAAATATTCTACTAAAAACTTGTTTTACTGCACAAATACGCGTTTAGCACTAAACTCTGTATTATCGCTCACGTATAATCGATTATGGGAATTTTATAATCGAGCGCTTGGTCTTTTAAATTAATCGGACGATTGTCGATTAATTCGATTAATCGGAACACCACTAGGCAATACTGATGGAGAAAAGGCCCCAAACTTATTGCCAAGTAGAGACAAAAGTCTAGTATGACAAAGCTGTGATACTAAACTGTAAGGTAATATTTTGAGGGAGTTTACAGTATTCCAACTATCAGCTTATGTAAGGGCTGAAGTGAAATTATGGCAGTGTAGATAAGCAGGGAACACAAAAATGTAGCATGAGACTTGGCAAGTCTGCGTATCTACCCATAATGTTGAGGTTTGGTGCAGCAAAGTTGGTGAATCCAGTGGTTCTCTCTCTGCAGTCTGAGATTCATGGAATGGACTGTTCCGGGGGGGGGGGGGGGGGGGGGGGGGCGGGGGCGGATGTGTTCTAGAAATCTGAATGGTTAGCGGAAGGTTAGCCCCATTATGGTCCGGCAGACAAAAATGTCTACCAGGTGGCTGGCTTACATCTTTGTTCTTGATGTAAAAGAAGTGTTCACTCACTCTTTTCATCAGTGTGTGTTTTGCTTGTGTTTACATGAACCTCCCATTGGTGTTCTCTAGGAACGACCAGTTCTGTGGCTGGTTACGGTGCCAGTAGTATCTAATCTACTACAATTGGGCAGGCCCTTGTGTCACAAGGGTTCTGTTCTATGGCTCCAGAGACTGATGCAACAGTAGCAGTCTTGGGATACATGTATTTCAATCTGGAACATGTGACCAGATCTTTTAGGTTTTTTACTCTCCTAAATCCTAGAATGACTTGTCTGTCTCCCAGGTGTTCCGCATATCTAGAGGCCCTGATAGTGCTCCAGTGACGCTGTATGATCTCCTTAAGAGGTGGGAGCGCGGGATTAAACTCAGTGATCAGGAATAACTTTTCTTGATTGAACTGGGAGGGAGTATGTGACCTGCTTATTAGTAGCATCTGTCTGTCTGATGCTCTAACTCTACTCAATGCATCTATGAGTAGGTTCTCCTCATAACCCTGAAGTATATTATTAGTTATTCACTGTATTAGTGTGAAATACAGGAAGTATCTCCCCCAAAGACAGCTGTATTACCCGAGGCGAATCATGGCTTGTATCGCATGACAGAGACTTCTGGTGGCTGATTGATGCACTAACCAGATAGGGAGATACAGCGAGAATACCGCTGTATTCCCCGGTCAGTTTCAGGAATCGCGCTGTATTTCACCTTTGCAGTAATTAATGCACAAATAAGGGTAATACAAAGAGTGTACCATAGCTATTAACCAATCAGAAGCCAAGGATTCTATCAAAAATGGGATAAAATAGTGGATGATCTTGAGGGCGTTGTTTTCGAAATCTTCTTCAAGATGACAAATGCATTTCAACCATAGTGATTGACTGAAGGGACCTCCAATCTTACTGGGTTTAGGGTGAGCTGAGTTGTAATGAAGATACATATGAGTATCTGTGGGTTTCGCGTATAGTGTTGTATACACTTTCCTTGAGCTATTCACCTTCTCTGTGGTGTCAAGGAAGTTAATTTCTGAGCTGGAATAGTCAGCTGAGAATTTGATGGTATGGTGACAAGTATTTAGATGTTCAATGAAGTCAAGGAGATGAGCTTCACCGAATGTCAGAATAGCAAAAAATGGCATCTATGAACTTATACCATACTAAAGGCTGCAGGGGGAACGATGACAAGATATTTCTTTCCAAATGATTCCATTTAAACTTGGTGGGGATGTACATTGGGTATGTATCTACCAACTGTGTTCAACTGGTCATGCTCCAATGATTTCTGGACTTTTAATGGTTTTGGGGGGGTTAAATATTTGCACTCCTATTGATTACCATGTATAAAGTCAATGGAGTCTGCAATGGTAGTTGACATTTTGACTTCTTCAAAACCATTAGCCAGATTCACATGGAACTTTGGGTCCAGATACTCCATAGATTTGGGGGATTTTTTTCATATGATTGTGGATGACCTTCAGGTCATAGATCAAGGTCACAATGCCTTGCAAAATAAAATGGTTTCCTTGCAACATCCTCAAATGGGTATGATTGAAGTCCATCAAACTTGGTCATTATTTACCCAGGTGAGACTTACTTTAAAATTGCTCAGAGGTGACATTGAGGTCAAATGTCAAGGTCAAACTTTCTGTAGAAGAATGGTGGCCCTCTTAAAGAGATGGCCTCTGGTCAGAGGCACCTGTTTGGGGGATTAATAATGTTTTTCCCATGGAAAACTTGCTCCTTGTTAGGAAAATGCATACTGCATATATAATATAAAACAGTTGTAGACTATTGCTGCATTCACTGGTTAGTTTTATGGACCCAGAAAGATGAATACTGACCTCAGCCTCCAGCCTCCAGCCTCTGTCATTCTTCTTCTTTCAGGTCCAGGAAACTAACCAGTGACCTCAGCAAAAGTCCATAATTGTATAATACTAAACTCAAGGAAATTTTGCCAGATTTAATCAAATCAAGTCAAAATACAAAAACATGTTTTCCATAGTACTTTGATATATATAAAGAGAAACTTACACACATGCACGCACGCACACCCCCCCCCCACACACACACACACACAAGGTCTCATAGCATATATTTTTTGTGGGGGTGGCTATTTGGGAAAATGAACTTGCAAAAATCTCTTTTTGAGGCTAATTTGGGAAATTTTATGCTCAGGAATATGAATGATTATACAGTAAACATGGTAAATCCCTGAGGACTTGATAGTTAAGGATTGCCTGCTTGACAATTTTTTTTTGTCCAACACGCCATGTCCCACAAAGGTGGAAGCTGTCTGCCTTTTTAGGGTTCATTAGCAACACGTTGTCATTAGCTGTAAGTCTGTCTGAAACAGTTTGTTCACTCAGAAGCTGGAATTACAGGTATACCAAAATATTTGAAGCACTGAACACACATGCTAAGAACAGTAATTTTCAGTTTGTCTTATTTTTCCCCATTGATATTTTAGAAGAATTGAAGACTAAAGATGACTGATAAATCCCCAAACTGGACAAAGCCTTCGGATGTCATGAGGATACGAAGGAAGAAAAAGAGCATCTCCAAGCCCCAGCTGTCCAGAGAGAATGATCCCATAGCTGCATGTACCAGTGGGGACCAAAGTCGAGTCCGACCATCAAACAAGCGCAGAAATCCATTTGGTTGCTCCCCTCCTAAACAGACTCAGTCTCCGAGGAAAAGGGCAAATTTAAGACCTTTGGATGTGCATTCAACCCCAAAAGAAGACACAAAAAACGGGATTCTTTTTGGTGCTCTGGATCAAGCATATGAACAAACAAAGGTATCATTCCGCTAAAAACATGGGTCAGATGCACAGAATATTGACTTAAAAGTATTGATCACACTGGTGTATAGGCTTGGTTAGCGCTAGCAGTAGCCAAAATAGCCAATTGCTACTAAAACTTCAAAATGGCTAGTAAAAGTAGCAAATGGCTACTAAAATCTCCCAAAAATTCTTTATTTCCATGCAGAAATTTAACAGATTTCAAGTCTGTGTAGGTCTTTCCTCAAAAAATAAAAATTTTGGCTACTAATTTTAAAATCCTAGCGCTAACCTAGTATAGGCATATCTGATTTTTGAAAAAATGATTTACAACAAGTGTTGTTGTAGCTACCATTCAGACTAAGTTACATATATGTACATTGGGGTTATTTTAAAGGTATAAAGTGTAAAGTTTTGAATCTGTTAAAGCTGAATAAGAGAATTAATAACACATTTCTTTAAGTGAAAATCGTTAGTGAGCTGAGAACAAATATGTGGACTTTAATTCAAACCTAGGCCTGCATAACATCACCAATGTAATGTTTGCCACTGTCACGCTGCTTTTTTTTTTCTGAAAATCACGTACAATGCGTTCACATCTGTTTGTGTGGGAGAACAAAAGGGGAGGACATTGCAGTAATTTGGAAAATTATAAGAATGGGAAAAAGGGGTGGTCAGAGTGTGCTGGCACAGGCGAGGACTTTGGCCCTGCACAAGGCAGGGAAGGTAAGAAATTTTAGAAGTAACTGGTTGGTACAAAGTGCGGGAAAGACAGGAATTTCCAGTGTGACAAATAAAAATGCCCAGTATTCTCATACGGAAAACTCCTTTAACCCCCTCTCATTACATTTTGTTGCAGGGTTTGGCTGGTGATACACTAGCCCAGACAGCAAGAGATGAATACAGAGATGTGTGCAATAAGAAGAGTCACATCACTACAGATAAAGAAAGCCTGGTAAGGACGGACGGACGGACACACACACGCTGTGTATGGCACACTAAGTGAACAAAAGATAGGGTCTGTTTGTGCAAAACAGATCCGAGATCTGGAGCAGATAAAACAGAATCAACTTCTGGTGGCACAGTTGTTGCAATGAAATGAAGCTTCTATAGTGTCATCCCACATTGTTAAGGATGTTGACATAAGGAACGTAAACTTTAGAGTCCAGAGCAAGCTGATTAGAGAGAATTCAGTCAGGCAAACTTGTCATTTTGGTTGTCACTTTTGAGTTTTGGCTACACGTATATTCAGGACATTTGTGGATAGAGTCTGGTGATTTCTGCATGAATGTCAAGTCTCTCCTGACTGGGAGTCTCCTACTTTTTGGTCCTAATTTCTGTATTTTTCATTGGAAATTTTTGCCTATTTTAAACAGTGTCTGACATGAAAATCCAATGACTTCTGTTTATTCTTTGAAAAGAGCACTTCTTGTACTCTCCTGAAAATGATGACACTACAGAATGGCCATATCAGCTGTAGTATTGCTTTGGCCCGTATCATTCAGATAGAAACTACCAGTAGGTAGGGAAGGATCCCTGAAAGAAATATGGCAACATGTGTCTCTTGCCAAACTAGCAGCTTTGATCAAGTAACTGTTCAGCTGTTTCAGTGCCACATTTTGACTGAGTCAACAGCTTTCCTCGACACACATTGCTCCCAAAGCATGCCAAGCAAAGCTATTGATGTGGATTAAGTCTGTGTAACTTCAGGCATGCTGTACTTGAATGAAAGGTCCTGTTGCCAGGGACATGAATCTGGCACCGTTCAGTTCATTTTAAGTAGTTTGACTTCAGTCGCAGTGTTCACTGAAACAGTACAGCGATGGTCATGTTCTCCAAAAACACACACCAGGTTTAATATATCATGATCAGTATGTCTGTTTCATGGTGGCTGCTTGTCACAGTTGCCCAGGTAAGAAGTTTTGGTGGGAAAATAAAGTACTTGCCTCAAACTGTAAGGGACCCTTGGCCTGATGGGTACTGATGTGTCAACAGTGTTTCCATTGCCACTGATGAGAATCATGTGGATTCAAAACTGGTCTGGCTGTTCACCTGTTCCTGGGGTTTTCTGTCACTGGTCTTAACTGGTGTTCACTTTTTTTCTAAATGATATTTGCATGGATGGACAAGCCTTCTTGGACAGGAGGCTGCTAAAATGCCGGTCTTACTACACCTTAGGATTGCTACTAAATAGCAGAATTGCAGAGCCCTGACTCTATCCAAGTTCAGCTGACCACATGATTGTCAGAGTCCTCAAGTTTGTACTATATTTTCGCATTAGAATTAACAAAAATACATACTGTTGACCATTAAAGTTGTATAATTTTTGTAGAAATGTGACATTTTACAATTAATTCTGTGAGAATGTCGCAATATTTGAGTAAAACTACACTTGTCACTTTACACCAACTAAACATATATGTTAGTCGATGCATGTGGTGACTGTACTATTAAGGCATGTTTCTACAAGTTCATAGATGCTCAGACCTGGACCACAAGGTATTATAATGAGCCAGTGGCAAAAAAAAAAAAAAAAAAAGAATAGCTTTAGTAATGAAAATACTTGCCATGCTGTTCACATCTTCTGAATTCATTGTATTTTATTTTTGCACATATGTGACTTTTTTTTTTTCAGCCTACGGATGACAAGCCAGAAGCAGAGCCCCAAGGGGAGGAGAGAGTACCTGTAGACTGGAGTCTCAGAACTAAGGTTCGATTCATCTCGCATAAACCATTCAGCTGGTGTCACCCGCTCAAGACAACTGAGGAGGCCAGTGGAGTTACATCATTTGTAAGGTGTACATCGCCTCAGGTCAGCTCTGGTAACATTCATTTATTATACAGTATTGATCATAGGTGACGTTTTGATTTGGCTTTTTTTTAGTAGTTCCTGTATTTTACCGTAGCAGGGTGGAAACAAGAAGTACAGGTGCATAATGTGATCAACAGAAGTTGAAACTATTCTATAAGACAATTGGCAAAATGTGTGACATAAGAACATAATGCATGATGTGCAATGCACCCATTGTGTGCTGACAAAAAACTGAACTGTAGACCTAGACTCTCACCACCACCCCCGAGATAGAAATGATGATTCTGTGATTCTGCCCACTTTAAAAGCTAAAGGGGGAAGCGCATGGCCCTAGTATGGTTATGGGCACTGTCCGTATGTCTGTCCGTCCATCCGAAACAAATTTTGTCCAGGCCATATCATCTAGAATATAAATGGTAGCCCTTTGAAATTCATAGAGTTGGTAGATCATAGGTAGTAGATGTGCACAGGCACTGTTTTGTATGGCTAATTGCTTACATTATTTTATTAAATAATTAATTGACTAAAGCCATATCTTTAAAACTATAAATGCTAGCGCTTTGAATTTTTCAGAGTTGGTAGAGCTTAGGTAGGAAGTGTGCATTGGATTAAACTTATTCGCCTGATTATTTTCCTTTACTAATTAATCAATTAACAAAGATTGAAATTTATAGAGTAGGTAGATCATAGGTAGTAGATGTGCATAGGCATTGTTTTGTGTGCCTAATTGCTTACATTAATTAGTAAACAAAATTTTGTTAGGCAACCTCCAGATCAGAAACAATTTTGTCCGGGCCATATCTTTGGAAATATAAATGCTAGCCCTTTCAAATTTTCAGGGTTGGTAAATCTTATTTCCATATTACCACCAACAGAAACTTTACTTACTATCATATACAAATGTGCATCATGTGTATTTAGCACCATCATTATTGTGGGAGGGGGATATGGGCAGAGTCGGGGCTACTTGTTGCGATCAGCACTGAGGTTCATCATCATCATCATCATCATCATTGTGCTGTCTACAATACATGTGTGTCAATAAAATACAGTTGATGATAAGTGATTTAATCAGTCATAATTTCAATATTAATTTTACTATGACTATGTTCAACAAGTCAAGTTTTTGGCAACAGGCTATGGCACCGATTACTTGCATATTAATCAGCAAGTGACTGTCAGGAAATATTTGCCAGCCATGTTCATTCATGTATATCTGATAGTGGCTACTTGTCTCAGCCTTGTATTTGGTCCAGAAGGAACAGCATTCCAGCGTGGTTATCACAGATTTTAATGTGTTACTTTTGCCAGGGCTCACTGACGACAGAAGCTGCCAAGTGTGAGTTCAAACGCTGTTCCATGTATTGGCAGCACCCCAGCCTTCCTTGGATTCGCCTCTTCCCCAGAATTACTGCTGATAATAAAATTGGGTTAGCTACTTTCACATATATATTTATATCATATTCACCAGCATATAATTAATGTATTATGATTAATGATACAGAAGAGTGACTCGGTAAGAAGAGCAATGTCCAAGTTCAATTTTAACTTAACTGAGTCTACCAACAGCATCTGGTCAGACAGAATTTCTGTTCCAAGATGGAATATCTGAACTTTTGTGACAAAATAAATGTGACAGAGCAAAATAATTGGACCTGAACGGGTATTTTCAATACAAGCCACATTGACATGATATGATATTCAGAATATCAAAATTCCTTCAAAAAATAAGATTCTTGCCAAATGGAGAAGACTGTAATGTGTTTGATCTAGATAATTTTAACAAAGTTTGTACACTTTTTTACATGCACCTTAATGTCAAAGGAAGTTTCGCATAATCTTTTGGATGTATATTTCTGCATGTTCTTGTAAAAGTGAAAATTAGGCATAAGATATGGACGTGATTTGTACGTTTTTGAGCTTCATACTTTGATCATTTTTGCATGTGTTACAGGAAGCCACAGGCCTGGCTACAAGAGGATGCCATACAAACGGCAATAATGGCAGATTGGTAGGTCACATACGTCAGTCTACATGTACGGTGGTCCTCATCATCATAGACCACCGCGAGAGAGTGTCTTGGAAAGGTGGTCTGTGAAGATAGGTCCCATTGTACATTACAAAGAAAGAATAAGGGACTTCGTGAGGTGGTCTTCCAAGATGGAGTGGTCTTTTCCCAGGAGGGAAAGTGTCTCAGGACAGGGATCACTTTACCTGTCAGCTGTCTGTCAACAGCAAGCTGCAGCTTTTGTTCACGTTTATTCAGTGGACATGGAGAAATAGTAACAGAAGCTCCCCTCCCCCCCTTTTTTTTTTTTGGTGACAGAACTCCCATTTTTTGGTGACAAAAAGAGAATTCATTGAAAAATATGTAGGGAATATAATACAAATTAAGTTTTGGGGTTTTTTTGCAGATATTAATCTAAGTGTGTCAGATGGCCAAAATTTAACTCATATTGCAACAAAAAATGCATGGAAAAAATGCAATGGGAATGGGCCCCTGCCCTTAGCCTGCCTTGGTTGTTTTGCACCTTTGTTGTCTGACTCTTGTAAGCTACATGGGAGGGGGTATTTTCCCACTTGACCCTCCTTATAAGTTGGAGCCCCTGTAGTACACACCAAAAAGTTAACATTTTCACTGCTAGATTACAAACTGTGTCAACAGGTTTCCGGAGCAGGCTCTGAGTGCATTGTGCAATGAGCAAGGCTCTGGACCTCAACATTGTGCAATGAGCAAGGCTCTTGACCTCAACATTGTGCAATGCAGAAGGCTCTTGACCCGGATATTGTGCAATGAGGAAGGCTCTTGACCTGGATATTGTGTTATGAGGAAGGCTTTTGACCTGGATATTGTGTTATGAGGAAGGCTTTTGACCTTGGTGGGTACATACAGGAGGTAAATTGACTGACTAAAAAACAGTCTTTTTTTTTTCTATGAATATGCATATCTTGATTTATCACACATGAAGCTCAGAAGTTTATTTCTACATGTATACATTTATTGATTGGTTGTCTTTCAATTAGAAGTGAGTGGAACTAAAATCATTGATTTTCAGATAGATATCTCATGACATAACACCATACCATGAAGTATGAGCTGATGCTGTCAACAAGCATGGAACAGCCTCTGTTGGTTGCCTTTGCTCTTGGCTGTGTTTCCAATTTCCTCAGATTTGGAGGAGGAGGGTGTTTTAGTTCTGATTTTTGCTACAACTAATACATCTGAAACTACAATAGGGCAGAACATAAGCTAGCACGTATATTGCAGTGCGTTTGAGGAAAACTGTTTTTGAATGTGACCCAGACCCTTCAAAGGCTTTCTTATTTGTTGCGTACACACTGACAGGTCGTCTAGCTTCACATCCGTGTTTCACATGCTGCGTGCCAAAACGTGCCCGTACTTCTACTTGTGCACGCATCAGTTCACTGTCCTATTCCGGGCTGCAGGATTATCCAACTCCAAACTCGTCCATGCCTTGGTAACGCCAACAACAAGAGGATTCAGGGAAGCCCTAAAACACGAAGGTAACGCTTTTTTTTTTTACCAGTAAAGTTGACATTTTGGTGCAGGAGAAAAGTTTTGTCATGTAAATTTCTATTAGTCTATATAGTCAGAATGATATTGTATAGCAATTGGGGCATGAACATGTTGAACAGCTCATATTGTATCAGTGGGGACGTATTCGTGAAAACACTGGTTTTGTTTGGCTATGTGTGGTAACCTGAAACATTGTGATGTTTCATTTCAATGTGAAAAAATAATTGTTTGTGTATCAAAATTAAGATCTTTGGCAGCTGAAACTTGCAAGATACGAATCAAAAAATGTATATGAATTACATGTAAGTAGATATACTCCATAGATGACCTTATTAGTTCTCCCAGGTCTGTATCAGTGCTTTAACTGGAATGCTTGGCTATAATTCCTATGCTTCCCTTGCTGTGAACATGATACTGATAGTGACCATGGCTATGCCACTGGCAGCTTGTACTGACAAGGTGTATCAACACCAGAAGTTTTGGTCAGCAACATACATGTTCAAACAGCCTTCCACACCATAGGAGACCACTTAAGTGCCGTGTGTCTCAGGAACACATGAACAATTGACGAGATGCTGGCACTATTGGGCCACTTCCTTTAGTCAGGGTTTTCTTGAGAAGGTGTATGCATCATGATTGTCAATTTTTTTTTTTTTTTTTGTGAAGTGAGTCACCTATGTTTGATGATTGATGCCTTTTCAGTTTTTAGCTCTGCTGACCAAAGGTTGCAGAGCTTATGTCTGCCCATTCGTCCATCCACCCGTTCTTCAATTTCTTGCTTGTGAGTGCGATACAGTCCACAGTTTTTAAGACAGTCCCATTTAACTTTTAGGACTTATCAAGGGTATAAAAATCCAGGCCGAGTTCGATATTGAGGACGCCATCTGCACTATTATTTAATGTATTTGTCAAAATGTGAAAATTTTGTGAGTGCTCTAGCATCCACAATGTTTGATAGATTTTCGTGAAATTTAGTGGGATTGTGGAGGAGGTCAAAGTCTATGTTGCATTGGATACCAGTGTCGCCACCTATAATTTGACAAATATTAGGAGCCAAAATGTATTTTAAGTTATGAAATGCAATTGGGAGTAGACTTGCCAAGGTTATAGGATAATTATATAGACCATGTCCAATGCTAGTATGTTAAGTATGATTAGTGACCTTGACCTATTTTTGTGAGGTCACCAGGCCTGCAAAGTTGAGAGGGGTGATTTTGTCATGGCAGGATGTAGCTTCCACATCAATGACAAAGAGAATTGAGCCTCTGGATCGAACTTGCACTTGATCACATTGAACTAAAACTGTAGTTGGTGACGTATTTTTTCAGTCACCGTGACCCAATAATTATGGAATTCGATGCTTGTCCAACTTTATTGTTTTTCTTCAATAACTTGAAAACTTATTACCCGATCTGAACAAACAAACTGTGTATGGAAAGCAGGAAGCAGGACACACATTTTGAACATACGCAATTTTTAATCCGAGTTGAAGGCCAAGGTCAAACCACCATTTGAAATATAGAGGTCATTTTCTGAGTGCTCTGCAGCCCCCAGTTTTTTTAGTTAGGCCCATATAACTTAAGGACTTATCAAGTGTATGAAAATCTTATGTCGATGCCAATGTTGGTGGCGTGACTTGTAGTATTATATAATGTATGGGTCAAAATGTGATTATCTTGTGACCAGTCCAGTATCCTTTATTCTTTATGGATCTTCATAAAATTTGGTTGGATTGTAGAAGAGGCCAAAATCTCTTCTGCATATGATACTAGTGGCGCAGCGAATACTTTGACAGAAATTATGAGTTAAAATGTGTTGAAAGGTACAGTAGTAGCCGCTGTTTATGACCACCCCTGATGCCACCCCAAAAAGGTCACATACTGGAGGTGGCTGTTCATGTGAAGGGCATGTTCAGGTGTCCTGACCACACATTGCATATACAGAAAAAAAAAAAAAAAAGAATTAAGCAGTATTTTATTAAACCCCAAAACACTCGAGAATTACACACCATGCAACTGATATTCCACTTCTGAAAAGTTTAATCATCATTCAATCAAATCAAAATGAAAGTGGAAAAAAAACAAGCCAGCAAAAGTTGAGTGTATGCAAGCCATTAGTCATTATGATGTCTGCGTAAGCTGAACCATGAATAAACAATGACACTGTGCATTTAATTTTGCTTTTCAATTTTTCCCGTGCAAAGGAAAACTGGTCATTTTGACCAGGTGGTTGCCAAACCCAGGGGTTGGTAATTGCAGATATTACTGTACAAAATTCCATAGCTCAAAAAATAATTGAGCTAGACATGCCAAATGTATGGGATGCATAGATCCTGTCCCATGCTAATATGTTCTACAAGATCAGTGACTGACCTATTTTTGTAAGGTCATCAGACCTGCTAAGTTGGAAGAAGTGATTTTGTAAAGTTAGGGTGTAGTTTGAACATCAATGGCTAAGGGAATGGAGCCTCCAGATTAAAATTGCACTTGAGTACATTGTATATAAACTTCTACTTGGTGACCTACTTTTTGCATCACCATGACCCAATAATTTTGTGACCTTGACCTATTTTTCAAGGTCATTAGGTACTTAAGAAAAAGACATTTAATTCAATATCTTGATAATAAGCAATAAGGCGAGTGATACCAAATGTACCACAAATATGTATCATGTGGAAATTTGATATTGCATAATATTGCCAAACTTGATTAATTTTTCAAGGTCCTGGATTGAATACATTTCAGACAATGATTTTTTGGTGATGGTGCTCAGCAAAGCATTAGGCACATGGACCTCTTGCTATTGGAAAGAGCGTTCTTGTACCTGCAATATGTACTTGTATTTCAGGAATAGAATTCCGTTTGCCTCTGTGCCCACAAAGAACGAAAAGTATTGTGGAAGCTGGATCAGACAGCCTTTTTCCAGGCAGCCCAATGCCTGCTATGCAGCCCTTGGACACAGAGACCGCAAGGTAAGATCCTCACGTCCTGCCTTAGTCCTTCAAGTGTTTATCCTGGTGGGAACTCGCGAAATACCCATTAATTTGCTGGCTTCAGTTTAGCAACATAAGGTGCAGACAGCGGTTACTTTGTTGAATAAGTTTTCTAGATTTTCCCCATGTTGCATGGTGCAGAAGGTTTATCCATTGAATTACCCTCCTGGAGTTTAACTCTTTCAGTGCCACATTTTGACTGAGTCAACAACTTTCCCCAGTGCCTGCTGGATGCAATGCACTCAGAGGGCATGGAGGAAAGCTGTTGATACAGAGGTCTAGGCAAATGGTGGTCACCTAACTAATGTTATTTTAATTATAAGTGGAAATATTCCCACAAATTTAATTTCCCAAATTTTCCCAAATAAAACCCATTGGGAAAATAAAAATTAGAAAATTTTCTTATGATAAAGAATACAAAAAAGAGAAATTGTAAGCCAGGGAAAATAAAAATGGTGAAATTTTCATTTTGTAAAAAACCTGGAAATTTTCCATTCAGAAATGTTTCCTTTTATGCAGTACTGGACCCTTTCTACACATGGCCTCTATTCCTGCAGTGACTGAGGGTTGTTCAATGTATTGCATTGTCTTAGTAATTGCGAACAAAAATTCCACTTGGTTTTGATGGTTGTGCACGAAAACATAAATTGAAAAACATGTTATTAAGTTCATAAACATGTTTCAGTTGCAAGACTCTGGATGAAGATGATGCAGAGATAGATGACCCCGAGGAGGAAGTGCAAGACACAACAAGTCGTGAAGATGGAGCCTCTGCTTGGCTGGAGAGCATGGGACTCAACAAGAAGGAATTCCCTGCTTTGGCCCCTAACAGGATCAAACTGTATCCTTGGCAGTATGGTTTCCATAGATTGTTGTAAGCGTGAGAGGCTGTATGTGTCAATTATTCAATGGACAAAATCGACTCTATTGTATGATCAGAAATTAAATTGCAAAGTACATGTACATTGCAAAATGCATGCCCTGAACTCATTTTGACCTTGCAAGGTCATTAATAGTTGGTTAAAGTCTTAAGTTTCTGTCAGTGTAAAAGGTTGTATCTGCATTCAGGTAGTGAGAAAGTACATGTAAAGTATTGTTGTGCCAAAGGCTGTTTGTATTCCAATACTGTATTTGTTATTACTTTATCATAACATTTGCTCATGTCAGTCAGTTAGTCGGTTGATAGACTGGTTTCTGCACCATAACTCAAGAAGTTTTTGAGATAAGACTGTGATATTGCCCTGGTATATACTCCAGTATAAGAGCTAGGTGAAATATAAAGATGGTTGACCTTGACCATATTTCCAAGGTCATGGAGATACTATAGTAAGTTTTGGTTTCCGCTCGATAACTAGAAAACTGTTTACGATAGGACCTGTATATTGCCCATGATTATAGTCCTTATCTAGGGCTAGGTCAAGTGCAAAGATGGGTGACCTTGACGCAAGTTCAAAGGTCACTATAATGAACTTTGTTTCTGCAGTGTAACTCAAAATTGAAGTTATATCTTCAGTATTGCACATGGTTATTGTCCTCAGTCAGGAGTTGATCAGCTTAGAAGATGGATGACCTTGACCAAATTCCGAAGGTCACCACCTAGTGTCCTATTAGTGAACTTGGTTTCCGCACGATACCTAAAGATGTTTTTGACCTGGAGCTTTGATATTGCACAGGAATATAGTCTTATATAAGAGCTTGATCATGTTCTGAAATGGGTGACCTTGAGTCAATTCCCAAGGTCTCAGAGCCACATTACTGAATTTAGTTTCTGCTTAATAACTGGAGAATTTTTTGAGCCAGAGCTTTTATTTTGTAGATGTTTCTAGTCTTCTATAAGGGCTAGATCAGCTCGAAAGAATGGTGCCCTTGACCTAATTTCCAAGGTCTCAAGGCCACTTTAATTAATTTGGTCTCTGCATCCACTTCCCAAAGTCATGACTGTCCCATTTAGTACTAGTATTTGGTGGTAGAGCATTCATGTGTGGGGTCTGTGGCTCTGCTGCCGGGCAGACGTGGGGCAGACCAAGGGAAGTAGGGATAATGTGGAGTTGATCTGCATCGGAAACAAGGCACGTGGACGTGATGTGCTGAACCACTGACATTTGATAGTTTGCATGGAACAAAGAAAACCTGACAGCAGGATAAAATTTGCAAAAAATTATGGAAAACGCATTTCAAGTTGGATCAAATTCCCTGCCACGAAATATACTTGACACTTTTTCCACCTATTTTAATCCCTGTATTTTGTAGTTTAAGAACAACCTTGACCTAAAATTTAGTCAGCGTGACAGCTATAAGTTGATAGACCATCGGCCCGAATCTCTGGTGCATGTGGAAGGAGCCAATACTCAAGCCTTGTTCAACTACCTGCTCAACTGCCGCAGTTGTGTTGCAAACTCCGGTCCTCAGGCTGGGATACCACCTACCATTCTCTGCCCAGTGGCTTTCCCAGGTGCCACCTTAAAAAATTTACAAGTAAGTCCTTACCTGTCATTTTTGTAAGAATTTACATGACATTTTGCTGTTGCATGTTTGCAATATTTTGATATTTTACTGTCAGTTTAATTAATGAAAAAAAGACCACAAAGTGAGTTGCTTTGGTCCACACACTATTAAAGGCTATTTTCTGTTGATGTAGGACTAATAAGTGAACAACAAACTACCCTATTTTTTATTTAATTAGTGAATATATTGAATCAAGACAGAATTTCATGTTTGAGGTAAAATCGCCAGTGACAAAGTTAATTTTGTAAAACATATCAAAAGAAAACGTCGTATTCCTCAATAAACTTACAAAGTAGCTCTCCTGGTGAGTGCTGGTAAGGTACCAGTGTGACCAGTTGAAATTCAACAATTTTGTGCAAATTCAATGTAGTACGCGTGTTGCATTGGATTATTTTTATAATCCTTACAATGTTCCTTATGTATTGAATTATAAGAGCCAGACACAAGTTAGTACAAATTCAAGGCAGTTATTCTTTACTTCAAACTTTGGAAGATTATATATGTGTAGGTGAGACATTGGGTCAGATTGTATCTTTCTTAGTGACCCAGCTCTCAAGGTCACAGTGTCATTTATGTAATCATAGTTTCTGTGCAATAATGAGTTGTCTCCCAGGGACAGATCTAGCCCTGCAAAACTTGTAGCCAACTAGGAAAGGTCAGAATTAGCTCTAAGGTGTGTATTAGCCCCAATACACAATTAAATACACAAACATTAGGAGGGCTAGAGCTGTGTATTCCCATTAGTTAGTATGTTAAAGCAACCTTGAATAAACTAGTCACTTACGTGGCTGTGGTTATATGATTTTTATGAGGTATTTAGTTGTGAATCTAGATTTATTTGGTGTTTGTATGTGCAGTAGTTTTCAAGTTATTGAGTTGCAAATTACAATGTAAAGTAGTGAGAATACACAACCCTAGCCCTCCACTTACTGCAGTGCCCTCTTTTAGGCAGTTCTTAAACCTACTGTTCTTACCCTCGCCTATTGGAAAGTAAAACAGTAATCAGTGCATTATTCGACATAACTCTTATATATGTTCAACCGGGCGAGTGTCACGGAGGCAAATGTACTGGTTTGTATGTTGGAACAGTCTGAATGGTTTGGCCCAGTGCTGGGCTCATCAGAGACTGAATTAACAGATGCCGTCTGTTCTTTATATACTGTATATTAACATTGACCCTAGTAACATTAGTTACGTGGGGTTGTGACGCTCAATAAAAATTTGAGTCAATAACTGTCTACTCCATACGTAGGACAGTAGGCCAAGGTACACGTGAGTCTGGCCAGATGTGACGTCACGTGGCCGGAGTGTCAAGGCTTGTAACCAAAGGGCAGTGCAGGTCTGCATTTGGCTTAAGTAAGATGGAGTTCTTACTGAATAACGTCCATATTGCATACATGTGTTATGGACTGTATAAATCATCATTAATTGTGAATGGATTTTGGGGAGTTCAACTGTATAATTGCACCCACCACATCCTAGAGAGATTATATATATATTCTCTCTAAAAAAGGTATGAACTGTTAAAAAACAGAATGTACATTCTGTTGCATTGTGTAACAAACCATGTCATGGGAAATAGGTTCAGGAGCTAAAAGGTTAGCATAAGACTCAGCAAGTGAGAATATTTACCCATAACATTCCAAGCGAAAGGTGCCATTGTGCAAAATCTGTGGATCAAAAAATGCTCCTTTTTGAGTCTGAGTGATTCAGTTTTTTTTCAGCTCAGGTGGAGTTGGGATGTGCTCCAGGATTTGGACTGTCAGGTCCGGGCCATGGTGATCCTGACTGGCAAAATGTCTGCCTAGTGGTTGATTCATATCCCGCTTGTTGATGTAATAGAAATATATATACATATCTTTATTCGTACATAACAAGTACACATGGTATCGATGGGGAAAAAAGAAAAATGCACAGAAACGGTCAGTACAAACAGTTCATTCCAACAGCATAATTGGCAGGTGGAAAAAGCTCCGAATTAAACTCTTCTAATGATTAGGAGCTATGAATGGAACCATATGTCATATACATGCAGTGTCACATTGTGCAAAGGTCAAAGATAGACTCGACAATCTCAGGTCGAGTCAGGATTGTAGATAACTGTCCATCTCTTGCTTGGCATAATTCACGAACCAATATGGCGGTGCTCATTGCATCATCAAATGATTCTCCGTGAACTGAACAATTGATTTTCTGCATGCTGAAATTCAAGTCATGTCTGAAGCAGGAATATCTGTTTAAATTGTACTGAGGAAGTATGGCATTCAAAGAATTACATGCTGGTGAGGGACTACCTTCTGAAGCTAAGACACCACATGCATGCACCAAACAATTATTACTATTCAATATTTTATGAAAAAATTTCACAAACCTTTTATGTATTTGGACTTCAATGGGTACGTCATTACAAATAAGATGAAGTAAATTGCTATGACTGTTGTATGGTATCATCCAAACAAACCGTACAGCTTTACGCCAGGCTGTATAGAAAGTGTTTACGTCTTTGCGTGAAAAGTCCCAAAGTTGGCACCCATAGAGACTCATACAATACATTTTAAATAACGTATATCTTGTTTCTGGGAATACGTTACCAAATTGTGCCATAATCATGTTAACTTCAGTTTGGAATTTCCGAACAGAGTTTTTCACATCATTACCATTGCGATTGAACTCCATTGTGTTATGTTTGGTCTTTAAGTTTGTTCATCAGTGGGTGGTATGCTTGGCCCACATATTTTGTTATATAACTCTTATCATTCATGTTCAAATAAAGTGGCCATTTGCAGATTTGGTTGGCCAAATGAATGAAACATTGAGCATTTGGCTAATTAGCTAATGGCACCAGCAATCCCTGTCTCCATCACAGACCATTATGTTCCAGCGGGAGACATTGAATTTTTCTCTTCTAGAATCGGTAACTTCTAGCTTCCCTGTGTTGTTCCAGGTCAAACAGGGAGTACTGAAGCAGCAGATGTCAGATGGTTCTCTGCAGCAGGCATACAATTTGGAGCTGACTGGGCCTTTGCTGCCATCTCTGCTGCTGGACCTCACCCACCTGCTCAAGGAAAGGGACCAAAACTTCACTGCAACTTTCGGTGTTCATGAGCCGTCCACACCTTTTAATGCCATGGTTCCTCAGACCCAAGAAAGCCCCAAGCAAGCAACTGGGCGGTGTTTACTGGCAAACTGTGGAATGAGCCTGAATGCTGGCAATGCTATGGCTTTGAGTCATGATTTTGGAAAGAAAGCCATCAGGGAATTGACGTACGATGTCGATGATAAACTCTACCACTGGGTTTTATGATGAACATTTAACATTATGATGACTAGGGGGTCACTATGGCTTTCCTGGGCCACAGTTGGGGGCAGCAAGTAAATGCTGTCTGTGAGCTTCCAGGCATACGTCCATCACAACCTCCCATCTGGGCTACATATTGTTTTGTGCTTCCATCTTGGATTCATAGATTTAAGAAGGTTCACATGCACATGTATCAGGACCCAATGGTGTGTAATGTCCAACTAAATTAGGTCACTAGGTCAATCACTGCAGTGGGGGGCACACTTTGTTCGATTAAGACCACCTCCATAAAGACACCATTCTATACTAAGACCATCAATCCCCAGATGTTGTTTTTTTCTGTAATTAAATTATAATATCCCCATTAAGACCATATTTTTTCAGTCCTTTGGGTGGTCTTAATAGGGAGGTTTACTGTATATATTTTCAAGATAGGCAGCAGCGGCAGGAATGGACAGAGAGAGTAGAACTTGACTAATGGATTTCAGGTACTGATGATATGAAAGTGCTGCAGGACATTTGATATTCTTTAGATAAATATGTCTAAAAGTTAAAGTCTCTGTGTGTACAAAACAGTCTGAGAGTAAAGAGAAACTGTCTAGACATCTTGAAATCCATTTTGTATATAAAGTATGTATATAATTACATGGCAACTGTGTAAAGATTCTGACAAGACTTGATACATTTCTGAATATTTTGTACATTGTGTGGATTTTTTTTATATTTTGTTCCTACATGTATTTATATATTTTTTTGTTTTTATGGTCAACAACGTCTGGTTAGAAACAAAAAGCTTTGTACGCATGCACATTAAGTTGCATGCAACAGGTGCTTAACTATGGATACATATATGCAGATCATGGTGGTACATTTCCATTGCTTATCATGATACATATAACTATATACCATATTCATTGCAGTAGTGGCATGCTATGCTGAGGCAAAGATTTTCTGGAGTAGATATGGTTTTTGTAGAGTTTTGTGATAATGATATGTCTTAATTTACAATACCACAAGCAGTTACACTTACTATAGAATCCATATAGCATAAAATAGTAACAATGAACCCTTTTCTTTCATCAGAAGCCGTTAATTTTGAAAAATATTGAAAAATACTGAATTTTAAATAAAAAACCCTGAGATTAAAAAGTAGGGTTTGTGCTTCTATTAGGGCATGTGCTGCAACTGGAATGAATATGATATTTTTGAAACTTTTACGCGTGTATGTGGAAACACAAAACGACTTATGGTAACTCAAAAGTACATGCATGCAGGCTTATTACTGCCATAGTGGTGTAAATATCAATAAATATTTCAGACTGGTAATTCATTCAGTGTTGTGTGGACTCTTCCAGTGATAAGTTGGACCATTTAATTTTTCTTAGGAATTACTGAAAGTATGTATATAATTTCATTAGGTGGTGTTACTTAATTGACCTTGAGTGACCTTGAAAGGTTAAATCAAGGTCAGAGACACAACATTGGCTTATTGAGAGCCTTACATTTTAGGACCTTTGGAGCTGTCATATTTGACCTCAGTGACCTTGAAAGGTCAAATTAAGGTTTGGAATATCATTAGGCATATTGTTGAACTTCATTGGTTTTCCATCCAGACTTGTTCTTATTGTGATAACGTAAGAATGCAAAGAGTTTCCTTGATCAAATTTGGTGACTGAGAAACAAAACTGTTAAGCCTTGAAGGCCTAACAAAGAATATAGACGTGTTCAAGTTAATGTACAAGGGTTTCTTTTCCCTGTCAGAGACTTGGCAGGCAAAGCCCGCTACAGAACTTGAATTAGAGCTTGGGAAAGACCAGCCTCACATGTACTTCATTGGCCTTGCAGACATCTGTCTTCACAACCTTCAAGATTGAAATAATTGTAGCAGAAGGAAGAACTGGGAAGTCTCCAAGGGTCACTCCAGTACAGTAAACAAACACCCCACAGCCTGTTCCATAGTGTAAGGTGATATACAAGTCCAATAGTCTGTCAATTTGTAGTTTTTGGTTCATTCTGTCGTTCAGTGCTACTTGCCTCTGGTATTTCATTGACCTTTCAAGACAGCATGGCTCTTGCGTGTTCTATGCTGAAACCACAGGCTGGCAGCAGTGAGGGTCTTCCATGGCACACACTCCAGGATTATTGCTTACCACTAGTGTGGAAAAAGAAAAGGGATGTGGATACAAGTTGCGGAGCCTCCAAAGCTCATGCCACTGCTCAACAAGGGAAATGCCAGGCTGCAGAAGATGGCTGCTTTCTGTCAGGTAAAGAAGGTCAGACTACACCAGAAATTTGAAATTACAATCAACAGAAAGAACATTTACAGGTTGAAGTTTCCAAGCAGTGTAGCTTTACATGTGCATCTGAAGACTGTGCTGTTATAGGGCCTGTATTTTTCCGTTTCGAAAAACTAGAAATTCCGTTTCACCAGCCAGAAATTTCCAAACTCTGTTTCAGTAGTCCTCTTTGTATGTAAAATACATTGAGGCAAAACAGCAAATTCCGTTTCAGAGGTGACAAAAATTCATTATTCCATTCCGTTTCGGTTAAAAACGGAAAAATACAGGCCCTACTGTTACAAAATATTATAGGTCATTGTGGACCAAGAAAGCATCAGATAGAACCGAGGCTGCAATGCACGTCTGTCCATGCGTCCAAGGAGGCTACAAGTGTATCCTCCTTGCTGCATCTTGCCTCTCATTACTAAATAAGTAAAAATTGTAACCTGAGGAGGTCCTTGGTATTACTCATTAAATCTCATAATTACTATAACTACTCCAAATGTGTTTGCATTCTTGTCTGTCCAATGTACAGAAAAAAATAAAATAAAAGTAAAAATTTGAAATACGTGTAAAATGAAATTTTACACACAGGCCTGTATAATCACTGGCCACCTGCTAAAAATACATAATTTCATTTTCAATCAGTAGCTGTCTATAGGCCTATAAAAGTATATAAATGTTAGGAAATATTGTTAGCTTTTGGCACCTGTCACACATTTGAAGTGAAAGAGAGTATATTAAGGGATTGAGGAAAGTAAATGTTTGGAAATATTGTTAAATTTGGTATATTTAATACAAAGAGAAACTTAACAAACCTAATTCAGTAAGCCCATGTACCGTTTGAACACTATCAAGTCCGATATTCTAAGAGCAAAGTCCTATTCCGTACCATTCACTGAAAAACTGTATTGTTCTAAATCATAATAGCAAATTAATTTATGAAAGGAACAAATCATATTCATAAAATTTGAAATTTAGAAGAAAGTTTTTGTTTGGCTGTTTATGCAAATGTTAGGAAATATTGTTTAGTTTAGTATATGTTTGGCTGTTTATGTAAATGTTAGGAAATATTGTTTAATTTGGTAAATGTTTGGCTGTTTAAGTGGTTAAGGAATTACACAGAGAACGTAAATGTTAGGAAACAATGTTAGTTTTGGGTTTATATCCCACATTTGAAGTGAAAGAACTGCCGCAATGAGGAAAGTAACTTGTTAGGAAGTATTAACTTTGGAACATGGCTGACCGTTTAAGGGATTAGGTAAAAACATAACAAGGTAAATGTTAGGAAACATTGTCAGTTTGAGTTTGTGTCACACAGTTTATGTGAAACAGTTCTGGCATTGAGGAAGGTAAAGACTAAATATATGAAATTTACTTAGGTTTGAAAGCTTATACAGTAGTCCCTCCTTTGAGAGACCGCCCCTAGTGCCACCCAAAAGGAGGTCACATAAAGCAGGTGGTCTCTCAAAGGAGGTATAAATAACATGAAAAGTACTACAGAAAGACCTGACAACTGTGGTCTCTCAAAGGAGGTGGTCTCCCAAAGGAGTGGTCTTTCAAAGGAGGGACTACTGTATTTGAGGTGTGTCGTCAATTTGAAACATGTTATTGTTATGGGTGTCCCGGAACACACAGGGTATATATAAGTTTCTGCACTGAATGTTGACAGGTCCACTGCATGCCCATAAATGAAGTGCCAGCTTGTATCAAAGATAAATATTTTTACCCACTCATACAACAGTTTCTCCAAATATATAAAATCTTATTTTTCTATCATCAGTACTCCTTACTATGTACCATTCAAAATATGTCTATTGTATTTGTGTCTTTTTGCCCAGAACCACTTCCTAGTAGTCAATACCCTATTCCGCAGTCCGAACTCTTTACTCTCCATAAGCTAACCTGTCCCTGTCTAACCTGTATGTAACCACAGATCAATTATGATTGACAATCAAACACCTGTATTCATTCTTTGTATTCATTATGTCTTTGTGCCAACACAGACATTCTTCCTTCCTTCCTTCCTTCCTTCCTTCCTTCCTTCCTTCCTTCCTTCCTTCCTTCCTTCCTTCCTTCCTTCCTTCCTTCCTTCCTTCCTTCCTTCCTTCCTTCCTTCCTTCCTTCCTTCCTTCCTTCCTTCCTTCCTTCCTTCCTTCCTTCCTTCCTTTGACAGCAACTTTGTCTGATCATTTTCTTGGACACTACTCCATTTGTTGGAAGTTCCAAACTTACCATGACTCTAGCTCCAGACATGCAGTCATGCCTTTTTATGAAGAGGGATAATTAATGATTTTGAAAATATGCAAATTAGAGCCATTTGAAAATTTAAATTTGAATATCTCCAAAACTATTATGGGTGTAGGTAACCAATCCAACTTCAATTTGCAGGCTTGTAACACAGCACATTTTTGTAATGTACAAATAACCTCTAAAGGTCAAAGGTTAATGTCACTATAGCAGCTGCTCCAAGTATTTTGATTGTGTTGCTTTGTGTTATTTAGGTCCCCAGGTGGCAGCACATGCCAGTGTTCATTTTGAATATGTTTGCATTTTGCCTAAGAAAAGCTTGAGCAACTTCCTGTTGTGATGAAAGTTAGTAAAGTCACGCAAATGGTCACTGTCAAGTGCTGCCCTCTATGATCCCGAAAGCTTCATTTAATTAACAAGCACACCTCGCTGTCTCCAGCATATCCGTGAATTCATTTACATTACCATGACTTGAATGCGATTAGCTACAACCCAACCAGATGTTCTCTTGTTCATATATACATGCCTGCACAATTTTGTAGTACTACCGACACATTGTCCAAAAGTCTGATGTCCCACAGCTCCATCAAAAATTAACATATCTTCATTATTTTCGCCAACTTGCGTCATCTTTAATCAGATTATATCATGATAACAGTTCGAACAATTCTATGTAGCCGTTCTGGAGATAAAGACAAGAAAAGCCTCAGTACACAAAATTCAGACACAATAGGAAAACACGCAGTGCCACATAATAGTTCCAACTATGAACCACATAATCTCAGGTGATTTGGTATGCAATATCAAAGTAGTTTTTGAGAAGAAATTTCATTTTTTTTAAAAATAAAATAAAGTACAAATATTCATCAAAAATAAGAACATTTTGCATCATCATCATCTCTTTCTCAAACTTGGTAAAGAACCACCTACGGAACATCCATTTTCAAAAATCAAAACATTCCCTGCAACGATTTTTTAGAAGTGGAAAATGTAAAAAAAGTCTAACGGACGTCTCCTTTGAAACTTAAAAGCTTCATACACTATTTCACCATACCAACACTGGTATAAACAGGTAAATAGTAATACAATTTTTAGCAACATAAAGTTGACTAGAGGTGTTATGAGGTAAAGTGTACTAAGGTATAAGTGGGAGTCACCTCTTCCACTGTACTGGATGAAGAATAAAAAAGAAAGAAATCCTGCAAAAAGTGAGTATGATCATGGTTTTCCGACTTAAGACGGACTAGAGAAAATTCTCTAGGTGGGTTAAGTATACTTTACCCCGGTTACCTCTTTAAACACTTTGAGGACTCTATACTTTGTCATTTCAAGCTCCATCTTGACAATTTGACTTATGTTCTTGAGTTCATGTTGTATTTATTAGGTATTTTGTCATATCTCTGGAAACATTTCAACAGTTTTGTGTAGTTGTTGTTGTTTTTATAACCTTTGTGTTGTAATTTATGGAACAAAGTTCTTACCCTATTAACAAAATCGCTAAAAAGTGTGGTGTTTCTAGCAATACATATGACTTGTCCAATACAAACTCCATATGCTTGTTTCTCTGGAATGTTTCCTGTCAGGTCAGGGTAGGAGATAATATCAAATTTGAACTGGTCTCTCTTGTCAAATATTTTTGTTACATACTGGTTGTTCTTTATTTCTATATCCAGATCAAGGAAAGTAGCTTTTGTATCACTTTCATTTTCCAGATTTGATATTAGTTCTTTTGGATATATGTTTTTCCAATTCCCCTTTATTTCATCTCCATTGTTTAAAGCACACAGGTCATCTATAAATCTTCTTGTGTGAGAATATGATCTTCTTGCAGCTGTAAAGTTTGTTTTTGCCAATTCTTCCATCCATTTTGATTCATAAAAATGTAAATAAAGGTTGGCAATATGGGGCTGGATCTGTTCCCCTTGGTATGCCTACTATTTGTTGATCGACTCTGGTTCCAAAGCAAAACTATGCATTGTTGATAATGTATTCTATCATTTGAGCACACTCTTGCTTCGTGTAAAATATTCCTTTGTTCTTACCTTTATCAACTTTAGCCTCAGCACCAGATATTTTAATATACTGACATGTGCCACCTTTGAACACTTTATCCAACATTGAAATTAAACCGTTATTTAAGTCTGTAAAGTTGATCTTTGTATACAATGTTGAGAAATCAAAGTATGAATTGATTTGGCACCATTCTTATTGTTAATTTTGTCAGTGTCTAGTAGAATATCACTTGTGCTATCTGTAATCCACATTCTATTCACTCCCGTGTACATTTTCACTTTTTTAGTTAGTATGTGAATTTTTAACGAGTTTGAAGACTTTAGTGAGTCGTTTGGCAACTTGATTCGAAACACATTTCTTTGCTGCAATGATGAATCTGAATTTAACAGGGTTTTTATGCATCTTGACAATTGCATATATGATTGGTAATTTCTTGTTCTCATTTGAGACAATGCATTTCAACTCCTTGTTTTTATCCACTTGTTCCTTGATAACAGCATCAGAGGTTCCTGCTAGTTAATAACTTTCATTATTTAATTCACTCAGTATTGTATTAATATAGTATGGTTTACAAGTAAGTGCAATGTTATTGCTAGCTTTGTCAACAGGTGTGATGACAAACTTGTCATGTAAGTCTTCTAATTCCTGACTACAATGTGAATCCTGCAGCATTTGTTTAATCTGTCTCCACTTTTGAAGAGGTCCTTTTCTCAGGTATTTGATTCTTTCATCTACTTTCTCCATTATTTTAACTTTCCATTCATCAAATGCCTTGTTAGAGATTCCTTTCTTATTACTATGTTTTTTAATGAAACTGTTGAGTCCTTTTTTAATCTCCTTTCTTGCCTTTGTGAACGCAAACGAATTTCATCAAAACTTAAAATGAAAAAAGTTATCTTTTCTACCTTTAAGTAAAATGGAAAACACAATATAGACTACAAAACTAAGGGTGTTATTTAAGATCACCTCTAGATATTTAACAAAGCCCTTTTAGAATTGTCACAGAATATTTTGGTAGAGACTAAGATGTGCTCCCAATAAATTCTAAAATCCGAAATACATATGTATATTTGAAAATACCATTTTTCTTGTGTTTAAAATCCCCCCCCCCAAAAAAAATGAAAAATTAACTTGCAGAAAAATTTCAGATTTAGCGTCAGTGTTTCTTATTTCTACAGGTACGATGCTACATGCCTACCTGCAAGCAAAAATTCAAGCCATAATTAGGTCATTAAAAATAACATTGAGAGAACAGATTACCCTCCGCACCCACAATCCTTTTTCCTCAAATCTGCAAATTTGTTTTTAGACTTTGCAGTAGAATACTTTGCGTACAATTTCCATATTGTTGTCTATGAAATGAAAGAGCAATGTTGGATGTGTTCTTGGGGAAAGTTCTGGTGACAGACCACTGTACTGTGCACCACTCAGGCGGCCATTGAATAAATACTTCAAAGATTTCATAAGTTTAGAAATAATAAGAGGAAGCTGGTTTTCAACAGGAATGTGGTCCACTATAA
This sequence comes from Hermodice carunculata, assembly GCA_964020975.1. NCBI lineage: Eukaryota > Metazoa > Annelida > Polychaeta > Eunicida > Amphinomidae > Hermodice > Hermodice carunculata. The sequence continues at coordinate 110,843,692 of OZ026614.1, read as the reverse complement.
TATGCATCGCTAAAATAAAAAATGGTGAAGCTGCATTGGATCCTTGTTGAGATATTATGGTAACGTCCTCACCTTGTGCACCACTCAGATGGCCTTGAAGATAAATACTTTAAAGTTTCATAAAAAGGTTTATAAAAATACAAAGAGGAAGCAGGTTTTAAATAGCCTGTTCCATCATAAGATGCATCTCTGACAAAAGTGTAGTAAAGCTGTGGTGAATATCTTTTTTTCAGATATCGCGTTAACGGTGTCAGGGTTGACGCCACTTGGATAGCCTGCAAATAAGTACATTTTTAATTCATTAGGTGCGCAATGGTCAACAACTCCCTAGTAAAAGTTTGAATGACATCTCTATCTATTATCGTGTAGAAGATATTCAAGACTGAAAATTTGGAATACTGCTAATTAGCATAATTTAAATTGCTACAACTTTTGTTTTAGATTCATTACATTCACAATGGTCAACAACCGCCGAGTAGAAGTTGAAATGACATCTCTATCTATTACAGTTTTGAAGATATTCAAGTTTTAAAATTTCAAATGCTGCTAATTGGGATAATTTAAGTTGCTAAAACTTTTGTTTTAAATTCATTAGATGTGCACTGGTCAATAACCCCATAGTAAGAGTTGGAATGACATCTCTATCTTATACTTTTGAAGATATTCAAGATTTAAAATTTCAAATGCCCCTAATTTGCATAATTTTAAACATCTTCATTCCTCTAGATAAAACGGTGGAACTCTTTGTATGGAGGTACAATATTGCCAAGTTTGGAGTTTCTATGTATAATAGTGTCTGAGAAAAGTGTCGGGACAAATTTACAGATAAGGAAGCAAGACAGAACTAGGAAAGATGATTTGCTGCATAGCAAATCAGTGTGCGTGTCTTCAAAGCATATTGGTATGGCAATGTACAACAATCCCATAACACAGGAATAGAAGTTGGAATGGCATCTCTATTATAGCTTTGAAGTTATTCAAGATTTAAAATTTCTAATGGTGCTATTTAGCATAATTTAAATTGCTACAACTTTTATTTTTAATTCATTAGGTGCTCAATGGTCAACAATCCCCTAGAAGAAGTTGGAGTGACATCTCTATTATAGTGTTGAAGATATTCAAGATTGAAAATTTCGAATACTGCTAAGTAGCATAATTTAAATTGCTACAACTTTTGTTTTAGATTCATTACATGCGCAATGGTCAACAACCCCCTGGTAGAAGTTGAAATGACATCTCTATCTATACTAGTTTTGAAGATATTCAAGTTTTAAAATTTTCAATGCTGCTAATTAGCATAATTTAAATGGCTACAACTTTTGTTTTTAAATTCATTAGATGCGCACTGGTCAATCCCCCCCCCCCCCAGTAGAAGTTGGAATGACATCTCTATCTATTATACTTTTTAAAGATATTCAAGATTTAAAATTTCAAATGCCCCTAATTTGCATAATTTTAAACATCTTCATTCCTCTAGATAAAACGGTCGAACTCTTTGTATGGAGGTACAATCATGCCAAGTTTGGAGTTTCTATGTGTAATAGTGTCCGAGAAAAGTGTCGGACAAATTTGCTGGTAAAGAAGAAAGAAAGAATTTCAGGAAAAACAGATAAGTGTGTGTTGACACACACACTTTGATTACACATGTAGGTTTGAGATATCTGTCAATGAACAGTGAACAAAAGTTCTAGAAGTGCAACTGAATGTGGCAAGTTTAATTTTTTTTTTTTTTTGTCATGTTAATTGTCTGAATATATTCTTGTGGAAAGGGGACACAATGTGTTAAATATAAAATGATTTGTTACATTGACACAAAATGATTTAGACTGTAATCATGAATCATATATGATGTCAAGTCAGATTCACATGTTGAAGTATTTACTGGAACAATCATCACCCAATACTTTTTGTGTGAAAAAAGCTCATAATCACCATGCAAACCCTGTTAAGGGAACCCCATGTTTGGGTCCAGTGTGGCTACAAAATAGTTCTGCTCACTGCTGATTGGCTGAAGATAAGGTTTTAGACAGGGTCTAAATATGCAAGGTTGCCTTTATACGGTGCTCTTAACGGAGCCGCGCGTGTGTGTGTGTGTGTGTGTGTGTGTGTGTGTGTGTGTGTGTGTGTGTGTGTGTGTGTGTGTGTGTGTGTGTGTGTGTGTGTGTGTGTGTGTGTGTGTGTGTGTGTGTGTGTGTGTGTGTGTGTGTGTGTGTGTGTGTGTGTGTGTGTGTGTGTGTGTGTGTGTGTGTGTGTGTGTGTGTGTGTGTGTGTGTGTGTGTGTGTGTGTGTGTGTGAGAGAGAGAGAGAGAGAGAGAACTCTTATCCCTGGACCTTACTATTACTCGAGCCCAGGTATGCTACCTGAGGTGAGGACCGCAGATGTACCATTCTTTGTTCCATAAAACAAAGAAAGGTAGTTGCTGGATTTCTTTATCGGGGATACACTACCAGACAAAGGGCTAGCCTACAGTGTGGGCTTATGGTTTGTGTTAATCTACAATGGGTATTTTCATGTGTGGTAAAGTACATAAAAAACAATGCCAGATTCACCTAGCATTCATAAACTTTGAGACGAGGATGCCTTCAGTCTTGGAAAACTGAATTCTCCGTCCTGTACGTAACAGGCATTTTAATCTGTCTTTAGACCTACCTATGAAGTTTGTTAACGTAAACAAAGACAGAGCATTGATCGGTCATCACAAACAGGTGCAAGGGACTAGTTCACATAGGCCTACTTCCCTCAGCAGATTAGGCATACTAGTCAATTCTTCGAATTTGCATGCGGGACAGTAAAAAAACTGTTTCTGTCCTGTACGTAACAAGTTGAACATCTTTGGATAGGCCTACGTACTAATTTTAGCGTCTACTAATTTTTGCGTGTTTGGCGAGTGAGCATAAACGCGAAGCTTAACACTCGCGAAAATTTGCGTGACCCAAATTATGTGATGAGGTAGGCCTTATATATTGAGATCACCATTTGTGCATCATATTTCAAGAAAAACACAAACATGTTCCTGGAATCTATATTTTGGACGTTTATTGAATCTAAAAGTAAAATCCAATATGATTAAAAACCCAATGTGATAAAAAAATGTTTCATAACATTAACAGGACAGGTTAGCTAATGGAGAGTAAAGAGTTCGGACTGCGGAATAGGGTAATGACTACTAGGAAGTGGTTCTGAACAAAAAGACAAACAATACAATAAAACAACAGTTGGAAAGTTTATACTAGGGACCTACTGGCCTCAAGAGACGCAGTGCGGGGGAGGTCTCCCGGGGCTAGGGGCCTAGTACTAACGAGTAACGTTTGTATCTACCGGTAACCAGGTAACACCTCCACCATCTAATGAGCACGAATGATTGACTGCACAGATGAATACACAATACTTTACTGCAGATAAGGCCCTATGTGAGCCATTGCACGTACAGAATTTGCTTGTTAATGTGTTCCAGAATTTTTTTCTTCTTTTCCTCCAGTCTGCCAAAGGAAAAATTCTGGGACACCTTAAGCAAATTCTATGGAAGATATGGCGTGTAAAGAAGAACAAAAAAGTAATGGAGAGATGCTTGGAAAAAAAACATAAAAAGAAAGGCAAAGCGAGGGTTCGGTGATGAAAAAAAGGAAAGGAAGAAAACTGGGAGGAAAAACGCAGTCTGTTGAAATGTCACACATGTCCCAAAACGTGCGAGAACTTCTTCCATAACAAATCTTCAGTCTCACAAATGAATTTGATGAAGACGCAAAGTTGCATGGTGATGCTGCCTCAGTCGGAAAAAATGCGGCGATTACAATACATACAGCTCAATATATATATATATATATATATATATATATATATATATATATATATATATATATATATATATATGCATACGGTGAAATCTGTCTAGAAAGACAACCTCCAGGGATGACCGAATTGTGGTCTCTCAAGACAGGTGGTCTTTCATAGGAGGTAGAAATAACAAGAAAGTATGCCTACTGAGCAAAGTATCCTGGAAAATTGGTTTTTTCAAGGCAGGTGGTCTGTCATCGGTGTGGTCTCTCTAGGCAAGGGACCACTGTACACAGATTGCTACGCTGATGAGAAATGCACGGTCAGATAAGCTAGCATTTGCATTCGCGGTCACACAAAATTGATTTTACTGACTGATGTAAAATTCTGTCTACTTTTACAAAATGCCTGTTGTGGAGCTCTCAGGTGGTCTAGTTTTATGCTATGAGCAAAAATAGATACCTATGTCTGAAAAGCAAAACCATCACCTTAATGAAATCGAATAGATTTCTTCAATATAGGTTTATTATTTTAAATTACAGAACCGTATCTTTTAGGTTCCTTGAGGCACCAAAACTATCTTACAAATAAAGCTGTGTCTGTAGATTAATATCATATGCATATATTTGCATTATACAAGTCTTTTTGGCACATGCGCAAAGACCAAAATCGCCATTTCCGATTTTAATATTGTTAAATGTTCAGTTACTACAGATCGCTTCGTTTTTCAAAATATTTTGTCTTTACTTACACAGAGTGGGCAACTGAGTATATAGAATATATATATATATATATATATATATTAGTGTCATCCCAGACATACTGTTTTCTCAAAATTTATTTTTTTTTTCTTATTTCCACCACATAATTTGTCTGGGGCTTTTTTCAGACACTGTGCAAGCTACAATGTTTAAACTTGGCATGGTAACAGAGCTAGTGAGGAAGTTGACTTATATAATTTGGAATAATCGACATGTTTAAAATTATGTAAATTAGGGCCTTTGTAAAATTTTAAAGCTCCATGTCTTTCAAACTATTGCAGATAAACACAAAATTTTAATGGGCACATCTTGGTTTGTGACACATGCCAATATAATGGACTGTAAATGAAAGTTGTAGAATTTCAATTTATGCTATAAGGGGCATTTAAAAATTTGAAAGTTGAATATCTCCCAAACTATTATAGATAGAAATGAAATTTCAAGGTCAATATAATGGTTTGCGGCAAAACCACATCCAATGAACCATGAACCAAAGTTATAGGATTTTTAATTTCTGCAAATTAGGTGGATATGCAAAATTTTAAATGTTGAATAGCTTCAAAATTATTATAGATAGAGGTGCCATTCCAACTTCAATTTTTGGGTTTGTGACATAGGGTAAAAGGCTCCGAAACATGTTGAGTAGTTACCCGCTGAAGACCCTTTAATTTATTTGGGCTGATACAGCCTATGTCAAAATTTTACAGAGGAACGTGTGCAATATAGACAATAGTAATTCCATATGTATACAGGTTAGACAGGGACAGGTTAGCTTATGGAGAGTAAAGAGTTCGAACTGCGGAATAGGATATTGACTACTAGGAAGTGGTTCTGGGCAAAAAGACACAAATACAATAGCTGCATCCAATGAACCATGAATCAAAATTGTACAAATTTTAATTTATGCAAATAAGATGAATACAAGAAATTTAAATCTTGAATAACTTCAAAACTATTATACATACAGGTGCCATTCCGACCTCAGTTTGTAGGTATGTGAGAAAGCCGCATTCCATGAACCATAGACCAAAGTTGTAGGCTTCTTATTTATGCACATTAGGCAAATACACAAAATTAAAGTCTTTGAATAGCTATCAAAACTATTACAGATAGGAGTGTCATTCAAACTTTACTTAGTAAGTTTGTGACATGGCCACATCCAATGAACCAAGAACCAAAGTTGTAGCATTCTAATTTATTTTAATTAGCATAATACACAAAATTTAGACTATGCTGAACAATGGCAAAGTGGAGTATTTCAAACTGTTCTCATTTTGAAGGTACCCAGACAGATTTGCTGTGAAGCAAATCTTCTCTAGTTATTTTTTGTTTTCAACTTCTCTAAAATCACTGACTGAACTCTATTAAAAGGTGATGGGTATTACTTTGACTTGGTGTCCATCAAAGTCGCTAGGCGATGCTTCTTCCCGGCCCCGGATTTTTCACAAAAAATCGTGATTATGAATGTGAGTACACATTTCCATTGGTACAGTGATAGGCTGCTGTGAATACATGTATACGTAATGTTCCCAAACATAGTTTACTGGATCCACTTCAGACTTGGCGCTGCTGCAGATGTATACCTTGGATAGATCTCCAGCAAGTTTTGTTCTATAGAACACGCGTCAGTGGCTTTTTTATGTCTGGGTGCAAACGGAGACATTTTGTTTTTCAAAGAATTTTTTTTCTTTCCTTCCTTCCATCCTTCTTTCCTCCCTCTTTTTCATTCTTTCTATCTTTCTTGCTTTCCTTCTTTCTTCTTTACGACCAAATTTGTCTGGAGTTTTTCTGGGACACTGTTATTCTGACAATCACCAAACTAGCCTTGGTGACTCACCTACCGGTGAAATTAAGCACCTGACTTGGAATAGTCACCATGTTTTAAATTATGCAAATTAGGGGCAATTAATTTTTTTTTTTTTTTTTTTAAAACTTCAAACAAGTGTTTAATTTTCTGTAAGACAACTTTATAATGCCATACTTGAATTTTGCATCATTTCTAATACATGGATAATTCTTAGTTTGATTTATATTGCAGCTGTACTGGGTATTTCAAAGTGCATTTCCATTCAGAGACTTATACCCGGAATATGCATGAATGAAATGTATGATGTAGCATATAAGCACATTTTGCATGTACCATCTGGGGGACACCATACTCTTTCTTTGTTCCCCATCTGGATTGTACTTTCTCAATATTGATAACATTTTTTTTTTTAATTACCTCTCTTTGTTGAAATTTTCTCGTTATGTTCACATTTTCATTGTACTCAACAAACTTTTTCAGTTATAGTCAGATATTATGTTTACACTTTCAGACAAGTTATATCAGTGCTTGGCACAGTCAAAACAATGCCTGCAATACTAAGGTTGAATGAATTCTAGAGCACTACAAGAGGACATCTTAAGAAATTTTGGTGGTGTATCTGTCAATTGTCTTAATGACTTACTTAATAACCCAGAGGACCTTGATAACTCTATTACCATTACAGCTGACTCTCCATACATTGAACCAAAAGATCTTATCGATTATCTTAAGCCACAAAACCATACATTTTCTTTATTAGACATAAATATCCAAAGCCTCAATGCCAAATTTGATACTTTTTCGATGTTAATTGAGGACCTAACGAAGCAAGATTTCGAATTCAGTGCTATCTGCATTCAAGAAACATAAATTGATCTTCAAAATTTAAATAACCTCTCATTATTTGAATTAGATAATTATACTGCAATACCTCTTGCAGCTACTTGTAGTTCTCATAGTGGATTACTTATTTGTCTCCACAATGACTTTGAATTTACACTAAGAGATTTTGGTTCTCCCAATAAAAATTGAGAAGGTTTGTTCATTGACATATTTGGCAATGGACCAGAACAGAAGCTTACACTGTGCAATATTTATCGACCTCCCAGAGATGCTAACAATGATATTGATCTGTTTTTGAATGAGTTTATACACATAGTTGAAAAGTTGTCAAACGAATCATCAGATGAAATTATTACCGGAGATTTCAATATTGATTTGCTTAAATTGAACACCAGACAAAAGTATGCTGAATATCTAGATTTGATGATTTGTAATGGCTTTAACCCTAGAGTAACTTTGCCAACAAGGCTTACTGAGAGGTCAGCCACATTGATTGATCACACATTTTGCAATTTATCACATTGTAGAAAATCAAGTACATCTGGTATCATTTTATCAGATATGTCTGATCATTTACCTTCTTTCACTTGTCTCAACACACATGTAGAACTGAATGGCCCACCAAAATATGTGCAGGTAGAAACAATTGATAAAAACTCTATACAGTCTTTTTGCACACATCTAAATGGGAAAAACATTTTGCAAAATTTAGACCGGGAACTTAACTCTGATCCAAATAAAAATTACGAAATTTTAGAAAACACTATTCTATGTGCTAAAGAGAAATATTTACCAAAAAGAACCGTGAAATTTCACAAGTACAAACACAAATTTACTCCCTGGATCACTGCTGGAATCTTAAGGTCAATCAAATATCGTGACACTCTGTATAGACAACTAAGAAGTACTCAGCTAGAAACCCCTGAATTTCATATCATAAAGCAGAACCTTAAAACATACAATACAATACTACGTAGAAATATTCGTGAATTAAAGCAACAATATTACCAGTTAGAATTTCAAAAATTCAAAAGTAACACTAAAAAAACTTGGGACACCATTAGAACTGTTTTGAATATGAGTAAAAAAAAAGCATTCCCTTCGTTTTTCTTAATTGACAACACAAAAATAACAAATAAAGAAACAATAGCAGATCATTTCAATACATTTTTCACAAATGTCGAATCGAAACTGTCATCCAAAATTGACACATCAAATAAACCATTGTATTCTTACTATCTGAATGATAATATTGACCATGTTTTTCATTTTAAGCAGATAAACTCAGATCACATAGTCAAAATTATAAATGATTTTAAGCCAAAATCAAGCACTGGGCATGATGGCTTATCTATGAAACTGATTAAAAAATTGATCCCTTGTCTTGCTGAACCTCTCACTCTCATTATAAACCAATCTCTTACTACAGGCATTTTTCCAAATAAGCTAAAAATTGCAAAAGTAGTACCTTTATACAAGAAGGACGACACAAATATTTTAGAGAATTATAGACCAATTTCTCTACTCCCAGTCATGTCAAAAATCTTTGAAAAAGTAGCTTATTGTCAGTTATATGATTATTTCACAACAAATTCACTATTTTATAACAGCCAACATGGATTTAAAAAGATGCATTCGACTGAAACAGCTGCTCTGGAGTTTTTGGACCGAACCATTCAAATTCTTGACCATGGTAATCTGCCGTTAAGTATATTTTTGGACTTATCTAAAGCTTTTGATACTTTGGATCATCACATTCTTTGTAAAAAATTGGAACATTATGGTATCATCGGCACTGCTTTATATTGGTTTAGCAATTACCTTGAGAATAGATAACAGTTTGTTTTATATGACAATATCTGTTCCAAACCACTTCCTATCAAAACCGGGGTTCCACAAGGATCCATACTTGGACCTCTTCTTTTTATTATTTACACAAATGACATGCACAAAGCATCTTCCAAGTTCACATCTATTCAGTATGCTGATGATACAACTTTAATTAGACCTCTATGTTGCCTTTCTTTTCATGTCAATACTGAATCGTATGAACAAGACACATCAAAAAACATAAATTTTGAATTGAATAAGGTAGTCGACTGGCTTGCAGCAAATAAACTATCATTAAACATAGGCAAAACCAAATACATGTTATTTCATTTCTACCAAAGGAGAATAAATTTCATTTTAAATCTAAAAATTAATATTCTAATTTCAAAAGTGGAAGAATTCAACTTTTTAGGCTTAACAGTTCAGGAAAATTTAAATTGGAATGCTCATGTAAATAAAGTAGCAAATAAATTATCTAAAGTTATTGGTATGTTTAAGAGACTACATAAGTACATCCCGGCTAGTGCTCTGTTACTAATTTACAACTCTCTCTTCTATTCATATATCAATTATTCTATCCTTGCTTGGGGTTTTTCATGCGAACGGATCTTCCTTTTACAGAAAAAAGCTGTACGCCCTATGTGTTCAGAAAGATTTAATGCCCACACAGACCCACTGTTTAAAAAATTAAACATCTTAAAAGTGACTGAGGTTTTTCGGTTGAGATCAATTAAGTTTTATTATAGATATGTTAAAAGCGAATTACCACAATACTTTAGTAATTTATATAGAACTCCTGTGCAGATTCATTCTCACTTTACCAGAAATAGAGAAAATATTCCTCCTCCTAGGCCCACCAATATTACCTCTGAAAAATGTATAAGATACTATGTCCCATCCCTTATCAAAACCCTTCCATCTTGTATTACTGAGAAGTTTGAGACACATTCTTACTCTGGTTTATCAAGCTATGCAAAAAAATATTTTATTAACAGGTATCAAGATATATGCACTGTGCCAAACTGTTATGTATGTAATAATTGATTCTAGTCCTGTCTAATAATAATTTTTGTATGTACATGTTTTAGTCATCTTTAGTATCTTTATGGATTTCATGGTATTTTTGTGATAATCAGTTTGTTTATTAAGTTACCTCCTTTTTTGGTGGCCCCAGTGATGGCGGACTCAGGTCCTTAATTGGGGTCATCCAGACACCCATCAATTTTTGTATTCCAACGCGTCTAACTGTCATGTACTTTTGAGTTGCAATATTACATACTGTTTGTATCCATAACAATTATATTTTGTCAAGTAAACGTTTTCTGACTCTGACTCTGACTCTGACTACCTCAAATTGGTTTCTTATGAAACACCTGTATAGAAGGTATGTTGATGTAAAGTTGTGAGGTGGTACCTTGTATGTGTATAAAGTTATGGTTAATAAGGTGATTCTCCCTTCATCTATGTGGCATGAGCAACTCACAAGGATGTTTGAGTCACCTGGCAGTTTAATTATGGCAAGCTTGTTTGAACAATGCATATGGCAAACATGAAAGAAGTGCTGATGTATTGTGCTAAGAAAGTTTTATCTTTTTTTTTCTGATAAGACACAGAAAGATCTAAGAGAAATGTAAGCCAGTTTGGTGTACAATGGTCCCACTTGAAGAGAGGCTACCCCATCTACAAAGACCACATCTCTCTTTGCCACAAGTATGAAATGTTACATCTTTCTATGTTTTACGCGAGGTTGGGTGATTTTGTACACTGTTGTACATAAAAAGATTGTCAGTATGGTTTTATTCAGTGTGTAATTTAGTTTAGTTTCATCTTGGAACTTCCACATTTCATCAGTTCATTGCTATTTAGTGAACTGAAAGGTTGCATCATTGGTACATTTAAAAAGCATATGTTACATGTAATAAATTTCAATTGCTAAACACATTGTATATTAGCAAAATATAAAAACATAAACTTACCAAACAAAACAAAATCAAACAAACATAGGGTCAACATAGAGCATGAAAGAATGTGATTTTAGCAGATTATATTCAGTTTACCACGTTATTCTCTTCTTTGACTTATGTTATCATAATGGATGATTCCCCGTCACGTGGGGGCACAATGGGCAAGCATTGTTCTCTCACAATGTTTGGCGGAGATAATCATAAATGTATTATTGTCTATTTGTAATTATAAGCTACATTGTTATGTACATTTCATGTGGTTGATTGAGACTAGAATTTATTTTTGTATAATACATGTCGGATACAAGTGTATATGGACTATTTTACATGTAAATACATGTTCAATACATGTGTGGATGATAACTTTTATGGCCATATGCAGATGAGACAAAATACATGTATGCATTGTTTCCTTAATTTGTTGTGGATATTATTATGATAATAAAGTGTTGTAATTGAAATGAATGCCATTTGCGGTTTGTTCAATTTTTTGCTTGTTGCTGAATGTTTCTACAGTAAAAATTCATTATAAATGTTGGTCTCTTACATCATGTATTCAAAATTTCTAGTCTATTAGGTCATTTTGAGTTACTGCTTTGAGAATCTACAATTTTTGGCCTTGTTCATGTGTTTTGCATGTGAACAATACTAGTATATCAAAATCCCTCGTGGCAGAATTTGGAACTAATTTTCCCACAGTACTCATTAAAGTGTGTGTGTCAACGCACACTTTTCTGTTTTTCTAGGAATTCTTTATTTCTTTCTTTCTTTCTTTCTTCTTTCTTTCTTTCTTTCTTTCTTTCTTTCTTTCTTTCTTTCTTTCTTTCTTTCTTTACCGGCAAATTTGTCCGACATTTCATTTGAAAAGTATTACATGTAGAAACTCCAAACTTGGCACAATTATACTTCTATGGATAAAGTCTGGCCTTTTTATAATGAGAGGTCATGCTTTTCAAAATTATGCAAATGAGGGCTAATTAAAGTTTTAAATCTTCAATATCTTATATACTATAGTAGATGTGGTCCCGGGTTAATAGGAGTTCGATCATAGCAAGGTAAAGGTCATCTCAAATGTCAAGGTCATGTCAAGGTCAAAGGTCATGTCAAGGTCAAAGGTCAATTTTAAGCCAAAATGTTATTTTTGAGGTCAAGGTTCACTTCAGGTAGAGGTCATCTCAAGGTCAAAGGTCATTTCAAGGTTTAAGGCCACTTTCCTTGGTGGCCTTCTTCTAGCCATAACTTTGTCAATTTTTATCTAATTTTGATCATGTTGGGCTCAAATTGTAGCTATTATAACCCTGCATATTTTAAAACTTATGTGTGAGCTCTAAAGGTCAAAGGTCAAGGTCATTTGAACCTTTGAAAATTTCATCCAGTCACAACTTGGCCATTTTCCATCCAATTCTAATCATGTTAGGCTCAAATTGTAGGTATTGCAACACTGCACATTTTTATAAGAACACGTGACCTCGAAAGGGCAAAGGTCAAGCTCATTTGGCCCTTTGAATGTTTCATGTTGCCATAACTTGGAAAATTTTCTTGCGATTTGGTTCATGTTCATGTCAGTTTAACTTCTACTAGGGGGTTACTGACCATTGCGCATGTAATGAATCTAAAACAAAAGTTGTAGCAATTTGAATTATGCTAAATAGCACCATTAGAAATTTTATATCTTGAATAGCTTCAAAGCTGTAATAGATAGAGATGTCATTCCAACTTCCACTCCCGTGTTCTGGAATAGTTGTACATTGCCATACCAATATGCTTTGAAGACACACACACTGATTTGCTATGCAGCAAATCATCTTTTCTAGTTTTCAATTGATTTTTTATGAAAAAAGTGCAAGTGAAGACACATGAACTTTTATCTTTTGGACAAGAATCTTGACCTTTTATTCAGTTATTTTTTTCTTTGGTGTATTGACAGGCAGTCTCATAATGAGTTTTCACTGCACTTTTTACATGTTTGCTAGGAATAGTGGTCAATCCATGCTTTAGGGCACTGTCAAAAAAATTGTTAGTTTCTCTTGTCCAGCAACACAACAGAAAAATGTGGATAGGTAAGTCGAAATAAAATAAAATTGAGGTTAAAAAACCGGGAGGAGTCCTGATGTACCAAATCAGTATGGTGCGTATATGTTCAATTCTTGGTGACTTCACCCAATACTTCAGTTCTATCTTTTCAACAAGAATAGTGAGTCGCCAAAGTTTATTTATAATCAGTTTCATTAAGAAAAAACTCAAAGCCAATGATGCTATACACTAAACCATTTATTGTAGAGGCTATTTTTTTTTACCTGTTTCAATTTTGCAGGGTCAATAGAAAATAAAAAAAAACTTTTTATTTTATGGCCAAGAGCAATTTTAAGGTCGGTCAGGACACGAGAAACAGATAATTTATTAGCATTGCCCTTACCAAGTTCGTGTTTCTCTGATTCTACATAGACACCAAAATTTTAGTAATTTCTTTAAAAAGATATTAACCTATTTTGCTTGTACAAGTCAACTCTTGTCACTGAAGTTCCACTAGACTTGAGAATAACAGACAGCCGCTTTGCCTGCAATACATATAGAAATTCCCTAATTGCTTCATTTGTGGTCCTTCCTTAAGTGTTTGCAGAGAAATGCCAATGTTTCATTTAAAAATACATTTTGAAATACTATTTAAAATGGGCGACACATATTTTGAACGTCTAGATTTGCAACTTTTTTAGAAACTGAATACCAAAATGTTATAAATTAATTACCTATTTGGAAATGAACATAGCATAAGAGATTAGAATGGAGGGACCAATTAAACAAGAATGTAATCAAACTTGATGCACCATATTTGAAATATGGACATTGTTGACCACATAAGTAACAATAAATCCAATCTGGAGTTTCATAGAGCTCTTTTCTATATTGAATGTATTGCCATTGAACTCAAAGTAAAAGTGTGAAAGTAAAGTAAAAGTCTAACATTTCGAATGAACGTATATCTGCAAATCCTAATACACAATCAGATAAATATTGGCAGGAGGAAAGAAGCAGAAAAAAGTGTTACAATAGTTTTAATGCCCGGTTTTGCTATCAACCCACGAACATGCGATATTAATTTCTTAATCTTATTATATTTGACATAGTTTTAAACATTGTTGTAAAACTAGTCCAGAAAAGAAAATTTGCTTCCCTGCAATGCATAAATTGAAATGCTACAACCTTGGTTCTTGCCTATCTTGCTATATATATATATATATATATATATATATATATATATATATATAATGTGGCCATGTCACAAACTTATACATTGAAGTTTGAATGACACCAGTGTGTGTAATAGTTTTGAAGCTATTCAAGATCTTGATTTTGTGTATTTGCCTAATTTGCATAAATTAAAAGCTTACAACTTTGGTTCATGGTTCATTGCATGAGGTGATGTCACAAAGCTACAAATTGAAGTTGGAATGGTACCTCTATGTGTAATACTTTTGAAGTTATTCAAGATTTAGATTTTGTGTATTCGCTTCATTTGCATAAAGTAAAATCGTACAACATTAATCCATGGTTCATTGGATGCACCTATGTCACAAACCTAAGAAGTAAACTTGAAGTGACACCTTTATCTATAATAGTTTTGAAGCTATTCAAGATTTAAGTTTTGTGTATTCATCTAATTTGCATAAAGTAAAATCCTACAACTTTGGTGGTTCATGCTTGAGTAGATGCGGCTATGTCACAAACGTACAAATTAAAGTTGGAAGTGAACCGCTATGCATAATAGCTCTGAAATCATTCAAGTTTTAAACTTTGTTTATTCATTTAATTGGCATAAATCACAATTTTCCAATTTTGCTTCATTGGATGCACCTATGTCACAAACCTTTAAATTGAAGTTGGAATAGCACCTCTATCTATAATAATTTTGAAGCTATTCGAGATTTAAATTTTGCATCTTCACCTAATTTGCATAAATTAAAATTGTACAACTTTGGTTCGTAGTTCATTGGATGTGGCTATGTCACAAAGACATAAATTCAATTTGGAGTGACACCGCTATCTATAATAGTTTTGAAGCTATTCAAGATTTAAATTTTGCATATTCACCTGATTTGCATAAATTAAAATCGTGCAGCTTTTGTTTACAGTTCATTAGATGCGGCTTTGCCACAAACCCATAGATTGAAGTTAAAATGACACCTCAATTCATAACAGTTTTGTTGATATTGAGCTTTGAAATGTTTAAATGCATCGAATTTGCACGAATTAAAATCCTAAAACTTTGCTTCATAGCTCATTAGATGCGACTTTGCCACAAACTTATAAATGAAATTGGAATGGCACCCCTATCTATAATAGTTTGGAGATATTCAACTTTGAAATTTTTCAATGCCTCTAATTAGCATAATTTCAAATTCTACAACTTTCAATTTCTGGCCAATTTATTGGCAAGTGTTACAAACCTATGCATGCACATTAAAATGTTGTGTTTATCTGCAATAGTTTGGAAGATATGGAGATTTTAAAATTTTGATGGCCCCTAATTTGCATCATTTTTTAACCATGACTATTCAAAACGATATGCACAATTTCTCTCGTAGGTCAGTTACCATGATACCCAGACATAAAGAAAAGAATTCTTGGCAAAACAAGATGTCTGGCTCACCTCTTTCGCTTTGCAGTCTGCCCGGGGCAGGGTCAGGCGGCCCCTAGAGTTTGAGGGTCCCGCTGCCGGCTCCCCTATTTCGCTTGGCAGTCTGCCCAGGGCAGGGTCAGGAGGCCCCTAGAGCTTGAGAGGGTCCCCCTGCGGGCTCCACTCTTTCGCTTTGCAGTCTGCACAGGGCAGGGTCAGCCGGCCGCTAGAGCTTGAGAAGGTCCTCCAGCAGCAGGGGGGGGGGGTGATCATACCAGCTTATGGGGGGCCGCGCGGCTCCCCCCTGGTCCCCCAATGCCCCGCCTCTAGGCCGCCGCGCGGGCGTCCGCGCCCCCCCACCCCCTGGCGAGGGAGACCGCGCACGGCCCCTTAACTCGGCCCGACGCGCCCCCAGAGCCCGCCCCCCGGGAACCCCCGCCACCAGCACCGCCTCGCCCGCCGCACCCCAAGCCCCCTCCCCTCCCCGAGCCCCAGGGCCCAGCCCGTGAGACCAGCCGAGCCCCCCAGCCCCCTCCCCCCTCCGAGCCCCAGGGCCCAGCCCGTGAAGCCCGCCGAGCCCCCAGAACCCGCCCCCGGGAACCCCCCGCCACCAGCCCCGCCGCCACCGCCGAAGCCCCCAGAACCCGCCCGGGAACCCCTTGAAAACAGGCACCGACCCCCGGCGCGGCCCCCGAAAACAAGGGACCACCGACGCGCCAGGCCCCCAGGGGTGGCCCACCCCCTAGCCGCCCCGGGCCCACACCGACACGGGGACCAGGGCCTTGCCCGCCTCTGAGCGGCCCCTGCAGCCTAGGGTATTGCCGGCGTTCGCCGATTTGAAATGGGCATCCCGTATGATATACGGGTATAATTCACGATGCCTCGAGGTTAAGATACGTGCGCCTGGCTTATTGTCGGTCGCTCCGACCGGCGCGGCAAAAGCTGCATTGACAGCTACTGTAAAGTTCACCTGCAGCAGCAACGGCGAGGGTCTATCCCTCCGCAGCCATGCCGTCGTTGCGGCCGGGGGACCGAGACGGAGGCCAGCGTCTGCCACTTATGCGGCGGCGGCGGAATCCGAATGAAGCTTGTGCGGGCCGAGGCTCGCAATCCCCGCCTCCACGCTCAACTAATGAGCGAGCTCGTGTGCCGGGCCACCTGGGCTCGGCGGCTCCCTGCGTTTACGGCCTAGAGGCCCGACGTAATTTTTGGCAGCAACGTATACCCTCCGGACGCCCTTTTAGAGAAGGGCAATCCGTAGGGTATACCCACCCGAAAGAAGTGGCGCACGCATACAACCGTATACCCTCCGGACGCTCTTTTAGAGAAAGGCAACCCGTAGGGTATACCCGCCCGAAGAAGTGGCGCACGCATACAACCGTATACCTCCAAATTTCTATCTAGAGAAAGGCAAACCGTAGGGTATACCCACCCAGCGACAGGCATGGCAACGCACGCACAAAAAGCAAAAGCACTACGGGACGAGGTCGAAGCCTTGATCGGTGTCCGACCGAATTACCCCCGGTCTCGGGTAGCCCTGCGGGGCCTCCGCGAGACCTTCGACCGCTACAAAGCGGCCCAGGCGGCTGTCAAAGCCGCCGACGCCCGGAGACCGGCCAAGAGAGACGCCGCCGACGAGTTTACTCGCCTATGGCAGATCGACGCCGTCGACGACTTCGACCTCGACACGCCAACCAGCGCCGGCGAGCTTGACGGGGAAGCCGGCCGGCTCTTACGGCGGGCCAAGGCCCGGCACCGACGGGAAGGCGCCACCCACGTCTTCAGCTCCTGGCGGCAGGAGACCCCCGACCCCTACGACCTCGGCGACGTCGACGTCGACGCCAACATCCGCGTCCGGGGCGGTAACATCGTCTTGGACTACACCCTGTCCACAGAAAGGGCCGCGGGAGTCCTCGGGAGGATCCGGGGCGAGTACCTCGTCAAGGTTAAGTTCCTCTGCGAGCAGGGGGACGGCGTGTGAGCGGTCGAAGACGGCTTTCCCCCCCCCCCAGACAGGGCCGAGCCCGGGGCCGCGACATCCTCGAGGTGACCCCGACACGACCGGGCGCTCTGGTAGGAGTCGACCGGTTGTACTACCTACAGGCCTACCCGGTCAGTGCTGTTGTCTACGGCCTCTTCCCCATTCGCGAGCCCGACGCGAGGAACCTCGCTCCGATGAGGGACGGGGACCTGAATTGTGTCGCCGAGCGAGTCATCGAGCACTTCGAGGGCGCGATACGCGGGCAGGGCCTCACCACAGCCAGGCGCCAGAAAATCGCCCAGTGGGAGGCCCGGGTCCACGAAGGGGGCGCCACTCTCCAGGACGTCGCCGGGCTCGAGACTATCCTCAAGAGGGCCATCCTTGTCCGTGACATCGCCGGGGCCGACCTCTTTAGCTCCGGAAAGTATAGGGCTAGCGGATGGGCCCCGATCGAACTCACCCTCCACAACGGCCACGCCTGGGGGGGCCGACCTCCACTTCCCCACGGCCCGCGAGGTCATCATCTACGAAGGCGACGTCTGGGACGCCATAAAACAGGCCACACAGGACGAAGCCAAGGCCGTGTGGGTCCTGGGGGAGGGCAAAACAAGCGTCTCACGGTCGACCAGTTCGTCCTCGAAGACGAACGCACATACAGAACTCAGGAGACTCACGACGCCTTGGTGAAGGCCTGCCGCCACCTGGCGCCCGAGGACCCCGAAGCCCTAGCCGAAAGGGTCTTCGCAGAGAACCACGCCGCGAGCGTCGTGACACGCGAAAAGAACGCCTGGAAGCCCACGCCGGTCAACCTGCTCGAGGAGATCCAGAGCGCCTGCATCGAGCACGGCCACGGCGGCCTCTGGAATGCCCCCGCCTACCACGTCGAGGACGTTGTCAGCGTCGATATGAAGGCGTGTCACCCTGCAAGCTTCACAGGCCAAGGAGAGGTCGCCCCCTGGTTCCAACGATTCGGGCACCCCCGCCACCGCATGACCCGTGTGGCCATCAACGGCCCGCTGCCCGAGGACATCGGGACCGGGTTCGCACAGGTCCGCGCCTGGCGGTTCGCCGAGGGCCTCCACCCTGTTGTACCGGCCTGGTTCGGAGGGCACTTCAAGGAAAAGCAATGGGCTCCAACGGCCTTGCTCGCCTACATGGTTGAGACGGGTCTCCTCACGAGCCTCGAGGTGGCCGAGGCCATCCTCGCCTACAAGACGCAGACAGACGTCTGGCTCCCTGACTCGAGGGATCAGGCATGTGCGGTGATCGGCAAGTTCACCCAGGGCGCCAAAGCTGACGGCAAGAGGCTTACCCGCCAGCTGGTCACAGATGAGGGCGAGCTCGATTTCCTCGTCTGCGACACCCGCCAGAGCGGCACCCTGGTCGGCGCCCCCAAACGGTGCCCGGCCGGTTGCGGCTGGATTCTCACCTACTACGACGGCAGCCAGCCACAGCATGCCCACCTTCGGGCCTCTATGCTGGCTTACGCCCACATCAACCTTCTCGAGATGCTCCGCCTCTTCACGCCCGACGAGGCCGTCCGGGTCGCCACGGACTCGATCTACGTGAAAAAGACAGCCCTCCACAGGCTCGACGGCGTAGAGGCATAAGTCGCCCCTGTGCTCTGCGAGTGCGGAGAGGACATGTGTCCGAACGGTCTACTAGGGGAACCAAGTCTGCCGCCAGTTGCCCCGACACAGTGGCGAGACAAGGGCGAGACCATCTACTCCGCCCAGGAGCATGCCGCCTACCAACCCACGCCCGAACACTGGGGCGCCTCCAACGACGTCCCGGACAGCACAGCACCATCCTATGCCGACCCCCTCACCAGGCACTCTCTGAGCTACTCGAACGGTGGCGGAGGCTCGGGCAAGACAACCCGGGCGATCGAGCTCTTTCGCGGACGAAAACCCCTAGTGCTTACGCCGACCCACCGACTGGCCAAGGAGATGCGGACCAGAGGGGTTAACGCCCAGACCTACCACAGCTTCTTCCGGTGGTCGGGGCAGCTGACAGAGTGGACACCCGGAAGGATGGGTCAGAAATTCGTCCCCCGGGTCATCATCTGGGACGAAATTTGCACGGTCCCGCGCACCTCTTTGGAGACCTTCGTGGACTGGCTAGACCGTTCAGGTGATCTGCTGCGGCGACCAGGGCCAACCGCCGCCGATCGCCGGCGAGTCCCCTCACGCGTGGCTGCGGGAGCGGGCCGACTACCACGAGGAGGTCACAGTCGACCACAGGAGCAAGTGCGACAAGCTGAAGGCCTTGAAAAAGGCAATCCGCCTGCAGCCCGATCGGGTCCAGTGCCGGGAGATGCACCGGGCACTGCCGAAGTGTCACGGCTGGAACGACTTTGTGACCGCTTGGCACCCTCGCGACCTTGTCCTCGTCTCGCGGAAGGTCCCACGCGACCAGCCCCAGAAGCTCTTCTTCCAGGAGCACAAGAAATCCTTCCCCAACGAGCCCGTCCCGCTTTTGTACCGCCCGAGGGACACCCGCCGGCAGAACGTCATGGTCACAGTCCCGGGCGCCCTGCTCGATGACGGCCGGCCCGATCAGCAAGAGCTTGTGCTCAACGACGTCGTGGAGGTGAACGTTCAGACAGCACAAGAGGTCCTCGACGGTACGTGGGGGAACGACTGGACCCTAGGCTACGCGATGACCGTGCACAGCTCCCAGGGCCTCACGATCGAGGACCCGCAAAAAGTCTGGATCGTCGACGACTTCCTCCAGTGGTCAAACTGGCATACCTTGCTGTCTCCCGGGTGCGTTATCTGCACCAGCTCGCCCGGTGCTGCCCTCCGCCGAACACCGATGGCCTGCCGCCCCCACCCTACGACGAGGCCACGGCCCGCAAGAAAGTCGGCCGGAAGCTCCAGGCCTACAAGTGCGTCGACGCCGCCAAGGGGCACAAAAACAACCTCCGCGCGAAAGATGTCGACGCGCTCAAGGAGCAGCAGGGCAACCACTGCGCCTCCTGCAACATCGGCCTCCTCTGGTGCTACGCCCCCAAAGACTAGAGACAGTTCAGCGTCGACCGACTGGACAACAACCAGGGGCACACTCGAGACATCGTGCGCCTGGTGTGCCTCGAGTGTGACCGGAAAAGGGGGGCGGCCGCCCTATCGTAAAGCGCCGGCCGGAGGCTTCTGAGTATCTAGGGGGATCACCTGAAGGTCTTCGCGAACGAAGCCCCTTTGAGGGCCGTCCTGCAGGTAGTAGACGACCGGCTTCCCGGTCTTGGCCACGGCCCGGGCGAGCCGGTGGACAGTCAAACTCCACACGGGGTCGGTTGCCCGGCGGCGCCCGCCCTGAAGCTAGCCCGGCTGATAGAGGTAACGGATGCCAACGCCAGAGGGCAGACGCCGCTCCTCAAGCCCAACAGGTCTCCGAGCAGGGGCTGCCGGCCGGGAACTCGTTGAGGCCTGCCTTATGGCCTCAGAAGGCCGCTTGCCCGTAAGACGGGTAACCTCCTCGTTAAGGGCTGCCACGACAGCAGGCAACCTTCGGACCCACTCCGTCGAGCGCTGGCCCTCTGGGAGCAACATCTCTGCGGCATACTGGTGGCCGAAGAGTCTCTCGGCCAGCTTCCGGTTGAAGCGCTCCACGATGCCCTGGTCCCGGTGGATATCGACCCGGCCGCGTCTCACCTGGACGTCGTGCCTGGCCAGCAGCTGGGAGACAGCGCCCTTGAACTCAGGCCCCGGGTCGACCTGGAGCAGAGCCTGCCACCGAAGCGGCCCCCGCCTGTATATCCGCTCGAGAGCGGCCGCAACCTCCGTTGCGGTCTTCGAGGCCAAGGGCTCCGCTTCATTATAGCGCGAAGCCACGTCGACGATGGTCAAGGCATACTTATACGTCCGCCGGCCCACCTTATCGTGGGGTAGGAAGAGCAAATCGGCTTGATGAACCTCATTGGGGGTCCGAATATCAAAATGCGGCCGGGGGACATCGCCGGGGGACATAGCGGGGAGGCGGCAGGTATATTTTCCATATGGCCTGCCTCTCCAACCATGCCTGGGCAACATCTTCGGGGGCTTTTGCGGCCGCTGCCAGTTTCTTTACGGCGGCCTCGCCTCGCCAGTAGCCACGGGGCGAGTAGTAAGCGGATAACAGCCTAGCTTCCATAGATCTCAGCCAAGTATTCGAGGCATGAGATCAGTCTCCAACAGGCACGACGCGAGCGCTCGGGGAGCTGGCCGGTGGCCCGGCGAAGGCTAGCGGCGTCGTCTTTGAGGACCAGGGCAGCGAACCTTCCAGCGGCTCGCTCGTCTTGTCGGAACAGCTCGAGCGTTCGGTGGGCGACGTCGAGCAAGGTGTGAGCGAGAGGCCTGGGGATCTTGTCCCGCCGGGCGGCCGCAGACACGTCGAGGAGGGCGAAATACAACTCTTCGGCAAGCATGGTGGTATGTACTTTTGTGCAGACTGACCTGGTTTCGTCTACTGAGCTGTCTCGTCTTCTGCTGTTTATTGGCCGTTTTCTGCAGGAGTGAGTCACTGATTTTTATCAAACTTACACTGATATTTTGTGAATGCCCAGGGACCACACTGGACTTGATATACAGACATTATTGTGATTTTGGGAACCATATTTTTAATAATAACTTTTTGACATTGGGATCTATAGCCCCATTGTACTATATACTTGCTGATGACAGCAATTATAGCCCTTTCACCAGGTGCCAGCCAGTGACCAGTCAGCCATGGATTCTACCCACTTCAGACAAACAACAGGGACCTTTAAATACATGGTCATGGGCCAAGAGGGTCAGAAATCACAGACACAAAGACAAACCTGGATGTATTGACGTGACCCTGCACTGTGTAATTTTTTGGACAATACTATTATCAGGTCACCTTGTGAAACACCGCCACAACCCACAATGGAATAACCACACTGCAGACGTTCACCTGGACCCAGTGAACTGTACTACACCAAAACAAACCATGGCTGTGAACTGTACACAGAGCTCTATTAGTATTGATGTAATCTTAATAGAGCATTTGCCTAACCATGCTGTCTCATATGAAAAAAATATGCAGCCCACATACAAGTCTAAACCATCATATTATGACATTGTTTTGAGTGGTGATATTTCGTTAAACCCGGGTCCAGTTAAAAACCCCTGTTCCGTATGCAAACGACCAGTTGCACGGACGCACCGCTCACTAAAATGCTATGACTGTACACACTGGACACACATAAAATGTGCTAATGTCTCGCCAGCAACATACAATCACCTATCAGCAAATAATCGAGACTCTGACAGGAGATGACCATCCTGCATTCTTGGCAATCTACCTTACCATGATGTTTCAAGTCTCAATTCCACAACGGAGACTCTATTTAACTCCAGTTGTGGTGACATATCTTTTACTGACTGAAACAACTCTAGACTAACAGAAGGCGGGGGGCCACCAGAGAATGATACATCAGACATGTCATCGATTTTTGAAGAACTGAGAGAAAACAGAGGGAAAAACCCAAGACAATTCTTAGTCGCTTACTTGAACATAAACAGCTACAGACACAAGCACAATGACATTAATGAGCTGTTATCTGATAAAATTGTTGACTTGCTGTTCATATCAGAAACAAAGCTTGATGCCTCCTTTCCTGACTCTCAGTTCATGGTTCCTGACTATAGGCTGTGGAGAGCAGACCGCACACAATGGGGCGGAGGTGTTTTAGCTTTCTTGAGATCAGACATCCCAGGCTGTAGGAAAGTGACCTGTGAATTCTCCAACATTGAGTCAATAGCAGTGGAGGTAAATCTGAACAACAGCAAATGGCTCATATACGGTGCCTATAGGGCACCATCTATGCCAAACAGGGACTTTTCACATGATTTTTACAACACAATGGACAAAGTAAGTGTAGGTTATGAAAACCTGGTTGTTATGGGGGATCTCAACTATAACATGTTGAAACCCAGGATAGCTCAACCCCTGATAGATAAGTGTGATATTTTTTACTTTTTTAACAAAATTGAGGAGCCCACCTGCTTTACTAAAGAGGCCGAACCCACTCTTATAGATGTTGTTCTAACAAATCGACCAAATTCATGTAGCAATATTACCAACTTTAATGCCGGCGTGAGTGACTGTCATAACTTGATATCTTTCCAAATTCGCGGAATTATCCCGTATATAAAAAGAGAAAACTTTAGCTACCGTAGTTTTCGTTCTTTTGACCAGGAGGCGTGCATAAAAGATCTTGAGAATGCTCCTTTTCATATTGCTCATGTTTTTGATGATATCAATGACACATATTGGGCAAGTGAGAAAATACTGCTTGATGTTCTAGATGGCCATGCCCCAATCAAGCAGCAGGAACAACGTAAACATTCTGCACCCTTTATGAACAGGACCCTCAGGAAGGCCATCTATAGAAAGCGTATGCTCCTCAACAAATTTCGTAAGTACAAGAACAAGAAAAATTGGCAAAACTATAGAAGACAACGCAATCTTGTTACTAAACTGCGAAAAAAGTCCATCCGAAATTATTTCTTTGAGAGGTGTGCTGGTGGTCCAAACTCTAAGGACGTCCCACCATCAAACCTTTTCTTTCCAAACAGGGAAGAAAAACTGATAAGAATATCATTTTGTCAACTGGAAATTCTATTATTACCAATCCAGAGGAAGTGAGTGAAATGTTCAATGACTATTATATCAAGGTCACAAGTGGAATTGCCACTGACCACTCTTTCAATTCTGACTCGCATCCTAGTATTGAAAAAATCAAATCCAAAATACATGTCCAAAATCAGTTTGAATTTAAGACAGTTGACGAAGTGTTTATATCCAGACAAATTGACAGTTTGAACCTTCGAAAGGCAACAGGGACAGATGGCATATCTGCAAAACTATTAGAATTAGTCAAACCAGCTTTAGTAATACCGATAACTAATCTTGTAAATAAAACTCTGACATCTGGTACCTTCCCTGACCGACTTAAAGAAGCTCAGGTCACTCCTATTTTCAAGAAGGATGACCCAATGGACACGAAAAAGTATAGACCTGTCAGTGTATTGACAGTAATTTCAAAACTTTTTGAACGTACCATAAATGATCAACTGTATGATTATTTCTCTGACATGCTTCACCCGTTTTTATCAGCTTTTAGACAGGGTTATGGGTGTCAGACAACACTACTCAGAGCCGTGGAGGACTGGAAGAAAGCCTTGGACGAAAACAAATATGTGGCCGCCTTGTTAATGGACCTGTCCAAGGCCTTCGACAGTCTTCCCCATGATCTCCTTATAGCTAAACTTGAGGCATATGGGTTGGATGCCACTGCTTTAGATCTTATGAAAAGTTACCTGAGTGACAGAAAGCAGTATGTAAAGATCGGTAGTGTCACTAGCTCGTGGCAAAATATTGTGAAAGGTGTCCCTCAGGGTTCCATTTTGGGACCTCTGCTTTTTAACATCTTCATGAATGACATCTTTTTCTTTTTTCAAGAGGGAATATTGTACAATTATGCTGACGACAATACTCTGTCTTTTTCCCATGAGTCACTACCAACCCTGAAATCAACTTTGGAAGCAGACTGTATTCATCTTATCAAATGGTTTGAGATGAATATGATGAGAGCCTATCCTGAAAAGTTCCAAGGAATTCTCTTTGGTAACAAGGCTAAAGGCGAAGACCTCACCTTTCATTTTGACAAATTTGGTATTCATTGTCAGAACGAAGTAAAACTGCTAGGCGTCACAATTGATTTTCGACTTAGTTTTGAAAAACATATTGCCGAAATGTGTAAGAAGGCATCGAGACAGATAAATGTATTGAAAAGAATCGGCCATTACCTCAACAAAAGTTATAAACTTCTCATTTACCACTCTTTCATTCTTTCAAATTTTGGATACTGCCCCCTAGTTTGGCACTTTTGTTGTGAGGGCAGTACAAAGAAAATGGAACGCATTCAGGAGCGAACTCTCAGATTCATCTATGATGATCAAAATTCTCCATATCAAGACCTTTTGGAAAAATCAAAATTCCCGTCCTTACGCATTAGAAGGATGAAGACCATGGCGATCGAGGCATACAAAATTCTTAATGAACAAGGCCCTTCGTATTTATATGACCTGCTGATGGTAAAAGACTCAAAATATTTTCTTTTAGATACACCAACACTGCCATTGTACCAAGGGTTAGAACAACCAAGTATGGTTTGAAATCTTTCCGGTATGGTGCAGCCAAATTGTGGAATGAACTACCAGATTATTTTAGAAATGCCTCCAGCTTTAATCAATTTAAAAAACTAGTCAGCAACTGGAATGGTGACACCTGCAACTGCATGTCATGCAGATAGATGCCTCTGAAGTGCATGTCACAGACACCAATCTGTGCCAAAGTTGCTGACTAGTGTTTTACACATATTTTTACTAGTACAGATTATTGATCACCATGAAAAATATATTTAATCTCATCCCATATTTATTATATGTATATAAATACTGTTGTATTTTACAACTTGTACTCACGTCGGAAAATAGCTCTTCAGAGCTAATGTTTATTGTAAAAAACGACCGACATGAAATAAAGCTTACTTTGACTTTACTTTGTATATACAGGACCTGTAGCAGAGCTATATAAATCGGGCGGCCAAAAAATAATGCCGGCGCCGGCAGCTAGCAAGCGCAGGGGCGGGGGGGGGGGGCTTTTCGGCTCCCGTCGAGACCTAGGCCGAGCTTGTACTTCGCCCCGACGGCGCCACGGACGAGAACCCGGTCGACGCGCTCCCGCAGGTTGCGGGGTTCGATGGCCTTGAGCTCGTCCAACATCTCGCGGTCGCACTGGCTCTTGCCCCCTATAGTCTCTATAGAAAACGTCATGGCGCATTGCCGTGGCGTCGACGGCGTTGAAGGGCTCTTGCCCGGAGAGCGGCCGATCATGCTCGTCCAGCTGGCGCTCCAGGGGGTTGTATGGGCCGGTATACTTGTGGCCTGGGAGGGTCCAGGCCCCCTTCGGGCAGGGGTGCTTGCCGATTGCGGCGTGGATGTCGAGGCGCCCTCCCGACACGGCGGACCTCCACTGAGGGCCGTGGGCGAGGAACTCGGCGAAGAGGGAGCGAACAGCCGCATCCCGGGCGGAGCGCTCGGGGAAGCGAGCGAACCAGGCCGTGAAGTCTTCGGGGGTGCCCCCGTGGGCGCGCCACAATAGGAAGAGAAGGGCGTAGCGGCCGCAGTCGTTCGAGCCCAGGGATTGCACCTGGAGCCCGTTCCACAACGGGGAGCGCCGCCGGCCCAGCGGGTCAGCTTTTCCACGATCTCGTGGGGCGGCGCCATGCCGTAGCTGTCCCATCACTCCGCCGGACCGGCGGGGGGCATGTGCACGGTGACCCAGTGCGTCCCGGGGCCGCCAGGCCGATCGAGGTTGACGATGAAGGAGGACGGCCGATGCGCAAGGGCCGGCATCTCCCCGTAGAGGCGAACTCCACGCCACCTGGCAGCTGGGGGGAGGCGGGTCCGCCCGAGGCGGTCAAGGTCATGGTTGCTAAGGGTCTTGGTACTGAGGTCCATCGCAATATAAGGGGTGGGCCGGTTCTTCAGATGAGTCTATCAGCGCTTGTAATACATCATCGCGGGAACGACCACGACGCCGGGAGGCACGAGGCCCCGGCCGGGGATGGGTAGGCCTCGGCCTGGGATGCGCAGACCGCTTCCCGTGGTGGGGGTCTTTTTGGCCGCTGGCTTTTTGGCGGGGGTCTTTTTCTTGGCCGGGGGGGCGATGGTGACCGTGACCGTCTTCCTGACAGGCTTGCCGGCGGCGAGGCGCTGTTTCTGTCTTGCTTATCTTCAAGGGCTCCATTGTGTCAACGTCTGTATTTATTTGCTCGGGGTCGTCTAATTCAGTTTCAGACAACAATCATCTGGGTCGAGACGCCCGACGGGACGAACTGCAGCTCGCTTTCAAGGCTCGACACGACGACCAGCTCAACGTTGGAGATGTCGGTGCCTGCCTGGAGTTTAAAGTCAACGCGAACATCGGTCCCAGAGAGAAAGCTCTGCTCCTCCATGAGTGGCAGCCACCAGACCTGGTTGACGCCCTCCCATGTGGCCCGGTCCAGCACGTGGCCAGGGCCGGACACGTGCGTGGATCGCCCCCCAGCGCGGAGATAGTCCCGGAAGCCGCGGGAATCACCAGTTCGCCAAGCCTTGCCCGGGAGCCTTTGTTCCTCCTCGCCGCCGGCGACTATGATCTGCAGACCCTCGACGACGGGCGAGGCGAACTACAAGGGGCTGAAACGCTGCGAAGTCCGGGCACGGGAGTCCTGGAAGTACACGGCCACGCAACCGCTTGCCCTTCCACTAGTGAGGGTCACGGTCGGCTCCTCATCGACCCCCTTTAGGCGGTAACGGTAGACCAGCTGCCGCTGAAATGGCACGCGGACGGGAGACCCCGCGGCAATGTTGGCCAGCAGCTCGGCGCGGGCCCCATCGGTGAGTTTCAGACTCGGGAGGACGAGGTCGCAGCGAGCTTACCATCGACCACGCCGTCGGCTAGGACAATGGTAGCGGCGTCGTTCCCGCGCTTGAGGGTCAACTGGGCCTTCGTGCCGATGACGCCTTTGGGTTGGCGGAAGAAGGCGCTCATGTACCTCAGGGGCAGGGAGGCCCGCACCTTGGCACCAGCCTTCGACAACGCGTAGCTAGCCTCAAACCCGGCATTGGCTGCGTTTGTGGGCTCACCCGCCGCGGTGTCCCTGGTGAATGCGGCCGCACTCCCAGCGCTCAACTCATATTCGCGGGACCACTCGAGAAGGGCGTTCATGAGGAGGTGCGTGCCGGGCTCGGCCTGCGAGACGACCGTTTTATCGCCTAGCATTAGCTCCAGGCGATTGAAGGCGTAGGCCAGGGAGGAGAAAGTGATCCGTTTGGCCTCCTCGTGTGCGGATCCATCTGAGGCCTTCACGATATGGAACTTGGTATCTAGATAGGCAGAGCCCCAATCGAAGAGGCTGCCGGTATCCTCGACGAGGTACGACCACTTGCTCTCAGACAGGGAGCCGGAGCCCCGTTGAGGGCCGACGATCTTGTCGCGGACCCTGGTCACGCCGGCCATACGAGTGGCGTCGTTGAAGATATCGATAACGGGCGGGTTGACCTTGGCCATTGTGCTTGCGTCTGTGTATGCGGGAAGGCGGCCCTTCTTCAATACGAGGGGCGCGCCTAGTGCCGTGCCACCCTGATCCGCCGAAGTCGAGCAAGTAGGGGGCTCTCCTCGGCCGCTGGGACACCAGCCCCGAGTGCGGCCCGGGCCCGCTGCTGAGACAGCTCTAGGAGGCGGCGCATGCGGTCGTCTGAGGCGGTGTGACGCAGCTGGTCGGCGGAAGCAGAGCCAAGGGCCTTTGGGAGCACCCGGGGCCTGTCCAGCCGGTTGGCGATGGCATCGACTGCACGTCGTCCGCCTGCCTCAGCAGCGCCGGCGGCCGCTTTTAGGGCGGCATCGAGTGCCGGCCCGGGGATCTTGCCCAGGACCTTCAGGATGGTGGAGCCCGCACTTCTAAGCACGTCTCAGAGCCCGTCGCCGTCGATATGACCCGTAGGCAGCCTTACCGGCGGCGGCAGTGCCCGCCGAAGCGAGCCCACCTGCCACGCCCAGAGCGGCCGCCTTGCCAGCGGCGGCGAGGGCCGGCGCTGCAGCGGCAATGATCCCGGGGATGGCTGCGAGCACAGGGATGATACCGCCCGTGACCTCGGTCGGGGCTCCGAGGGGCCCGAGAGGATCGAGCGTCGGGCCTGATACGTGGTTGATTAGTCCGAGAAGATCCATGAGGGCTCGTAAGTATCGGGAAAAGCGGGGGGCGTCTAATATGAGGCGCCCTTAGGAGGCCCGGAGGTAGAGAAGAGCTGTGACGGGTTCGCCTTGGAGGTGAAGGCCGGTTCCATCGTCCGCGACCACCCGGAGCACGATTTTGCTGTAGATGCCCGGAGCAACCTTGGCGAAGATAAGGGCCGTGGGGACGCTCTGGATCTGGGTGCTGGGGAATGCACCCGAGGGGAAAGAATACAGGACTGAAGATGACCGACCGTTGAAGACGGAACCGGTGACCATCGAGCACTCGAGGTATATTCCTTCAGTCCGCTGGACCTTGGCGACGGATTGGCCGGCGAACGTTTGGGGGTCTGACGCCGCCGGGGGGTTGTCGATTCGCTGGCCCAGGAAGCGCGAGAAGCGGCTGATGCCCTGGTTTGCGGGACGGCTGAAATCGAGCGCCCACCCGGGCTTCAGAGTGATCTCCACCCGGTTGGTGCTGTAATTCGGGGTGATCGCGACCCCGTCGCGGTCCTGGCCGGCGTCCTCAAGGAGATCCCCGACCGTGTTGGCGATGGAGAGAATCCCCGCGGTGGAGCCTGAGAGCTGATAGAGACCGTCAGCGAGTATAAGGACGACGAGCCCCGTCGGAGTAAGGATCTCGAAGACGTTGTTGGCCAACGCTGCCGAGATGTTTTTCCAGCTCCTCCATACTGTCGACGATGCGAGGGCGATAGAGCCGCCGTTCGGGAGCCCTTAGGGAGGCTCGAAGCGGGTTTCGAGCCTTCCATCTGGCCCGGGGATCCCCGAGATGCTTATTGGTGTCTCGGGCATGGTTGTGTATTCGGGAAGGCTGCCCTTCTTCAATTCATTCACAGGGCAACGAGTTCAGCGACGCATTTGCGGTAATCGTCGGGCCCCATGAAGCCCGCGCCGACGAGGGTGGTGACGTGTTCGATACCTTCGTTGAGGCTGCTTCCGCCGAGGGGTGTCCCCCCTGGCCGCCGCCGATGCCGTGATCAACTCCAAACGCCGCCGAGCGTGCTCAACGGGCGTCTCGGCGTGTGTCGGCGGGCGCTGGGGCGGGCCTTTCGCCCTTTGGCTGTGTGCCGGCGGCGGCGGACATCTCATCGACTAGCTGGCGGGTTCCGTCGCGTAGGCGGCGCCCTGCACAGCCGGGGTCTCCCAGGTATATTCGAGCTAGAAGGCGACGCCAGGGGCCGATGGCCTTGATCTTCCTCATCCTCGTGGGGGTCAAGATTAGGCGGCGGTCGTCCGCGCTACCCATCCGGGCCCCGAGCTCGACGAGCTCGGGACGGGTGCAGCCGCGAACGAAGGCCAACCCCTCTCGGGTGAACTCTGCTGGCGTCCCTCGCCGCCCCTCGCCAGTGACTGGGGTCCGGTCGTCCAGAAGGGCCTCAAGGGTCTCGTCACTGATCCGGCGGTCTGCGGCGGGGGGTGCCTGTTGCTCTGCAACATCGGGTGCTTCTGCGAGGAGGCCGCGGAGGCCCAGGTCGGCCATTCCCCAAACCCCTTCCACGCGGTGCTTGAAGTCCTCCCAGGCCTGCCCCCGGGCCGTGCTCCCGTATCGAGCACGAAACATATTTCGACCACGCCTCGGCTGATGTGTCTCGCCGGGCTTTCAGAAGCTTCTTTCGCTCGGCAACGGACGGAGGGTTTGCCGCGAGTTCCTCGGGGTTCTCCAGGAGGCGCGGCGCCAGGGCTCGCAAAGCTTCCGGGCTAAACGGGTCGGCGGATTTGGGGGTCGGAAGCTCGCGCAGGAGGTCGACCTCCGGGGCGGGCGCCGGCGTGGGGGCGGCGAGGTGACCTGGTCGAGCTTTTTGCCCAAGGGCCCTGTGATCGGCGCCACAGCGCGTTCAAGGGCTCGGTCGACTCCCAGCTCGCACAATGCCTTAGCTCGGGTGTTCTTACGGATCTGCTGCTTCGTCTCGTCGACCTCTTGGAGGACGGCCGCCTGCTCTTCGAGCTCGGGGTTTTCTGCCGCCGGCGGCGCATCTGTGCCATCTGCATCCGCGGTGTTTGCCGCCGCGGGCCTTGGGGCGTCGAGTGCCTCGGTTGCCGCTAGCTTGGCCCTGAGTGCTTCGAGCGTGCTCACTGTTATTGGCATGGTTGTCAATATTGGTGGTCCTATCTTAGCTCGAACACAACGGACCCCCCCCCCCCATCCTCGCGTGACCACTCCGTCGGCTCTGCGGATGACGTAGAACGCGTGCCTGTCCTTCCGCCACGTGTCGGTGAATCGGGTCGCAAGGTCGGCCGGGAACAGCTCGCCGAGGGCACGGCGGAGGCCCCGCAAGCCGTCAGGAAACGCACCGGGGAACAAGATGATGTGAGTCGAGTTTGCACGAAGCGTGCGGAGCTGGTCGCGGCCGGCGCTAGCCCAGCGATGGGATACAAAGGCGACTGACGCGTTTGCATGACGGGAGAGGGGGAACCACTTTTCCGCCATCGCCAGGGCTGTCCTCTCGGCCATGCAGTCGTCAAAGACAACGAGGCGTGTTCGGGTAGGGTCGACGTCAGGGGGGTTGGGGTTATCGGTGGGCGCGATGGCCTCAAACCGGACATCTCCGCCGATCCCAAGCTGGTCGGCCTCGTTGGAGGCTAGAAACTCATATAGACGTCTTGAACGAGCTGCCATTTCTGCTCCCCGGCGGCGTTCGGTGTGATGACGACTACGTCGTCGACTGGGAAGTATCAATGACCGTGTTTTCGTCGCCCCTGAATGACCTCGAGGACGTCGCCCAAGAGGAGGCCCATGATGCACATCGTCTTACTGCCGCCCGGGCAGCCTGTGTCGTACATCCGGCAGGGGTGCGGGGACGCATCGGTGTGGGCCCCCGCCAGAGGGGCGTGCTCGTCGAGGCTGTAAACGTATTGACGCATGGATATCTCTTCATTTGGAGGCGGGCCCCCTGCTCCAATATGAACGTTACTGACGATGTCTTGGAGTTGGTCCGTGGATTTCATTGGTGGCGCGCCGGGCTCTGCGCCCGACTTTAGCGGCTACGTAACCACGGCGTTCGTCAATTCAGCCATCAACCAACGGGTGTTCCGGGCTGGCGATACAATGAGCGGAGCTCTCGACATGGGCGGAAACGTTATTCGAGGGCTGGCCACAGCCGAACCAACGGATCCAAACCAGGCCGCGTCGGCCGGTCACGTCCACTCGCTCGTCTCTACGAGGCTCGCAAAGGACGGAGGCGATTCCTTCACCGGCCCCCTCTTCATGGACGGCGACCTCTACCTCGATAGTGATAAAAACCGCCGGGTCACAGGCATTGCTGCAGGGGCGATAATCTCGGATGCTGACGCTATCAGTAGGGGCTACGCAGACGCCCGATACATTCAACAAGGATGGGCTGTCACCAGTAACCTGCAAGTCGGCGCCGACCTGGTGTTCTCCGTCGGCTCCGGAAAGACCGTCACGGGGGTCGCCGACCCCCTAGCAGCTCACGATGTGGCGAACAAGCAGTACGTCGATTCGGCCGTAGCCGCCCTGTTGCGCGGCAACATATATACACCGAGACCAACGGCGGTAGAGGCCTCCCAGGCCTACGCCGCGCCCGCGATCTACCACTCGGCCGAGAGGGTTCTCCTCGATGCTGAAAAGGTGCTGGAGCTCACCAAGCACGGAGACAAAGCGGCGAGCACAGCAACAATCCCCATGATAAAGGGCGCGGTCTATCGCGTCGGATTGTACGGACGTGTGTACGCGACAACGGCGGCCAAAAAAGAGGCTGCCTCCGGCGTCGTCCATGTGTTCGGTCTCGGCAAGGTTGCCACCCAGCTGTTGACCGTGGACATCCCGGCCGACAAGCGCTCATTTCATGGCGTGGACATAGTTGCAGCCGAATACGCGCAGACACTACAGATGACGGGGGAGCGACTCACGGGGAGTCACCTCAGTGTGGGGTTCACCATGGTCGTCGAGAGGCTCATTTAAACGCGGTAGGGGTCGATGTATATATAGCGTAGCTATGATAGAAGACAAACAGGCATCTCTCTACCCCACACTCGATGCTGCCACTGCCTCGGCGTCGCTGACGTCCGTCGCGTCGGCGCCGCAGTCTGATGAAGACGCTGCCCAGAGCTTCCGTCTCGCAGAGATCAGGCGGATACGCGACCATCTTGAAGCAGAGGCCCAGAGCCACGGCGCCACCCGGCTGCGCTACAAGAGGGCGGCCAACGCCTGCGCCTACGTCTGCATGGGCGCGAATGTATCGGCGGCCGCCTGCGGTTGCGCTGGGGGGGTACGGCCGGCGGGCGGGGCTGGTGTCGGGGGTTCCCGGGGGGCGGGCTCTGGGGGCGCGGCGGGCCGAGTTAAGGGGCCGTGCGCGGTCTCCCTCGCCAGGGGGTGGGGGGCGCGGACGCCCGCGCGGCGGCCTAGAGGGGGGCATTCGGGGGACCAGGGGGGAGCTGCACAGCCCCCCATAAGCTGGTATGATCACCCCCCCCTGCTGCTCCTCCTGCGGGCTCCTCTCTTTCGCTTTGCAGTCTGCCCGGGGCAGGGTCAGGCGGCCCTTAGAGCTTGAGAGGGTCCTCCTGCCGGCTCCCGTCTTTCGCTTTGCAGTCTGCCCGGGGCAGGGTCAGGCGGCCCCTGAAGCTTGAAAGAGTCCCCTGCGGGCTCCCCTCTTTTGCTTTGCAGTCTGCCTGGGGCAGGGTCAGGCGGCGGCTAGAGCTTGAGAGGGTCCCCCTTCGGGCTCCCCTCTTTCGCTTTGAAGTCTTCCCGGGGCAGGGTCAAGCGGCCTCTAGAGCTTGAGAGGGTCCCCCTGCGGGCTCCCCTCTTTCGCTTTGAAGTCTTCCCAGGGCAGGGTCAAGCGGCCTCTAGAGCTTGAGAGGGTCCCCCTGCCGGCTCCCCTCTTTCGCTTTGCAGTCTGCCCTGGGCAGGGTCAGGCGGCCCTTAGAGCTTGAGAGGGTCCCCATGCCGGCTCCCCTCTTTCGCCTTGCAGTCTGCCCGGGGCAGGGTCAGGCGGCCCCTAGAGTTTGAGAGGGTCCCCCTGCCGGCTCCACTATTTCACCTTGCAGTCTGCCCAGGGCAGGGTCAGGCGGCCCCTAGAGCTTGAGAGGGTTCCCCTGCCGGCTCCCGTCTTTCGCTTTGCAGTCTGCCCGGGGCAGGGTCAGGCGGCCCTTAGAGCTTGAGAGGGTCCTCCTGCCGGCTCCCGTCTTTCGCTTTGCAGTCTGCCCGGGGCAGGGTCAGGCGGCCCCTAGAGCTTCAGAGAGTCCCCTGCGGGCTCCCCTCTTTCGCTTTGCAGTCTGCCTGGGCCAGGGTCAGGCGGCCGCTATAGGTTAAAAGGGTCCCCCTTCGGGCTCCCCTCTTTCGCTTTGAAGTCTTCCCGGGGCAGGGTCAGGCGGCCTGTAGAGTTTGAGAGGGTCCCCCTGCTGGCTCCCCTCTTTCGCCTTGCAGTCTGCCCGGGGCAGGGTCAGGCGGCCCCTAGAGCTTGAGAGGGTCCCCCTGCCGGCTCCCCTCTTTCGCCTTGCCGTCTGCCCGCGGCAGGGTCAGGCAGCCCCTAGAGTTTGAGAGGGTCCCCCTGCCGGCTCCGCTCTTTCGCCTTGCAGCCTGCCCGGGGCAGGGGTAGGCGGCCCCTATAGCTTGAGAGGGTTCCCCTGCCGGCTCCCCTCTTGCCTTGCAGCCTGCCCGGTGCAGGGTCAGGCGGCCCCTAGAGCTTGAGAGGGTCCCCCTGCCGGCTCCCCTCTTTCGCCTTGCAGTCTGCCCGGGCAGGGTCAGGCGGCCCTTAGAGCTTGAGAGGGTCCCCCTGCCGGCTCCCCTCTTTCGCCTTGCAGCCTGCCCGCGGCAGGGGTAGGCGGCCCCTATAGCTTGAGAGGGTTCCCCTGCCGGCTCCCCTCTTGCCTTGCAGCCTGCCCGGGGCAGGGTCAGGCCGGCCCTAGAGTTTGAGAGGGTCCCCATGCCGGCTCCCCTCTTTCGCCTCGCAGCCTGCCCGGGGCAGGGTCAGGCGGCCCCTAGATCTTGAGAGGGTCCTCCTGCGGGCTCCCCTCTTTCGCCTCGCACCCTTCCTGGGGCAGGGTCAGGCAGCCCCTAGAGCTTCAGAGGGTCCCCCTGCGGGCTCCCCTCTTTCGCTTGGCTGTCTGCCCAATCCATGGCCGGTAGCCCGATGGTGCTCTTCTCAGCTTCAATGGAATAATTATGCCAGATCTACACTGAGGAGCGTGAGTAGAATGGAAACGTCTGTTGGGAGTGTTTTTGAGCATTGTTTCAGATGATCATATGGGAGGTGTGACCACTTTGTGAAATGATCAGTTTTGAGTCTTTGCCGCTCTTCCAGATGGTGAGTTGGGAGTGTTGACCACTCGGTCAGATGATCATTTGGGAGTGTTGACCATTCTGTCAATTGGCCAGATGGGAGTATTGAACACTCGGTTGTGGTCAGTTGTGCTTGGCATAATCTTTATCTGCATAATGGACTTCCAAACAATTCACTCGTATAACCCTTGAAATGAAAAGCCACAGGGGCGCAGAACTCCATTTGTAAAGTTGAAACTAAGGCCTACCATCACTTCATAAAATGAAGAGCGTAAAGAATGCCATGTGAGAGACGCAGAGCAGCTGCACAGGGAAGGTTATCCATGTTTGAATGGATACATGAAAAATTGCTTGTTATTTGATACGAGCAGGGACCACTGATACCATAAGCCAGTTTGCCTTTTTTTAAATTTGGCCACGGATATGTGGAAATGGCTAAAATAATTTGAGATGTATGTCAAGCAGACACAGTAGAGTCTATGTTAATGTTGGATATATTGCCAATTTGTTGCTAAAGATCTTTAATTGAGTCTTGATCTGTCCATGTACAAGGATCTGTATTATATGTGGGATTGTTAATAACTTTCACTTGTTATCAAAATACTTGGCATATGCCATTTATGCATTGAAACAGTGGAAGGAATAAATTTCAACGAGACACCTTGTTTATTCCTCAAAACTAAAGAGCACAGGTTTTTGAAAAATAAGTATATATGTTGATTTGTAAATTTGACTGGGATGGGGGCAAAATATTCTTGAACTGAATGATCCTTGTTCTTACAAAAACAATTTTACACTGCTATTTTGGTTGTCATATGGCAGACAATCTGTTACATGGTCTACTCTCAGACTCAGACCATGTTTTATTTTGGCGAAACAATGATGAATACAATATATGACTACTAGGAAGTGGTTCTGGGCAAAAAGACACAAATACAATATATATATATATATATATATATATATATATATATATATATATATATATATATATATATATATATATATATATATATATATATATATATATATATATATATGACAGTACAGTAAAAATGTGTTGCTACGTTGCACAAAAGTAGTAGCAAATATGTGGTAAAAAAAGAAGCAGAATATCATTTTTCGTCAGGGTAACCCCAACTAAGGATGTAAAATTCGCTATCGTTGGGGCTATTTATAATAGATTAAGCAATTTGTAATAAGCTGAGTATCATTGTCAGTCTGTCTGCGATCAAACAGGATACGAACAAGCAGCACATCAGCGGAACAACAGTCCCCATGCACTACATGAGTGGCCCCGAAAGCGAAGTCACTCGCGCTGCACACGGAGACCACGGCAGCACCGCCGCACGTCCAGTCCGCCCCCCATCGGGCAACAGACGGCGAGTATATGGAGAACATGGTAAACATACTCAGTGTTTCTACATCAACTTTTGGACTATAACTACATGAGGGATTTTTCCCAGCTAGGCTATTTAACGATTGCATATGTGTAACAATCGGCAACAGTACATCTTTCGGAATGCTTATTGATGAAATACAATTTGGTGTATTATGGGGAAAAAAAACACTTGAAGAATGGGTATCATTTTTTCCATTATGTTTTCAGGTGTCATATTCAGTATTTTGGTACGTAATAACGAATGCAATTTTGAACCGAAGAGTGTAAAGGGTTGGCATAACGGGGAACATGACGGTAGCGGTTGGGGAACGTGTGGGCAACAGGAATGGCAGAAAACAGATTCTTGAAATGATCTGGAAGTTCGTTTTTACAATAACGAAAATAGAAATTGAGCGCTTTTTGACAAATTAGATCTTTAACCATAAGTATGTTTAAATTCTTGAAAAGAGGTTCAGTGTGGGCATTGAAATTTACAGGAGCAATAAGACGAAGTGCTTTCTTTTGTAGTTTGACTATCCGGTCGCATGAGTAGCCCCATATTAGAATGGGATAATCTAAATGAGGTAGGAAAAGGGGAGTATGTATGGTTATAAGTGCTTGGATAGTTATAAAGTTGTGTATTCATTTTAGTATTCCTATTATTCTGGATAGTTTATTCGCTATTTCAGTAATATGGGCACTCCAAAGTAAGTTTTCTTGACTCCGTTGTCCTAAAAAGTCAAAGTCGCCGATTCTTTCAATGGTTTTGTCTCCTATTTTCAAACTAATGTTTATATTCAGCTTACGCTGGGGGAAATGAAAAATCGTGTATTTAGTTTTGGATATATTTAAGGAGAGTTTATTTGCAGCTAACCCATCTGTACTTTATTAAGCTGGAACTTAATATTATTTGCGACACAATCATGGTTTTGGTCATTATTATTCAAGTTAAAGAGCAAAGGGAACTAGAAAGATAGATTTGGTTCAAAGCAAATCTGTCTGTGGGTCTTCCAAAGTTGTAAATATTAAATGGTACAACTCTTCTGCTTGAATCCTATATATTGCTTGTTGCGCAAATAATTAAACAATTGCCTTGTGGAGCCTCCTTGGGCTAACACTACCATCGCACTCTGACCCGTATACAGCCTGGCTCAGATGGAACGATCTCAGAGTATAAAGCCTGCCACCCAGGTAAACATCGCAAAACAAACTGTCAAACCACACGTGGACCCAATTGCCAGCTGCCATTTTGAAACGGTGTGTTGTCAGGACCATGGTCAGGTGACCGTGAGATGGCTTTACGTCTTCCCTTTGATCCTTGGAAGCAATA
Organism: Hermodice carunculata; assembly: GCA_964020975.1. Taxonomy (NCBI): domain Eukaryota; kingdom Metazoa; phylum Annelida; class Polychaeta; order Eunicida; family Amphinomidae; genus Hermodice; species Hermodice carunculata. Next base: position 110,805,359 of record OZ026614.1, on the reverse strand, counting down.
TGTGAAACCACAGCGCTAAAACCAACATAGTGCCTGGCTTTACGAAATTTGAGATGAAAAACTTAATTTTTATACCACAAAACACCAATGTATCTTTGCAAGGATACATCAAAGTTGAAGCTTCTTATTCACTCCACTCGTATACTGAAAAGTTCGATCGGAGAGAATCAGTTATTTTCGCCGACGGTCCGTTCTTTGTAAAAATCAGAGCCATGACCTTTGAAAGCGATTTTCTCGGAAGTCAATTTTCACAAGGTCAATCAAATTTCAAAATGACTTCAATCAATCACGGACAGATATATCATCTCAAAATAAACGAGTAAAGTAAGATAAATGTCTAACTTAGGAACCAATTTTTGTTTGTTTTTTTTTTATTTGGCCTTTCAACTCTTCCTTTTGTGACTTTTGGAGCTGAAAAAAATGAGGAAACTGTATAACATCATGGTACCAACTACAAAATTCTATATGATTTTATAAAATCAATTTACCCCTAAACAAAAATTCCGTTCCTGGGGAGTGGCCCATATTATCGTTTCTGATAGTTTGCAGATCTTAAAATTGAACATTGTGCGAACGAGGTAAAGTAAACTTGTGAATCTATACCCACTCACAAAATAGCGCAAAACGTCTAATAAAATCTCTCGATTGATTCGATGTTCTGTTTTAAAAAATTTAGACATGCATACGATTATGAAAATATATAGTTTTATGGGTGAAGCGATCAATTTATATGAGCTGGACGGGATCAAAGTCGGCAGAGTCTGCAATGCGCCTGAAACCATCCTAGCACCTTAATTGCTGTACATTGTGGAGTTCTGGAGTTGCCATCTTGTTCATGTGGCGTGCACACCGAAAGTGTTTATCACTTCTTTTTTGAATGTAAATATTATCTTCCCTTGAGAAATGAGCTGCAAACCAAAATAGTACCCTTTGGTAACTTTAACTTGAAATCTGTGCTCTTTGGCGTTGAAAAGAAAGGAATTACTAAAAATCAAAACGAAGAAATTTTTTGGAGCAGTTCATAATTACATAAAGCTTAGTGGAAGATTTAAAATCTAACTTTGTATTTGGTAGCTGGTAACCATACAAAAATGATAATTGTATACACTATTATGCTCACACATCGTACCATCTTTCTTCCGTATCACCTACATTGTTGTCCTGTAAGTCCTCCTTTGGTGAACTGGTGTTCGAAATCTCTACGCTGTCTCGTTTTGTATGTACAAGAGGCCTTCATATAGGCCAGTGAGCCTGTTGGCCATTTTTTTTGTAATAAAATATGTTTAAACCAAAAGAGAGTTTCGCTCACATACTTTGAGCGATTGGTGAACATGGGTGAGTGTGTAATTAAAGAATTTCGGAAGAATAGGTATTTCTATTATGCTTAATGACGTTAAACTTTTATATCTGTTGTGCAATATGACAAAACTCTATTAAATTTGTTTCCCACACCTGCATACTGTGCAATCATATGTTGAGCTACCTTGTCTGATGCATAACCCAACTTTGCATGGCCCACTGTTCGCAAACAAATGAAACACAAAGCGAAAAGTACATCGTGTTTGTGCTTTTGGCTCATTTGGAATGACCCACACGAGCTGCAGCTCATCCCTGACAGAGACCCAAGTCCCAACACGGTATTTTTTAACGCTGTGATGTACTACTTTCACAATATTGAAGATGCTTGAAAAAAAACCCATACCGCTTAGATATGTTTAGAATAGTCAGTGCGGTCTACTTTCCATGTACCACCCTCTAGAGTACAAATAGGCATCTTGCACTGGTGCAGTTTCTATTTGTCAATTGTACATGTCACAACATTTTGTGGGTAGAAAGCTGGTATAGGATTTCACGATTTGTACAGCTTTGTTGTGGACAGAGATAAGCATATCAAATAATTTAATTAAAGTGTGTGTGTCAACGCACACTTTTCTGTTTTTCTAGGAATTCTTTATTTCTTTCTTTCTTTCTTTCTTTCTTTCTTTCTTTCTTTCTTTCTTTCTTTCTTTCTTTCTTCTTTCTTTCTTTCTTTCTTTCTTTCTTTCTTTCTTTCTTTCTTTCTTTCTTTCTTTCTTTCTTTCTTTCTTTCTTTCTTTCTTTCTTTCTTTCTTTCTTTCTTTCTTTACCGGCAAATTTGTCCGACATTTCATTTGAAAAGTATTACATGTAGAAACTCCAAACTTTGCACAATTATACTTCTATGGATAAAGTCAGGCCTTTTTATAATGAGAGGTCATGCTTTTGAAAATTATGCAAATGAGGGCTAATTAAAGTTTTAAATCTTCAGTATCTTATATACTGTAGTAGATGTGGTCCCGAGTGTATAGGAGTTCGATCATAGCAAGGTAAAGGTCATCTCAAATGTCAAGGTCATGCCAAGGTCAAAGGTCATGTCAAGGTCAAAGGTCACTTTTAAGCCAAAATGTCATTTTTGAGGTCAAGGTTCACTTCAGGTAGAGGTCATCTCAAGGTCAAAGGTCATTACAAGGTTAAAGGCCACTTTCCTTGGTGGCCTTCTTCTAGCCATAACTTGGTCAATTTTTATCTAATTTTGATCATGTTGGGCTCAAATTGTAGCTATTGTAACCCTGCATATTTTAGAATTCATGTGTGACCTCTAAAGGTCAAAGGTCAAGCTCATTTGAACCTTTGAAAGTTTCATCCAGTCACAACTTGGCTATTTTCCATCCAATTCTAATAATGTTAGTCTCAAATTGTAGGTATTGCAACACTGCACATTTTTATAAGAACACGTGACCTTGAAAGGGCAAAGGTCAAGGTCATTTGGCCCTTTTAAAAGTTTCATCTTGCCATAACTTGGTAAATTTTCATCCGATTTGGTTCATCTTCATGTCAGTTTAACTTCTACTAGGGGGTGCCTGACCATTGCGCATGTAATGAATCTAAAACAAAAGTTGTAGCAATTTGAATTATGCTAAATAGCACCATTAGAAATTTTAAATCTTGAATAACTTCAAAGCTGTAATAGATAGATAGAGACGCCATTCCAACTTCTACTCCTGTGTTCTGGAATAGTTGTATATTGCCATACCAATATGCTTTGAAGACACACACACTGATTTGCTATGCAGCAAATCATTTCTTTCTTTCTTCTTTCTTTCTTTCTTTCTTTCTTTCTTTCTTTCTTTCTTTCTTTCTTTCTTTCTTTCTTTACCGGCAAATTTGTCCGACATTTCATTTGAAAAGTATTACATGTGGAAACTCCAAACTTGGCACAATTATACTTCTATGGATAAAGTCTGGCCTTTTTTATAATGAGAGGTCATGCTTTTGAAAATTATGCAAATGAGGGCTAATTAAAGTTTTAAATCTTCAATATCTCATATACTATAGTAGATGTGGTCCCGAGTGTATAGGAGTTCGATCATAGCAAGGTAAAGGTCATCTCAAATGTCAAGGTCATGTCAAGGTCAAAGGTCAATTTTAAGCCAAAATGTCATTTTTGAGGTCAAGGTTCACTTCAGGTAGAGGTCATGTGAAGGTCAAAGGTCATTTCAAGGTTAAAGGCCACTTTCCTTGGTGGCCTTCTTCTAGCTATAACTTGGTCAATTTTTATCCAATTTTGATCATGTTGGGCTCAAATTGTAGCCATTGTAACCCTGCATACTTTAAAATTTATGTGTGAGCTCTAAAGGTCAAAGGTCAAGGTCATTTGAACCTTTGAAAGTTTCATCCAGTCACAACTTGGCTATTTTCCATCCGATTCTAATCATGTTAGACTCAAATTGTAGGTATTGCAACACTGCACATTTTTATGAGAACACGTTACCTCGAAAGGGCAAAGGTCAAGGCCATGCACTTTGAAAGTTTGATCTTGCCTTAACTTGGTAAATTTTCTTGCGATTTGGTTCATGTTCATGTCAGTTTAACTTCTACTAGGGGGTTACTGACCATTGCGCATGTAATGAATCTAAAACAAAAGTTGTAGCAATTGGAATTATGCTAAACAGCACCATTAGAAATTTTAAATCTTGAATAACTTCAAAGCTGTAATAGATAGAAATGCCATTCCAACTTCTACTCCTGTGTTATGGAATAGTTGTACATTGCCATACCAATATGCTTTAAAGATACACACACTGATTTGCTATGCAGCAAATCATCTATTCTAGTTTAAACTACTATTTTCTTGAGTGTATGTGGATACGTTCGTCCATTTTTTTATGCCAGAGATCAATCGCTAATCACATTTTGTAAATACTCTCGTTGCGCAGCTTTCACATGTTCTATTCAAACTGTTCGGGTATTTTGATCACACCAGGTGACACCACCACAAGGTCTTTGTCCATTTTAAGCCTTCAGTTGATTATTTTTCTTCTCAAATTCTCTGTATTGGGGAACTTTTTATCCAGTGTTATGAGTGCAATGAAATATGGAAGAAAATGAACCATGGAGTTTTCCTAGACTGTTGGCGTGCTATAGTTTATATTTTTAAATTATTATACTAATGAATGATCATTAGAAATAATGGAATGAAGACAAGAAAGTGTGTGTTCGGTAGGAACTCCATGGTCCAGCGTGGCGGAGACAAGAGCCGCTTGCGCCACGCAGGATCAATGAATTCCGACTGTAATCGCGGAGCCTGATGGCATGTATATGCAAAACATACAGCAGTGATTACAATACAGACATTATTTGTTTTTAAAATGATCACTACATTATTCATACGGGAAAAATAAAACGAGTGTATGGGATCAGGCACTGAATAATTAGTAATTCCTTGGGTTTTTTGTTTGTTTGTTTTTAATTTTTATCTTACTTTTCCATAAATTTCTCGGCATGATTGCGGTCAGCATTACCAAACAAGGGCTAAGATAGCAATCATGGTCAGAGTTGGAAAGCCACTACTGTTTGATACAAGGTCTCATTTGTACGTGATGTCGGTCTCTTTCGCATGTATTTCTTCCCGTGCAGGCACTCGAGGTTCATTTAGCGTCCCCTTTCCGTAAGAGGGGTTTGGGGCGAGGGCGGTAGCGGTGGCGGGGCTTTATGCTTCTGTTAACTTCATTTCCACACTTCTTTTTTTTTTTTTTCTAGCATGACCTTTACCAGTGAATTATCCAGTTCAAAATCACTTTCTACAGTTTCTTTCTTTTCTTTTTTGTATGCTTTGAAGGTTTGGAAAATGGCTCTAATTTAAAAGCAAACTCTACCTCAACTCGTGACCTACCTTTGCATGACCTTGCATGACCTACTTATGAACAGAATCTCACATACATGTACATTCGATTTTTTTCCAAAATAACACAAAATCTTAGCAACGGTCCCACGATGTTTTTTGGCTATCTATCTATCTATCTATCTATCTATCTATCTATCTATCTATCTATCTATCTATCTATCTATCTATCTATCTATCTATCTATCTATCTATCTATCTGTCCGACTATATCTATCTATGTGTCTGTCTATCTATATCTGTCTATGTGTCTGTCTGTCTGTATCTATGTGTCTGTCTATCTATGTGTCTGTCTGTCTATATCTATGTGTCTGTCTGTCTATCTATATCTATCTATGCGTCTGTCTGTCTATCTATATCTATGTGTCTGTCTGTCTCTCTATCTATATCTATGTTTGTCTGTCTATCTATCTATCTATCTCTATCTGTCTGTCTATGTATCTACCTATCTATCTATCTATCTATCCATCTATCTATAGATCTATCTGTCTGTCTATGTATCTGTCTGTCTATCTATCTATCCATCTGTGTGTCTGACTATATCTATCTATGTGTCCGTCTATCTATATCTATCTATGTGTCTGTCTGTACCTATCTATGTGTCTGTCTGTCTATCTATATCTATCTATGTGTCTGTCTGTCTGTCCATCTATCTATATCTATGTGTCTGTCTGTCTATTTATATCTATCTGTCTGTCTATGTATCTACCTACCTATCTATCTATAGATCTATCTGTCTGTTTATCTATATCTATTTGTCTGTCTGTCTATCTATATCTATCTGTCTGTCTATCTATATCTATCTGTCTGTCTATGTATGTATGTATGTATGTATGTATGTATATATGTATGTATGTATGTATGTATGTATGTATGTATGTATCTATCTATCTATCTATCTATCTATCTATGTGCGGGACCTCAGTAAATTTCATGGCCCACCAGTTGTCACTTTACCATGAAAACACTTTGCGCTAAGTCGTACATCTGATACTTGGTTGGTGACCATGACCTATATTTTCAGGGCAACGGTATTTTCATATCTTTTACATAAATATTTTAAGGATTATAATTTTACGTTGCCAAGGACGTTCAGTGCAGCATCGTACAATGTTTTGTGCTCTTTTCTTTTTTGTTATCAAAATGTGACTTTCAGCGGTATTTGAGGGTGTCAGGACAACTTACGTGAACGAGAAAACATGTTTTCTTGTAAAATTTTGAACACGAGATTCACACAAGTAAAGGACACATTTCGATAGCGTTACTGGCAGAAAAAACAGGTGCGACTAGGAAGGATGATCTGCTGCATAGCAAATCAGTGTTTGTGTCTTCAAAGCATATTGGTATGGCAATGTACAACTATTCCATAACACAGGGGCAGAAGTTGGAATGGCATCACTATCTATTATAGCTTTGAAGTTATTCTAGATTTAAAATTTCTAATGGTGCTATTAGCATAATTCAAATTGCTACAATTTTTATCCTTTGGTACTTCACATTCCATTAAGCTTATGGCTGCATGCAAATTTCAAAGTCCAAATGACCTTGACCTTTGACCTTTACAGGTCACATGTAAATACCCACAATTTAAGCCAAACCTGAACCAAATAGGATGAAAATTGACCAAGCTATGGCAAGATGAAGCTTTCAAAGGGCCAAATGACCTTGACGTTTGCCTTTTTGAGGTTACATGCTCTTATAAAAATGTCCAGTGTAGCAGTACCTACAATTTGAGTCGAATATGATTAGAAACGGATGGAGATTGGCCAAGTTATGACTGGATGAAACTTTCAAAGGTCCATGTGACCTTGACCTTTGAACGTTAGAGGTCACATGTAAATTTAAAAATGTGGAGGGTTACAATAGCTACGATTTGAGCCTAACATGATCAAAATTGGATAAAAATCGACCAAGTTATGGCTATAAGAAAGCCACCATTGAAAATGGCCTTTGACTTTGAAATGACCTTTGACCTTGAGATGACCTCTACCTGAAGTGAACTTTGACCTCAAGAATGACATTTTGGCTTAAAATTGACCTTGATATGACCTTTGACCTTGACATGACCGTGACATTTGAGATGACCTTTACCTTGCTGTGATCGAACTCCTATACACTCGGAACCACATCTACTATAGTATATAATATATTGAAGATTTAAAACTTTAATTATCCCTCATTTGCATAATTTTAAAAAGCATGACCTCTCATTATAAAAAGGCCAGACTTTATCCATAGAAGTATAATTGTGCCAAGTTTGGAGTTTCTACACATAATACTTTTCAAATGAAATGTCGGACAAATTTTCCTGTAAAGAAAGAAAGAAAGAAAGAAGAATGAAAGAAAGAAAGAAAGAAAGAAAGAAAGAAAGAAAGAAAGAAAGAAAGAAAGAATTCCTAGAAAAACAGAAAAATATGTGTTGACACACACACTTTAATTATACGCCTTTGGATAAAAAACACGGTAACGGTTAAAAATCAAGCCCAGTACTGAAAAAGACCTCGGAACAAAAAGTGAAAAAAAAAATGAATATCAAGGCAAAACAAATTAACTTTTTGTTTGAATGAAATTTACACATGAATTAGCTTGCAGTTGCATGTGTAAAATTAGGAGATTTATGGTCCTAAATCTTTGTATCTTAACAGGTTGTTGAACTGTCTTCTCATCTCTTACATAATAAGTCATTTTACATTTCATCAATATACCCGTAAGACATTCCTAACATTGATGTTCCAGCTATTCATTGAAAGTTAGTGTACTGTTCTTAAACTTGTACATGGAATAAATTTCATTCATTTCTGAAGTTTGTAAATGCCGATAAATATGACACGATACAGAAACTATACAATGAAGGTATAGAGTATTTTCTTCTCCCGAATAAAATGTTGGTTATGCCACCGAATTATATTCTATATTAATGAAGAGTCACTTAACACCTCCCATAGATAATCCGATATCACATTTAAAAACAAACACAAAACAAAAACAATTTCAGTTCCCAAGACTGGTGTACAAATAGTGTCTTTATTAAATTATAATACACTAATCTGAACCTTTGACATTTCAAGGTCGCATTTTGATGAAAAAAGCCGCTTGTTGTTTGTTATCGTCTTTTCTTCCCCACGCATTTGTCAATGTCATGAAAAAAAAATAATAACGTCAAGTCTGATAGTTTTAACGTAATGTTGATGCAAATGAAATCAAAACAACTGTCCGCTTTGAACATTATTAAGGCCAGGCGAGGAGGTCGAATCGCCATAAAAATGGATGCAGCAGCAGACATGTCTTGATGTGGCAATCGAAAGTATCTATTGGCGTTATATGCAAGAAATGATGGCATCTTTAGTTGGTTAAACCACATTGCCATAGAAACAGTACCAACAAATTTACATCTTTGTAACTTTTTAATTATAATTTTCAATTCAACATTTTATGACAATGATAAGGTTTAGTAACATAAAAATTACGGGAACAGTATATTATCGAGTTTCCGTATCAACGAGACATACAGAAAAAAAAACATCCCTTAAAGATACAGGTCGCATAAATATCACAGCGGACACCTTTGATGAGTTCTTGTGACAGCATTAAATATCAGTGCAAACACTGGTCATTATGGCAGCCTTGAAGGACCAACATAACACTTTCACGATATGATATCAGACGACATTGGATACTTGAGCTGAAAAAAACAAAACATTGAAATCAACAACTTTTTACTTCCGCACACATGAAAACACGCAGTACATATGTTATGTATTTAGGTGTTCCTGGATTTGTGGCAAGGATTTCTGTGCCAGCAGCGACTTTTGCGGGTTTACAAAATCACCTAAGAAAACTGGCATTCAATTCCCTTTGCAGGAACAGAATTAAGTGATCCCAAAAGGAACACGGCAATATTCATATATATATATATATATATATATATATATATATATATATATATATATATATATATATATATATATATATATATATATATATATATATATATATATATATATATATATATATATATATATATATATATATATATATATATATATATATATATATATATATATATATATATATATATATACATATATATTATATATATACATATATATATACATATTATATATGTACATATAAAATAGTCATTTTGAAGAGCGCGACGTTTACATGTGTGTATGGGTGTGAAGTGATGCCCGCTGGCTGAAGTGTCTGACAGTAGCTTGTTTCGAAGCGTTCGGTTCACAGACGCTCGTAACGTTCAGTCAGTCAAGCATTCGTTCTAATATAATGCTTGACTGAATGAACGTTACGAGCGTCTGTCGTTCGCTTACCTATCGGCTGAGGGATGAAAAGACTCCTTAAAACAAATTATAACTAGAAAAGATTTGCTTAGCAAATCTGTCTATGTGCTTTCAAAAGTTGTAAATATGGCTAGATGAAAATTTCAAAGTCCAAATGACCTTGACCTTTCACCTCTAGATGTCACATGTAAATTACAAAATGTGCAGTCTTGCAATACCTACAATTTGAGCATGACATGATTGAAATTGGACGGAAATTGGCCATGTTATTGCTAGACGAAAATTTCAAAGGCCCAAATGACCTTTCACTTTTTCTTTTAGAGGTCCTATGCGAATTTTAAAAAATGCACTGTGTTAAAAATATGTGCAATTTGAGCCCAACATGAACTAAATCAGCTGAAAATTAATCAAGTTATGGCTAGATGAGATTTTCAAAGGACCAAACAACCTTGACTTTTGACCTTTAGAGGTCACATGTAAATTACAAAAAATGTGCAGTGTTAAAATACCTACAATTTGAGCCCAACATAATCAAAATCAGATAAAAACTGACTAAATTGTGGATAGAAGAAAATTTCAAACAGCAAAATGGTATTGACCTTTGACCTTTAGAGGTCACATGTAAATTACAAAAATGTGCATTGTTACAACACATACAATTTGGGTCTAACATGGTTATAATTGGATGAATATTGGCTAAGTTATGGCTGCATGAAAATTTCAAAGGTCCAAATATTCTTGACCTTTTACCTTTCCAGGTCACATGTAATTACAAAAATGTGCAGTGTTACAATATCACCAATTTGAGTCCAACATAATAAAAATTTGATAAAAATTGACCGATTTATGGCAAAACGAAAATTTCAAATGGCAAAGTGACCCTAAACTTTGACCTTTAGAGGTCACATATAAATTACAAAAATGTTCAGCGTTACAAGCCTATGAATTGAAGTTGGATTGGTTACCTATACCTACACCTATAATAGTTTTGGAGATATTAAAGATTTTAATTTTCAAATGCTCATAATTTGCACAATCTTAAACATATCTTCTCTTTATTAAAAGGCACAAATTCATGTGTAGACCCAATCATACCAAGTTTGAAGTTTCCGAGTGTAATAGTGTTTGAGAAAACTGGCGAACAAAATTTGGTAGTAAAAAAAGAAAGAAAGAAAGAAAGAAAGAAAGAACTGGGAAAAACAAAATGGTTGTGTTAGCACACAGACATAATATGCTTACCTGCAACTGTATTATATTTACATTTCTTTAAATGTTTTGCCAGTGAATCTACAGTGGCGCCCTCTGGGTTTTGTTGCCGCCATTTCAACAGGCTTTGAAAGCACCGGTCACGCATGCTTGGGAAGTCATTCTCTATATCAATTATATCTGTCTCCAAAAGTCCTATCCGACGAGCAAGTAGTTTCCAGTCATTTACTAATTTAACGTCCTGGGCTACCTTAATAAATGCTTTCCGAAGATAGGCATCTGATGAGAAAAATAAATTAAACATTGATGGAAAAATGTGGAAATCATCTGTTGCACACATAAAAAACCCCCAAATACTTGAATGTCAATGACATATTTATCTAACAACGAAAAATGCCGATCAGCAATTTTGATTCCCTTGTTGGGTCATAGAGATGAAATATATCTTTTGAATCTTTTGTTCCGCGTGGAATAAAAATATATGTACACTGCTAATCTGACTTTCTAGCAATATGAAGAGACCGTTAACATGAAACCTTTATCGCAGAAACCGATTGTTCGTACCCATAAAAAGTAGGAAAGAGACCAAAATGCTTTATTAAATATTTCATTTTTGAGTGGGAAAATTAACACGGTACCACACCTCGACAGCTCTGCGCACGTTCCCTTTTGAAATCATTTTCCCTATCGCGAATATCTTCAACCAAATCCCCGCGTCCACAATTTAGGAGAGCCCTGCGTCAGAACGTCTACCTGCAGAGTATCAAAAATTGAAAAAGAGAAAGATAGTGCGATAATAATATTATATTGAATAGATGTACTCCATTCATCACGGGGGATAAAAATGCATAATAGTGCCACGATAATGTAGCTTTCTTGCGATCGAATGTCATTGAAGTCGTTCATGTGTACCCCTCTAGCTTCTCATGCGAAACTTTCTTTGCTATGAGCATTATTAATATTCTGCAACAGGTTGCCTCGGATTACCTTGGATCAAAAATAGAAATAAAAGAAATCATCAGTAGGCCAAGACAATATTTAATGTGTAGGAGAGAGAGAGAGAGAGAGAGAGAGATGAGGAGAGAGAGAGAGAGAGAGAGAGAGAGAGAGAGAGAGAGAGAGAGAGAGAGAGAGAGAGAGAGAGAGAGAGAGAGGAGAGAGAGAGAGAGAGAGAGAGAGAGAGAGAGAGAGTCCCTTGTGCCCTGTTTGGGGGTCCCTTGTGCCCTGTTTGGGGGTGGCGCTACCTCATACATTAGGACTGTTTTTGGGCGGCGCTACCTCATATGTACTCTCTGTTGCAGAGTGCTTCCCTTTGAAACCCAAAAACCAAAAACTTTCTTTGCTATTGATTTGTTTATCAATAGGGGTGGGGGTGGGGTAATTTGCACGAGTTATCCAAAAAGTTCACGTGGTTAATTGCATAATTTTTGTACGAGACCACTTTCTCAGCAACGATGAAGGCTACCGGAGTCCCACCGTAACTTCTTATAACTTTCAGGACACCCGTCCGTCGTCTTGGCAGCCATATTGTTTTGTTGTGTACTCACTTTCACGTCTATACAAACCCATTTTGTAGCATAACATAACATAACAAAATTGACTCTTTTTATTGCAAACTGTAAACCTACAGTCATTACGTTTTGCAGCCTGGTTTATTATAAAATTGGTCTGCCTTAAATTAACATGGCCGGACAAATAATTTAAGTTGGAGCGACGGTACAGTAATATGCAGATCTAATGATGTACCACATTGGTGAAAATGTATGAATTTTTTTGCCACATATCATAATATTACAAACACGATACTCTTCTGAATTTATAGATGTTGTGTGTATAGTACTATACTGCTCTTGGGCTCACCTACGGCATATATTTATAAGTTTTATGACATAAATATGACAAAAGCAAAACTATACCAAACAGGTTTCGACAAATACAACTGTATGTCTATCTTGGTTTTAAACATATTTACTGCAGCTTATTTCACCATTACAATCATTAGCTCATTCTGGAGTTTGAAGACATGAATGTTCATTTAATCATTTACTTAACAACTTATGCCCTCTATAAGTTGTATGATCCAAAATGTTTCACCATGAAATCAACGGGACTTATTTTTGTTCGTATGATAAACAGCGAGCATGTAATGATGATAAGATCCAAAAATATTGATGACGCTATATCGAATTGTTGGTGTATCTGGTTAAAAAAACCCTACTGTTATATTATAGCTGACAATGCGTATTGTTAATATAATTACCTTGTTCAGTGATCTCGGCGCTTTCTTCGCCCACGTGACCAACATGTCGTAGGCAGTTGCCTCCTGGTCTTTGTCCACATTATTTCGCAAGATGGCCTGAATTCTTACTTTCCTAACATTAAGATAACTCGCCAGTCGTCGCCACTCGTCTCCCAGCTCTGCGGCAATATTCCGTAACAACTGATCATCCACAAGACCTGATGACAAAAACAAACAAACAAACAAAAAAGTTAAAAACAAACGTAAAGGTGACACTGCCTCAAAGGAGCCAATAAAGATCTGATGGAAAGTATATTACCCAGGTTGATTACATGTAGCAGGATGGTCTAATCATAAACCGTTTTACCCGACTCTCTCATTTTGGATTTGTTTGTCAGCAGGAAAAAACCCAATCCTCCAGATTGATTTTGGAGGGTTATATTTTGTGGTGCATATGGCTCGACGTTTTTGCCTGGAAGATTTTTTTCTCCTTTTTTTGTTTTTGTTTTTGTTTTTGTTTGTTTGTTTGTTTTTGTTTGTTTGTTTTCTTACACTATTTTGTCGTTGTCGTTGACATTTCGGGCTTGACTCGGAGAGCATTATGTGTCTCCAGTGTTCCCTTTCTTTCTCACATTTATCATCTTTGCGCGAGAATGAGAAAACAAAATGAAATACGCATCTGTACTCAATGATATGGCATCACGGTTGACACCATGTTCATTGAAATACATAAAACCATTCATCAATGAGTGTTGAAAACGCACTTGTTGTGAAATGCTTAAGGGAGAGAAAAATGCAATGAATTCAAAGACTATCAGAGCTATATTTCTATGTGATCCTTTGTCAGATCAAAGCAATCCGTGTGACAATGTAGCGCCTTGCAAAATATTAATCCAACTTTGGAAAAACATTGCAATATTTTGACACATCTCCTACAATTTTCCTTGTGTTTCGCATGATTTCTGGTGACAGGTTTGGTGTGAACGTGTATATATATATATATATATATATATATATATATATATATATATATATATATATATATATATATATGTATTATGGAAAGCCATGTATTGTTTTATTCAGCGTTATATAAGATGATTAAATATTTGATCAGAGGAACAAAAAAATTTATTCTTATGAACAAATATATTTGTTCCAGTGATCAAATCGATTTGATCTTCTGAATAAATACAAGTTTCTCCACTACCAGATAATAATTACTCCACCTGCTATACCGCGTCACTCCCGCTAGTCTGTGTTACCTTAACACGCAAGGGGTACAATTTCGATTTTTTACGTTTTTCTGCTTACGGGATGGATGTGAGGATTTTTTTCTCTCTCACTCGTTCTTTCTTTGGTTAGGCACTGCTTTTTGCCATGCCTTTCATGGTCATGGATATAAGCATTTTTCTTTCACTTTTTTTTCTAAAGTTTCGTGCTAGGCACTGCTTTTGGGAAGGATGTTAGCATTTTTCTTTCTTTCTGTCTCTCCCTTTCTCCCTCACTTTCTCTCTCTCTCTCTCTCTCTCTCTCTCTCTCTCTCTCTTTCTTTCTTTCTTTCTTTCTTTCTTTCTTTCTTTCTTTCTTTCTTTCTTTCTTTCTTTCTTTCTTTAACGTGCCTGTACCTGGAAGTCTGATTTTTTCTCCAAATGTTTTTAACTACTGATTGGAGCCTGAAAAACCAAACATTGTCAAATGGGATTCTGAAAAAGTGGATGATGACAACTTAACCCTGTGACAATCAGCTCCGTCTCCCGGCCCCTAATATGTTGCTGTATAAAGAAAATGTCAAAGTTCGAGATTGTTCCTCTTACGTGTTATGGTAATACACACTACCGGAAGTGACGCGCGGCATACAAGAGGGAGTAATTATTATCTGGTACTAGTGGTAGTGGAGAAACTTGTATTCATTCAGAAGATCAAATCGATTTGATTGCCAGAACAAATTTATTTGTTCAGGTGAATAAATCGGGATAAACCTTACTCTATTTGATCAGAAGAACAAATGGATACAGTCATGTGAACAAATGCAATTGTTCATGTGATCAAATTCATTTTATTTGTTCCTCGGAACAAATCTATTTGATCTTCTGATTAAATAAGATTGTTCTTTTTATCATATTAATTTGATCAGAAAAACAAATATACTGTATTTGATCAGATGAACTAATACATTTGTTCATCTGATCAAAACGATTTGGTCATGTGATTAAATATTTAGTCTTCTGATTAAATAATTATTCACCTGATCAAACATTTGTTCACAAGAATAAGTTTATTTGTTCTTCTGATCAAATATTTAATCATCTCATCAAATAATGAATGAAACAAGAAACGACGTTCCATAATATGTGTGTGTGTGTGTGTGTGTGTGTGTGTGTGCGCGTGTGTTTTCAACCTGGCAATCACTATCAGTATTTTAAATCCAAGGTATTTCTTAGTTATACTTACCGTCTGATTTGAAAGTAACAGGAGCTCTACTGGTTGGTCTGGATGGCTCCTGCTCAGGCTAAATTCATAAAAATAACATACTAATTAAAGATGTTACTGCGACTTTAACCTCATTCGCCATAGATGATGTGCATATTTGACTATCACCCAATCAGAAAAGTAGCTGAGCTTGAATTACACGTTCCGAGAAGTTACTATGATCATTTCCCAATGTTTTTCGCGCAAAGTATCCTCAGCTTACATTAGGATTCTTTCTTTATTACCTAATGGTGGCATGTCCATTTAAACTTAAAGAATTTTGTTAATTATTAGGCCTATGAGAGGGTGCAAATACTTGAAGCCTTTTTGTTCAACGTCCTTTACTATAAAAAAAGTCGTAAAGACCAAAATTCCAGTCCTATCCAAATTTCAAATGCACGGAGGCAAACCATAAAACTCTGGAAAGAACTGTTCTGATAAACAGCTTGGCTTACTTTAAGTTTTATTGATGTTTTTGTTATTGTAATGAATGATTCTGCGTAAGAAAAAAACCACTTGCCGCTTCGCGGCTCGTGTTTTCGGGCCCAGAATCATTTCGTCCCAACCAGAAACAACACTCACGACAGTTTGTATGAATACATTGACCCAGATATACAAACCTTTGGTAAACTAATCAGCAGCTCACATAGTAATACATCTCCTGCCACCCAAACAGTTTTCATGGGTATCTTCTGTTGGGAACTTCGACCTGTATCCTTCCGCTCTGCATCTACTGGAACTGATTTTGGCACTAATCCCCGCGTGAAAACCTGTGCGAAACCACGGTAGCAGTCTATACTCTTTTGTGCAAATCTGTCGATTTCTGCAACAGTGAAATCTAGTCTGTTCTTTATATGGGAATTATACACAATTTTCATATCCTGTTCATCCACGTCTTTTATGTTGCCACGGAAACGAACAAACATAGTTTGACCCTCTGCCACTACAATATCCTGACTGAGATTGGGGCCTGCGTCGAAGCCTTCCTCGAGGAGCTTCCGTTGAATGCGTTCTGATTTGCTGAGACTTGTGCACTGCATCGTGACGTCACTTGGTTCTTCACTCCGTTGGCGCAAAATAAAGTTTATGATGCGCTGTTTAATTGATGTTTCTAACAACTGGGCAATTTTCTCCACATCAGGAACTGTCGTTTCGGCCTTCATTCTCAAAATAAGGAATCTGTAAAGATCAGAGCTAACTGTTGGACATGACATGAGGGCGCCGAAGATTATTAGGTTAGTATGCACATGCCTGTCATGATTACTTGGAAGCTTTTTTATAATGGACTAAGTAATCTCTATCTCGTATATTTATCATACACTGGTATGCAAATTTATCTATCAGCAGCGCTATTGATTATCTTAACAACGATGGATGTCAAACAGAACTCTTGTTTTCTTCAAGAATTTAAATGTTAATTATAAGAACACTCTCTTGGGGCTTTTCTGTTGGTGAGCAAACCTTCTTGGTATAAATGAGAATCTTTTCACACACACGCACACACACACACAACAAAGTAGCTGGTGTATTTCTAGTCTTGTTGGCAGACCTGTAAAATTTGTTCTGTTTGGTGATTTACTGTTTAATCAACCGAGAAAGAACCTTTTAACGAAGTTATTTATATGGAAAACCATACCAATCGAATAAATTTTACTCCATCATTCCATCAGCATGCTCTATGGATGTTTTTGAACAGTAAAGTAGATGGTTTTAAAAAATGTTTTAAGAGATTGGAAAAAGGCAAGCAGGATTAAAAGACATGAACGATAAGTTTTAGTATAGTTTTCACCGTAATATTTGTTTAAACTTTTACAACACATGTATTGTCTTAAAACCATGTAAATATCTTGTATTTTTTTTAGGGAGGGCTGCTAAGGAGACAAGCTTGCCCTTCTAAAATATAGTCACTATCTCTCTATTCTGCCCTTGAACTAACTCCAAGATATACAATTTCCCAGCTATAGAACTATGAAACTTCCTTTGCTATGACCATGCATTTGAAGATCAAGTTACATCATATTCCAAAGTGGAAACTTGGTGATGGGAACTAATATTTATATCACAAGGATCCAGCCACAAAGGCTACTATATTTACTTGTCAATAGGGGTTTCCATCTCAAAGGACACCACGTCCTTGTTTTTGGCTTGTGTCAATTCTTTTTCCGGTACAACAGACCACTGTCCATTCTGGTGTGCCAGAAGATGCAATTCATCATCTGCTCCATCTGAATAATAATAATAATAATAATAATAATAATAATAATAATGATGATGATGATGATGATGATGATGATGATGATGATGATGATGATGATGATGATGATGATGATGACGAGACGAGACAATGAAGTGAATTAAATAAGATAAACCTTCATTATGAATATCGAAACATACTTGGTTACTGAACCACGCTACCGTAAAGTTAGCGAATGCTGGGAAAATTTGCAAAAGCTGACAAATCTTATTTCGTAACCTCGTAACATACTTCTGAATGGTTTACTTCATACGATCATAAATTTTTCAGACCACAAAGTGCGTAAGAATTAATGTGCGAGAGGAGACTTGAATCTTGAGTAAACGGTGAAACCATGTGTGCATGTATTACTGTAGCGACTCACCACGTTTTCGAACGGGCCCAATGGCAGACTTTGGTCTGTCATAGGAACGAGTAGTCTTTTCAGAGGGAGCCGCAGTCCCCGGTCGTTTTAACTTGGTGGGATTTGGTGGAACAGGTATGGTGACCGTGATAGATTTATTGAACTTCTTGTTGGCTATAGTCAACATTATGATAGGACTAGACGCCAGCAATGGAGCGCAGTCGTCAGCTTTTCTGGTCTTGAGGTCTGAGACTGCCGAGAGCTCTACAGGCTGAATCTGAAAAAGCAGCTTATGTTGCATCTGTTGACGTCTAAAACATTAATATCAATACAACTTACACACTCGAAATGTTTAAAACAGAAGAGAAAAGTATGCCAAGTTTTGTGTGGTGTTGTCTGCAAAAATGTGTCTTACGTCTTTCGTATTGCCAGCGAACTAAAATACATCAATCTCGAACTTCATGATCCTGCTACAAAATGCAGACCCAAAAGTGTAGTACATGTACAAGCTGTGTACAGTTTTCTCCTGCTATAGTATTGACCTTTTCCCCTTTCCTTTCTTCTTTTGTTCCAACATTTTTTTTTTGCACTGCGGCTGCATTATTACTGAGTCTTCTCGTCTAGAACCACTTCCTAGTCCTTATTACCCTGTTCCGTATATAATAAAAGTTATTGATATGCAAAGCAGAGTGTATGTAATGCTCACAAAGTAACATAATGTTTGACTAAGTTTCCAAAATGTGCAAGGCAATTTTTGTTTGAGTAGCAGCGAGGGGGTTTTATCAGATGAGTGTGTGTATTTATACGTGAAATTGCAAGTAACAAAGGCTCTTTCCGTTTAACCGTCCACAACATGTGGTTGTCCTCGTGGCACACAGTAACAAACGGGTAAAGTGGCAAACTGCGCACACTGCTTGTCTGCGAAGCAAGCCTTCTAACTCCAGCTCTGTACATAAACATCAGAGCATAACAAGAGGGCTGTGTGAACAGCCTATGCTCAGCTGACCTAGACATTCATCACGCATGCAGCTCTGTGAACTTGGGATGGGATCAAGGTTACCTATGTACTGAGTAAGTCCGACCTTTATAGAAGAACACTAACATGTGCAAAACAAAGGTCCCAGTTCAAGTAGTTTTCAAGTTATAGTGAAAAGTAAAATTCATGTATGTTGCACTGTGACCCCAGAAACGAGGTAAAGGTTACTCATGTACTGTCAAAGCATGACCTTCATAGAGAAATATTAACATGTGCAACATTAAGGTCGTAACTCAAAACAGATCTCAAGTTATCTAGTGAACAGTAAATTTCGGGTCAGTTGTCCTGTGATCTTGGGATGCAAATGATGAGGTCAAGGTCCAAACATTACTGGAGCATGACCATTTGCACAAGATAGGTAGACACTTATAAGGGGTACATCCCTACCAAGTTTGGCACAAATCTAGTTATGAGCATTACAAGAAATTCCCATGTTAAACTTTCCTATTAAAACTTTTCGAAAGATTTTTGAAAAAAAAAACCTTAAAAAAGCTAAAAATCACAGGAGCATAACCATTTGAACAAACTTGGTAGAGACCCACTCAAGTACATTGCCACCAAGTTTGAAGTGTGTCTGACAGACAGTCCAAAATGTGAATTACCATTAGAATGCATTAGAATTCCCATTGAATCTCATAGTAAGCAAAAGACAAGATGCATTTACCGATAAGTACCCGAATTGGAAAAAAAATGTTAAAGATCAGGGATCCACAGCAACGCTGCCTGGGGAACATCTTTGCTTGACCCTTTCACAAGGAACATAACCAAAAGGTGTCAACTTAATCTGAGAGATGGTTCTGGACAAGAAGTGACAAGTAACAAAAACAAAAAAATTCATGAAAAAAAGTTGAAAAAACAGCACCACCTGGTGAACAAATTAAGAACTAAGAGTCCCTAAGAGTGTTCTCATGTAATATCAAAGCAATTTGGGTGAGCGGTTGTGGAGAAGAAGATTTTGTAAGATTTGGCAAAAATAAAAATAAAAATAAAAATAAAAAAAATCATTAAAAATCCAAAAATCACCGGAGCGTGATAATTTGAACAAACCTGGTAGACACCCAACCAAGGTTCATGGCCACCAAGTTTGAAGTCAATCTGGATGACGGTTTTAGAGAAGTTGAAAATGTGAATTAGCATTAGAATGCCCATTGACTTACATATTTATTAATTGGAAAGCTGCATTGACCGATAAGTACCCGAATTGAAAAAATCGTTAAAAATCAGGAAACCACAGCAGTGCCTCCTAGTGAACAATTTTGTTTGACCCTTCCACAAGGAACATATCTACCAAGTTCCAGCTTAATCTGCATGTTGGTTCTAAACAATAGGTCAAAAGTAGCAAAAACACATAAAAAATTATAAAACATTAGAAAAAAATTACAGTGCCACCTGGTGAACAAATTAAGAACTAGGTGTCCCTTGGAGTGTTCGTGTGTGATACAAAGCAATTGGGTGAGTGCTTTTGGGGAAATGTTTTTTTTTCAGGTTTGCCCCCTAAAAGAAAAAAAATCATAAAAAATCCAAAATCACTGGAGCCTGACCGTTTTTAAATTTGGTAGAGACCCACGCACAGCACATCTTCACCAAGTTTGAAGTGAATCTGGCTGACGGTTTTGGAGAAGTCGAAAATGTTAATTGTGGACAGACGACGGACGTCTCAACTATGATACACTTATGTAGAAAAACATGACCCATATTCATAAATATCAAACCCAACAATGACAGCAAACAGATTCCAGAGTTACCAAAGCATCAACAGTCATCTTCCAATACCAATGTGAAGAAACAAATTTCACTCCTGACTTGAGACAGGCAGTCGATCACCCACAAAAGGCAACCGGACGGACGTCGGGCGACAAACCCTCACAAAAGCTCAGCTGACTGACAAGTCAGCTGAGTTAAAAAACACAGCCTCCTTCGCAGGCAAGCACACTGCATACATTGAGCGAAAATTGCTCATATTTTGAAGGTGCGGTACCCGCGGATGGTCATGCCCAAGTTCATCAGTTTTCTGTAAGGCGCTCTCGGTGCCTTGATTTTTCATGAAAAACTAGCGAAAAGAATCCCTTCAACAATGATTTAGTGATGGAGAATAATGGCGATGGCTGCCTTCAAACAGCTAAGGCTGAGCAGTTAACAAATTAGACCAATATATGTCATCACGTCGGGTAGAGCAACGGCTCAATATAAATGTTGGGACGGAGACTAATACACACGTAAACCAGAGACATTGGCTATTCATAAATCAACCCTTGCAAAAGGAAAATGCCGTTAATTGTTTCAACACAGTAACACAAGAGCTTTCGACTTTTCTTAAACCTTTTCATGCCTGTGGAGACTAAATATCAGCCTCCGATCGATAAGGTGGTGGCGTACACTGATGTCTATCGCAGTGTTACCGGACGGTATTAAAAGAATACAGCGTCCTTGGATACCGAGATCTCAGTTGTCACCATGGGAAACATCACGAATGATGTTTCCTCTGTGTACGGTGTCGAGGAGATATGTTACCACATCAGGGTGGAAGTGTTACCACATCAGGGTGGAAGTGTAACAGTTGGTTGTTACATTAAACCCATGATCAATACATCGACTTTCACTTTTCCAGACTAGGAAGACTAACCTCGATCTGTCAAGAATCAAGTCCAGATACCTGTATGTCAAGAATCCAGCACCACGCTGGCTTGCGGAAAGGAAGACTAGCGAGGAACATAATTGTGGGCTAAACGAGCCAGCTGTTTGTTCATTCTTTACCTTCCAGTTAGCCAAAAACTTCCACATCTTAAACTGTGCGCAGGGGCTGCCTCTTTGCCGTATCACTGCATGTCATCACATTTTAAGGAAATTTGCGGCGTCAGTTTTAACAGACTACGAATTCAAAATGACTGCTAATCTCTTAACGTATGGGAAAGGGCGGCGATCGATATGGAGGTGACGGGTGCTGTGATTGACGCTATCATCAAATCATAGAAATGTCGTCTGCTTCACTGTCTTTGACTGATTTCAACAGCGATGAAAAACAAAATGAATGAGAATTGTAGGTGGTACCTATGACGGTATTAAGCCCCAGGTCAGCAGCTTTCTTTGGCGTGGGTTGGGCATTAAGCACCCAAACCCACACGAAGGAAAACTGTTGACCTAATCGTAATCCAAGAGAGGAAAAATTAAATTGATTCATTCCACTGTTGCAAGCGCTGAAGTAATAAAGATTATTCATTATTATGATTTATGCTTACACGGCACTTGGGTACATAATTGATTGCCATTGTTTGATAAAGAACTGGAATGAAGCGACATGACCTTACATAGGTACGTCAAACTCAAAAAGGAAAAATATACTGCACTCTTTTTAAACAAATTCGTGTTGTTTGCCTGTCCCTGTAAACATCTAACGATCATTATTGCTGTCGGTGCTCAATTTGGTCACCACAAAAAGTGGAAACCCATCTCATAAGGAATTTGCAATTTGTAGTTGACAGATCCATGTTGTTTACCGTTGTGAAATACGAATGCAGAATCAATCACGCATGTGATGTCATTACCCTTCAAAACATATTGTTGATATAAAGCTAACTAAAAACTTTCTACTGCCAAAAATTTAGAATGTAATGTTGAACTTATTTGAAGCCTGCTTTTGGCTTTGATTTGCAGCTGTCACTTTCACTGTTGTTTGCATGTAGGTCCCTGCCTGATGTTCATGTTCCGGGTAGGTGATCAGTGAAAGTCAATCATACGGACAGTATGACGATTACACACACATATGATTTGTTATTCTACCGCAAATACATTTTGAACCAGGATCGATTAAGATGAGTTTTATTTTTGGTGTCTTAACTAGTTCAGAATCCCGTGTGTAGCCTACAATTCATGACAGCGCTTTATTGAAAAAAAATAAAATTTCGTACATTCATCATCAATGGCTTGGTTGTGGTATTATTTTTTCAGTTAATTAATGTCATGTCTGCAGCTAGATCTCAAATAGAAGTGGTTGATATTATTTCTGGACAGTGGACTGGCAATCAGAAGTACCGTGAAACTTACCATGCTGCAGCCCTAATTGGATTTACATCACTACCGTCCTACTTTCGCCTTCAGACCTTGGTGAATTTGGGTGCATTGCCTTTGGTGCCAGATGGCATACTTAACCTTGCCTCTAGCCTTTGATGTTATCATCATCATCATCATCATCATCATCATCATCATCATCATCATCATCATCATCATCATCATCATCATCATCATCATTTTCGGTAGTGTTCTCGTAATACAGACACGAGAGTAAAACAGTGTTACAAGTCGCCTTTGGTCAAATTCTGTTCACCAAACGCCCGGAAAGACAGAACACTTAAACACGTTTTCTGAAAATAGCATTGCCTTGACCCAAATTGTGTGTGTTGACACACACTCAAATTAAAAATATATTTCCATTCACACTTGAAAGGTTAGTCTATATATCCTGTGTCTGGGGATTTTTTACGCATTTCTTACTTGAAACAATACTTTAAAACTAGAAATGATGATTTGCTGCATAGCAAACAGTGTGTGTGTCTTCAAGCATATTGGTATGGCAATGTACAACTAGTCCATAACAAATGAGTAGAAGTTGGAATAGCATCACTATCTATTATAGCTTTGTACTTATTCAAGATTTAATATTTTAATGGTGCTACTTAGCATAATTTAAATTGCCACAACTTTTGTTTTAATTCAATAGGTGCGCAATGGTCAACAACGCCCTAGTGGAAGTTGGAATGACAAATTTATCTGTCATAGTGTTGAAGTTACTCAAGATTGAAAATTGCGAATACTGCTAATTTACATAATTTAAATTGCTACTACTTTCGTTTTAGATTCGTAACATGCGCAATGGTCAATAACCCCCTAGTACAAGTTGAAATGACATCTCTATCTATAATAGTTGTGAACATATTCAAGTTTTTAAAATTTCAAATGCTGCTAATTAGCATAATTTAAATTATTACTAGTTTTGTTTTAGATTAATCACATGCGCAATGGTCAATAACCCCCTAGTAGAAGTTGAAATCACATCTCTATCTGTAACAGTTTTGAAGATATTCAAGATTAAAAATTTCAAATGCTACTAATTAGCATAATTTAAATCGCTACAGCTTTTGTTTTAAATTCATAAGATGCGCAATGGTCAATTACCCGCTAGTAGAAGTTAAAATGACATCTCTATCTATTATACTTTTGAACATATTCAAGATTTAAAATTTCAAATGCCCCTAATTTGCATGATTTTCAACTTCATCCCTCTGCATTGAAAGGCCCAACTCCTTATATGGAGGCACAATCATGCCATCTTTAGAATTTCTATGTATAATAGTATCAGAGAAAAGTACGGACAAATTCACTGGAAGAAAAGGAAGAAGAAAGAAAGAAACTAGCAAAGATCATTTGCTGCATAGGAAATCAGTGTGCGTGTCTTCAAAGCATGTTGGTATGGCAATGTACAACTATTCCATAACACAGGAGAAGAAGTTGGAATGGCATTTCTATCTATAATAGCTTTGAAGTTATTCACGATTTAAAATTTTTAATGGTGCTATTTAGCATAATTTAAATTGCTACAACTTTTTTTTAATTCATTAGGTGCACAATGGTGAACAACCCCCTAGTAGAAGTTGGAATGACATCCCTATCTATTATAGCGTTGAAGATATTCAAGATTGAAAATTTCGAATACTGCTAATCAGCATAATTTAAATTGCTAGAACTTTTGTTTTAGATTCATTACATGCACAATGGTCAATTACCCCTTGTAGAAGTTAAAATGACATCTCTATCTATTATACTTTTGAAAATATTCAAGATATAAAATTAAAAATGCCCTAATTTGCACAATTTTAAACATCTTCATATCTCTGTATGAAAATGTCCAACTCCTTGTACGGAGGTATAATCATGCCAAGTTTGGAGTTTCTATATATAATAGTGTCAGAGAAAAGTGTCCGACAAATTCAGTTGTAAGGAAGAAAGAAGAAAAAAAGAAAGAAAGAAAGAAAGAATTTCAGGAAAAACAGAAAAGTGTGTGTTGACACACTCACTTTAATTCCTCTTGAAATACAATTGTTGTCAAATTATATGACTTGTTTCATTTCTATCTCATTCGCCAGAATGATTTCCTTTATTGCCATGGAAACAGCATAAAATCGTGCACAAGTGGACCCCATTAGGAGGGATGCATGCTAATTTCCCACCACACCTGCATACCGGGTTGTCTTAGCAACCATAGTCTCGCCTGCACGAAACGAGTCGCTGCCTGTGCGGGGAAGCGAGGTATTACTAATATTTTGGAAATACAGAATACTTTGTACAAGCAGATGGACATTTATTCTTGCAACAAATTTAGGAAGCAGTAAATGAGTATGACTTTCGTATTTGTGCCCTTAAATTTCTCGGAAAGACACTTATTTAGTGAGAAAGGGGTATCTAGCCCTGCCTGTGACAGTGATATGCCTGTGTGTCCTCTGTGATTGACAGGCGTGAAACCCGTGCTTTGTGGCGGGAAAATAATATGTATGTCTCGTATTGGAAACTGTAACATACATCTTGAAACCTCTACTGAGGCTTGCTGCTACATTTATACTAGAAGCAACCAAAGCACCCAAAACGTCGGGAAAAAGGTGTTTGTCTTAACGAAGGTATATATACTATTCATACTTATATTACAGGTATACAAGATACACCCATTCCAGGTGTAAGCAAAAAGCGATATCACTGTAACTAAAAGAAAATCCCTAGGTACTTTTATCGTGCATGTTCAACAGTAACCTTGGGCCTTAGAGGCACCATTATCCAGATACAAACATGGTAAGTCAATGTAAGTAACAAACATTTGTGGAAGTTTTTGTTTTGTTTTTGTTTTTGTATTTTTTTTAAAAGATTTTCACCCATCCCTCCCCCCAAAAAAAAAGAAAGGAGAAGAAAAGAAAAAAGTTAATACCTTTTAAGCTATGTTCATGGGTTTTACCCAAACATGACTTCACACTGCCAACACGGCTTGGTGCTTGATGTGTAACTTAAAGTCATCAAATATTTATAAGATGAAGAACTCATAACTGTTCAATTAACTTTGGAGTAAGTATACCAAAACCATCGGATAAAAATGGTCGAAAAAACAAGGAGCTGATAGTGAATGGTTTTAATTCTTTTAAGACCCAAAATTGGTTTTGAACTTGCTGTTAAATTATAATTTTACCAACAGCCCAATCGTAATATTTCTTTAATTATATCGCACATAATCACCTTTTTTTTTTCTAGCAGACACCACAGACATCACCAACAGGTTTTTATTTTCAGCATAAGCAAGGAGGCCACACGAACGTGTAGGCTCCTTGGCATTAGCTATAGCATATTGGACAATTTTGGCTGCAATAAGTAAACTGCTATTATCAAGCCAACGGAATCTATTTCAACGCCTTCCACGGGTAAGAGTGACGATGATAACGCCACTTCCTTCATAAGGTATGATAATAACCTGTACAGAAAGTGTCCTGCTTAAACCGAAGTACCTCAAAATCACGCTGAGCGAGCCTGGTGACAGAAACTGGCACAAGACATTTCGTAACAGAGGTTTTACTCCAGCTTATTTTACTTGTGACACCAAAGTCATTGTCGACTTCTCTGACAATATATGGGCTAACACATCAGTGCTTTTATATGCCATGGAGCAAGCGGCTTTAAACATTAATCTGTTGTATTATTGTTAACTTTCACGTAGAAATATAGTAACTAGAAAATTTGCTTGTCAAATCAGGTGACCGTGTACTTTTTAATCAACTGTGTCTTTCCAATGTCGACAATTCCTTCCCACAATGCAGTATGTGGCAAATGCAACAAATGACTTAAAAGCACAAGCCTAATTTAATACTTAGAGCCGACAGAACCCAGTTTTCTTTTGCTGGCAGACTTACCTCTAGTGTCAGGGTGGTGGTGCTTTTGAACATGCTTGGTTTAATATTGAAGCACACACGGGGATCAACAGCAGGAGAAATTTTCCCGCCCTTCCTGGTGGTCGTGAATTGCTCCCTTTTAAATCTTGTCACTACCGCCAGCGTTCCGAACTTTTTTAGTCTTGTCTCTACAAATTTGAATTCCTGCAGTAAAATAAAATTGATGGTTAGTGACTTAGCACGAGACGCCTACCATTTAAAGTAAAAAGTAAAGTATGTCAACATGTATCTAGCGTTTGTGGTAATGCTTAACCAGGCAAATGTACTTCATTCCCAGACCAATACCAGAGACGTGCATTTTTCTTAGTGTTAAAAAATATGTATACCCTGTTGACCTTTTGAATTAGCTTTGCAGGATATCTCTGCACCAGTGAAATTGTGGATATATCTTGAAAAACTATTCACGATTAAATTACCGATCTTCTATTGTAAGGATCTCGATACATTTACCCCCCCCCCAAAAAAAAGTATCAGGGATTCATCGTGAACGTATTTTTTAGAAAAGCATCACAAAAATACAAAATTGTAAAATTTCAATTTGTTACGCATTTAAAAACAGAACTGAATATTTCTTAGGTAATCCCTGATGCGTTTTGTTTTCCTGGGCGTATTGAATAAGTTAGTTCTTGTTTTGATTGAAATCAGAGAATCGGTTTTAGAGGTATATCCACGGGAGACACCCATTTTGGTGCACATACCCTCTGTCTGTAAACAAGATCTATAGGTTAACACGGACCAATGACTGCCATGTTAACATTAAATGTATTTTATTCGTTCTTCACATTGTGCTGGGGCAACAACTGGTAAACTTGGACATGTGACAGACAACATATGTCTTACAATTTATCACATAATAACCAAGATTATCAAAAACGATTTGACATCATCTTAACAACATTGAGAGTTTCAGTGTCAGTTTGAACATGGAATGAACTATTTCCCACACTGCGCTTCCAATGTACTCAAATTAATTTCGAAAGACGATGTTGACCTGGATCAACTATGAGGCAGTTACTGTGAGACCACGCCTGATGATACTTGATTGAAAGGTCTTTTCATTAGCAAATAGAATCTGGAATTAGTGTGGTAATTCCGATAAGTAAGATATATCTGTATATAAGCGGGAAATATTTAATGTATTTTGAGTACCAAATGTAAAACACCGGGATTCTCATATTTGCTTGCACTTAGAGACATCACAGTCAGTCTTGCTCTCCACCTTTCGCTGATAAAACACGAGCGTCTTTCCCATTTTCAAAGTTAACCGTATTTCGGCTTTTCCATTGGACATACCTTAATGTCCTCAAACACAGCCTCCATAGTCTGCACCTCTTGCCACTGTCCATCGGGCTGTAGCATCTTGATGACACAGACTCGCGTTGGATTATTCCTTGGGGCACAATGAGGAATGGCCACCGCCAGGGGCTCTTCAAACTGAAAGTTGATAAAGTCATTGAGGCGGACATTATTCCATCAAAAACAGAATTCGACCACTTGATTTTTGGCCATAAAGAAAAGAAACATAAGTTGTCTCCGAAGCAGACCAAGCTTCGTATTATCAAGCGGAGTAAAACCTAACACGGAGAATGGTGTGTTTGGCCTGCAACGACCAAAAAGGACCAAGCAACAAACAAAAATCTAACATTGCCTGTCGTAAACGATAGATCATCGTTACCTACAGTGCCTTGTCATGTCATTCAGGACACTGATATTTGTGTTTATATGTTTGCAGTGCTACAAGTTATTAGGTTTTCGTGTGATGTTTTAACGCATAAATCACAGGAGTTTTCCTCCTAATGCCAGCACTGAATGGTGTTCCTTTGATTATGTTACCTTTTACATAATAAAAGCTTCAAAAAGATTTATTGGCAAAAATACACCTCAAGTGCTACCTTATGTGTCATAAAGAAGTACAATGATAATGGAAACACACATCCAAGGGGATTAAAATTGATCATTGTTAGTTCCTTTGACATAAATGCTTGTGATAGACACGTAGGATCAAATGATCAAATATCGCTGAAACAGCGCACAACATTTCTTAAATATAATATGGACAAAATATATGAGTAATGAACAAACCTGTATTTCACTTGCTTCTTTGCTTGGTGCAATACGTAAAATATGACTGACAAGTTCCTCATTATCGCTCAGCTGAAACCCACCATCCAGTTGCTCCAGGCGTTCACAGATAATGTCTTCCCTCTGAAGTGTCCCTGGCATAGCGCGTAGGACCATCCCCACTGGAATATCTATGTCTGAAGGGTCCACAGAATATCTAGAAAACATTGAATCGGTTTAGACATACTTTAATACCATAGCAATATTGGTAAACAGGAATGGCCAATGTGGACTTCTATTATGTAATTGATTCACTAAGAACTGTCCACGGTGAATCGGTCACAGTGCCTGCTTGGCTGATTTACTTTTGAGACAGACATCCTTGCTCCCTGCCCCACCAGGTCTGCAATATTGTCTGATGACGAGGCCAAAGTGTTTTGATCCACATGGACATGTTGACCGGAGGGGAGCAGAAACTGGAGGAAAACTCTCAACAAACAAACAAACGCCCCCACCAAAACAAAAACAAAATACTTATTCGGAGCCGTAGGCATCTAGGTGTTCAGTCTGTCTTAAATGAAGACATTTATATGGAATGACACTTAACTTTGAGATCTGAATAATGATAATGATACTACTACTACTACTACTACTACTACTACTACTACTACTACTACTACTACTAATAAGTGGTGACACGCCATATATAAAGGCAAGATTAGTAACAAGCCAAGATTCCTCGACAGAAGCATGCCGGCCATTACTCGTACCCTGCAGTTCCCTCAGAAACCCAGAATCTGTGTTGCAAAATGAGAGGGGAGATAGGGTGGGTTTGTGTGTGGTATAGAGGCTTAAAGTGGCAAAATATTACAATACAAGAAAGGTCAAAAGCTTACTAGGATAACTGTTTATCTGTATGTAACAATAACTGACATGCTTGATTGGTTCAGTCGCGTGGTTTTTGGACGGCGCCTGTAAAAGCTGGTCAAACACAAAAACACCAGGCAAACTCTACACTACAACACACAGCACGCAGCGCTGATGTGATATAAAATGCTTTGTCCCGTCTTGCAGAAAATACGACAGCCAAACTCAATTTACATGTATATGCGTCCCATTGCCCCTGGTTCTGAGGGGAAGCGACGCTTAATCTACCGTAACATAGGGATAAAATAATGGGGGTAAATCCTTAGCAATACCTTGCTTCCTGGATAGTCATCCAAGCAGAGATAACGGACATCGATCACAACCGTTAATGAGGCAAAGTGCAGTTTGGGCTAAATAGTCCTATGCAGTCCCAAGATTGCAAGGAAATGAGCGTGGGTCAGCTCACGTTTGGGGGAAAAAACGCCCACCATATCATTCAAGGACATCTTAATCAACCTCAGTTTCCTCACTGATGGTCCACCAGGAACGATTGTTAACATGGATACCTGTGGTGTTGAAAAGGGACAGAGTTAAATAACTGCCATTCTGCCCTTGCTCGGAGGCTAAGTGACGTTGAGCACAAGGAAAGATGATTTTAGTAGCGAGCGTTTAATTATGTTTGTTGTGAATTAACATAGGAACTTTTTGTTAGGAAAACCAGGGGCAGTACACACACAGGATTCTTTTGGTAAATCAAATTGAAGTCATTTGCCATGTCCATCTTCCAATAAAAAAAACAAAGGTTTTAAAATATCTGAAAACCGGTAAATTTCTTTGACAGAAGAGATCCTGTGGCAGAAATCAGATGTATTTTTTATTCCAAACGGACTACTGTTAAAGATGTATGTCTTTGAGTGCCATCCCTCCCATCCTCAAGCACCCATTGATTCTCAAGTTATGCGGGCAGCGGAAAAGGGATGCTAAATCTGCAAGAGAACATGGTCTATATGGTTCATATTATGCAAACCACAATGTATGCAAGAGAGATTCATATTGTGCTCGTCCATATTTCTTAATGGGTGGTAGTCATCTTTTTACAGCATTAGCTGCAGGCCTGCTCTGCTCCCCTCAGTTGCTAGGTATGGGAACTATACTGCAGATATCATCAAGGCACATGTACCAATTATGTAACTGAGCCATAATTGGTTAATAAGAAACTTATTTAACCATGCTTAATACACGAATCTGCCCTCCTCCCTGTCAAGTTCCTTGCTGCAGCCTAGGTGGCAGCACAGGATCTCAGTTAATATGAATACCCCCTATTGCCTAATAAAATATGTTTAAACAAAACTACTGTGTATCAGCATCAGTCATAAGAGGGGACTACCAAGTCTGAGTCCCTGTGCATTCTCTAATGTTAACTCGCATCACGCTTAGTAATCTGCGGAAAAAGGCTCGGGGCTCCTAAATTTGCAGTGGCACTGTCACAGCAAAAGTGGACAATAGAGCACAAGACTCACTGAGGGTCACTTAAGGACCCGTCACTGAATAATAATAATAATAATAATAATAATAATAATAATAATAATAATAATAATAATAATAATAATAATGATGATAATAATAATAATAATAATAATAATAATAATAATAATAATAATAATAATAATAATAATAATAAATCTTTATTTACTACCGTTGAGTGCATGTAAATGAGAACATCAGCGCCAAGTCCAACACACTATTAGTAGACGACATGAACATGGAAAATTATATGATACAATGAAACGGGTGAGAGAGTATATACACCGGTAAATTACTTATGTGCTACTAAGAGCCTATGACTGGACGGGCGATCTAGAGCGGCAGACAAACATGTGCATGATGTCCCCAAAATGATATCCTACATGCGTGGTCCGTCACTCAAGGATATGCTGTAATGACATCAACGCCATTTAGACAAGCGAAAGCTAAATCCTCATTTATTTGATATTGGGGTAATAGACTCTCCCGAATGTAGTTGCCAACAGGGAGTCGAAGATGTATATGGCATTATCTTTATGTAGGTCCAAAATGTGTGAACCAAAGGAACCAACTTCATGCGGTGGTAGCATCTTACGCACGCTTTACCATGGAAACTCTATTATTTGGAGCACCAGATTGTACTTTCGAAAATAACAAAACATTTTTGGGGGCTGTTCAATAATCCGTTACAAAAAGTAAACCCTTTGAGCGCAGTGCCTGGAAACTTCATTTATGGTGTGGCAGAACCTCCAAGCTTGCCTATGTTAAAAGTGGGAGATCTCTCTCCTGCAGGTACTGAGAAGTGGGAATGCGAGCGCCAAAGGCGCGATGCATAACTAGGGTGTCTTGGACCATGCCCTCCCCCCCCCCCCCCCAATTTCAGACAATCTATACATATGTGTATTTATGGTCATAACCTTTATTATACGAGCAAGTTGTCTGCCAGAGTACAAATTACAAGGATTGTTGTAAAATCGGTAAGTCCTAAAAATGTTGTGTTTCCCGGTACAGGGAAACGGAAAAGTAGGGTAGGTATGTAGGTAAGGGTTTTCATTTTTTTTTTTAACTGTGAATACCTTAATCATTATGTGATTGGGTGTACATAAAAGGTACAGTAATTTGTTAGAAAATGTAATTTGTTAGAAAATGTACAGATGATATCCTACATCGATATTATATTCCAAACATTATTAAATGCTTCTCTGATAAATCCTTGAAAACTATAAACATTATTATAACTGACAAGCCTTCCAATGGCACTACGTCTTTTTGATAATCCAAACAAAATTTTAAAGGAAGCAACTTTCAATCTATTTAAATATATTGTATATTGTATTGATTGGTTGATATAAAACATATCTGTGCCAGGCACCCTTTATTGAATAGCAACATTAAACTTTCACATTTCAAACGATGGCATCAAATGGTCTTTATCTGGCATCATTTCCTCGCTGCGTGAAGTCTGGTGGGGAAAAGACAGTGAGAGATGAAAAAAGATAGGAATCAAGTGCATGTCAATATGGCAGTCTGCCAGAGTAAATGAAGAAATACGGTATTTCTTTTTACAAATTCATTATGATGGGATATCTAAAGCGTGCAGTGCTGTGATTCAGCCCTGAATTCCACGATCTATTGTGTGTGACCCCAAGTATTCTAACTGACAGTAACTCGTATGTACGTGATGAAACTGGATGCAAAATATAAGAAGCCAGGGAAAGTATTCGAGTTCCGTGAAATATTTACGTCTGTTAGAGCTTGGTGACAAGATGTTGACATGGGCGCGTGGCACAACGCTGATGAATTATTGATAACGAATTGAACGCTAAATAACTTATTATTGATGCTTTCGGTAAGGCATATGTTAAAAATGTGAAAAAGTGGGTTGCAACGTATTTTCCGTTAACTTCTGTCAAGTCACGTCTTGTCCCTCCCCATCGTGGCTTGTACTTGGCATGCAAAATACATATGAAATAATGCAATAGAATAGGTAAGACGACGCACAAGCCATGACAGTGAGGGACGAGCCACCTCGTATCACAAGTTTCACACAAAGGTCATAAAAAAATTCTTTTCACTGGAAACATTAGGTGTATTGTGTTATTTCATATTTGTATATTATTGTGCATAAAAATGCAGATTAAATAAAAATGCTCGAAAAAGAGAAAATTACAATAATGTGATACGTTTTGATATGTTTTGCCGCACTCACAGATGTAAACACATGGGAAGATGCAATTCTAAGCCGTTTAAATGGTTCGCATTATTCTTGCACCTGCAGTATTATTCATTACACTACGTCGAATCTGATAAGTGTCTCTTTTACTGATGTTCTTAGCATGCCTAAAATGATGAAAATCCTCGCCATGTACGGTCCACGAGTTGTTCTTTGTTCCTTTGTGGAAGGACAAAACATAACCCACTTTTAGACGAAGGTCTTGCCTTGCGTTTGGAGTTGCCCCGTGTCCAGCATGCCGCACACTTTGGCGTGGTGTAGCGTATTGTCGCGTTTCGAAGTGCGGTTTGCCTGCGTTTTGCAAAATTGTGCCTTTCTTTAGGTGTTGCGGTCTTCTGTGGTCTAATGCGTTTTCATGCATTTTTGTGCGTTTTTTGATGCGTTCTTGCGCATGTTGATTTTTTTTTTTTCGGAAAAAGTAACTACAGATCGGGCTAGGCGTCCTGTTGTTGCAGCTAGGCCTACATGCAGTTACATCCGGTTTCATGCGTTTGCACACTTTAATTAGTGATTGCAGTCGTTTTTTGGACTTTTTAACGGGTTTTTATGTTACAGGTATTCATTTTGGTGCGTTTTCTAAAGCCCGCACGTAAATTTTTGAGCATGCTCAAAAAAATTTTGGCAATCGATCCGCATGAAAACATGGGTGTTTCGCGCTTACATACGGTTGCAGTTCTATGCGGTTTCATGCGTTCTTGAGCATTTACACGCGTTTTGACGATGCGTTTTAATGCGAGGAGAAAGTACGCTTATAGCCCCGCACCCAAAACGCGACACTGTGCCAAAGTATGTGGCTGCCTTGACAAATCCACATGTCCGCAACACCTAAAAACACGCAAAGAAACGCGTAAATTTCCGAACTGCATGCAAACCGCATCTCAAAACGCGACAATATGCGCAACTGCGCCGAAGTGTGCCGCAGGCATTTAGTTTTTACACGCGTTTTGACGATGCGTTTAAAAATAAAAGCACCCCGGAAGGCAACACTACGCCGAAGTATGCTCCAGCCATGTTGACAAGTGACGTCGAACACGTGTCTGTGCAAGTTTCCCAACAAAAATCGCTCTGATTGGTCAATTTGGGTCATGATAACCGGGATGAATCAATAGAAATTAGCTATTCACAAAACCACAATGCAGTCATTTAAAGGGGGGGGGAGAGATTTTTCTTTTTTCTTTTTTATCAGAAAAAAATTACGGTCGGCAGCTTTTTGCAGGGTCAAGCAATCTAAAACAACATTTTTAGGCCTAAACAGAAAGGCATTGCTAAAACATTAACCCTACTATACATTACAATGTCCTTTTTTTATTTTACACGTGGCTCCGGCTGTGCCCTGGTAACAAATTAAACTGACATCAATGGAGATAATGTGTAACAGGGGAAGAACATCCATTTTAAACATGTGTCCACAAATGTCCAAGTTACCCGCGGCCTAGCAAAACTATATGTGTGGTTCCGGTAACCCGACTGCACCTTACTGAAGAAGCCCAACCCCAAATAAATTTTATGAAACAAAAAAAAAAACGTTTCAAGCCACCCTTCCCTAATTAAAATTAATTGACCTTGGCTACAAGATTTTATCCAGAAAGTGACCGTCGTGTGCCGTTATTTCGCAGTAAAGTAAACTCAAACACAGCATTTTATTTCGACTTGTGTGGAGGGTTACTTGGGCCGGGGATTCAGCATTGTCCCGGTTGTTCGGTGAAACAGCGGAGCCTCGGTTGTAAGATTTTATCAAGAAAGTGGCCGTCGTGTGCCTTTATTTTGCGGCATAGTCATGTTGTTCAGTGAAACAGCATAGCCCTGGTTGTTCGGTGATCGTTACCGTAATATTTCGCTAGGTTCCAGGTGTCCGTTCTCTGAGTTACCAGGGCAAATGGTCGTTATAGTACTATTAAAACATGACTTACTATCTTAACTTTAATCTGTCCGCTCAATTGTGTCTGAAGCAGTTACAAAATGTATCATCGTTAGTTACAAATGCAGATGCGAAACGATACATTGAGTCAGCAAATCATGTATGCAACAGCCACACAAAAATACTTTTGATTTGGATATCAAAGTGAATTGCGGCAACAGCATATATCATATCCTTATTGATGCTCTGAAATATTTGCAAAATATATACTTTAGGCTTCATATATTAACACCCCCCCCCCCCCGATCGTCCCAATGCTATCCTCATTTACAAACCATTGGGTGCAGAATCCACAATTTTCAAAATGACAGCCAAGTCAGCAGTTAATCCTGATTGGATATTTTGAAGACGTAGTATCCAAAATATATGTGTGATTAGTGTTTACGGATGGTTAATTTGTCGCAGGAATATAAAGTAAAATATATAAAGGGACTTTTCCAGTGTGAGCAGTCCTAACAATGGCTTGAAATTACCAGTTGTTAGCGACGGTGGGCCCCAGAATTGGATTATTGTGTCAGACACTGAAGTGCCCCCCCCCCCCCCCCCGGCTATGAATTAAGTGGCAGCACTGGCCGGACGTGCAAAGCGCCCCGCTGCGGTAAAGTTGGACTTTACCAGTGTGAGCATTACATAACAATGGCTTGAAATTACCAGTTGTTGGTGATGGTGGGCCCCAGAATAGGATTATTGTGGCAGACACTGAAGTGCACCCCCCCCCCCCCCCGCTATGAGTTAAGTAGCAGCACTGCCCGGATGTGCCAAGCGCCCCCCTGCGGTAAAGATGGAGCTCAGTGGAGAAAATTGCCCCGATAGTGGATACAGGTCCTAAATTACCTGTGGGTTTTTACATACAGTGGAACCTGTCTTACGGGACCACCCACATGACCTGTTAAAATGGTTCTTTCTGACAGGTAGTCCCTTGAGGCAGGCAAAATTAAACTAAAATATGCTAATGGGATGTTGAGACTGGTCCTTTGGCACAGGTAGTTCCTTAGCAGAGGTGGGCTCATAGGCAGGTTCTGATGTAATTTGTAACAAAAAGCGGTATATATCCCGTCCATGTGGGAGACTTGGGGCTCTGGTGAAGGCTTAATGGTAACAATAATTATCTATTATTCGTTATTTAGAAGTAAGCCCCACTATCTGTCTTACATCCATTAACTTAGTGAAGTGCTCCTCATAAACTGGTGTAGTGATTCTGGCGGAGCACTACAGTAAGATCTGTCTTGTCACGTGTGTCCTGTCTTTCCATCTTTTCTTTGCAAGAGGGGTTCAACACAGTGCTTGACCCTCCTCCCCCAATTGTATTCTTTGTGAATAAAATATGTTTAAACCAAGGGAAGGGTATTACGCATGCGATGATGAAGAGCGCTACCCTAAAGGAAATTGTACAAAAACTGCCAAAATAGTGCGTGTCCCCCCGATCTGTACTTGGACAGAAGAAAAAAAAGTTTAATCGCCTCTGAAAGAGAGCTGCATATGATGTGGATTTCAACTGTGTGTATGTATGTTTTCGTTTTGAAAAATAATGCTTATACCATCTGCAGGAATATTTTACTAATTATTGGCCTTATAAGATCGTTAGTTATATGAATAGAAGGTAATCTCAAAACAATATGCTTTCGTATACATGTCGTCACTGATGACATCGTATGCTTTGTTTGCACAGACGCCGGTGCTCTAGACTGATACCAGAAAGTTGTATATCGTTGTATTAGTCTATCATTATACTTTAGGGCCATCCGGCATAAATAAATATGTTTAAATCAAATCAAAATCAAGTAAATTTTGTGCTGACGAATCTGATGGTCTATGTCTTGGTATTTTACTTTATATAGGCCTATCATGTTTGAGGGAAAACTATTTGTTGCTGTACTTCAGAAAAAAATTTCTGTGAAGTCTTACTGTCAAATTGGTCGCAAGGTTTGACCTGTCTGTCTATTGCCTATCATAATAGTCATTCCTTCTTAGATTACGGGTAAACTCAAATTATCATTTTAAACACTCCATTTATAAACATGTCGCCCCAGGGACCTATAATCGTGTGTAGGTCCATGGTTGCCCTTTATAGGCATAGCCGCCATCGATCATGAATGACATCTGTTAATGAAGCATTCCAGCTCCCCTGGGGGAAATCCTCATATTCACTCCGCCTGACGTCTGTATTGATTTAATGCTGTTTTGCCATTATTGGTTGGTGATTGAAAGAACATTTTAACCAGAATCTAAGACATTGTACAAATAAAACCTTGCATAAACATTTTCGTTTTGATTATATTATACCCTTAACACTTTGCGTCTTCCATCGATTATTATTTCGATTACTTAAAACCTTTAGCGACAGGAGCAGCTTTTTACTCACTTTGAAATGTCGCTACTAGAGTTTCATAGCACTCTCCTTCAAAAGTATTATAAATTTTAGACTAATGTGGCAACACTTACTATTTCAAGAGGAAACTCCATTGTACATTAAGTTCAGGGCTAACATTGGTTATCTTGGTGTTTCGGCCTGTGAGCTTACTGATACTTTTCCGCGCAAATTATTAGAAAACAGCAGCTAATTTGAGTGTCGTATGCATTGTCACATTTCTTTCATGTTGCGTTTTCATCAAAATGGGTGAAATTATGAACCTTCACCTTAATTAACGCCTATTACACAACCTTATCAAGTCCCATTCTGCCTGATATATTAGTGCTCAAAGCACCAATATGTCAGACACAATGTGGATACATGTCGATTCAGGGGGAATAACGGTGATGGAGTGTGTTGGCATATTGGGTGACGACTTGCATATTTATTCTAGATCAATTCTGAACTTAAACGCCAATGTGTGGTCATATATATATATATATATATATATATATATATATATATATATATATATATATATATATATATATATATGTGTGTGTGTGTGTGTGTGTGTGTGTGTACCTTCCTATGTATGTGTATATAATATAAGTCCAGCTGAGCTGCGATAACTGTATCGAATCTAAACGTCTGCTGAATTAATGATGTACATTCAATGTCGAATTAATTAAATCATGGAGGAAGAAAATTTGTTTCCTCTTCCATGGTCAAATTGAGTCTGTCAGGCTTTATTCGTCTTTATACATTAGATATAGATCCATCATAAATAGGGGCGAATCCATGGATCTGGAAGGGGGCAAGTGGTGAAAAGAATGACTTGTTTTGTTAAGGAGGGGGATTGGAGGTCCACCCCCAGAAAATTATGAAAAGTTAATGTGCTAAATGGTGGACTCAGCCATTTTGAACCTAATCTCGAGGAAATACAGCAAAGATTTGAAGTTAATTATAAACAAAAGTATCTATTTTGTGAAAAAAAGTTTCGGGGTGGCTGGAGTGGGGCTTAGCCCCCTCGCCCCCCTTAATATATAATACCTTTAGGCTATACGTAAACCCTCCAAGCTGCTGATATACCGATGCAAAAGATGTCGTGTTTCTTTAGCCACATCCAGTGTATCAGCATTGAAGCCCAGCGAACTTGTCACTGTGGCAGTGGAGATGCCCAGACTTGCGGAGATGTCGCGCGACCAATCAAATGGTAGCTTTCATAATAATTCTCTGTGGCACTCCGCTTCATTCTGCTGAAATTTCCCGACGAAAAGAGTTAGTCAGTTTCCGCTGTGAAAAAAAAGGTATTGGGAGGGAAGGTTGGTCCGACCATGGAGGAACAATACGATAATCGGCTGTAATCTTAGCGTTAAAAACACAGCAATTAGTGCTAAAACGCTATAGATAATTACAGCTCATATTGTTGAAGACTTAAAGTAAAAAGTCCATCCATGATATACACCACGGACGGTAGTGGCACACAGGCTTGTCATGAACATGACTGTCTGCACAATCTAGATCAGGCCATGGTTCACATGCACCGTGCCACATTGCTGCGGAGATTGTGGCACCATGGAGGTATTATACAGACAGGGACATGTTAGCCCTATATAGTCTTAATATCAGCTGCCTAGTTGTATCGTAGAGCAAGCGGAGGGTACGGTTGTAGAATGACTGCTGGTAACACGAAACACATTTGCGCTGACTCATGACATGATGCATTTACTTGGCCTAGGTCTCTTCCTAAGAGTTTTGCAGGTCTCTTCCTTAATCGGTTCCATCGGCCTTACATTTGTCTGGCTTTTAAATATTACTGTCATGATACATTTTTACATTGTATGATACCTTCTTCCGAAGGTCCCGTGTTTCTTTTTTAAATTAAAATTCGGGTCATGAAAGTATTAATTTCATGCCCTCGAACCAGATTATATCTACACATACAAGAAGACTCATAATGTGCAGTAATAGTTAGGCCGATATCCTGCTTCGTTCATCAATCAACTCTCGTCTGTCAAGCTGTTTAACACCGTCTTCTTTATTCAAGTGCGTATGTTAAGTCAGTTGAGCATGCATTGTCAGTCCACGCCTTTCCAATCGTTCTTTTGGGGTAAAAATAAATACCGCCTATCGGTTACCATCTATCAGTCACACGTTACCCCATGCGTTTCCTGTAAATTACACAAAGTGTGTTTTTCATGTTGACTGGTGTTGCTCTCAAAGTTTGTGTGCAACAATGAATGCTCTTCGTTGCAAAACTGTATCTTCAAATGTACGGGAAAGGTGTTATATCCGTTGATATGACATTGTACAGCTTCCGCGGGTTCATTATACATAGTTTCAAGGGCTGATAATCAGGCTGGAGTGGGCAGTACTTAGAAACCGCGCTCCGTAAAGTAACATCAACTTTAAAAAGGGCATATTTTAAATATTCTACGAAATACTCCAATCGATCACTGTTTTTAAAACTATGTTTTCCCCCGAAGGAATATAATTTTCAAGATATTACATAAATATTGGAGCCTATTTTGTTTGGACACGTGTGTATTATGTTTACGTGGCCAGTCCCAAGTAAGAAGGCCATAAATCCACATAAATTAAACAGAAATTAAAGGTTTGAGACAAAACATGATGTTAAAACTAGGAAACATATAAAAAGGCGCCACAATGAATATTTGTGAAACTTTAGTGAGGTCTATGATGGGGTTGGTTAAAGACATGGGGAACAGGTCGAATACATAAGTAAAAAAGCTTGGTGCTATTATATTGTCACCAAGAGATCCTTTGCTCTGGTGCAACAAAGCGAACGAGTCTAACTGGCGTGTATCGTATATTTTATTGATCAGCTGTGCTATTCTTTTCCTTGAAGGGGCCAATATGTTTGTGCAGGCCTCTTTATATAGAAATTTAAAGAACGAAATTACATATCTCACCAGTGGACAAAGCCTATCAAAACAGCTGAGATGACAGTACATTTTAATGAAAGGTTTGCACCTAGAATTTACCTCTATGGTCTATCTAACAAACAGCACCACCGCCATCCAAAAATAAAACAAAATGGAGCTAATGTCTTTTCTGAATTAGTTGTGGCAATATTAAGCATAAACGTGTTTCGAAAGTAACAGGGAAAATTCATTTGGAATTTTACCCAAGGTTAACTTTTGGATTAGCATGCAATATTACGCGGGCTAAAGTAAAAAAGTCTGAACGGTTTATAATGTTTGTCAGCGTACTTTCAAATATGGTATTCTGATCCAGAAGTAAACGTTTGTATTCGCCAAGTAAAACAGGCAGATTGTATATTCACGAAGCTATTAGTGGAAAAGAGTACAATGAATTGTGTCCCATGGTTCAGCGGCGAAGCGATGCAGCTATTGAAATTAGATCAATCTTTTTGTAGCATGAGTTTAACTCAAATACTACAAATGTTGTTCCAAACAGTGGTTGCCCCTAGTAACCATTGTTTGAACAATGACTAAGGTGAGATCTGTATTGATTGAATGATTCTATAGATTACACACGTGTTTGGAAATCTTCCTGACTGGTAAACTAGAACAGGAATAGGTTGGAAAAGAATCTTCCGTCCAGTCGTCAATAAACATGGTGACCAGCAAGACATTCAAATGTCTACAATTTGACTGTCTGTTTGGCAACTTTACTTGAAAATTTATTGACATTGTGATGGTAAAGCGACATTAACACTTAACCTTCACCTTGGTAGTGGTAACTTATGATATCGTTAAATGACTTATGCTTGCAATTTTTGGCATGAAAAATCCATGGAGTTGGAACGAATTTAAATTAACATTTGGTACGAGCTTATGAAGTGGATGTTTATGCATTCCCTATCAATGCTTATACCTATTTTCACATATGTCAAGGCATTTAGGGGTACAAGAGTGGTTTCAATCTTGTACCCATGTTAGTTTCAGGGGTTTTAGTTTGAACGTATTTATTTCACCTGGATCACAATATAGTATATCAAAATGCTACTAATACGTTAAGTTCTCCAGAAAATTGATTTTAGTGCTTGTCTGCACCTATATAATAAATTGCTATTAGGTAGAAAAACCCCAACCAGTTCAAACTTGCCGTTGAGAGTACTACTGTGATCCACAGCCAAATAGGCCTACAGGTCTGCTCGTATTGACTGCGATTAAGTAAGTCTGAAGGTGTGTCAGAGAAATATCCTGTGTGCCACCAAATATGGTGGCATTTTCGTGACATTTGTGGCAGTGTTAACTCAATTTTTGGCCGGACCTCCCGAATACTGAAATGTACTCTATCTCGTGTCACAGCGGGCTGTCAGGTGTCGGCATATGCAAATACTTCAGTTCTCAGCAGAGGTGTAGGCAAACTGCTATATTACAGAGAGATATAAGTTGAAGGGCAGACATAAACGAACAGATCATAATTTTTGTTACTCTTCACTAAATTCACTGCATTCTGGTTTTGCCCGTCGCTCCTAACCTACCACATGAACAGAATAACTTTTGGCCGAAAAAGTCACTTTGAACTTGCTGGTGACATCCCGTTAAAGCTCACTGCAAGAACTGTTTGTCTATTTTCCCCCTCTTCCAACTCTTCTCTTGCTGATCCATCAACAGTTAATCTAATGCAAGTCTTATGACCAGAGTACCAACTGAACAATGCACTTTGATGGTGTACGGAAGGGTTCACAGGCTCTCAGTGGCAACCAACTGGGTAAATGATTCGCATAAACAAACAAAATGTAGATTGAAGATGTTATCTGCACCGAAGCTGGCCTTAGAAGTTTTCGTGATAAGAGTTTAAGAGTTGTCTGCTGTTTAGACATGCTGAAACCCTGATGGACCACACACACACACACACACACATACACACACACACACACACACACACACACACACACACACACACACACAACATTGCCTTTCAACCAGACTTTTTGCACCATTCAATTCTCCCCCTTCAAACTCCTATATCATCGATCAACGCATGCCAAAGTAATGGAAATAATATTATTACCAGAGGATAATGTCGCGGATGAGCAGTTTGGATTTAGAAATAAGCGAGGTACTGCCATAAAACTGTTCCTTATTGCACGATATTGTAGATTATCTTAACACTGGTAGCTCCCTAGTTTTTATGTGCAGACTGGACCTTTCAAGCGCACTTGATTCTGTAGGGCATGGCGCTTTGTTTTGAATCTTGTGGATGTTCTCCCTGCGTCACATTGCGTGGTTCAGTTTTGAAGGCATCACAGTATGAAAGGTGTTGCTAAATGTGAAAATAGCGATAGCAATAAACTTAACGCTTTACGTAGGACGAGACAAGGAAGCACAGAGTCATCAAGCTTGTGTAATATTTTCATAAATGACTTGTTATTGGAACTTCAGAATTCTGACTTAGGTCTTAAGATTGGAGGTGACCTGGACAATTCTTTCCTATTCGCTGATATTACCGTTGTTAGCTCAATGACTACAGACTTAGAAAGATTTATTTGCATTTGCGAGAATTATGCCAAGACGCGGCGTCTGACCTTTGGGTTAAGAAAGTCTGAAAGTATGGTTGCTAGAAAAACAGCATTTCAAAGAGACTGTAAATGATATTTAGGTTCAAGTGAACGTAAAAATGTTGAATGCTTAGAGATT
Organism: Hermodice carunculata; assembly: GCA_964020975.1. Lineage (NCBI taxonomy): Eukaryota > Metazoa > Annelida > Polychaeta > Eunicida > Amphinomidae > Hermodice > Hermodice carunculata. The sequence goes on along the minus strand of OZ026614.1, from coordinate 110,761,746 downwards.
CTGAGAGTGCAATATAGATTAGACGGAAAGGAGTGTAATCATATAGATAACGGGATAATGTGAGCTGGGCGAGCCATGTACGTAATATTGGAATGGCATATCAAGGGCTGGAACCGGACCCCAAGGAAAATCTATGGAAAAGTGTTGGAGCTCCTTGTCCCTGTTACGGATATGGGTAATACAAAATAATACACGTAGGCAAAAGCTTGAGAGTGTTCAAGGCCCTATTATTAAAAAATGTTCAGGTATTGGAACTAGATCTCATCTTTCACAATTGCTACGAGCCATTTGTATTCCACCTGTAAAGGAGGTGATAAAGCAGAAACAGAATCTCTTGTATGCAGAATTTCTGCATTGGAGTCACCATATAGGATAAGAAGACTGCTTTTTTTCATTGGGATCGCACATATATGTCCGGTGTCACTACACCCACCTAAGACCCTGATACATGGAGAACTCTCCACTTTATATTTTGTTTTTAATACGCCAATATGCTGTGCTCTAACAGACCATACAGATGATGGATCTATTTATTCTCTGATGAAAACTAGGTTAAACCACACAGTCAATTCAGCATAACTTAGTCCGTCTTTGAATTTGCTGTTTTAAGGGCATCACGTGTCGCATTTATACCCGTTGCATCTTACTCTGGTATTTTCTGTGCTCAGTAAACACTGATTGTATATATATATATATATATATATATATATATATATATATATATATATATATATATATATATATATATATATCGTAGAATTCTCGCTTGTTGAACTTTCAATAAAGATTATAATAATAATAATAGATAATAATATTTACATTTAGAAATGACAAATTAATTTGACAGACTTCAGATTGAATATCCTCAAACGCATGGACTGCATGGCTATATGAATAAAGATGACTGATCCAAGTGACATCTAATTTGTGGTTATCATATATTGTAATGCACGTACATACAGATAAAAAAATACACACAATTACGTATGGGCACAGCTCCAGGTTCAGCCGGCTTTCAGGATGTGGTTAGCCAGCCGCATATTATTGAGCAAGCTTAGCTGTCGAATAAGCTTCGACAGTCAGGAAAAAATGTCTACAAAGTGTACAAATTGGATACGGCGTGTGATGTGGTACGATCTCGACAAAACTACATGAGTTAATACATCTGAATGTCATTTCTGTCAGATTATATTGTGTTGGACCTTTGATTTAAGAGAGCTTTGGTTATCATTTGAAGAACAATGCCTATATACTCTTCGTGTATAATTTGCACACAAGTACAGCCAAGTTTGTAAAATCTAATTTTATCACAAGATCATTTTTCGATTGATTGTGGCTTATAATGTCGCTCTTAAAGAATTAACTTGTTTGAATTAGATGTTTTATTCTTCACTGATTGTCGCATCGGCTGATATATTTTTTTTAACCAGAAAGATGTTAGATCTGAATACAACACGACAAACTTAGTGCATACGTTCATTCATGTCATTTAAGATATATTGTGGAGAAACTTGACAAAAATCCACGAGAAAAAGAAACATATGATTCAAAATGGATAAAGGGTTGAATCTAGTCTTGATTGTCGCAGGGATACAAGGAGAAATAATTTAAAAGCTTCCGCCACGCATGCCAGGGAATTTTGCAAAGCATTCATTGATATGTAGACTCGACAATGGTTCGGCTTTTAACCCTCTCCTGCTTGCGCGGGTTTGGGAAAAATGCGCCAGACATTTTCTCTGAGCGAGAGATTTCAGTGAAAATATTAAGCAAATAACATATTACATCCTCGCGCATGTTTGAGGTTTGAGTGGGAAAGGGTTAGATCTCTTGGGGGAGTTCACAAACAGTGAGCGATAGGGCTTCAAGCAAACATGAGCGGAAAATACTGTGAATAAATATTCCATTACAGGTTGTGATTTATACGTAGATATTGCATAAAACCGACCGATGAATTAAGCCTTAGATGCACAAAATATGTTCCTTATGGGTCCTGGGACATTAACTTTCAAAAATATTTTGAGCACTGTTTTTTGGGGTTTATTGACGTGTGTGTGTGCGCCTTTACCTTGTTTTCTGTGCAGCATGTATAACATCTAGAGGCTACATTAATTTTCATTTGACGTATTGTGTACCTAAGTAGACGATAAGCTGGCAATTGAGTGCCGATAAAGAACGTTTTTTGGTCTTGCAGTAAATACATTATCCAAACAGATAGATTAGCTAGGTAATGCATCGCGCCATGTACTGACACTAAGCGGCAATTTATTGCCTCTTCGTGAGTTCTAAAATGTGTTTGCTATGAAAACAATGCCCACCATTAGGTGAACATTGATCTAAATCGGGGTACTGATAAGAATTTGTAAACCAATTTAGAATGAAAAGCGTCGTAAGAGGACATAGATATGACAACATGGTCTAACATATGCTATGTAGCTAACACATTTTATAGGCCTACTGATACTTTCTTCAGGTTCGTAAAAGCGACATGAACTGATACCTGGTAAGAGTGATCTTTATTCTAAAAGACTACCCCTCCTTAAACGTATCTCTAAAGCAAACTGTCCACATCCTGGCACCTGTGATAAAGATACCATAACTCTCTGGAAAGGACATGTTTCTGCTTTCCATTTTTGTACTAATATTCTGTCAAGCCAGAGTGCAGGATGCAGGTAATGGATTGTTGCATAAGAGACACACGATTAGCAATAAAGATAAACTTACACCATGGTTGGCCAGTTCTTCGGGTCTTTGCGCTCAGCTTCTTGGCGTAATCTCTCCTGTTCTTCCGGAGACTCTGCAAGTTTTGCCAACTGAGCCTTGCGTTTTTCCTCTTCTTCCCGCTTTCGCTTCTCCTCTGCTGCTTTCCTCCGCTCTTCCTCTTCTTTTTTCCTTCTTGCTTCCTCCTCCGCTCTAGCTTTGGCTTCTGCGGCTTTGCGTGCTTCTTCTGCTGCTCGGGCAGCGGCCTCGGCCTCTTCTGCGGCTTGTTTTGCTTGCACGGCAGTTTCCAGAACTTCTGCCTCCAGACGTGCGGCCAATTCGACAGCCGTGGCAATGTCGACGTTGGCTTTTGCCGCACCCTCTCGTACCTCTGCTGCTTTCGCCAACAAAGCCTTCTCTTCTGCCTCGGCCTCTTTGTCTGCAAAGGTAAAAAGATGCATTGAGAGGATCAGGTTGATTCAGCAATCATGCCTTGTTCACAGTTACCATCGACAACCAGATTTTTTTCCTTTTTGTTTTTTTTTCAGATATGCTCTGGTCCTCAAAATTAATACTCAACATCATCTGGTCTTTGGGAAAGGACATCTAGTTTCTGTAGATATTATCCCTGTTGAGGAGAGAGAATTAGTCCCCTCCATAAGAAACAAAATTCTGGGTGGTCAGATGGAACATTGGATGAACGAATGAATTGATAGCTGTGTGAAATTTATGACGCTGACGAGAGTGTGGTGGGGCCAGTTCAGTGTCATGAATTCTTGTCTCTCGGCAACTTTGTGTGACAAACTGAAGTTACTTCCGAATGTGCTTGTCGCAACTGCAAACTTCTAAGTCATCTAAATAAAGTTTTCTTCTCGTACATCAAACAATGTGCTTTTGTTAAATGCAGATAAACAAATTGTTTATCATATTCCAGAAACGGTTATCAACATTGTCTCAAAAAATTAAATGCCAACAGAACATGGACTCAATCCAAATTCTTCGATAACATGAAACTGAAAAATGATATTTGGTGTAGCCGATGGGGAAAAAGTATTCGTGTTACAAGTAATATGTATTACCAGCATGTTTTCCTTGTCCATTCAAAATAATTTGAAGTTCTGTCACGAACCAATATCTCACATGGCATAATGTCTTTCAAATAGAAAAGTAAAAATAACCCCTCATTTATCACGGAAACAATCACGAAAATAAAGCTTCGCTTCTCTGCTTGTGATGCTCCATACAATATTTACAATTTCAAATGGGTATACCCTGTGCATGTACAACAACAACAACAACAACAACAATAATGATAATGATGATAATAATAATAATAATAATAATATAATAATAATAATAATAATAATAATAATAATAATAATAATGATAATAGTGATGATGATGATGATGATGATGATGATGATGATGATGATGATGATAAAAAAACTTCAGTTTGCCAGTTGCCAGTCATCAATTGCCATCAAAACGTGCAGACAATGCAAGTCGCTTTCCCTGTACGTCAGTGAATCATACGTGGTAAATCGGCATACGAAACATGACTTACAAGACAATGCAAGGCCCGTCCGCCCTTGTTTCTAGTATGGATTGGCCTAGTTCTTAGCTATTGAACGCAGATAAGAATGCATATTATCTGAAAGGTTATGGGATTTTTTTCTGATAGTCGGCTTGAGGACAGAATGTTAATGCTGAAATATTATGCTTTCCAGTCCCAGGAAATTTGATTGATCAGTGAGTGAAAGAGAAACTAAAGGATAAAATCCTATGTCATTGATTAAAAGCTGTCAGTGGAATCAATAAAAATAAATAATTTGGCAATTTTTGTTGAAATTGACGTCATTCGTATTGCTATCGCATGATTATGCTTTCATACATAAAGTCTGGTTGTTTATGAGGAGGGGTGACAGCTTTGAAAATTATGCAAATTACTCTCATTTGAAAATTTAAACCTGAAATATCTTCAAAACTATTATAGGTAGAGGTGCAATCCCAACTTCAATTCATATGTTTAGGCTGCAGGCGCATCCAATGAACAATATAAGAACTTTAATTTATGCTAATTAGAGGTACTTGAAAAGCTTAAATGTTGAATATCTTCAAGATTATTACAGGAAGAGGTTTCATTCCAACTTCAGTTTCATAGGTTTGTGCAGTAGTTGCACCCAGTGAACAACAAACCAATTTGTAGAATTTGGATTTATACCGATTATAGGGACTTGATAAATTTAAATGTTAATTATCTACTTTTAAAAATATTGCGTGTAGATATGCCATTCTAACTTCACATCCTGGGTTTGTCCATCATAAACTTTGTCCAGAGCCGAGCACCCAGACGTCACCAAAGCTACAGTTTCTGACCTGTGTGTGGCCCTATCAGTGAAGTGGAGTTAATGGAAAGTAGGAGCAACAAAAACAGATTTGTATTAAATACTGTAAATATTTCATGTACAGGGTTTTCTGTGTTTTTTCAGTACCTAAATTTCATATATATAACTTCTTGCCAATATTAGTTTATCTATCCTTCTGACATGTAAATTGTATATATTTGCTCTTATTATATGTATGATGAGCAATTTTACTGTATGTATTTTAATTGTATGCTATGAGTCCGATTGGGCAAAAGAAGCAATAAAGCACTATTAGTTATTCACTGTTTTAGTGTGAAATACAGGAAGTATCTCCCCCAAAGACAGCTGTATTACCCGAGGCGAAGCCGAGGGTAATACTGCTATCTTGGGGGAGATACTTCCTGTATTTCACACTAAAACAGTGAATGACGATTTTATCCCATTTTTGATGATGTAATTTCATGCCCAAAAAATGCACATGTTTTCAGAACTGATATTAGATTTGATGTGAGGTCTTCTGGTGGCTGATTGATGCACTAACCAGATAGGGAGATACAGCGAGAATACCGCTGTATTCCCCGGCCAGTTACGAGAATGCCGCTGTATTCCCCGGTCAGTTTCAGAAATCGCTCTGTATTTCACCTTTGCAGTAATTAATGCACAAATAAGGGTAATACAAAGAGTGTACCATAGCTATTAACCAATCAGAAGCCAAGGATTCTTTCAAAAATGGGATAAATTACCTGTATTTGTGATAGACCACACACACAACAGGCCATGATCTGTCCTCAGCCGTCAATTAATTGATTTTTCTTATTTCCTTTTTATATCGGTTTAATCCCTCAAATTAGCATAACTTACCTCATTTGTATACTGGTTTAAAACCGCTTAGTTCACTTTGTATACTGGCTTAATCCCGGTAACTGTCATGATTATTATTTTATTACTTACGAGAGCTGGATGTTCTTAGTGGCGCACTGCATAATTTGCGAGCAAAGTGTACGCATCTTTCAATTTTGGTTGGACAAGTTTGCTCAAACGTGAACCACTGCACTTTACAGTATAAGTGTTATATCGAAAACCAAGTAAGCCCAACAATATCGGCCTGGACAACCAGCATTAAAAAAAATGTATATATGTATATATATAGACATAAATGTATGTATATATAAGAATCTCCGATTAAGATCATCTCTATAAGGACACAATTTCTATATTAAAATCGCCAGTTAAGTTTTCATCATTAATCATTATTTGAATTGTATCAGTTAGACACATTTTTGGGCATATCTCCGTATAATCCTGAGCCCCACTGTTTGTTTCGTGTTTATTATGGTGTCTTACTCAAGCGTGCTTGCCTATGCCTATGGCACCGTCTCCTCACTTAGTCTGAGTTCGACCTTAGCGGCCACTCATAGTTGAGTCTCGAAGTGGATCTGAGTGAAAAGCACAATACTTTGCCTTTTGAAATTCTGTTTGTTCTGTGCTTGCGCATTTCCCTGTACGAAGTTTTATATGAGTTCATGCCCTCCTTCTTAATATTATGATAATATTTATTGACTGTATTCTACGTATATTGATTACTTTTAAACCAAACACTAACCCCCACCAAGAGCGTATTTCTTCACTCCCTTTGGTGCTTTTAACAGATAAATTCCAATCTGTATTACAGAAGTGCGACTGCCACACATGAGCAATTTATGAACTACAATCACCTCTCGACAGTACCGTTTTTATGTATCTTTATTGTTTACATTCGCCATATTAAGACCACACATTTCAGTGTATGCATGTATGTATGTGTGTATGTATGTATGAATGAATGTATGTATGTATGTATGTGTGTGTATGTATGTATGTATGTATGTATGTATGTGTGTGTGCGTGTGTGTGTGTGTGTGTGTGTGTGAGTGTGTGTGTTGTGTGTAGTGTGTGTATGTGGGGTTGCAAGGGCTTCCCTGCTGTTATGTTCCAGTTCACATGCAGCATCCAAATTGCTAGTTCCTCGTAGTGCTTGGGAACAAACATACTTCTGGGAGTCCACAGCTTTTTCAAAGTTGTGGATCGTCGAAACGCTTTATTTGCCGTTGCCATCGTAACTGCTGGAATGACCCAAGAGAGCATGGGTGCTAATCTGAATGTGTGGGATGCGTACTGGAACGTAGACCTGCCTTGCCATGTTGCGTTACACTCCACTATCTGCTATTTATGAAACTTTTTGTTTTGAATAACGAAGTAAAATTTTGGGGTTGCAGCATGTTGCTCCCCTCTCTGAATTTCAGCCACAATCGTGGGAAGAATATTCAACATGTATAGCTGCATACGTTTTTGGTTTTTTTTTGTGGATACAATGACGTTGTATTTGATGTCATGGAACCTTTGAATTTAAAATATAACATAGTGAATTGAAGCCAAAAATTAGATGATTTGCATTCAATGTCTACAGCCAACACAAAAGTAATGCAGTCGTTTTTCGCATCTTGATGAGCAGAAATTATGATTTTATCTCTGCATCAAGGGAAAATAACTGCACCATGCCATAGACCAAACATATGGACAAATATATGGGTCAATGAAAACATCCGACTTTCTCACTTATTATGCATGCAGCAACGCAGAGGAATCACCTTACACTGACAAGTGTTTGCTTTCATTGGATTGCTCGGTCGTTTCAACGGTACAATGAGATACGTCATCCAACCTATGTGCCCCACATATACTCACAGTGAACCCATTCTTTACTAACTACTTTACAAAGTCACTTGCATCTTGGTTCAGGGCTTCACTTGGCTTGTCAAAGTAATTTTGTGAAAAACATGTCTTTTTATACTTTAACTTAAGCTTTTCCGCCAAAGGTCCCCGGATGTAAATTGCCGTCCGGATAAGACTATTGATGGAAACATGTAAAAACAGCTTTCCTGGGCGCGCTTTGCGCGCAATGCGCCTACAGCGCCAAGGAAAGCTGTTGACCTGCACTGTAATATTTTAAGTAACTACAGGCATGCTGGTGCTTGAACGAAAGGCCTTTTTACAGAGAACATGAATCTAGAATCCTTATCATAGTTCAGGACAGTCCGTCTTAAGTAGTTCGACTCAGCACTGAAAGAGCTGAAATCATCAGACCCCAGAACAACCATGTGAAATGCCAGGCAGGACTTGCCGATAATATTACATAGATTTTGTGGGAATTATGTCTGGGTGCCAACCCAGACATACGGTTTTTCCTCAGATTCTTTCTTTCTTTCTTTCTTTCTGTCTCTCTTTCTCCCTTTCTGTATTTCTCTCTCTCTCTCTCTCTCTCTCTCTCTCTCTCTCTCTCTCTCTCTTTCTTTCTTTCAAGGGTACCCAAATTGGTCTGGATTTTTTCTCGGACTCTTTTATTCCGAGAACCACCAAACTTGCCATGGTGACTAACAGAACGCTGAAATTGTGCATATCGTTTGGAATAGTCATGATGTTCAAAATTATGCAAATTAGGACCATTAAAATTTTAAAAGCCCAATATCTTTCAAACTGTTGCAGATAGACTCAAAATTTCAATGTGCATATATAGATTTGTGACACCTGCCAATATAATGGGCAGTATATGAAAGTTGTAAAAAATTTCACATTATGCTAATAAGGGGCATTGAAAAGTTTAAAAAATTGAATATCTCCAAAACTATTATACACAGAGATGCCATTCCAACTTCAATTTATAGGTTTGTGGCAAAACTGCACCCAATGAACCATGAACTAAAGTTGTGGATTACTATTTTTGCAAATTAGATGAATATGCAAAACGTAAAGCTTGAATAGCTTCAAAACTATTATAGATAAAGGTATCATTCCAATTTCAATTTATGGGTTTGTGACACAGATGCACCCAAGGAACCATGATTCAAAAGTGTATAATTTTAATTTTGATTAAGGCTAATACACAAAAATGAGATTATGTTGAACAATGGCAAAGTGCAGCGTTTCAAACTTTTCTCATTTTGAAGGCACCCAGACAGATTTGCTGTGAAGCAAATCTTTTCTGGTTTCTGTTGCATCTTCTCAGTCCCATGATATAGTTTTAACTCGATGCTGCCGTTTTTATCAGACGGTGACCACGTCCTTGTTAAACCACAAAAGAAAGCACATGTTCAACTGAAAATTTGGCTACTGTCAGTATTGAAAATACAAATTGACAGATAGAGAGATAGATGGACAGGTGGTTCAATAGATTGATAGATAGAACAATAGGTATGTATATATGTGTAGGTTCATAAATAATATTCAACAGACTGCACGAGCAATGATTGCTGTTTTTTGCGAATTCGTTAAGCCAGATTTTCCCTATTTCTGGCAGTGTGAGAATGACCCGGATTTTAATGCACTGCACAGAAAGACTAATTCTAAAACATTGGCAAAAAATTGTAATAAGTTATTTCTACCTGTTGGAAACTGCGCACATTTACTTGGCTTATGGCAAGATTAGTTCTGCACATGAAGACACATGACAGTAATCATTCTGGAACATCCTCTCTAACTTAACATCCAGTGCAATGATTATGGATCTTGTCACTAAGAAACAACTAAAATGATCATGTATAATAGATTTATTCACATGAAGCTGAATTCTTGTTGCATCTTTTTAGGTCATGGAAAATTATGTTCTTTCGCAACAAGCTTTTCCCCACACTTGGGCCAAGTTTTTATCCCGTGCCAGCACCAACTTCACTTAAAGTAAAGGAACAGTAAAGGATAGTAGTGTAAAGAGTTGTCGGGATGTCAGCAAGCATCAGTAGTAGTGTGGAATAACGCTACAAATATAATAAAACGTACAATCTGTTCACGGGGGTTTTATTCTCATATAATAGACCGAGTGGACTTTCAATGTGGAAAAATGTTGAATTATGATTTATTAAGGAGTAACCCCCTCTCTCTTTCTCTCTCTCTCTCTCCCCCTCTCTCTCTCCCCCTCTCTCTCTACATTTACAAAAATTACGAGAGTTTGAGACAGGGCTTGTTTAAGAAACTAGAACCTAAAGGAAGAATATTCAATTTGTTAAATGATCATAATACTTAATCAAAATAGAAGGCGAAACACGTGTTGCACAATACTAAATTTTGTGGATGATAATTTTGAATTAAGGAGACAGCATATAGGGTTCTGACTAAATCTTAGTTATGTATATAGGCTGTCCTTTTTTCCTTGTCTTTCTTTCATCAAATATGGGTGAACCCGAGTTTTGATCTGTGTGTGTCTGTCACTGTGTTTTTGTTTGATTGCTTGTCTTTCTGTTGTATACAAATTTACCATCTTAATATCATCATTTTCAAAGTATGCTTTCGACATGGGTTGCATGACAATGACTAAGACTACTTGCTTATTTCTTATACATGCATGAAAATGATCCCACTTGTGAATGACCCCTAACAATGTTGAAACTCGTGAACATACTGACAAGTTTGTTGTATTCTATTGAGAATTTCGTGTGCTCAGATTACTGTTACACTGTTCATGATCAATTGTGTCGACCAAAAATGATTTGCAGGTCGAAAACAGTAATAAACAAAATTTCCTTACTCTCATGACAAGATTGTATTTTTCTTGTGGACACATTTTCCTTACTTTGTGAAAAATTATTGCCATGTACTTTGAACATGAAAATGAATGTTCCGCTCCCCAAAGAAAAATAAGTAATTTGACGTGGTGATCCAATTTGTGTGTGTGTGTGTGTGTGTGTGTGTGTGTGTGCACGTGTATTGACGCGGTACGAGATCGTTGTTGCTATTTGTGTGTGTGTGTGTGTGTGTGTGTTGTGTGTGTGTAAATGTTGCAAATAGGTCAAAGCAAGTCCTATATATCTAATTCATTTGTAGCATAAATAATACAATCAAAGGTAGATTATGTCTGACAGTGTGAAAGTTTATGTAAAGTTACGACAGACCTATTATATCTCATAACAAATTATTTCGAATTTTCTATAGCTCAGCAAGACGCAAATGACAGATTGGCCATATTCAGGCGTTCCTTGCTTTATGCAGCAAGCCTGGTCCTACAATACCGCACTGTATCATGCCCCATGGAAGAACAGATTAATAAAAATGTCAGATCTTCGATGAAAAGTGAAAGGCTTTTTCACAAAACTCCACTGAGCGGCTCGCCATTTTTATATCATCTTATTACAAAACATAATCTGCTGAATTCATATTTTAGAACCAGTCATATATTTATTTGGGTGTGTAATTTGTACTACCTGGTACATCAATATATATATATATATATATATATATATATATATATATATATATATATATATATATATATATATATATATATATATATATATATATATATATATATATATATATCGTGCTCTCCCACAATAACACACCTCTTCAAATGTTTGTACCTCTACATTTCAAGGTTACCAATTTGTTGTGTACCAACGCATGTATATCCTGCTCCAGGAGATTTGTAGGGTATACTGTGTCTAAATAAAGTGCCCGTGGCTGTATGTGTGAAAAGGTGATGAAAGTGATGGCTTTAATAGGCAGTATGCATATTCATTTCCCGCCACAAAGCACGGGTTTGACGCCTGGCGAACACGGGGGACGTGCCGGTGGCATCACTGTCACAGACAAGCCATATGCTCATTTCTCGCCACATTGGTATTTGGGGGGGGGGGGGGGGATTTAAGTTCAGAAATTCTTAACTGGTATTCTTCTAGTACTTCCCGAGCCATATATCAGAAACATTTCCATATGACTTTAAGAAGTATTCTGTATTTCCAAAATATTAGTAACATCCCGCTCGCCCCACAGGCACCGACCCGTATCTCGCCATATCTCACCATATCTCACCAAGCGAGACTAGTCAATCAGGTATGCAGTTTTGGGCGGGAACTTGATATGCATAATATTATATCCTATTGGCACTGGGAAGAGGATAGTATTCTGCCGCCCATGCTCTGCTTCTGATGGAGGACAGGTTTAATGGATACTGGTCACGGATTATTTATATTGTTACTGGTACTGTGCTCATAGATATTGGCACCACTTTAATCATAGAGATGTATCTACCACATCAGTATCATGGTTTTAATTTTTAGTCAATTATGGTTCAGTTGTGCCAAAATGCAGTTTGGAAACGGAAGTGGCCTTTGCATTTGAACTTTCTTAACGTTGTGTCGTAAATATCACGCCTTCCCTTTCATTATGTCATTAATCATACTTTCATTGTATGTATGAAAATATTATCTTCTATGATTACATTTCTATTAAGAGTGCTGCATTTTGATTGCTTTAATGTTTTTTACCTTGCGGATGACCATCTTACCACGACGATCAAGGACCATCCATATACTACTATTATAAGAGATAATAAAATACATATAGCACCATACGTCTCCCCTACATGGTATATAAAATTGGACGCCAGAACATGTGATCCTCCAAGCGTACACAAGTCGATGTGTCTTTCGCTTTTTGAAACAGAAAGCAAAAAATTCAACAATATATGCACATTGACACACATAGAACCGTTGTCATTGATTTCAGTGGGACTTGTTTAAAGGTTAGTTATTCACGTTTGTTCCTGGTACATATAGTTCATTATGTACGTGTATGACATGCACATTTGCCTTCGTATTTTAACTTTGGTAATAATAATAATAATAAAAGTAGTGCAAGATGTATGCATAGTGACAATATGAATTGCGATATTTTACCCGATTATCATCGACAGAAGTAGTACGTGTGGCAGAATATTGTGTTTATTTGTTATTACACACACACACACACACACACACACACACACACATATATATATATATATACATATATACGCGTGCAAGTATACATCTATCTTTGTAATACTTTTTTCAAGCTGTATAGACCCAAATTTATGCAAAATTTGATCTAAGGAGCGCGATGAATAGAAAACTAAAACGATATACAACAAAGGTGTTCTTGTCAATCACTCCTTCTAAAAATGGCCTGTAATTATACGACCTGCGTTATATTGCATACTTGTGCACATAATGTTATGTCTATAAATCATAAGCTTTCATCATGTATAGGTGTCAAGATGATCTATGATAACCCTATGATAACATGTGTGCAAGTACGTTTGCTTTTAAATTTGTCTTGCTTTTCCAATTAGCAAAGCAAAGGCACGTGTCAAGAATGATATTTGAAACAAGAGAGCCCCAAAGCGAGTTGTAAGAATATTGACGACCATGCACAGGTTATTATACAGGACAGCCGACACACGTAAGTCTGCCTATTGATCATATTGTGGAATATCTTGTTATTTTTGTCACGCAATCGTTCCATAAAGTCCAAAAATGCTGAGGCTATAGGATCGTTGCACAATTTTCATGCTTGAGCGTTAACTGTACTATGTGATATTTGTTGGTCTATATTGTCAGTGAGCTAATATTGGTGTTTTTATATAGATAAAGAAGGTACATATGGGAATCATTTGTTATGGCTCTTTTGAACCTGGGGTGATCATATATTACAAGTTGTGTCGAAAAAGTGGTTATATATAGTTTAATTCTACATAGGCCATTATTAGGCATATCCCTAACAATCGTTGCAATTTTACCGTGGACTGTGTTTGGTGAATGGCATTTCTCATGCATGGCAAAGTCATTAAAGAAACCTTTTCAATTTCATGACAAGCTGAACAGACGCCTTTAGATTCACATGTAACGAGATCTCAAAGGGAAATCCAGCTTAACAACATGATCAAATCACAGCTGGAAATTGGCATGAAAACAAACAGTATCAAACGTTTATAAATAAGTATAATGATGATGATGATAATGATAGTGCTATGTAGTTCCTTTCTAGAATTGAAATTATGGTAATGTAAATGCGACAACAATGATGATGATCATAAAACAAAAGCAAAATGATGTATGCTATTGATAATTATCAATACATAACGCCCAATAATGATACTAATACCACTGCATGTAGTGACGATGGTAATAATAATAATGATAATGATAATGATGATGATGATGATAATAATAATAATAATAATGATAATAATAATAATAATAATAATAATAATAATAATAATAATAATAATAATAATAATAATAATAATAATAATAATAATAATAATAATAATAATAGTATCAAGTATGATTAGCAGTATCATTGTTCCATTGTTCATATAATAATTATATATTCTCACCTTTGGCTGCCGGTTGTGCATTTTCAAGCCACGATAGTAATCCCTCGTCCAACAGTTTTTTGTCGATAGTAGCTTTTATTTGTGCCATGGATTTTCTGGCTGAAGCCAATTGGTCGCTAAGGTCGTGCGTTATTTTTTCCACCTGTGCATACATTTCTTTGGCATCCTTAACCGTAACTTTCAGGTCACTTAAAAATGCATATTCTTTGAAATGGTGTTGCTTTAATCTTTGGTCTTCTGTATCTAGTCTCTCTGTCAGACATCCCAGGCGCGTTAGCAAGTTTGTATTTGCGTCACTTTCAGAAGGTTTGGTAGCTGAAAGAGGTCTCGGGGAGAGGTTGTCATCACTTGTTACGGTGTCACGTGCGCTATTACTCTCCACTTCTGTCGCATTTTCCGATTCGGCGGGCTCTGTATTCTCACCTGGGTCACCATGATAATTTTCTGTGTGCGTATCATTCGAGTCAACCGTCTGTTCTTTAGTATGCAAGTTAGAGTTTTCCTCTTTCGTTCCCACTGTTTCCGAGCCTTCCATGGTCGCTTCCCAAGCAGCAGCTTCGGGATCTGTCATACCGGGCCACTGGGTGGTCGCACCTCAGAAATTGGTTCTGCAGATCGACGTGGGATTGGCAAGTTCAATATCTCAAGCATACACAAGTGAAATTGTTCTCTTACATAGTAGGTTGGTTCGAGGATTAGGTTCAGAAATCTGCTTAGTTTGGCTACTGAATAGACTCGTTTTGGAGACCTGTGTCGGCCTGAACAGAGATCAGATCTGGCGCATATAGAATGCTCTCATAATAGTGATTATGTTTACACTGGAATGAATGAATCCTTCACATTGTTAAAATGCACATTCATGAAATACGGCACAACAGCCACTTATATGACAAGCAAGCTAAAGTAAATAGCAACGGCTTGATTTGGTTGCCTCGACAGGTTTTCCCGAACACAAAGAGGGGCTAAAGGGGTTTTCCGTGCAGGCGCACTGTGCATTTTATTGATGGTAATTGCGTACTGGGTCCCTTTATTTTCCTTTTTCGTAGTGGTAGTTATTTCTATTTTTTTCCACTTCCGCTGTCTATGTTGCGGCAAAATTGCTACTTGTACAATAATATTGGCACACCCCACTTCACCCCTTCTGCATGTAGCAGTTCTTGGTGGACCCACCGTAGTCATGTCAGGGCTCAGTTAAACAAAGGTATCGATCAATTGCATTTTTACTTTGTTCTAATACCCGATGTTTCCTGAGCTCTTATAACAACATTCAAGGGATAAATTGGCTTATTTATGAATTAATTTAAATCTAACAATATCGACACATATCAAACCTCGATGCATATCAAGACGTTTGTAAAAACCATGGGCAAGGTGTATCAGCGTCACAGAAGCTGTTCGTGCGGTTGGCCAGAGACAGCGTAAGGACACAATCACTTGCCCCAGAAGCGCTTAAGTATTTAGTGTTATGACAAATCATGTGTATTACATGCAGGTTCGTGAGGATGTCTACTTTGTAATAACACCTGCAATTCTGGAAATTGTTCAGTAATTCATAATTATTTTATTGCAAATTATTGCAAATTAAAACTGTGAAAAACGCTATCCCATGTGCGCTAAAAAAGTCTTGCTAAATATAGTAGTAGTAGTAATAGCTCATCCATTGACCTAACAGAACCCGGAAATCAATGTCATGCCACACTTCTGCCGTAAAAAGGCTTTTATACATATATATCTATATATATATATATATATATATATATATATATATATATATATATATATATATATATATATATATATGTATGTATATATATGGTATATATATATATATATATATATATATATATATATATATATATATATATATATATACATATGGTATATTTTTAACGTTAGGTGCCAGACCGTCAAATGTAAATATATGTATATATATATACATATGTGTATATATATATGTATACACACACACACACACACACACACATATATATATATATATGATTAATTGAGGCCTTCAACCTTGTCTGGTGTGCATTTGAGAAGGTCCGCGCAGTTATAGGATCAAGCATTCAGTGTTAAAACAATGTTTGTCTCACTAATATAATGCCTTAATGCCGGTGTCTTGTTTACAACTTTCCAGGTCGTACCTTAACAGACCAAAACTCATCTCGGAACACACTTGCAAGAAATACGCTTGTTGTTAACCTGTAATTTGACCAAATATTGTAACAATTTCAGAAAATGGTGTAACATCACCAGTATATACATAAAGGATACACAAAAAGATAGGTTAACTGCATGGTGTCCAAGATTGTTGTAATTTATGATCGCTTATAGTAAAAATCCCAAAGGTGTATGTGGGTAATGGAAAGAAAACTTACTCAGCATTGAACGGCATATCTAGCTTCTATGCAGGTCTTTGTTTCTCGCGGCTCTTCCGTGACCGGGACTGTATTTATGTACGGTAGTTTGACAAAGTTAACATAATAATGTTAAGAAGCCTGTAATTGTGTACTATTTAGAACACAGGACCATTAATGCATAGTTCTGATTTGTCGCAAACAATTCCAGTCAGCAGTCTATGTACATTTCGGCAGGTTTCAGGAGACTGAAATTGTCTTAGTTTGGTTTGCAAGGCTTCAAAAATTTAACATTGGATCAGAGAGGAGGGAAAAAATATCATTAGTATAAATCTTCGCTGTTTTGCAAGTGTTTGAACTTCTTTGTAGCATAGAACCTTTTGTACAGTACTTGTTTTCACTTTCTGTAATAATGTATCTAAAATGTACAGACGTTGCATCCAAGTACACTGAGTTCAATACTAAAATGTTAGTACTTTGCTCGTTTCCATGTAGTGTTGTATTCACATTTAACGGTTTGACACTTAACGTTAATTGCAAATGCAACAACACTCTACTTCCACGAGCCCGTTCACCATGCAATTGTGTCTGGATACCCCAACCCATGCATCCATACATCGGTCCATGCATACATTACTGCACTCCAAAGTACAATTTTCTCACTCTTACATCTAGTGGTTTGACAGCTAATGTTAACTGTCAATGCAACCACTCACTCTACTCTCATGCAGCCGTCCACCCATCTGTATCAGGATACGTGCAATCATGCATCCATACACTCGTTCATCGATGCGTCCATATATACATACATATATCATATGTACATCAAGATACACTCAGTCAATAATAAAACTTGGTTTGTCTGCCATTAGCGATGCGTTATTCCCAGTGCGGTCAAATTTATGGCCCAAACAGCGAAAATATCTAAAGAGATTGAATGTATTTCGTACGATATACCTTCATGTTCTGGTCAAATTTATCGGCCAACCTGAATAGATATCCAATGGAGAATAGGGATATCTGCTGTTTCTAATGGCTCCTTATTTATTTCACAAATGTCCTCAATGGCGTCTTTTTTCAATAAGTGCAGGTTTCCAACCAATACCCGTTGGTCAGTTTACCAAATACGTTCAGATTGAAGCCCACTGGTTATGGTTTGTGATGTTCTAGACCCTGTGAGCTCAAAGAAGGCAGACATTTATAATCGGCAAAAGGGACACACGTGGTAGAGATTACCAGCTGAAACGAACAGCTCATCAATTTTGAAAATTAATTAGGGTGCTGCTCTTTTGTGAACAAAAAGAAAATGACCTAACTGCAACTGGTTTAGTGAAGGAACTCAACTATAGCATTTCAAGATAAAGACGTGTTCTGAGGACATACATACATATACATGTATGTATATATATATATACATACATACATACATACATACAGACATTCGTACACACATGCATACATACATACATATATACATACAGATACATGCATACATACATATATGCATGCATGCGTACATACATACATTCATACATACATCCATACATACATACATACATACATACATACATACATACATACATACATACATACATGTAATGGCAGATATTTACATTTTACGTCGTTCGTTTTATACTTCCTTTAAAGGGTGTTTTCCATACCTGTTTACATTTAGACTGATTACATTTCAAGACAAGTGTTTTCTTCAAAGCTCGACCATATATTTATTAAATGCAAAGACTTTCAGAAGTTCTGAGGTGCTATGATTGAATTTTCTTTCGGTTCCGCCCACACCAATGTAAAAGGTATCGTTGAGATGACCTCGTCAGTTGTTGAAGTTCTTAAAGATGTACAATCTCTCTTTTTTTAATTAATCACATCAATTGGTGTATAAATGTTAGTATTGTTAAAAGAACTCGGAAAAGGTGAAATCCCTTGTATCTAAATATAACAGCAATCCTATATTTTTCCACATTGAGTCAGCATGCAAAGTTATCTCAAAACACCTCCACACTATAACTTAACATCTATAATCTCAATATTTATCAAAATTGCCGAGTGCAGGGAATATGTCGGGCACAATCGAAGAGGCAAGTTCTCCCCTCCTTCCTATTCTGGGACCTTGGTTTTAATACCAAGTTGCAGGCTTGCACAGCCAAACCACTTCACAAACACACGCCCCTTCCAAGATGAACTGTTCCTCTTAAAACTTTAGCTTCAGCACACAAAGACTGACGCCTCCTGACTGGATCGAAATAAATGATATGGCGGTTCGTATCGATTCAAATCAGTCAGGTCATGAAAGTCCGATACTCTGCTTGTAAGGGTCATCTCACGGACTTCGCGATCCTTTATCAATTCTAACTTTACACACAATAAACGGAAAATTGCATCAATGTCCAACAACTTAAATTATCAAAATTAAATGAAACATTCCCAACGATTTTCATGATCATTCGGAGTGATTAAAGAATATCTTGCAAAATATAAATACTTCCACATATTTGCTAATATGATTATCAGTCACAGGACTGGACAGGAAAATATAAAGCTTAGCTGATTTATCAGTCAGCCAAGCTTACGATGAAGGTCTTCGTCTGTTGCCCATCTCTCTTTTGTTTGCCGTCCACTATTCACATTTTCGACTACTTCTGTAAAATCCAGGATTAGAATTTAACTTTTTTTGTAACATGCCCTGCGGGCACGTCAGACATAAGCCCATCTTGCCCTGACAGTCCTCAACATATCAGCATTTTCATGTGGCGTCATTGTCTTTCCATACAGAATGTGAACTGGCTATTTTCATAAAAAATGTTGAAAGTCACTTTCAGTGAAAGATCAGCACCACCTCTCAGATTCTATTCTTTTCCCTGTGACCTTTGCACCCTTTTCGGGGGCTTTATCGATCCCAAATGGCCACATGATTTAAGATATTTTTACTGCAAGGTTGCACATTTCTTATTACACGGTCAACACTGGCAAAGGTATATAAAGCTGGACACAAGATCAATTGGAGCCAATCAGTGCTTATCCTGATATAGCTTGCTGTAAATGGTGCAACAGTTGTTGTTTACGTGTACAGTGAACACTTAGCTTCGTAACAACTGAGAAAAAATATCAGCTCATGATTATCTTTAATCGCCTTTCTTTAACTTGCCCGACGAGAAACAAAGTTGTAAAGAGAACTTGCCCGACTGCATTTGAACTTGCCTCGGGACAACGGGCACATGTTAAATTCGAACCCTTAAAACCGTTGGATAGTTTTCTTCAAACTTGGTAGGGATACACTTTGGGTGGGTCTGTGCAAATCTTTTTTGCATGGTCACGCTCCATTGAGTTTTCTTTTTTTTAATTTAGATTCAATCATGGCCAAGTTAAATCTTCTGCAAAATAGCTTGGGTATATTTGCTTTGAATCTGCACAGGGAAACGTCTGGGTTCCCTTATTTTTTTCAACAAATACTGTTGCCAGTATTTGCAGCCCCCCCCCTCCTTTTTTTTTAATGTTTTGCTACTTTGAACTCCTATCCAAAATCATCATTCAGATTATGCTGAAACTTGGCAGAAATTTTTCATGTGCAAGGGTCAAAGAAAGTCGATGAGCAGGTGATGTTGCACTGGTTTACTTTATTATTTCTTTTCAGTTGGAGTATTTATGGGTAATGCATGTAATATTTATTGAGAATCATGTTAAGTCAATGGGATTTCTATGGTACTTCACCATTTAACTTCTTCAAAATTATCAGTCAAATTCACTTCAAATATGGCGGCGAAGTACCTTTGGTAAGTGACTTCCAAATCGTTTGAAATGGTTTCGTTCCAATGATTTTTGGAGTAAAAATGGGGAGGTTGGTAAATTTAGAAAAAAAAAATCTTTTTTAAAGCTGCCTTTCTAATTTCTCACAAATTGCATGAGAAAACTTTTAAATATCCATAAAGCTTGATTAATTCATAAGGTGGCGCTGTGATTTCCGTTTTTGAAAGAGTTTTTGGGTGTTTGCGGGATATCCAACTTCAAGCTAAAGGGCGTGCTCGATTCCTTTCTGACATGCAAGGAATGTTCATTGACTCAATCTCCATTAAGTGTGTTCACTACATGGTGCTGATTGCATTTCCTGATTTTTAACAAATTCTTAACATTTTGCACGCAGCTTAACAGGGGCAGGAAATAATAAGCCTCCTGCAGGGAGTATGGGAGGGGATGGAAAGGCTCGCTAAGCTCTTGTCAAGCTATCCAAAGCCAAATACCCTGAACGAGTCACCGAACGGTCACGCTCATACGTTTCACCGAATGGTCATACTCACACTGGTGTCACAAAGATGAATGCTATTGCCTTCTATGAAACGCAACTTTCTTTTTCTTTTCTTTTTTTATAATTGATACAGACTGTTGCATATTTACTATACCGCCCTGCCCATTTCAGGCTTACATCCCAAAACCCAGTGGGATCTCTGTCGCGTTTTGCCATTGTTATCACACGGCTGATAATCACCAAACACTAGGACCAACATTTCCGATCTTAGCCTTGCCCACTTGGACTCGTCCGAAAGTTTACTTCAGAGGGGTGTAGGTATCCACTCTTGATTAGGCTTGCAAGGCACAGTAATTTGTAATACGCTTTTCCACATCACGGTTAATCCATCAATCCTTACGCCTGTCACAAATTTAGTCACATTTAGGCCTATCGACTAGATACTTAGGTATATTGCAATCACAGATAACATGGATCGCCCAAATCACATATATATATATATATATATATATATATATATATATATATATATATATATATCATGATGCATAATTTGGAACTCTCCTGATAAAAAAGTTAAACACGACCAGGCCTTGACAAGTTTCTTTGTGAAGACCTAAAATTGTGTCAGGCCTAATCATAAGAAAATGGACCCAATAACAGAATTCTTCAAAATGGCACAATCGGTAGCCACAGATGAATGTATAGGGGAATAATAGGAATACACCGTGAAACATGATAAATTTTGAGGCATCTATTTCTCATGTCCAGACATTGTTCTAGGAACAAACAAACTGTTAGGTCAAAAGAAGATAAGAATAACAACAGAGTAGACTGTAGGAAAATAGATAGGCCTACAGTTTTTATTATTTTCACTGTGTTTATCGTCGCCCGCATCTTAAGATGTCAAACATATTTACAAATGTTTGCAATGGCATAATATGTCAGGAATTAAATTCTAAATAGGCCCCTCTTACGGGAAATAATAGTATTTAGATAATATCATAAAAAATATCTGCTCTTTTTGAATAAGTAGGCATACCTTCTTGAGACCTAGTATCAGGTGAAACAAAAAAGGCTTCGGCCAAAAGGATCTTTACATTATAGCATGAAAATTAGGCTTTATGTCAGAATATATTGATACGATCCATAAGTTTAATTATCCAAGCAACAGACAGACTGGAAACAATAACAACATTTTAAGGTCATGTCATTAGAGCATTACTGGAAAACTAATCAAATGTGTAGGTCTATAATCCAACACTCTAACCTATTTCTGTGGCACCGTCTGTTATAACATTAAAATGCAGTGGCCGTGGAAACTAATGAGTCTTGGAAGTGTGATGTAATTTTAATAGAAAATTTGTTAGTTGATACCTGTTTTAGGACTATTTCCATCCATTACTTACTCCCTTTTTTAAATTATAAAAACGATCTGTTAGAACTTTTTCTTTCCAATTATATGAATATATATTTAATCGATGTAATATATGTTCGTCTTGTACAGACTGTCCATCTTCAACAACATTGCTAAGAGGGATCGTCACAACAAAATCTTACATCTCTTTACACAAAAGAAGCAAATGAGAATTTAATCAGTTTGCCATAGAACGTCACAATGTCTAGCTATTCAAGCATTTATCATTCAGCAAGAAAACGTTCTACCTAAGAATGATTGTAAACAAAATTAGATAAAATGATATTTCCATACCATTGATACATTTTATTACAATTTTTCAGCTCCCTGTTATTACAAACCAGGCATTTTGTTGCAAGATGTTATTACAAATTGCAAAACATAATATATATATATATATATATATATATATATATATATATATATATATATATATATATATGACCACTTTCTCAACATTTATACATGTCCTGTACTGAAAATCTGTTGAGAAAATTTGCAATGGATACAAATTAACGAAACATGAGCATGAAACACTAAAAGCTAAGTATGGACGGAATGAACACATGTATAGCTCTCAGTATATACCCACTTGGCCACCGCAGTTTGGATTTTTTTAAACTCTTTTAATGCCAACAGAGACTTAAGTCGAACTGCTTAAAACGAACTGCTCTCAATTAAGATCAGGATGCAAGATTCATATCCCTTAATTGTGAAATGACTTTTTATTCAAGTAGCACCATGCCTACAGGTCCAGAGAATATAATGGCCCGGGTCAACAGCTTTCCTCGGCACACTTTGGGCGAAATGCGCCCAAAGTGTGCCGAGGAAAGCTGTTGACTCAGTCCAAATTTGACACCTAAAGAGTTAATACTTCATGCGGCATTATACCTGTAAATAATGCAAACAACAATCCCTTTCTTTAAGTTATCAACATCTGTATCGCCAGTTCACGTGAAAGTTAAAGGGTTATATATGGGCCACTAGTAAAGTTGTAGATATTTGTATAAAACCTGTAAAACAGCTAATTTGTCTGATATGTACCATGTTAAGAATATTTTTTAAAAGTCAAACATGAAAAATGTAGGCACAGCTATAGATTTTTAACATTCGGCTACACATGCAATCTACAGAAGAAGCCGCGGTGCTGTATTGGGTTGTATTGTAAGCATATTTATTTCAAAACTGGATAACCTATAGCAGTTACAAAGCAACCAATCGAGAAGATCTCTAGTACATAAGTGACACACCTATCATGTTCACGACACACAGGACATCACAAAAGGCTGTTGGCTAATGAAATGTTAAGATTCCATACAGCATTCTCAATAGATGAAGCGTCCTGATTCTGTGATATATAATTGTAGTGCAGAAAAAAAACAACAACATTCAATTCGTGTGTAAGATCTGTACTGCCGTAATTTCTAATCGTCTATCAGGTACGAACTTATCACAGGACAACAGAAGCCCTAATAGAATTTGCGGGGTTACCATGCAGGGGATGGCCCTTTAAAACAACAATTAACGATCTTTTCATTTTTTTTTCAACAGGCGACAGGCTTTACAAATGGGTGGTCGGGTAAGCGGGGAACATTTTATGCCATATTAGGCTCATTATCAAATGACACATTGGAAACAATTACATGGCGTTGTGTGGGTTTTTTTACACCATCCGCTGATTTTGCTGGTATGGATGTGCAAAATATCACATTTCTAACAAGTACTTGTATTTCTGGCTTATTTACTTTATTGGTTTATAAGCAATGGGCATCAGCACTGATCAATACCGAATAACTATTGGTCTTTTCTCGAACAAATATATCCCTTTCATGGTACACTTCCATCCAGATTACCTGTCAAAAACCAAATAGTATGCTCCTACTCATCATTGGCTTTTCTACACATAGACACACTTCTCTGTTGTTTTTTTTCCCATGTAAAACACTTTATATTGTTCCTTCACACGTTCTTCCTGTCTTCAATCGACGTTTACGCGAACCCCGGCCCCACTTTTAACTCAACAACCACCTGAAGCTCTTGCATTCTAACGTTCGCAGCATACGACGTAGCGGTAAAGGAAATTTATCTCTTTGCCCAATCATGTAACTTTAACATTATCGCTTTATCTGAAACCTGACTACTTAACACTGCCCGGATCAGCTCCTTCTCATCGCTGACTTTAACTATGATTCGACCAATTCTTGAATATGGTTGTGTGCTCTTTGACAACAGTTACTGTGGTCATGGCCTTTCTGATCTTTTTGAATCCATACAGCTTGAGGCTGCCAAAATATGTAAAGATACATTAAGCCACACACCAGATGCCAATTTCTTACATAAACTTAGTCGGACAACACTTGCCAGCAGAAGGAAGTACTTTAAGATACTTCTTCTTTACAAAATGTATCACAACTTCACACCTTCCAATCTCTCTCAACTAATTCCTCCAACTATTAATGCTCGAAAACTTCGCTGCACTTGCACTAATTGCTTAGACAAATCCTTCCTTCCTGACACTATAAAGCTGTGGAACAATCTTCCTTCTGATAAAAGAGACCCAATTTCCATCCAAATATTCAAATCAAAATTAAAAGTAACTATACTACCAGCGGATAATGTTCCTGTTTACTATGCCCACGGACACAGATTTGCCAACATTTGTGATACACAGCTACATCTAGAACTCTCGAGACGTAACTTTGATTTCTCTGTATAGTTAACATCATACCACAACCTACATGTTCTTGTATCTACCTCACTGAAGATCTACAACACTTTCTGTTCTTTTGTCCAAAGTATTCAGCTTACAGATTAATCTCTCTCTATATATACATTTTGTGTGTCACTCCATGTTCTGGGACCCCCTCCCCCCCCTATTAGTAGCATCTCGATGTACTACAGGGCGATCCATTTAGAATTGTTTAAACTAAACTTATCTATAAGCCTATGCATTTGTATGTTTTAGGCACTATATAACATAAATTCTTTTTTTTTCATATCATTTTGCACCAAACATCGAACAGGTGGGATGATTCTATGTTATTTTTTAATCCTCTAAAGCATATTTTCTTGTTTTTTTTCTTTCTGTCCTTTTATCTTTTTGTTTTTGTTTATCAACTTGACAGCACATCCAGTTTGATCATGGGGCGACTTGATTAACATAGGCCTATGCATCAAGAATGGCGGGTGGGTGGGTGTGAGGTCACAGCGCTCTGGTACCAGGGTATTATACCATTAATCAAGTCACATAAGCGAAAATGGTGACCCCAATTCTAATCCCTTTATGATGGCCCACTGTAATCGATCATATTTTCCAGGGTGTGATAGCTGAATGCCAGAATCTTGTTTTCCATTTTCCGTGCAGCTATTAGCTAAATTCCAGAATATGTGTTCAATATTCTCGTAGCCATGCCCATGACTTCAGTGATGAAGCGTTGTGTTCCCTAATTCTGGGGCCAGTTGCTCAAATCCAGTGCATGGTTAAGATTTCACCCGTTTTGGTTACCTCTGAGAAACAACCCTGACAGGCAATTGTGTTGTAGGGTCCCCGATAAGCACTAATGTTAGTTCTTGCAGAATCTAGCGCTTGATTTTTTGTGCCATTTTTTGGTTAAGTCGTCTCTTGAATAAATAAAATTTGATTTGCGGGTCAAACATGTTCGGACGGTGATGAGAAACAGGTATATTTTATATAATAGGCCTTTGATCTTGCGGTTGGTTATATGCTTGATATTCCACAGCTAGCTGTGCGATATCAGCACATGATACACCACCAATGTGCGCGAGTTCCCAGTCATGGGGACTCGCATTCACATCGTAGTCATCGAAACAAACATAACAAGAAGAGTTTAATATTTATTCAATCAAGGCGATCAAAAGAAAAAATGTGGGTAGTCCTTCCCCGTTGTCCCAACAGTACCAAATCTAAAGCCAGTATCACGGATCCATGCAATACTTTGGTGAGCTTCCAATTTTTGTTATGGGTTTCGCCAATTTAGTTAGACAGGGATGCGAGTCGTGTTAATGGTAGGCCTATACAAAGCCGAAATAAGAAACACATTGAAGAGTGGCAACTTGCGACAATAGATATCAATGATCAATCAATCATTGATCATGCGCCATCATAATTACGGTTCTATAGG
Organism: Hermodice carunculata; assembly: GCA_964020975.1. Taxonomy (NCBI): domain Eukaryota; kingdom Metazoa; phylum Annelida; class Polychaeta; order Eunicida; family Amphinomidae; genus Hermodice; species Hermodice carunculata. Next base: position 110,735,331 of record OZ026614.1, on the reverse strand, counting down.
CCTATGTTTTGATCTAAAGCCTATTGTCCACAGGCGCTCGTAACGTTCAGTCAGTCAAGCTTCCGTGCTAATATACGAGGTCGGGGAAGGGGGGGGAAGGAGTGGGTAAAGAGGTTCGACCTGGAATATCTATGCGTTCAATAACCCACATAGGGCCTATAAAGGGAAGGAGTGGGTAAAGAGGTTGGACCTGGAACATCTATGCGTTCAATAACCCACATAGCTCCTATATAGAAGCCCCATGTGACGGCGTTGTAGTTTTAGGCCCATCCGCCACCATCTTATTAGCACAAACAATTGACTGCACAGATGAATACACAATATTTTATTGCAGATATGGCCCTATGCGGGTCATTGAACGCAGAGATGTTTCAGGTCCAACCTCTCTCTCTCTCTCCTGCTTCCCTCCCCCCCCCCCCCCCCCCGCGTATATTGGCACGAAAGCTTGACTGACTGAACGTTACGAGCGCCTGTGCTATTGTCAGTGTTGGGTGCATGCGCTAGGTGCCCGTCAAAGGAGATATTTCTTTTTTTTTCTTTTTTGTTAGGGTGCGCCTGACTAAAAAAAAATCCAAGATAAAACTTCTAGTCCTGTTGCAGGTGCCTGTGGCTTTGCTTCTGGCTATTGACCAGCAAGACACACAGGCGTTCACAAAAGCGGTAAGCCTAAAAAAGTGTACACTGCGGTGAATGCTAGGGTCGGCTCCAGCACAGGTCACACCAGCTCACAGGCGCTCGTAACGTTTGAATGAAATTATAATATACAATTCCCCTTGTCTTGTTTGTTTCTATTTCAAAGAATCAAGGTAAACCATCCGCTGCTCTTTGAAACTGAAAGCAAACCTACATTGTGACGTTTGACAGTGCACGTCCTCACTCCAAGACCAGCAATGCCCAATGCAGCTGCATGTTACCGCTCATAAATCACGTGATAGGCCTTAATACATACTCACCGTGACATGCGGCTAGTGACGACGGGGTTTACACTAAGCCAAAGCCAAAGGCTCCAGTGGCCTTATTCACAAAGAGTTTAATCTGATCCTGAATTTAATCCTAAAATGAAAGTCAGTGTGCTTTTGCCGTTTGGGCCTCGAACACCTGAATCTTTGGCCTCATTTTTGATCTAATCTTGCAGGATTGATTAATTAATCTATGTTCTACGCTGTAATATGAACTTTGGAATTAAAGTTTCAATGTTATTAAATCAATCTTGATTTAATTCAAATTTTAATCCTGGATCAAAAGATTAAATATTGGATCAAACTAAGATTGAATTTATAAAATGAACCTGTAAATCCTTAAGTTCATATTCCAGCCCAGAACATATATTGCTTAACCCTACAAATTTTGATCAAGCATTGACCCAAGGGTTAAGTGGTTTAAGGCCAAAACCACATTATTTTAATTTAGGGATTAAAATCAGGGTCAGATCAAATTCTGACTGAACACGACCACAAGAGTATATTATCATCCATGAGATGATTTACAGGCGTGGCCTCCGTTCGGCTTGGTCAGCTCGACCTACGCATGACCCAAGGCCTCACGGAGACCACGCCCACAGTATCAGATATGGTCATGATGCTCCACTTGTACATTTGGTCGCATTATAACTTATTGTTATAGCATGCATACACCAACAGTGTGTGACTGAGTATGAGTTGCAAACAAACTTGGCCAACTCGCCACACACCAGCACAATATGCGCCTGAAAGACAAAAAACACAATCACATGACCATGTAAAAACAGAACTGGTCAGATGATTCTGCTGCCCACATTTCACGTTTCCATTTGAAAATCGTCTGCAGAAGTTGAAACACGACTAGCACAGAGACCAGCAACAACATGGATTTGCCTGTTGACCCCGCACAACTGGAAGGTAGTAATTGTGACTGAGACAGCATTGCAACAGTGAACTCGATATTTATTTCATAATCTGAGAGCCTACATGTGTGCATAAACTTGCAGTTCCTCATAATAATAGATTTGGGTAACCTGGCACACAAGCAGAACTAGAACAAACAAGAGGGCTGACATAGAGATTCATCACACTTGTGGCTCTGTGAACTTGGGATCGGACAAAATAGGTAGACACTTGTAAAAAGTATATCCCCACCAAGTTTGTCACAAATCTGGCCGAATTTATTAAAGTTATAACCATTACAAGAAATTCCCATGTTACATTTTTCTATCAAAACTTTTTAGAGAGATTAGAAAAAAAAAAATTATAAAAAATTGCTGGAGCATGACCATTTGAACAAATTGGGTAGAGACCAACCCAGGGTACATTGCCTCCAAGTTTAAAGTCAATCTGACTGACTGACAGCTTCTTCGGGGAAGTCCAAAATGAGAATTAGCATTATTTTGCCCAGTGACTTACATAGTTACCAATAGGAAAGGTGTTTTTACTTATCCCGAATTGAATATATATATATATATATATATATATATATATATATATATATATATATATATATATATATATATATATATATACATATATATATATATATATATTAAAAATCAAACATCCACAGCAGTGCCATCTGGTGAACAACTTTGTTTGACTTTTTCACAAGGAACATATCCTCAAAGTTTCAGCTTAACCTGAGTGACAGTTCTGAAGGCAAGCCGAAAATAGCAAAAACTCTCAAAAATCATTTAAAAAATGGAAACAAATTGCAGCGCCACCTGGTAAAAAAAATAAGAACTAGGAGTCCTTAGATGTGTTCGTGTGTGATATCAAAGCAATTGAATGAGTGGTTTCGGAGAAGATTTTTTACGTTTTGCCCCAGAAAGGAACAAAAACAAAAAACAAAAAAAACAAAAAAAAACAAACAAACAAAACAAAACAAACAAAAAACAAAAACAAAAAAGACAAAAAACAAAAAAAACAAAAAAACAAAAAACAAAAAAATCCCCAAAAAACAATACCCCCCCCCCCCCCCCCATAATCACTGTCCAGAGCGTGACCATTTGAACAAACTTGGTAAAGACCAACGCAAGGCACATCCCCACCAGTGGCACCACGGCACCAGGTTTGAAGTGAATCTGGCCGACGTTTTTTGAGAAGTCGAAAATTGTGGATTGTGGACGGACGGACGATGGACCCTCATAAAAGCTCAGCTGACCTAAAAATTAATGAAAGTGTTCCAAAGGCCACAAGGGCAAAACCACAGATGGGACATTCGAGTTTTTGACGAATGGACTTCTTGGAGAAATTCCAGACGAGAGACTGAAAACGATCCTAGTCTTCCATTTGCTGCGATATATAACCCAAATGGACGCAAATATTTTAAACGACTGGCTTTTATCTTTTTGTACAAGAAGTGCGGCGCAAAAATGGGGATAATTATTTCCCCAAGGCCCTGACAGAAGATTGAACATTTCATCACTTCCCCAAGGCCCGCAATCAGAGAATGGTAGCCTACTGTTGCCAAAAATGGGCGTGCCAGTGCACCATGAACAAGGTGATCTTGTTTTGCTCAAACAGGAATCGATTTTCGGGGATAAAGGCAATTTTCCCTGACACTGCAGAGGCTTTAAGTAATGCTGTCGGCTCAGTTGACTGACAAGTAAGGAACACCAAAAAGTGGCAGGCCAACCATGTCTCTTTTTATCTTTGTTGCAAGTAATAAATATTGGGTTTCAAGTGGTTAGGCCTGTATGATTTGGAAAGCACTTAAAGTTTGTGGTTAATGAAAAATGTGTCAAAGGTTGAAAGGACCGGCTTAAAACCACCAGTCACCTTTCATGGGTGACTGCATGTCACAAGTCGGGAGTGAACTTTACATTGGTATTGAATGTTGACATGCTGAAACCAGCTACCCTGAAGCACTGTCCAGCAAGTGAAGGTTCCTTTTGTGAGCCTCATATTAACAGTAATTATAAACACTGATTGATTATGAAAAGTCACTTCCATGCATAGGCGCTCGTAACGTTCAGTCAGTCAAGCTTCCGTGCTATAGTAATATACGCTGGGGGTGGGGGTGGGAGTGGGAGTGGAATTCGAAGAGGAACAGTGGGTTAAGAGGTTGGACCTGGAACATCTATGCGTTCAATAACCCACATAGGGCCATATCTGCAATAGAATATTGTGTATTCATCTGTGCAGTCAATCATTTGTGCTAATAAGATGGTGGCGGATGGGCCTAAAATCACAACGTGGTCACATGGAGCTCCTACATAGAAAGGTTTGAAACGAAGTTCACATCTAAACCACCATCCCGCTTCACGTTTGGCATGATTTATCCGTTTCTGAACACACCAACATGCTTAACTCCCCAATTTATTCCAAAACTATTTTCTACAGGTATATCACACAGATAATCCATTGAAATCCGCATATATCCACAGCAACAGGCCTATAAGTATAGACCTAATTGTCGAAAATGTCCCACAAAATCCATTTGGGATTACGGGTGACTGCCTGTCTCAAGTCAGCAGTGAACCTGGTTTCTTCACATTGGTATAGAAAGCTGAACGTTGATGCTTTGCTGATTCTTGAATCTCTGCCTCTTGCTGTATTTGACTTTGCTGCCATTGTTGGGTTGGAATTTATGAATTGGTAATATGTTTTTTTTCTGGACTATTTCCTTTACATAGGAAAATCTTTGATTTTCACTACATAGGCCCTAAGTGACCATAGAAATTGTAGGGTGGAAATGTTTAGTATTTGGCCTACTAACGTACTATTCATCGTCGCACAAATTTGAAATAGGCCCTACGTTTAATCCTTACATGTTTATCACAAATGGTGTGTAATTTCATTTTCCGATTCTTTTGCATTACACAACATAGAAGCATGTGCCTACTTCTACGCTTTGTTCTGACACCTGGCCTCCCTATACATAGCCTAATGGCATAATAGCACATAGCTTCTGAGGGCGTTGAACGATCAAGTTTATCAGATGTCTGTGGAGAAAACGTTTTGTCGACGCTCAGGACTAATCACCGAAGGCGATTACTTCGGCAAAACGTTTCCTCGTCGGATGTCTAATAAACTTGATCCTTCTACACAGAAGCTATGTTCTATTTTTATCCCATGTACCCCTTAATTTGCAGTGGAAAGTCACCAAAATACTAGAAAAGGCGTAGGTGTACCTTCACATCTCAACTTGGTTAACAAGTCGGCACACACAGCGCGTATCTAATCCTACTGTACTATCATTCTATCCTCAGCAACGAAATAAAATATAAAGAACAAGTAAATATAACGTTGTGACTAGTGGCATCAATATTCTGATAATTTCCTACACATTTATATTAATCCTACAGAAAATAGTGAGATATTAATTACAGATGGCCATGTCATGATGCCTAACAAACGATAAAAAAGAAACTTGTCCGTTGAGTATCGATTGACGATGAGTGATACAGTGAAGTAGTACCGAAACATGCTTAATAAAATAATTTTGACCTAGACATGGGGGGTATGTAAAATGCACGGCCACGAGCACGAAGTAATTAGTGTTAAATTAAGGGATTAACATCAACTCTACTGTTTTGGGCGGTGGTCTGCCGTTTTTGAAGCAGCTCTACCGTCTACCGCACACTTGTCATGTGAAACAACAATTCTACCGTATTTTGTAGGCCTACTTCAGTCAGCATGATAAATTAATTACCGTGCTACAGCAATCAATTATCAAGCTGACATGTACCTCGACTTTTTGCCAGGCCATGACATATGCTATTTGGCAATGGCACATTTGGTGCATGTTAGTGTTGCATATTAAAATTAAATTTAAATGGGATCTAGATTAATATTTAATAATCTTCCCTCAAAATAATAGTTAAGATCCACATGTACTGATTGTTTTGAGTTGTTAAAAGTGTGATACAATGGCATTGCAAATACCCTGCAAGCGCAAAAACCATTTTGGGATAGAGCAAGTGCAATGTGCATTTTATGTATATATTTTATTTGCTCTGTTTGCAAAAAAAACCCCAACTTTGTTATTGCACACATGATTTAATGATACTGCAAAGTATATAGAAAATCTCAGAGGCCAAAATACTTGACATACCGGGTAGTACATGTAATATGCCATTACCAGTATTATTTTGTTGAGTTGCACAGGTATTGTTGAGTTGTGATAGTTTGTGTTATCCAGTATCTGAGGGAAATTCATTGAGATGTGCTACTTTTTGTCCAGAGTGCAGGCAGGCCACTCTTCAAACAGTGCTGTTACAAAATGGTATATCATTAACTGATTTTTGGCATCATTTTGGTAATCCAGCAGAGTCATGTTGATAGGCCTACATGTACTGCCATCTTCCAAAGAGAAAATTCTTGAAACAGCACTGTAATATGTGACATGTCTTGTGTATTCAAGTAGAACATCCCTGCATACCATGTGCAAGCTTGCCTCCTTTAGAGTACAATCAGTGCACATCTGTTGATTCAAAGCCTTGGCCATATTTTGCTCTTCTCAGAATACATATGCACTATTATGCTCATTCATTTGTAAGCGATTCATTTAAGAATTATTACATAATTTCCATGCAGTGATTTGTGCATTATAATACAGAGGTGCTGTCAAGTAACAAATATATTTCATGTTCGGAACGAGCGGGACTCGAACCTGCAACCTTTGGCACCAGTCGCCTAGCTGAAATGGGAATTTATGTTATAGGCCTACGGGTCAAGAAAGATACAAAGTGCTATGGAAGTCTGCAAAAAAGTTCAGGTTCAACTTCAAGTCATTTTTTTTTTGGTCTTATCTACTCATTTAGTAGTGGTAAGTTACAACATCATCAAAGACCCCAATGTAAATAAAAGTCAGTTCTTGTAATTAGTACTTTTGGTCACTTGACATGTTGACTTTTCGAGAGAATTAAAAGGCATCTTACTTTTGACAGGTTCCTGAAGAAAAAAAAATCTTGCATGCTCTTAAGTGTACAGGTCATTTAGCAATTTGCACCGGCCAAACCAGGATATTTTACCATCATTTGGCTGGTGACTAGTGCTAGTTTCATACCCTGAAAAGTGAAAGTGGTCCAATATCTCCCCCCCCCGCCTCAAAATGCACCACAGAGCATCTAGATTTTCAAAATTTTCCCGACCCCCCCTAGCAGAGGATGCGCCGAAGGCGCGTCCAGCATCACCTCTCCTATAAATCTACCTCTTTTTTCCTTCTTCATGTTGGCAACTATGGATTAATACCGCCAACGAGGGGTTTGTGCCTATATCCTGGCCGGGACGCCAGCACAACACCCGAGCTGAAGCCGGAGAGGGTGTTGTGCTGGTGGCCGGGTCAACATACAGCCTTACAGGCGCAAACCCCGATTTAAATCATAATATGTTTTGATCAATTTTCTATCATGATAAACTGCCTAAAAGGCTGTAAAAACTCACGCTCACACAACAAATGATTGAATTTGAATGCATTGATCAAATTCAACAAGCCCATCAGTCTGTAGATGAAAATTACTGTCATCTAGCGGTTATTTTCGAAAGAACTGCCTCAGATAACAAGAACGCCGTGCATAGTACCTTTTAGGCCTATATAGCTCAGGATGGTGGTGATTTCACGTGGGACATGTAAACTTCAAGGATGTATTTCGACACTATTGCACTTTATTACGAACAGAGAACAAGGGGATATCTACTAGGAGCACTGGAACATTTTATTGTGAACGAAATTGAAAGGAGACATGACGCCAATGTGACTTGTGAACACGATTAGGCCTACAAGGTCAAGGGTATGCAATTATTGACATATCTTCACACAGATGGCGCGACAAGCATGTAAACACGGAAGTGCAACCGCTTTACTTCCCAAGCAGTTTGCCTGTTGGTAGACTTTTCCTGTACATTGGCCAGCAGTATTGTGCAATTCTTCGTCCCTTCGACGAGCAAATTGTTCAATCTGTACGGAATGGGGAGGGGGGGGGGGCAAATGGATTTGTAGGAGCAGTTTGACTTATCATATCGGCCATGCTTGACCACATGCCCACAGAATCGCCATCGGCATCAAGTAGGCCTATGAGGGCTTCACCATGGACTGCCCTGTTGTTGAGTTTGTGTATATCCCTCTGGTACTGTTACCAGTGTCGAGATTCAAGGTAGGTATCGAAATCCAATTTATTGGTTATGGAGATAATGTAATACGCAGTATGCATATTAATTTCCCGCCACAAAGCACGGGTTTGACGCCTGGCGATCACGGGGGACGTGCGGGTTGCATCACTGTCACAGACAGGCCATATGCTCATTTCTTTTTTTGAGAAATTTAAGCTCACAAATGCCAAACTGGTATTCTTCAAGTACATTCCGGGCCATATATTAGAAAAATTTCCACATGCGTTTAATAAGTAGTCTGTATTTCCAAAATATTAGTAATATCCCGCTGGTCTCCACAGGTACCGACCCGTATCTCGCCATAGGCCTATATCACCGAGCAAGACTAGGCAATCGGGTATGCAGTTGAGGCTAAATATGCATATCTCCTACTGCTTCCCTTAGAAAATGCACAATTTCGCAAGCCTCCTACTGGAGATGACCCAGGAAAAACCCTTTGGTAGTCATATTGACAGAACTGCTATAACCGCCCAAATGGACAATCCCTTCCAAAAATAAAAAAAATTATGCTAATTTTATGTAACTTTTACATGAATAAAGCGCAATTTAAAAAATGAAAGCTGTCAGTACTCTATTTCTATTTTTTGTGTGTCATATATAAAAAAGTCGTAATAACAAGATTTTTTTCTTGTAATAACAAGAAAAAAGCTGTAATAATATTTTTTCTTGTTATTACAAGAAAAAATGTAATAACAAGATTTTTTCTTAAAACAAGAAAAAAGTTGAAATAGCAAGATTTAAAAAAAAAATTGTTATAGGAAGGAAAGAATCGAATAAGGTTTTTTCTTATTATAACAAGAAAAAAGTCAAGTCAAACAAGAAACAGTTGTAAAAACAAGAGTTTTCATGTTATAACAAGAAAAAAAGAAGTCGTGATAACAAGATTTTTTTTCTGTTATATCAAGAAAAAACGTCATAATAACAAGATTTTTTCTTGTAATAATAAGAAAAAAGTTGGTATAAGAAGATTTTTTCTTGTTAAAAAAAGAAAAGGTTGAAATAAAAAGATTTTTTCTTGTTGTAAGAACCAAAAAGGCTGAATAAGATTTTTTCTGATAACAAGAAAAAAGTCGTAATAAGATTTTTTATAGGGCTGTAACGATATACCGCGATAATGGTGCATCGTGGTACAGTCAATCCACGATACACGTATCGAAATGAGGTCCCCTGTATCGTAAAATACGATACATTCCATCATATAAGTAATTTCAGCTCTAAAAAGAAAAAAAATACGGAAGTAAAGGTCAATTGACCAACCATTCGTCGGCCTTCTGATTATGATCTATTTTTGACTAGAAAAGTGTTTTGGGATTCCCTTCATAATCATATATGCATGACGCTTTGTGGCGCTACGTTATACCCTTGTGTGTAAAGTCTGAATCTAGATCAGCAAAATGACTGTGCCCGGCGAGAAAAAGCAGCACGCTCATTATTCAGGGGTCACATTAAGCTTGCGTCCTGCGTTATACACGCAAAAAAATGAAGAAAACACGCCCGGAAATTAATGAAAACATTGTCATTTCGCGTCGCTGTGAACGCACGCACAAACGCGATGCATTTTGAAAGACACAACTGCAAAAATTACCCCATGCGGTCACGGTGTTTTGCATCGACCATTATCAGTATCATGAATATGTATTATACTGATGGAATCCTCTGATGTTCGTCTTTCTATGTAACAAGCTCTCTTATTTGCTAAGAAAAAAATATTCCTGGGGTATCCCTCCAAAAAATTCCCATAATGGGAATGGATGTACGTCATTTCATCTCATTTAATAAATAAACTTCATTGTCATTGTTTTCATGAGCGTGTGAGGAAAACTTTATGGCTGGTATTTTGGATGAAGCGCGATAGCTTTTTCCACATAAATTGCCTTGCTTTAAGGGGGGTGTGATCAATAGAAAGATAAGCGCTAACCACGCCCCCGTTACCTGGCAACCAGTCTATCCCAAAAGCAACAAACAGGAAAGAAAAATAGTCCCTTTGTAAATGTTCATTTATTTGAACAGATAGCTTTACAAAATACAAGATTCGTTCACATTAGGGAAAAAGTATACAATTAAGTTATTTTTTGGGATAAAATACCCAGAATAACACAGGAGGGCGCATAGGATTTATGAATGAAAAGAAAAGTAGTGCCCAATGTACTGGCGTTTAAAATTGTGAAGGGGCTTCATAGCTGGCGCGTGCAGACTCGCGTGTAGACGATGTTTTCATGAGATGGTGAGGAAAACAACAGTTCCTATTCTTTCAATGTTAAACAATAAAGAGAATGTAAATATTATAATATAAATGCGCTGAGAGCACTTCCAGGCTCCTCATTGTGTGGATTTGATCACGTGCCACTTACTGTCCAATCAAATTCGTTGTTGCCCATGTGCCTGTCTCATGCCCGCAATGTTGGGAAGGTACAAGTCTTATTACGCAAAGATTATTGGACCAAGATGTCAAATTTTCACATCATATTTTCACCAAGAAGACTTCTATCGAACAAATCTAGACAGAGACAAAGGCACGAGTGAAAATTCATTATGGACGGCAAGGAAAGTACGCACATTAGTCATCGCACGATCACATGTGAACGAAGCGAAAATTTGCATCAGGCCCGACACGATGTTGTTGATCACTGTCTCCGATGGGGCACGCCGTTTTTTTTTTTTTTTTTAAACAAAATTTAGTTGTTTTGATTTTATTGAAATGTTTGAATGGAAGAAATCTGTATGACAGAACAAGGCAGGAATGAAATGTATGATCGAAGGCCGGAAAAAATAAACGTTCAACATAGCGGAAAACCATGCCTGGGTGCATGCCCGTGACAGGCTGTGTACACTCGCTTGTGTTGCATGGCTTGTCAAGTTGTAGGCCTGCCGTGTTGCTTGATGAAAAAAGTGACCGCACTTAAAGACGTTCGGTACACTGGTCAAAAGAATTTAGAAATCTCTGGTTTTTGGTGTGAACAAAGATATTGGCATTTGAAACAAAATGCAAGCAAAAAATTGGCATGTCACGGTGCTACTTTTGTCGCTAGGTGGCGATACATGTGAGGACTACAGAAATTTGATAGCAGCCATTATATATGTGGGTAAAAGCAAAAAACAAATTAAGGATGCATAACTATGCATAAATTACCTCGATATGAGTGTTTGCAATGTATATCAAGCCTTTTAATAACAAATATGTAGACAAAACATGCTGGAATGTGACTTTAAATTCATCTGGTCTTGCAAAAATGTATAAGTGCTCACAGTATTTTGTAAATTTGAAATAGAAAAAATATTTACAAATCCCTGAAAAATTGTAGGGGGTTTCCAAACTATGTACTGATTTCATTGATTAACAAAAAAAGATATCATACGGTGCTATTTTTTCTGCAATTGTACAAAGAATTCATGCATGTTGACTTAATTTGTTCTAAGTTCATAGGTAAAGGTATCCATTCATTGTCTCACTTCGATACCATATCAATATACATGTATGTAGCTCAAATGAACGGCAGTACGTCGTTAATTTTATATTCCAGTCATAATATATACTTTCATAGTTTTACTTAGAAGAGGCAAACATTTTAAGATTCTCTCCATAGTGCAATACAGCAATGTGGAAAAAAGAGGTAAACATAAGAATATCAAAATTATAGTTGCCTTAATACAGTGTCGAATGGTAGCACAGGTAGCACATTATCAAATATGCCTGTGCCACCTTTTGACGCTGGGGTATTACTCTGTTGTTGTTTTTTTCCAGTTGGGACAGCGTTTATCGTACCACATTCACAAGAAATGGACAGTACACTGACCAAGCCATATCGTTTTTCTGATTCTGTGTTTTTTAGGGACAATGTTTTTTTTTTTTTACATTCCTCGCATACAAGATTATCGGCTAGTACACTTAGTTCCACTATTTTGCGACCTTCGTCCCTGTCAGTGTTTACATGTACATGTGGCATTTGGGGGGTGGGCGTGGCACTTTCGACGGTGGCTTGGTCAGCGTTCGCTGATTGTGTACATGCGTTTTGGTCTACCACTGTCGTGTTTCGACGTATTCTGCCTTGTTTTAAAGTATTTAGTCCTTTGTTTTGGCGTTTGTTAACAAACCGCCCATTCTTTTTCCTTTTCACTCTTCGTAAACAATCCATGTTTCTCAAACGGAACTGTGCAAAATAGGAAAAGCGAACAGCAGCTAGTGCAGGTATCGACAAATACCAGCTCTAACTGCATAGAGGCATTGGACCATAAATGGTTGCGCATAACGCGGTGTACCGAACGTCTTTAAGATCAGACTCTTAACACCACCTACGGCATCAAATTTGTCAGGAATATTGAAATAGAAAGTGCACAGAAATATAAATCATGTAATTTCTGACCATTTTATCACGTGCAATCAATCGCAAAAATAACAGAGCCCAGGCATGTTCAATCATGCAATGCCGCTTGTTGTGCGAGCTAGTTAAAAAAAATACCAGATAGTGGCACAGTGGCAGCGTGCTAGGGGTTAAGCCCCCTTCACAATCATTTTATGGTAGACCAGGGATGTGTTATAGACTTAGTCCTAATAGCAGGTCCCTGGGCAGATTGAATCCATCCTTGGTACAGTCAACAACTTTTAGACCCTTTTACATCAAGTTGGCATATTGGTAACTTTTCATTTAATCTTAAATTTTATAATAATGAGTCACCTACATGAGCATATAGACTCATGTTATGTTCGTTTCTAGGCTAAGTTACCTGCATGTTTTATTTTTTTTATCATTTTGATGTATGTTGATTATACCAATTAAACTCAATTAATCAAATTACATCAAAAGTCTAGATTGCACAATTTCAGACTGGACCCATCAATTCAGTTCGTCGTCCCACTATTTTTCCTGAAAAAGAAGAAAGATGGGTCCAACGAACCCGTACTGAAATAATGTGACTCCTATATTATTATGGTTAAGTATCAAATTGTATCGTTTTGTATCGTATGGTCAGTTCCGTATCGGGATACGTATCGTATCGTGAAAAGGTGTATCGTTACAGGCTGCCAAATGTTTTTCAAAGGGAGAAATCAGCGAATATCTTTGTTTTTCCTTTTGAAAAAGTTCACCTTAGTTTTTTGCGGTTTTGTCTGGGTGTGCATAAAAAATCAACCAATATTGCTGTATTGAGTGAATTTGGTGAATATCCTCTAGCTTTAAAAATATTTTCTCTAATGTGTAAAAACTGGTTACGAATAGTCCACATGGAACCAAAATCATTACTTTATGACGGTTTTCTTTGTAATGCAGAAAATATACATACAAGAAAATTTCAATGGATAACAGTAATACGAGACACTTTCTGCAATTTGGGTTTTACACAAATATGGGAAAATATCGGCCTATTGACAGACAATTTTCCGAAATTAAAATTTCGATCAAAGATTAGAAAATATTTCTTGGAACAGTGGAAAGAAGATATGAGAGTTAATTCAGGAGCTGATAAAAAGTTACGAACCTACACTAATTTTAAAAAAGAATTCAAAAGAGAGCTATATTTACTAGCAATAAAAGATCGATATATCAGAAAAAATATAACACGTTTTAGAATCAGCGCACATAATTTAAAAATCGAAACAGGTAGACATAGAAGACCACAAAAAACACCTATGGAAGGAAGAATTTGTGACAAATGTAATATATTGGAAGATGAAATACATGTCATCATTTTTTGCAAAAAATATGAAAAGGAGAGAAAAAAACTATTCTTGGAAATGGCCGATATTTTCCCTCCATTCTCATCACTAGACAATAATGATAAATTTACCTTTTTAATGAAGTTAGACGATATAGAAAAAATAAAATATATTGAAATTTTCTTTGCAGCTATCATGGAGCAGAGGGGACCCTTTTTTCAGTCAGGGGTTTTTATGTATATACTTCTTATAATTCTTGCCAGTAATTATGTATTTTGCATTACCGTGTATACGTTTGATTTTGTCAAAATGTGATGTTAATGTAACTTGTGTGTATATGTGTGGATGGTTGTATATATTGCATAATATCACGTCTGTATGTTTGATGCAGCAATAAAGTTTCAAAGTTTCAAAGTTTCAGCCCTAATTTTTTATAACAAGAAAAGTTGTAACAACAAGAGTTTTCATGTTATAACAAGAAGTCGAGTTTTTCTTGTTATATCACGAAAAAACGTAATAACAACATTTTTTTCTCGTAATAACAAGAAAAAAAGTTGTAAAAACAAGATTTTTTTCTTGTTATTGTATTTGTGTCTTTTTGCCCAGAACCACTTCCTAGTAGTCAATATCCTATTCCGCAGTTCGAACTCTTTACTCTCCATAAGCTAACCTGTCCCTGTCTAACCTGTATACATATGGAATTACTATTGTCTATATTGCACACGTTCCTCTGTAAAATTTTGACATAGGCTGTATCAGCCCAAATAAATTAAAGGGTCTTCAGCGGGTAACTACTCAACATGTTTCGGAGCCTTTTACCCGTACATGTCTCTCTGAGTAGCGGCTCCTTGTCTAAGCTAAATATTCAGCAAAGACAACCCACATAATAAAGAATAAATAGGAACGTGGCAAATGATGAATTAGCTAAATACGTGAAGTTTTGCTTATAAATGCAGAGCTTCGTTATGAAAGAAGAACCCCTGTCAAACAAACCATAATTACTAAATTTGTATAGTACAGGTTCTGATAAGAACAATTTGACTTACCCCTGAACCAATATGTACCCTTTCTGGCTGGACAGTTTATCCCAGTTAAACCACCCGCCAGTGTATAACTGAAGTGGAAACAAGCTGGGGCCTTATATTCAGTCCCAGTGATAGTAAAATAAACAGTTGCAACTAGACCACCTGTACAAACCAAGGGAAATCCCAACAAGGACTGTAACAATGGACATCCTGCACCAGAAATGTAAAACAAACTCTGTGATGACACCTACCCCCCAAACAATTAAGCTCTATTTAACTGCCAACTCTGAGTCAATGTATCAACTTAATGTGTCAGGTTTGTGACATTTAAGAAAATACTGTCAATTTTGAGTAAATGTGCATTTAGGCATGTCAGAAAAGAATGAAAGTCATTAGCATTTATGTCAAAAAACATGTAATCAAAACAATTTTTCTTAACAGGATTTTGAGTACAATTAGGCAAGCTTGTAACTGTCGTCAGTAGCTGCTTGCTACCTATAGCCCGTGGGGGTTTGACCTAACAGAAAACAAGCTAGCCTAAAATGTCTGAAAGGTGAACATTAAAACAGAATGATGCCAAAAGATAAAGTTAAGTAGCAAAACCGACAAGTCTAAAAACTGTAAATTATTGTAGCCAAACTTTCTAATAATCTTTGGATATTAACAGCTAAATTATAGGAAAGTCAGAAAAGAATGAAAGTCATTATTTGTACTTAAGTCAAGAGAATGCAACGAAAATGTAATATTTCTTAAACAGATATCAAGCACAATTAGGCGAGCTCGTAACTGTCGTCAGTAGCTGCTTGCTACCTATAGCCCCTGGGGGTTTGACCTAACAGAAAACAAGCTAGCCTAAAATGTCTGAAAGGTGAACATTAAAACAGAATGATGCCAAAAGATAAAGTTAAGTAGCAAAACCGACAAGTCTAAAAACTGTAAATTATTGTAGCCAAACTTTCTAATAATCTTAGGATATTAACAGCTAAATTATAGGAAAGTCAGAAAAGAATGAAAGTCATTATTTGTACTTAAGTCAAGAGAATGCAACGAAAATGTAATATTTCTTAAACAGATATCAAGCACAATTAGGCGAGCTTGTAACTGTCGTCAGTAGCTGCTTGCTACCTATAGCCCGTGGGGTTTTGACCTAACAGAAAACAAGCTAGCCTAAAATGTCTGAAAGGTGAACATTAAAACAGAATGATGCCAAAAGATAAAATTAAGTAGCAAAACAGGCAAGTCTAAAATCTCTAAAACAAGAACAAAGTTGAAATAACAAGATGTTTTCTTGTTTTAAGAACAAAAAAGTCGAAATAAGATTTTCTCTTTTTATAACAAGAAAAAAGTCGCAATAACAAGATTTTTTATAACAAGAAAAAGTTGTAAAAACGAGTTTTTATGTTATAACAAGAAAAAGAAGTCGTAATAACAAGATTTTCTTCTTGTTATATGAAGAAAAAACCTAATAAGATTTTTTCAGTAATTACAAGAAAAAAGTTGTAATAACAAGTTTGTTTCTTCTTATTACTTATTTTTTTATTTTAACTTTTATTTTAAATTTTTTTTTCACATGGATTGCCTGAATAGTTACCAAGAACTAATCTGGAGGCTCTCCTCAAGTAGCATGACGCACAAAGAATTTACAATACGCACAGGACATACAATCTATGAAATAGCACGTGGTTTGACATAAATATTCGGTACAATTGAATCAAGAGCAAATCTGAAACGTTGACAGCTGAAAAATAATCTAACATATCAATATAAAACACTAAAGGTAGCTTAAATTTCAAAGCGTCACGTGTTCACGATGATTACAAGAATAAATGTCGTAATAACAAGATTTTTTCTTGTTAAAACAAGAACAAACTTGAAATAACAAGATTTTTTCTTCTTATATCAAGAAAAAACGTCATAACAAGATTTTTTTTCTTGCAATAACAAGAAAAAAGTTGTATCAGCAAGATTTTTTTCTTGTTATAACAAGGAAAAAGTTGTGATTACAAGATTGTTTCTTGTTATTACAAGAAAAAATGTCGTAATAAGAATTTTTTCTTGTTATTATAAGACAGAAGCTGTAATAACAAGAATTTTTCGTGTAATAACAAGAATAAAAGTCGTAATAACGATATTTTTTTTCTCGTTATAACAAGCAAAAAACAGAGATAAGGTTGACACAAATTGCGCCTTGACTTAAATATTGGTGACAGTATATGAGGGACATGCAGGCTCTCGGAATTGCTGAGGCAATGTTTGGGTTAATATGAGTATTACGACCGGACGAAGGCCGCGACGCCTTCGGCCGATATTATATGAGTTAGCTTACCCTCCGTCTATGTTGTAATATCTAGACTGAAACAAAGCAGCATATCTGGTACACCTTGCCATATCGATGCGCAGAAAACAGCAAATTATAGTTCACGTTGCGGTATCTGTTAGAACTGTGCATAATGTACCTTTTTGTCATTTCCACATAAATCAAAGACCGATGGCTTTGCAGTGTGATATTTGTCTTTTACCTGTTTGAAGCCCAACGAAGATGAATCGCGGTTTTTCGAAACATGATTAAACACTCAACCTACCAGTAAGCGTGGCCAATTTAGGTACTGGAATCGCACGGTCTCATTATGAACCCATGAGTGACAAAGTTTTGGCATCTGTCATTTTGTACAATTTTCCAGCCTTGGCGGAAATATGTACGGCAGGAATCTAGACAGTTTTCCTTTTTCTCTCTCTCTCTCTCTCTCTACTTTTTTTTTAACTCTGCAGCAACATCCACCTTTATAAAGTTCCCCGTGTGTGGGGAAAATAGATTAAAGTTGTATGAATGAAAATCAATTGCTGAAGAATTAAAGAAAAACATAATTTATATATTATTATTTCCTCCCATTTTATCCATAATTATGAAATGTTACATAAAATATTACGTAATGTTTACATTCAGTCTGCTTTACTACAATGGCAGCATGAAATCAAGAATACATAGGAACAGACATAACATATCTCTGGCACTGAGCCACTGTAGCCATACAAAATAAGGAGGTCAGTTTCCAAAGAAACAATCAAAATTATGAGAGATTACTTGCATGCTGTTTTATGTTTGTTAATGGAGTCTGTCCTACAGGAGTTATGGAATGGGTGGATTGGAAACAACTAAATGCACCCATGCTGTCAGGCGAAAAAATATAAATTGTTTGACATATTTGATGCGTATTTGCAAAATACAGCAAATTACAGACAGCTTGCGAAGTGCTGTGCCTGCAATGTTTCCAAGGGGCATTAAATCAATAATTATAGAGGACACTCCGTATCTACGTACACATCATCCACAGAACTCGAGGTGAGAATTTTATTATTATTATTATTATTATTATTATTATTATTATTATTATTATTATTATTATTATTATTATTATTATTATTATTATTATTATTATTATTATTATTATTATTATTATTATTATTATTTGCTTTCAACACTGAAGTAGATTAGTCCACTCAGTTAAGTTCTGAGTGAAGCCCGCTGAATGTGGTTTGACCCGTGGAGAATTTAGCTCCCGCAATGTACAGCAAATGGCTCCGTTGATAGGACAGTCTGAGTCTACGTACACAGAAGTCAGAAAAATTAAGTTGAGATTTATTTTCACAATTAACATTACCTGATCGACACCACAGTGATGTATATTCGTCCACTCAGTTAAGAGCTGACCGAAGCCCTTGCTTGACCCTTGGAAAATTTAGTTCTCCAAATATACAGTAGGTGGCTCAGTTGTCGGTAAAAGTGCATTTGGTCCAATTCAAGTCTAACAAGGCAGACCTTGTCAGTGCACAGCGCATGGGAAGCACATTTTAGTGGCAAATACGTCGATGCAACATGTTAAGTTTCAGAAATTGACACAGGAACCAGGTATGCAGCCAGACATTGTAAAATTTGAGTGTGGAAATGTTGAGAATACGGTATCAGGAAAGAATGTGTTGGTGATGAGAAAGACATAACGATCGATATTGCTTCTACAATGTACGTTATTAGAGAAGGCATAGAGAAGGTTTGTCAAAACTGCGGCCTACCATGAAAGCGCCGGTACAATGAGATGATCTGAATGAAGACCTGACCAAAAATCGTTAAAATAAATAAATAAATTAATTAATAAACAAACAAACAAACAAACTAATAAATAAGCGTCTTCTTTCCTAAACAGAACGACCAGGTGTTTTCAAACTAAGTACAGACGTTGTCAAAATATCCAGAGACAAAGATTCAGAAGAAACCTTGTTAACGCAGTCTTTTCAGGTCTGTGAGTTTAAATAGTCTCGTGGTCTTCCATCAGACACACTGACAGTATGCTGCACGCTATTGTAGAAATAAAAAAGATGACAAAAGGAGGTATCATGTAAGCCTTGCAAGTATTTATATGCCCTGTCCTTATGCATAACTTTTTATTACCGTTCAGTATGACTTCACATCTTTCATTGGGGGGAAATTTAATAGCAGTGATATAATTGCGCATTGGGACACGCGCACGAAATTCGGCTCCAGTCAACTTTAAGTCAGTGCGACCAATATGCCAAATGCAGATACTCCAATCTGTGGATAGAACTATAGTGGACAAGTATGTGTGGGCATGTGCAGTTGGTAAGGAAAAAAACTGTGAGACACAGTAATGTTTTGGAGGGCCAAAATGTTACCTTGGCTGTATGCTTAACAGTGTTATGTTTATTAGCAAATAAAGTGCAGGGCAACATAGCTGTGAACATGTTGGTTGGGGAAGTAAGCGAAAATACATTGTACGATTGGTATAATTTGTATAGAGACGTCAAGTGTAGAAACATTTTGGAAAACCCGATATAATTTGGCGGACCCAAACAGAACAATTGGAAATGATGAAAGTAAGGGGGGGGGGGGCAGCAAGAAAATATGAAGAGGAAGCCATACCCAACTCCGGATTTCCATGGGTGTTGGGGATGATGGACTTCAAAACGCAAAAGGTCGCAGTATTCACAGTTGAAAGAAGATGAGGAGAACATCTCCTTCCAAAAATACGGGCACGGCAGTTTATGCAACCAGGAAGTATTATACACAGTGACAGGAAGCAGGATATAGGAACTAGTCAAACCATGGATAGACGCACAATGCAAGTCACTTGTGAGATAAATTCTTCCATCTAGCGACAGGGGTGCACACAAACACCATGGAGGGATTTTGAACACAGGCGAAAAATCCCTTAAATCCATGTGAGGAGTATATATATATATATATATATATATATATATATATATATATATATATATAAAAATATGTATATATATATATAAATATGTATATATATACATATATATATATATATATATATATATATATATATATATATATATATATATATATATATATATATATATATATATGTTTGCATATGTGTGTGGGGGGGGAGAGAGAGAGTATGCTGTATGCCGTTGCTGTATACGTGTAAATAAATTGTATGTTTTTTCAGCTGCTTCGTTCTGTACCAGTTTATCTCAATGATATACACAGGTAAAGGAATCTTTGTTACAACAACATCCCTTGAATGACAGGAAGGACATATTTACTTTGAAGCACATGTCTTCTAGTTGATTCAGTGAATATCATTAGCAATGTATCAAGGATTCATATAAGCAGTATTACAGAATGTTTATCCTGTTTACATTGTGTTAGGACATCTCATTGAGGCTTAACATCCTGGAATGACTTCTTTGAACATGCGCACAGAAACAATAAGTACACGTACACGTACATGTACACAGACCTTGAATCAAGCTAAAAGTACAGCTTGTACTTCATACAAATAAAAGTTGCTATTCCATCAGGCAGAAAGCGAACATAGGCCCTCACCATTAATTCAAGTGTGTGTGTCAACACATACTTTTCTGTTTTTGCTAAAATTCTTTCTTTCTTTCTTTCTTTCTTTCTTTCTTTCTTTCTTTCTTTTTTTTTCTTTCTTTCTTATGTCTGTGTGCCAACACAGCCATACTGTTTTTGTAGGAATTCTTTCTTGATTTCTTCCTTTCTGCTTTCTTTCTTTACAGGCAAATTTGTCCGACATTTCATTTGGAAAGTATTATACACAGAAACTCCAAACTTGGCATGATTATACGTAGGTACATGAAGCCTGGACTTTTTGTAAAGAGGTTCAACGGTTTTGAAAATTATGCAAATTAGGGCCATTTGAAAATTTTCTTGAATATCTCCAAAAATATTATAGGTACAGGTTATTAATCCAACTTCGATTAATATCTTGGTAACACTGCACATTTTTGTATTATACATGTGACCTTTAAAGGTCAAAGGTCAATGTCATTTTCACATTTTAAATTTTCATCTAGCCATAACTCGGTCAATTTCCATCCAATTTTAACCAAGTTGGACCCAACCTGTAGGTATTGCAACACTGCATATTTTTGTAATTTACATGCAATGCCTAAAGATCAAAAGTCAAGCTCATTCAGGCCTTTTTTTAATCTAGCCACAAGCGTAATGGAATGTGAAGTACCAAAGACTTTGAAGGTTGTATCAGTCAAGATTCTGGGGTCCGGTAATTGATACTTTTAGCCAAGATAAGAGAGCCTGGGTTTGATATCAGGCTACGGGCAGCATGCTTGTCTGTATGTGTGTCCTTCGAGTAGCACACAGAATGCCGTGTGTCATTGCTTTTGCCATGTTTACACAAGACAGACAAGGTGTAACTTAGAAAATTGGAACAACACATAATTAATGAATAGGGTAAGACATAACAGATTCAACTGAAAGCCACAGGAAGCTGTAGTTTTCATTGCAGTGAGGTTGCCAGGTTAGGAACTGTACAAGCACACCACCACACTCCACTGCCACAGGCAGCCAGGTCAGTGTTCAATGTAAATAAAGCATGCACAAATATGAATAGACTGACGTCTACAAGTTGTATCATGCTTAGAAGACTACTTGGTTCATGGGAATAAAAATGGAAAAGAATGATGACATAGACTGTGGTAGTTTATATATCATTACATACTATCAAAATTATTGTCTGTCTTTCTATCTTTCTTTCTTTCTTTCGTTCTTTCTTTTTCTTTCTTTCTTTCTTTCTTTCTTTTTTATGTCTGTGTGCCAACACAGACATATTGTTTTTCTAGGAATTCTTTCTCTCTCTCTCTCTCTCTCTCTCTCTCTCTCTCTCTCTCTCTCTCTCTCTCTCTCTCTCTCTCTCTCTCTCTCTCTCTCTCTCTCTCTCTCTCTCTCTCTTTGCAGGCAAATTTGTCAGACACTTTATTTAAAAAGTATTACACGTAGAAACTCCAAACTTGGCACAATTATACTTCTACAGATGAAGTCTGGCTCTTTTGTAATGAGAGGTCATGCTTTTCAAAATTATGCAAATGAGGGCTAATTAAAGTTTTAAATCTTCAATGTCTTATATACTATAGTAGATGTGGTTCCGAGTGTACAGGAGTTTGATCATAGCAAGATAAAGGCCATCTCAAATGTCAAGGTCATGCAAGGTCAAAGGCCATGTCAAGGTCAAAGGTCAGTTTTAGGCCAAAATGTCATTTTTGAGATCAAGGTTCACTTCAGGTAGAGGTCATCTCAAGGTCAAAGGCCACTTTCGATAATATTTACAACTTTTGAAGGCACACAGATTTGCTTTGAAGCAAATCTTCTTTTCTAGTTCTTTCTTTCTTCCTTGCCAGCAAATTTGTCCGACACTTTTGTCGGACACTATTATACATAGAAACTTCAAGCTTGGCATGATTGTACCTCCATACAAGGAGTTGGACCTTTTTATACAGAAGAATGAAGATGTTTAAAATTATGCAAATTAGCGCATTTAAAATTTTAAATCTTTGAATACCTTCAAAAGAATAATAGATAGAGATGTCATTTCAACTTCTACTAGGGGGTTGTTAACCATTGCGCACCTAATGAATTAAAAATAAAAGTTGTAGAATTTAAATTATGCTAAATAGCACCATTAGAAATTTTAAATCTGGAATAACTTCAAAGCTATAGTAGATAGAGATGCCATTCCAACTTCTACTCCTGTGTTATGGAATAGTTATACATTGCCATACCAATATGCTTTGAAGACACACACACTGATTTGTTATGCAGCAAATCATCTTTCCTAGTTTATTACCTTCTTCTTCTTCTTCTTCTTCTTCTTCTTCTTCTTCTTCTTCTTCTTCTTCTTCTACTACTACTACTACTACTACTACTACTACTACTACTACTACTACTACTACTTCTAATTCTCTTCCTTCTCCTCCTCCCCCTCCTTCAGAAAAGTGTTGCACGTCAGCAGGTCGTTGTTAATGTGTCATCTTTTAGGGCCGCAAGTGATTCGACAATGAGATTTTACATCTAAGTGTACCAACAGGATAAGTCTGCACACTTTTGAATTGCGGGAAAACCTTCCAGCATTTAGTCTTTTTGTGTGGGCCAAGCTGCGGTTACCCAGACCGAATACAATAGACCAGTCAAATTACAAAGATAACCTGCGGCGCGTGCTGTACTCGTAAACGAGGAACATTTTCGGTGGTATTCAAGGTGGACATGTTGGCAACGCGAGACTGTCTCAATCAATCTATAAAAAAAAATGTATGTGGGTACTTTTTTCATGGGTATGAGAGAAAAGATACGATTAGATATAACTGAACATCAACATCACATAATTGTAAGATTTAAAAAAGGAAACTATGTAGCAAGTATTAAACTCTTTGTCGATGATAATTTATTTCATTTCATAGTAAGACATAAATATTTCGTTCGTGTAGGGGGAAAGCTGATAGCCTCCCCAAGTTACCATCATACAGGTGTTATGGGAAAGCCGATAGCCTCATCAAGTTACCATCAGACAGAGGTTAGGGGAAAGCTGATAGCCTCCTCACGTTACCATCACAAAGGTGTGACGGGAAACCTGATACACAGCTGTCAAGTCTCCCGTTCACAGCGGAAGTCTCCCGTTTTGCAGTCACCAAAAGTGATGAAAATAACAGCATTTTGTGGCAAAATTGGCCACTTTCTTTGCTTTCGTGCACTTTTCAAGAGAGTCTCCCGGTCACAGAGTTCTGCGGGTTGACACCTAGGCTGATAGCGTGATCAAGTTAAACCATCACAAAGGTGTTCCAAAAGTGTACATCGATAGTTTTTCATCTGATGATATTCCCAAACAAACTGAGTTCAAATTTTCAATTATGTCAGTTGATATATATATATATATATATATAATTTTGAATGAAAGTAAAGGGGAACAGGCAGGTACCAGGATATATCTTTTCAGCAGCAGTTTTTTGACGGCATTCATGCCCAGAAAAAAAGACGTTTACTCGTTTTTTTAATGTTACAGAGTAATAGATAGGATATTCAACTTGATGCAGTCACCGAAACGGACTAAGAAACAAATACAATGACCAAGTTAGCTCAGGAAACAAGAACTGGCAATCAGCCAGGTACGAAAAGGCAAAAATAAATTTAAAAGGAAAAATATAGCTAGCAATTTTTAAAAATTACATATAGATACTCCTTTACTTCATTCCATGAAAAAGACTATCAAATAATATCACTAGTGTTATACACTCAGGAATAAATTATGCTATGCTTATTCATGCTTGCCATCACGTCCACTGATTTTTTTTCTGAAATTGAATGCTGGCACAAATGTGGGCCCCAGGCGAACAATCATATGAAAGCTTTTTGTAAATTACCCCCAAAAGACACTGTCATTTTTCAGAAATTTGATTCGATGTTATTGTAAATGTTTCACTGACATTACCACATCGCTCACACATTATACTTGTCAAATTATCAGCGAGTATTTGAAAATATATAGTCGACCTATTTTGTGGACATGACAGCATGAGTCAACTACATTTCCGCGCTCGGACCGCTAATACCCAGATATTCGACCATCGACGCCCTCTTCGCCAAAACGCACAGATGAAATGTGCTTGCTCAAAAGATGGCTTTGATAAGTTTCATATGAACTAAACTATCAGAACGGTTCTTATGGTACAACCACTTTGAAGAGCAACGATGATCACAGTGGCACTATACCAGTCAATGTTGACTGGGAGCAAAGAACAGTTAAGCGGGAAGTCAGGAAGGGAAGGTCAGCTGCCATAGATTGCGTGGCTCAGGAAAATGTTTAACCATAAATATTCAGACTCATTTGTGGCGCTGTTTCGTGTGCCTATCCCTGATTCATAATTGACACAAGTGATTTCCCGATTGCAGCTTCAACAGAACCACAATATGCAGCCTGCGAGGTAAAAACGGCAGGTCAGAGCATGTTGACCACAATTTTAAAACTAAACAAAAGTTGGGGTTAAAAACTCCGTCCCCTGCCCGAAAGACTATATTTCAATCCCGGAAGACAAATTTATTTATTTTTAACCTTCTATCAAATCAAAACTGGAATACATGCGTGCCAAAATGTATGCTAAAAGAGGAAAATCAAAATATTGTTAATATGATATGAAGGGCATATCATTTACCTTTCACGTATCACTTTGCGACTTCGGACATTTGATTGGATGGAAATATCTAGGAAGTTATTTTTTATGGAACAAACATGTTAAAGCAGTTTTTGTACCACACCAACCGCTTAAAAATTAAAATGTGTATATAAAACATATTGGGGTTGATTTAATTATGCGTAACCCTCGTGTCCGGTGTCCGCCGAATTATTATTTTTTTATGCGAATATACTCGAGGTAAAGCTTGACTCAATTCATTGAAAACTTGACGAAAACAAACAACTTGTATTAACTATTTTCAATGCGAAATGCGATGATGAACTACTCTCGATTAACTGCTCTCTGTATTAATGAGGATGCTAGACTTATAGTCCTTGTGCGAAGAGCTTTCACTCAAGTACCAGCATGCTCATAGTTAAAGAGAATTGTTTGGGTCAACAGCTTTCCTAGGCGCGCATTGGGCACAATGACCTAAAGCGCGCCGAGGAAACCTGTTGACTCGGTGCAAAACATGGCACTGAAGGTAATGGGAAGAACCGATTCAATGCATGAGAAGCAAGCAATGCCATGTAGTCTGCTTTTATACTACGGTTGGCAATTGCAATCGTGATACTCAAAGCAGGTGAATTTGCAACTTTGCGAAACTCAACGTTGGAAAAATACCTGGGATATAAAATAAAGCATTATATGTGGAAAATTGTCATACATACATGCATACATACATACATACATACATACATACATACATACATACATACATACATACATACATACATACATACATACATACAAGAAAGTGCGACAGGTATTGTCGCCTAGAAATAAAGCTTACATGTCTATTAATTTTGCATGCATATTGAAACAGAGGACTATACGGGCTAAAGTCCGTTCAGTTCGGCTGACATTAGCATGAAGCGGTTTCAGATTTCTCACGATAGGTTTCTACAGGATTCTCGGCAGGCCAAGCAAACAATTCTTACACACCTGACTTTTAAGCAAATAGAATTGACTCAAATTATGGCGTACAGATGCAACACAGGTGGATCGAGACATGATTTTCAGTCGCATTAAGTTACTACATTCTCTTCCAAACCCCCTCTTCGACTTTTTAACCTCAGTTCTTTGCTTACACACCATGACAATTTGCACACTTGACCTCGAAGTTTAAGGATTCAATGCCCAACGAGCAGTCATGTATAAAAAGTTTTATTAGAGAAAATCGGTTGTACTGCTGCACTTTTGAGCCTAAGGCTCTGTAGGGAATTTTGAGACCAATATTGATTGTCCTTTTTCTTTTAATCTTTGCAAAATATCATCCACTGAAGCGAAAGTTCGCTAAGCAGTCAAAGCAGGCGTGGAGCCGGACGGGTACTTGAGAAAAGGCGGAAAGGGTTAAGCGAATGCTAATTGAAAATTATTCGTAGCGCAACTAATTCCTGATTTAAATATCCCCTCTGATCGTTGAATTTAATCTGAGTCAACTGCATAGTGCAAGCACGGGGGGTAAGGGCAAGACGGTTTTCATGGTACTGTAATTTGTGAAGTTTTCACATTTTCGCGAAGTGCGACACCAAACAAAAATTTTGATTATTCGCGAAATGTGATTCAGCATTTTAATAAATTAATCGTGAACAATGAAGTTTCAATAAATCTTGAACTGTGAAATCAAGGTTAGGACCCATGAATTATGGACAATAACTGCTCACCGTGTTTCACCCCGAACTGTGGAAGTACATTCCCCGCCCCCTTTTTGTGTATAAAGACGAAACGCAGATCATCTCAGGTCAAAAAAATACCCACACTGCGCCAAACTTTCTACCACTGAAATGGCACAAATACTTGCCCCAAATCAATAATTGGAACTTTCTCTCACAACATGTCACATATATGTACCCCTAATTCACCAATTGGGACTATTTAACGTGCAATATTTCATTAGCAAATAATAACCGCTAGTTCATTTTCTTTAAAGTTCAATTATGCAATTGTATCCATGAAACGATCACATGTGAATTTTGAAAAAGTTTATACATACATGTATATGTTTTGTTAGGATATGTCTGAACGAGGTTGCACGGTCCTCTCGAAGGCTGATTTTCCGCAATGCTTTATCAAAGGGTGCTGTATTTCAAGTGAAAGTGTAGTTCAGTAATTAATTCTGTCGCTGCTGACTGCAGCAAACGTGGCCCTCACCTGAAAGATGATAATAATGATTTCACACACAAATTCCAGGAAAAAAGACCAAACTTGGGAGTTAGTAGTTTGTGAAGCTAAAACAATGATTCAGGTCAATGGCTCTCGTTGGCGCGTTTTGCGTAGATTACACCGGAATCATGTCGAGGAAAACTGTTGACTTGTCTGTTTTGAAAGAGTTAATTTATAGCCTGCAGTCGTTCTATCATGCTTCAGCTTTAACGCAGGTACATGCCTGAAAGCAAATGACATAGTTTTGTTCGTATAACTTCAATCACTTTTTCCTTAAGTTTGTTTTAAGACCATGACCTAAATTAAATCAAAATTGATTATGAGTACTAACAATCGGGGCTAGTGTCTCTCCATATCAATTGTTTTGATCCATGTTAATTGAAAGCAGAGTTATTGTATAATAACGGAGATGACGGAATACTGAATATAAGCAAAAAGCTGATTTGATAAAGTTGACAAACATATATAATGGCCTCTAGTCCCTCATTGTTTGCCTGGCTCAAACACGGGATGCCGTACATGCGCCATGTTTGTGCTGATTACAGTACTTCCGCTGGTGCTTCGCAACATGTACAGTGAAAGAAACGAATCTTCGATAAAAATTAAATATTGAAGAAAACTTAATGAAATGCAGAAACGAAAAAATGGACAATGGAAGAAAATTTAATGAGAAGTAAAATAGATAATACTATCGACAGATGGACAGATAGATTTTGATGCCAAGATATGCCATTTGTGATCGATCGCACAAGATCGTCTGCAACTTGAGTCAGACAAACATAGGCAACACATTGCTTCAATAATAAACTATTTGATCTTTGGGGTCACGTGACAAAAAGCTAATTCAAGGGGGACTGGTCATTTAGCCAAAGGGCAGAGGTTGTAGATCATTGTGTAAACTTGTAAGTCCTACAAGTGCCACGAATTGCAGAGAAAAGAGACGTGAAGCTTAATAGTTAGAAGTTTTGTGGATGTTGTCACACTGGAGAACCGTTTTGTGCTGTGACGCTTTTTGGGAACCGTGATACCACGCATTAGAGCACTACCGCGGAACATTTTGACAGATAAGTTAGTGCGTCCGGGTGAGGTGTTTTGTATGTCATATATATCAGAATACTGTCGCGTAATACATGATGGACCATAAACTGAGCATTGTGCTGACCCACTCAAGTCTCGCGAGGTCAGGCGGAACCAACCTACGGTGCACATATTGAATCCCATAACTTGCCACAAAAGGAACAGAAATTCACAGAACATATATCGACATTTTCAAAGGAACGAATCATTCAGAGTACAGAGTTGAAAGAGTCTGGTAGGCTAAAGGATCTATCGGACGTGGATAATTGTTTGTAAACATTTATTAGAAAACAAGCATTCAGCAGAATCTGCAAGGATAAAAGCCAGATCAGAAGCTTGCCGGGTTTCTCATTTTGTTCTGGATACTCGCCATTTGTTGTGGAAGCTTCACGCGACAGAAAGTACGATTTCTTCAACCACGAAACTGAGAACTGCCATGGGCGACCCATGTTTGACACTCGTACGGCAATCTCCGGTCGTAATGCCCGAGGCGGAGTCGTCTAAGGGCAACTATCCGCGGGTAAGGGAAAGAATAGACCAAGCCTTGGATACATTGAGACAGGAACTAGTAAGTATCACAACTTTAGAGCAGCAAACACTTGTTCATGCCAGACAGCCCCAGGTACTTTGGTATTTAAACATAGTTAAGAATTTCCGCTTTCCTGTCTGTTTTCACTCATGATAGACTCCTTTGGAATTTCTATTCCTTATTTTATTTTGACTTCTATCACGTTTTGAAATTTGGCTATTATAACTTTACTAAAAGAAGACGAATCCTGTCACAACGTGAGGATTTTATGCATGTTTCCTGGATGAAAACTTATGATTTAATATCACTCATTCGCACAAACAAAATCTTAAAAGAATAAAAATCCGTACTGATTGGTTTATCTGTAAACAGGCACAAAAAGATCATGTTCAGTGAAAAGAAATAACAAAACGCCTTTGGCAGGCATCTCGTGGTTTACCGCAATCGACACGCCCCATGTATCTAGGTGGGTTGTTTGCTGCTTACGTTTGAAACATTCATCATTCATGAAATGACTAACCAGACAAGCGAAGCAAGCCCATATTCCAACGTGACAGAGCATTGTGATGCAATCGCCCACGAGTATATTTTGAAAGGAAATACTGAGATGCGTATGCAAGAATGACCTTGCAACTCGTGGTCATATTCTGAAGATATGTAACACAAATTACATTTGAAAAAAAGGGAGAGAACTAGGCCTACATGCAGAAACTGTAAATACCAGATTCATTGATTAAAAATGGAAATCTTTGCCACGTATGAGGCCTGTGTGGTTTGTGGCTGGCAATTTTGTCAAATTCGGTACGTCTTTTACGATGGTGTGACAAGTACATCTGATCAAATAATCCAACTTAAAGGGACTACATGGAATCAGTTTATATTGCGATATTTTATTATAATATTGTAATAAAATTTGATACAGTATGTTGCTGATATGGCAACCAATATTTTTGCATTTCTCTATTTTTGTTCAATAAAAATATATATTATTGACCGTTCCAACGAGGTATATAGTTTGCAGAAATGTTTTCTTTTACCAATCTTTCTGTGAAAAAACCTACGAATTTTTAGCAGGATTACTTTTGACACCCTATGTGTGCTACAAAAATTAGATTCTGTGGTTGCCATGGTTGTGAGGGTTTGTAAATGTATATTCTGACCCCGACGTCCGGGTGTGTTGGCATGAATCCTCACTTGCGACAAACTCAAAGCGCCCGCAACACTTGTTATATTGCCGTTCTATGTTCATTTACTATATGCTAAGAAGTATTGCCATTTACATAGTAACCTTTGAATTTAGCATAATGTCAAATTTGGCTCATGAAATGCACAGAAATGTATTGATTGGACTGAGTGCGTAAAATGACATCTTGGGAGAGTTCCAAAACAACATTCAAGCAACGGATTAAAAATCCCGGGCAACAGGCGTGGCCAATGTACAACTTGACATTTCGAAAGGACCAAAAATACCAATGTCCGTCTTGTGACAAAATTTCAATGAACATATAATAAAACTGCTAGAAAATATAGATGAAAGTAAGGAAGTCAAAATCCATTTAACGTTACGATGCCGGGATAATGTATGTCCTGGTTTGGATATACTTAACAAAGTTTTCCACGAAAATTGTGTGTTTTCCAGTGGCAAGTGACTTTTTTTGGTTTCACACACACGCACGCACGCACGCACGCACACACACACACACACACACACACATACATATATATATATATATATATATATATATATATATATATATACATACATACATATATATGTATATATATATATGTATGTATATATATATACATACATATTTAATCAAGAATACTACAACTTTTTTTACTGATGCGTAAATCAGTGTGCAATTGTAATTTACTTGTAAAACTAGTATGAATCATTAAATTTTTCATTTGATATCTATGAAAATTATGAGTCACGCATGCATAGAATGTACATCTGCAAAGTATCTGGCTACGACCCTGGAATTGAACTTAACCGTACTTACAGTGAATTATCATCCGATCATATTGATAACATACTTATTTATTTGGGTAATAGCTACAGAATGAGGCGATTCACAGCTATCAATTTTGGTGTGTAAGTAACAGCACACCTTAATAAGTTTGTATGAATGTATTTCGCAGCGGGCAAAACGTGCTGTTATGGGCAAAAATGATGAATATCCAGTGATGTTCACGCGCCGTGTACTTTCGTGGTAAATTATATAAATAATGATCAACATATTTGACAAACTTGCAAGCTTTTTGCCTGGACACCGTGGCCCATGAATAACTCAATCACTGAGCCCCTCCCCCCCCCCCGCTCCCCGCCCATTGTATTGCCTGCATGCAAACCGGACTAAGCTCCGTGTAAAATGGACAGTGGTCTGTCTAATAGGCAAAAATTTTTCACGGTGGTAGCAGAACAAATAACAATTGGAACCATATGTCATGTTGCAAATGAGATGTTTTATAGATGCACTGTGAAAGTCATCGAGCGTGTCTCAGCATAGCGGTCAATGTGACGACAACCTAACGTTTTAAATATTTTGATTCTTAGAGGCTATTTTGGGGGGGGGGGGGGCATGGCGTTTCCTTTACATCTAATTTTGACTTTGACTTTGACTTTGACTTTCCTGTATTGTACATTTTTTTCTCTCATGAAACTAAATGTATTATTTTGTCAAATATATGAATGCAAGTGTTGTTTGATGCAGTTGGTGTCTCGATAGTTTTTCATTTAAAGTAGTCGTAGTCACAGTCATAGTATCTATGTATTTCAAGATTTGCTTTTCCTGTGTTGTAAAGCATTACTGTGATAATCGACTGTAAATCTATGTACGGGAGGGGAATGAACATTACGTTTGGACTTGCTTTCCTATCCCATTTATTGTTTATGATAAAAAGATGTGTTTTCAAAAAGGTACATTTTGAAGGGTTAATAACTGAGTAAAACTCTGTCAATGATTATGTATGACAAGTGTTTCAGCTAAAAGTAAATCCCGGCTAGGTATATGTATCAAAAGTCATCTTGTGATTTAATATGATCCATTTAAGCTTCTGTGAGATAGCAGCCAAATACGTGATATTCTATCTGCTTACGGAATGGTCTCATGATAGCAATACGCCATAACGGGAGCAACGTTATGTTGAAACATTTGTTGTGCTGTGCTGTTTTATGCGGACGAAATCTACCGTATAAAGCATGTATATAGGGAGTCTAAAACCACGTCTGGACCCCATTCTTTTCTCCCCTCCCCCAAATGATATTGCTGCAACTAGTTCAGGTTCATCCTTCCATGAGATGTATGTGTCTGTATATACTCAATTTAATCTCCATACATTTTAATATCTAGTCAATTGCTTATAGTGTGAATCATCTAAGAGCCTGTACCGTATCAATTATACATGGCTATGAGGATGTACACATTTATCACAGCAATGCGACTGAATGAAATAAATAAAAACATAATGATAAGTAATTAGGTATATGTACATTTCACATTTATAGAAATGCAAGTAATAATTAAGCATGAACAATATAAATGTTATTTTATTTCTGTTGACCTTTCCATGCCATTGCGGGCTCATGATCGATATAAAACACAATGGCACATGTGAATAAAAAATATGCTCATACATACAATGTCACTCCTCCAAATGACTTAGAGAACGTGTAGGAATGCTTGTCGTAGATGATTTATGAAGGCACACAGTTATTTGTAAATATACCCTGAAAAAAGATTTGCATGAAGGTCACCTCGCAATGGACCAACACCGTGCCTAATGTTAATTCACTACATACATGCATACATACATACATACATACATACATACATACATACATACATACATACATACATACATACATTGAGAGCTGCATGACGGACTGCTGAACAGGCAAATTATTGACAGGACATACAGGAAAATAATACAAAGTTTACTTAAATTTGCAGTCTACATTTTGTCCCTTCGCTGCAGTGCTTGTTCATTTCTGTAATTACCTGATATATTTAGTAAAACAGTGTACCTTATATCCATGATATAAGATGCTGTGCTTACAGTTGTTGGTCTGCCAGAAATTTTTAATAGAATGAATGGTCAATTGTGACAACAAATATTTCATTCCTGATCTTCGAAATAATGACCTTGTCCACAGAAATATTACGCTCGACATTACAAGCGATTCCACACTGCTCTCATTTTTTTTTCTCTTAATTCCGCAAAGCACTTTAGAAATGTATAAAGACTCGTTTCCGGGTGTCATCATTCATACGGATCCAGCCAGATGTATATCAAAATTCCATAGAAATTACGGCAGTGGATTCAGGTTAATATCAGATTTGACACTCTTTGAAAAAAACTTGATGGAGTTATTTTTAGAGCCATAGCTGTTACATATACAGTCGGATTTTAGGTTTACCGATCGACGAAAAAAATCTTTAACTGAATATATTTCGACAAATCTTTTCAAGTGGCACACATATATTATCTATATAATATATAAATTTACCGCAATATTTGTTTTATTATATATATATATATATATATATATATATATATATATATATATATATATATATATATATATATGTATATATATGTATGTATATATATATGTATATAAGATGTATGTTTGTATGTATGTATTAAACACACGTGTGTCTGTGCTTTCGTGCGTGTCTGTGTACAGTATGTCAAAGTATAAGAATTGTAACTGACCCAGATGGTAATATCTTTTTGACGAGAGAGTTGTCAAGTTTCTCTCCATGGGAACAAAAAGTGCGCCGTGTGGCGTCTGTTTTATAGATCTCTTAACCCTTTCCCCTTAAACCGGCCAAAAGCACATCGTGGTCAAATGTCGTCTGCTTCAGTATTTTCAACTAATTCCAACAGTCATGAAACAAAAATATTGGCTGATAATTGTAGATGAGACCTATCAAGCTCACGTGCCTCATATTAACAGCTTTCCATGGCATGGGTTTGGCACTTAGTGCCCAACCCATGCCAAGGAAAGCTGTTGACTCAGTCTTACTTGAAGGGGGAAGGGTTAATTTACCAAAGTATGGGGATCCAGGAGTATCCGAAATGAATGAAGAAACGGATGTGATGTGTTGTATTTTGGAGTAATGCTTAACAAACTATACTTGCAAAATCCCTATGCTTTGTGATTCTTTTACGATATGGTTTATTATCGAAACAAAAAGTCAAATACATAAAAGATTAAATGAAAGAATGGATGAAAGAACGAATAAGTAGATAAGTAAATAAATAAATAAATAGGTAGGAAGGTAGATAGGTAGGTAGGTAGGTAGGTAGGTAGGTAGGTAGGTAGGTAGGTGGGTAGGCAGACAGGGAGGCAGGTAGGTAGGTAGGTAGGTAAAAAATACTTTTGCCATATCATAAACAGAAGTGTTGGTGGCCCTGTGCCACTTTCCGTGTTGGAAACTCAACTGTGGCCTGCGATCAGTGGAATTTCTTGCAGCGGTATCAAACGTTTTCGAAATACAAAGAATTACCTGCTGCTACAGTGGATTTAGACCGCTGTGCAACAACACCTACCGTTTCTTCCGAAAGCTCATAAAGGTGTGAAATGTAATATCCTGTATTACAATATTATCATACTTTCAGCACCGAAGTTGAAGAAAAAGTTGCATTTTTAAGCAAACACCATGTTTTCATTGATGCATTTCAGAATATTTTCTCTTGTGTGACGATGTTAAGACATTTATTTACTTGGTCATACGGAGTCTTTGCCTAATATGAGTCATCAAACTTTTGATCTGAAAATTACATGTCAGTATTCTCAAGAAAGATTATTTTGTTTTTGTTTATTTTTTGGGGGGGGGGGGGTTGTGCGTTTGTTTGTTTGTTTTTTTTTGGGGGGGGTCCTATTTCGTGACCTCATTTCCTCACCTTTTTTGTATTTGGTGTATCCAGTATGGTTCGTGTGTGTAAAATCCCTTAATATTGGAACCTAGGTTCTAATGAATCACAAAATTGGACGTTCTCGTGACAAGTAAATTGTCTTTGTGTTGCAAGTTATTCCAATTTGTTACCAACAATTTCAGATTTCTGGAAAATTAGTCTTTGTGAATCACGATTAGAACGCAAAATATTTTGTGTCAAACATGAAATGGGTGGACCGTTTTATGTGAAGGCTGATTCTATTCTTCCTGATCCAGTCATGCTGGGCGAGAAATGTACAATACAGTGGCATGTCTTACGGCAGCAGTATCTCGTCTCCCCGGCAACATTTAACTCTTTCGTTGTCCATTTCTACAAACTTCAATGTGATGTGAATTGACACAACGGTACTTAAACCAACCTTTCATTCAAGTAGCGGCAGATGCAGAGATCGTAAGAATGGTTCAGGTCAACAGCTTTCCTCGGTGCGCTTCTGCCCTAAAAGGGCGCCGAGGAGAACTGTTGACTCAAACAAAACTTGGCGGCGAAGGAGTCAAAACCTTCACAACCAGTGTCACAGGGCATGACACTTCAATGTAAAGGCTAAAATCAACTACTTAAAGTGCAATAAAAAGTTCAATATACTCCACACGATCTCAACAATGCCCGAGGCCACATAAAGGCAGTGTTGATCATTGTTGACCATGGCTGCCGGACCTCTTCACCTTGCTGGCTGTCATGAAGTACCTACCATAAATAAATCGCCACTTGAACGGGTCACAAGTGCTTCCAAAAAGAGTACACTGTGCGTGTGATAAATCTGTGTAAATAATAGTTTCGAGACACGCAGAGCGAACTTGTTCCTTCCTGTAGGCACATAACCGATTTCATGTATATTTCATCCTAGCTTTTATTTTGTAATGTTAGCAGACAGGACAGGTTATCAGTTGTAATGTTAGCACACAGGACAGGCTATCGGTTGTAATGTTAGCAGACTGGACAGGCTATTGGTTGTAATGTTAGCAGACAGGACAGGCTATCAGTTGTAATGTTAGCGGACAGGACAGGCTATTGTAATGTAAGCAGACAGGACAGGTTACCAGTTGTAATGTAAGCGGACAGGACAGGCTATCAGTTGTAATGTTAGCGGACAGGACAGGCTATCAGTTGTAATGTTAGCGGACAGGACGGGCTATCAGTTCTAATGTTAGCGGACAGGACAGGCTATCAGTTGTAATGTAAGCGGACAGGACAGGCTATCAGTTGTAATGTAAGCGGACAGGACAGGCTATCTGTTGTATTGTAAGCGGACAGGACAGGCTATCAGTTGTAATGTTAGCAGACTGGACAGGCTATTGGTTATTATGTTAGCAGACAGGACAGGTTATCAGTTGTAATGTTAGCAGACAGAACAGGTTATCAGTTGTAATGTTAGCAGACAGGACAGGCTATCGGTTGTAATGTTAGCAGACTGGACAGGCTATTGGTTGTAATGTTAGCAGACAGGACAGGCTATCAGTTGTAATGTTAGCGGACAGGACAGGCTATTGTAATGTAAGCAGACAGGACAGGTTACCAGTTGTAATGTAAGCGGACAGGACAGGCTATCAGTTGTAATGTTAGCGGACAGGACAGGCTATCAGTTGTAATGTTAGCGGACAGGACAGGCTATCAGTTCTAATGTTAGCGGACAGGACAGGCTATCAGTTGTAATGTAAGCGGACAGGACAGGCTATCAGTTGTAATGTAAGCGGACAGGACAGGCTATCAGTTGTAATGTAAGCGGACAGGACAGGCTATCTGTTGTATTGTAAGCGGACAGGACAGGTTATCAGTTGTAATGTTAGCAGACAGGACAGGTTATCAGTTGTAATGTTAGCAGACAGGACAGGTTATCAATTGTCATGTTAGCAGACAGGACAGGTTATCAATTGTCCTGTTAGCAGACATGACAGGTTATCAGTTGTAATGTTAGCAGACAGGACAGGGTATCAGTTGTAATGTTAGCAGACAGGACAGGTTATGTGTGAGAATGATCTGGTGTATGATGCCAGTGTACTGTGCTAATGTACTATGCCAATATACAATACAAACATAAAATAGCAAGGACAAGAAGCATGTATGACTCATAAAGTAAACATGAAATAGAAAACAATAAACATATATTTCATACGTTCCAATGTTAATCTCATTGCAGGTACTGATGCAACACCAAGACCAAGCTCTGCTTCGACAGTTGCTAAAAATTCATTACACAATTCTGACCTTAACGGGGAAAAGGGACCCATATCGGCGAAGTTACAGCTATGGGTCACTTGGCTCTCCCACCTCCCCAACGTCAAACCACAGAACGTTCACTAAAACACCACTAGAGAGACGGTCTAGTGAACCCATTGAGCACATGCGCGACAACGAGGAGGATGATGCGGATGATGAAGATTATGATGACATAGACGAGGAATACGAAAACGAACTTGCGAAATCATTCAACTCTTGTGGTAAGAATATTCATGTCCTCTTTCTAATGATAATATCTCTCTATGTCTATCTATCTGTCTGTCTGTCTGTCTGTCTCTCTCTCTCTCTCTCTCTCTCTCTCTCTCTCTCTCTCTCTCTCTGTCTCCCTCATTTTTCCGTTCTGTGTGGAACTGTAGGAGAACCTGTGCTACTGCTTATGTTTTACGATGAATTTATTTTGGGTTGCCTCTGGGTGCTAGTTTGCTTTGTTACATGTACCAGGGCTTCCACAGCTCCATCGTCCCACTTGTCTGTCTGTGGTGTACATGGTCAACATGTTACAAAAGTCCATATGTGCAGCAGTGCCATTGTTGTTTCTTTTTCGACACTACAGTAGATCGGCAGATTCGTTGATAATGTAAAGCGTCTATTTCATAGCTTACAATCGAAAAATCGCCAAAGGAAATTGTCTTATTTCTATTAATGGCGAAATGTGTATGTGCTGCTACCGTGAGTGGGACATTGACACTTGTTGTTTCTGTCAGCGTGGATAATCTTCTGCATTCTATACTGTGAACCGACCGTCACTTGATATATGTCGATACAATCATGAAAATGCCATTGTATTTGTATTCTTGCAGGGAATACATTTTCTGGGCTCCGTATTGAAATAAGTGACACTGGTGGTATATTTCACCGAACATTCCACTCTGTATCCAAGAAGTTTATCAGTGGCACAAAAAATACTGTAATAAAGTACTTTAATAAAGTACTGTAATAAAGTGCTACAATAAATTACCCATGTAGTCTTTATTGATTTTAGCCGACAAAAGATGATGTACCAAAGTGGCTCCCTCAAGAGGATCATGCAATGACGTTCGTTTTATAATGTCAGAAAATGATTCACACCAATAACTCTATCCTGCTATATACGGATAGAACGTACGGTTTTGGAATGAGAACTGGCACAATTTGTGTTACATATCAGATGTCTCTCTTCCATAATGCTTATTTCATATGGCGTTTTACACCCCAGAATAAGCGAAGAAATTTTTTAACATATTTTATTGAGCCAACTTGATAATTATATTTGGCAATAGTACATTCTGTAGATCCAACATATTTTATTGAGCCAACTTGATAATTATATTTGGCAGTAGTACATTCTGTAGATCAATCATAGTCTTTGCAATAAAACAGCATTCATGAGTAGCAATATAAGGATATAAAAAGGGACCCATTTGTATGTGAAGCATAAGAAATTACGGTGTGTCATCTAAGATAGTATCAAATATGAAAAATATTATTGTTTATTTATAAAACTGACAAGAGAGATACATTTCCACTATTCATAATGTTTTTTCTAATTCACTATTTTGTATTGCAACATAATTTTCTATTTCAATATATTGATGTAACATATAAAAAGATCTTCATCGAGGGAAGCCTTTTATCTATTTTACATCTCCAAATATATTGCTTAAAAACACAAAAAGCATATTCAGACAAGAAAGAGATTGTGGGCATAACCCAAAAAGTATTTCTTCTTGTGTCAAATTAACTATAGTTCCTGTTTCTTGGTGTAACAACATTTTTAATTTTTCAAGAAATTTTTGTGTAACTTGGCATTCCCAGAAAAGATGAATGAAAGTTTCTTTCTCTGAACTACAAAATGCACACATATCAGTATCACTCACCCGAAACTTGAACAAAAATGTATTCATTCTCAAACATCTGTGATTTAAATCGATACAGAAAAGCTCTTAATTTAGAAGAGATTGTAGTTTTGTAAACACTATTTGAAATCTTACACCATTTTTCTGTCGCAATATCTGTCTTCATATCAGTTTTTCCATTTTTTTATTGGAGACAGTGGGGCTGATGTGAAGTCTTGAAGTAAATTATCGCAAATAAGTTTGGTATTTCGAACATTTGTTGATACAATGAAGATTTATATTGTTTTTGCTCTCTACTTGATCTTGATGTTTTGCCTATGTTTAGCCAAGTTTTCGGTATTGCTTGTAACATGTCATAAAATGTAACAAAGTCTACGTTAAGATTCCATTTTTCTAATACTGTTTCGTCTCTCTTTAACAAATGATGAATTTGTTTAATACCAGCATTATCCCACTGTTTCCAATAGACTGTATTTGCTCCAATTCTTATATGACTGTGGTACCACAAATATTGATTCCATACGTTGTATTTCTTTTTCTGGATATGTTTCCAAAGACGCTTTACTCCAGCTTTTTGTAACTTCAGTCCAGAAAACACTTTTTATTTCTGAAAAAGTGAACTTTTGTGTCAAAATTGTACTTCCATAGTTCTATTGGTATCTATTGTCTAACTAATGTTTCCCGTCATGCTGTCTCAACACTACACAGCCTTTTTACCCATGAGGCTTTCAAAGAGTTAAAATATGATGGTAAATGGGGCACTTTTAATCCTCTATTTTCAATAGTATTTATCAATACACTGCGTTTAATTTGGTCTGGTTTTCCATTCCAAAGGAACTTGAACATATTAGCATTTAATTCTTTTGTTACCCTCCCCCCCCCCCCCCCCCGTTTCAGGAAGTATTGATGCTAAATATGTAAACTGAGGTAATGCAATACTTTTATTATATGTATCTTTCCTATGGAGGTCAGATCTCTTCTTTTCCAAATGTTTGGGATCTGCCTAAACTTTTTGACTTTGGAGCCAAAATTAAGTTGGTGAAGATGACTTACGTTTGTTAAAATCAACACTCCTAGTATTGTGATTGGCTCAGTTGTCCATTCTAAATTTAACTTTGGAGCCAAAGGTCCTTGTGTTTCCTGTGGAGGCCCTTATTTCAGTAATTCAGTTTTTTCCAAATTTATTTTTCATCCAGAAAAGAAGAAAAAAAAGTTGATTAACAGTTGCCATAAAATTCTTTCACACTGTCTTTTTCACTACATAATAATTTTCCTTTTTTTTTTTGTCTTTCTTCAGGTTCCTCTGATTGGAGTTTGAACGTTGAAAGTGAAATGACAGACCTAGTACATCCTTTACCGGCTGCCTTCAGGAAAAAACGTATGGCAAATCAAAACAGCCCCCGGATGACCCACGTAAACATGGTCAAACAATTTGGTTTACAGGACATCACAGACCAGACAAACACTGTGTCTGAGAACAATGGAATGAATCCTCAATATGAAGTTTCATATGGCAATTTACTGAAGCGAAGTTCAGCTCTTTGGAAGACTGTAGAGAATGACCGAGAGCACGGAATAACGGATCAGAAGAAAATCACAACTTTAAAATTGTTTCTATGAAAGCAGTCACTGTTGTTGACCTTAAAATTTCTGCTCAAAAATTTATTCATAACCTTGAAATATCAACCATGGAAGAGACACTTATGCTTAGATGGAGTGACGCTTACGAGTGATGAACATATTCATGATTATCATCTGCTTGTGATATCTGAATCTATGTTCTGTCATAGCGGTGATCAGAAAGATACATAGCAATGTGTTCTTATCAATTCGAAGATGTGAATAAATAGGTACGTAGCAATATTCGTATTTGTTAACGTGAAACAAAAAGATCAATAAATGTAAAGATAATTTAAGTTCAGATGTGCCGTCTTTTTGCCATTCTGGTTACTTAGTACGTTACCTTTGTGTGGACCTTCAATTTCCGACTGACAATGGGCAACAGGGTTTATATACATCATGTACGTGTTAGCCTGCATTTACATCGCTAACTGTCAGGTGATACATATTCGACTCCCGTCAGACACCCGTTCTTACTACCCTACGTGACACAAGAATGACAAAGTCGAGAACTAGAGAGCATTTTTTACCACTATGGTTATGAAATATATTTTAGAACGTGTTTAAGAAGCCTACGGGGAAAAGGACAAAAAGGTCTTTCGTCACAATACATTTTTCTTCGGTTCAAACAGATCATTCAACATGCTACAGAAGTGTAACGTTCAATGACACACTCATTTCCCTGTACTTTTTTCCTTGAGTATCCGTCAAGGCGTATAACGGGCCTATATATTTACTTTGCTTCTTGGTAAAAACTCATTTTTCTCGTTCTTCTATAGTACCCTTTTGTTGTTATTATGTATGGCATGTCAACACAAGACAACCATGACACGCGTTGTGCCGTTAAGTTTCCGTCAGTGTTTTCTGTATGTGTTCACTTCAAACCAGGATATTAAATGAGGAGGCAATATACTTCCCTATAAAAGAAGTACACACTTCTCATTTGCTTCCGTTTGGCCCCGGTCATCTCAAATAGTCAATATTCCGCAACATTTCCATATCGTCGATGCTAGAAACCCACCAGCCGAGTTTTTTTTTTATTTTTATTTTTTTCAGTCTTATGATTCCTGAAAACATGCGGGGAACGGAATGTGTTGATGTGTCTGAATAAAGCAAGTTTGGCAGAAAGCAGGAAAATCATACAGACCTTTATAGAAATAAACACATAACCTAGGCAAAACACATGATTACTATTATTGAGAAATTTGAAAGGTCCCCCAAATGAAATATATAATGGTGTGATAAAAACGTTGAAAGTGTTATTATTAAAATTGTGTCTGTTTAAATTGCGACGACAATGATCAGGGATGAAAATCTTTATTTTTTTCAGAAACTCGTTTTTTCCCTCCACAGTCAAAGAAAAGCCTGAATCTGATAAAAAAAAATGAAGGGGTGGGGATATGTTTTTTTTTTTTTTTTTTTTTTCACTTTCAATTTCAAGTCACTTTCAATGTTCCATCCCTGATTAATAATGAAAATAATAGTTTCCGGTTGCAATGAGAAAAATGAAACCAAATTTCTAGAAATGATGGTCGCAATATTTTTACAGATATAAAACATATTTTTTATCGGAGGCAATATGCTAAAATTGATTAAGATTTCTTATAATCAACATTCGTGGCAAATCAAGTGGCTTTGTAATAGGCTGTGATTGCATTACTTTTTCTCTTAAAACGCTGCAGACACAAAAATTTAACGTCTTGTGTAATTGCAGACAAAAGACGCAACAAAAGCATTTCTATATACAAACCCTGCAAATATCCACGTCAATTAACTGGCAAAATCCCCGACGAAAGACCTTTGCGTGTTCAGTCCTTTGGAATATTACCCCTATGATGCCTTTCGGAGCAATCGACAACACAAGGGACAAAAACAGAAATGGGGAGTCATGCTCCCGGAACGCCAAGACAGCCCAAGCAGACAGTCCAGGCGACACGTCAAACAGTATAATGAATATACGCAAAATCTCGTACATATGTAAGCAGCATATTTACAGGAAATGATTCATTTGACATGGAACCTGAACCCAATATTCATATTTGTAGTCATGCATCCTAACGATCGCCAAATTCTTTATCCCGTTTCCAGGACAATCTGTAGTACAGCACTCGGTCAAGCATGAACTTCCGTTCCTTGACCAACATTGCATGACGTGACAGTGGTACATCCTATTCCATTATAAAACATCGTATTTATCATACTCCATGTTAAACCAATGGAACCGTTCCCTTCTTAGCGGGAGTATATTAACATGTAGATGGAAAAGTATGTAAAGAGCAAAAATGTTAATGCGAAGATCACAGGCAAGGTGACGTGAGCATGAAAAAAGTCCCAAACATGTTCTTCCCGTTGCAAAAAGAAATAACCAAAATAAATCTATAGCAGAGCTCAAAACAGACAATGTCAGTCGGCAAACGACGTACTAAAACTTTAAAGATTTCAAGTTTTACTTACGTCCAAAAGTACACTTTTAAAAGCCTTAGCAAGATGGGTAGGGTCAAAATTTTATTATCCAAATGGTATTTTACCGACGAAACGGACACAGAGTGATGTTAAGAATTGAGTTGGTTGAATTAGTGAAGACGTGAAAGTTACCCAGAAGCTTAACATCGAAAAAAGTAGGCGAAATGAGCAATTATTGACATGATCATGGAAAAAATCTATCTTTCGTTGTTACGAATATGTCCATAGAGTCCCCGGCAATATCCAAAATAGGTTTCAATACACATTTCTTCCTGGTTCACAAAATACAAAGAAAACACTCAATTGACAACAGATGACTAAAAATAGGATTCAAAAAGGTACTAAAGGTAAAAGCTAAGGCTAAAGCTAAAGCTAATGGTTTCAAGTGAAAGGAGGATTGAAGGTACAAATTAGCTCTTGACTACTTTCATGGATCAAACGTTTTAGTAAGAGAGAACAACTAAAAGTGGAAAAAAATGGACATAGATTTTTCTTTAAAATGAAGCTTCAGGCTTCGCTTGCGATTAGGAAGAACAATTTTGACCTGGAAAATATAGCATATTTTTCCATAAAATTATAAGAAAAGGAGGTTATTCCGAAAACTTCTATTAAAACAAAAGAACTGATGAAAGAATGTCTTCATTTTTGTGGATAACAAATACACCTTTTATGGTAACTGGTATGGAGAAGGTAATTTGTGAAGGATTCTTTTTATGAACAGTGACAATTTCAAATCTTAAAAGGATTCG
Organism: Hermodice carunculata; assembly: GCA_964020975.1. Taxonomy (NCBI): domain Eukaryota; kingdom Metazoa; phylum Annelida; class Polychaeta; order Eunicida; family Amphinomidae; genus Hermodice; species Hermodice carunculata. Next base: position 110,691,407 of record OZ026614.1, on the reverse strand, counting down.
AGAAATCTGGAATACAATTTCCTTGCTTTGTTATGGCCCTTCAGGTGTTGTGCCACTCACATTAAAACAGAAAATGTATTGTGGGGTTAAAGATGAATTTCAATAGATCAAGTTAAATTGTGTATTTATGATATAATTGTACCAGACAAATTCGCCAAAAGCATTTCAGAATATTAGCATTGTCTCGATCGTTTCAATGCAAGACCTGTAGAAGCATGGTTTGTCCCAATGATAATATGCAGGCATTACATGATACTTTTTTTGGTCTGTTCTCAAATATGAGGCATTGTCATTTTATGATAGGATTATCACCATTAATGCCAAGTAAACATTGCACTGTATTTCCCCGAGAATGTTGCACATTGCAGAAGGAAGCCTTGCTAATATGAAGACTGTCCTGAAAGTGGGCTGTCAGATTGACAAAGATAGCCATCCGCCAATTGCAATTTTGGGGGATTTTGAAACCACCACATCAGTTTGCCTCATGGTATTGAACGTCAGGTCAAACATACTGTGGAACCATGACGTGGCCATTTCAAAATGATTGACATGTTTTAAAAGCAATATTATCGACGGATACCGAATGACAGGTACCGTGGCACACTGTGTATTAATGTACTTGCTGATATTTCACGTTCATACATTCAGTTGAGTTGTCTTTACCATAAAGGCAAGCAGCCGCCATTACATTCAAAACGCATGTCCGGGAATTACAGGCTGCGAAACATGCTTGATGGTTTCCCGCTGACGACCCATTTATACATTTATTTGGCCGCTGAAGCCCAGGACTTCCTGAATTTTCAATCGAACGTGATAGCATGTTAATTTATTCATAGCTTTAGACAGTGACTGGAACGGCTTTGGAGCGTAGAGAGATTGGATTGCGGTATTTTTTTTGGGGTGGGGGTGGGGGTGGGGAATAGAACTACACGGGAGATGTGGCACTGTTGCTCCTGTTTGTATAACATGAAGATAGCACTAAAGAATTAATTAAGTCTCAGGGTAAGTAACTACTAATGTTGTGGTATATAATGCAATAGGAATCCTGCAGGAGTCTGAATGGGAGTCTATTTTTTGTTGAAAATGTGTCATTTACAACACAGGACAGACACCAAGCACTGCGGTTTATGCAAAGCCTGTGTTTGGTAAGATTTATAGCTGATACATAGGCCAATCTGAAGAATATGGATAGCGGCGCGGGTCCGTGTGAGTGACAAATGAGACTACACATACTGGGAGTGATCTATATGCTAAGCTGTCATGTGTTCATACCCTACATTGTGTACCAAAGCTGCATATGTGTTGTCTTCATACAGTGAAACTCTGTAATAATAGACTATTTTAAAAAGAAATTAATTCACTTAAAATTAAATTTCATAGTGCAAATTATATTGCATTACACCTAATTTGTCACTGCAAACCAGAGCATCATTTTAAACTGATAGGTGGTCCATATTAGTTTTGTTTTCTGTGAAGAATACCCATCTCAGGGACTTGGAGTACAACTGTCACTGATGTAGTTTAAGCGATCTCAAGGGGTAGGGTGAATTTGACAGGAATTTGAAATGCCATCTGAATCATAACCGTGGTACCAAATGTCTTGAAATTTTGCAGGTGTAATTACAACCTGAAAGGTCTTAAATATCAGCCTGATTAAAGTGTGTATGTCAACACACACTTTTCTGTTTTTCCTAAAGTTCTTTCTTTCTTTCTTTCTTTCTTTCTTTCTGTCTTTCTTTCTTTCTTTCTCTCTCTCTCTTTCTTTCTTTCTTCTTTACCAGTGAATTTGTCCGATACTTTTCTCTGACACTATTATACGTAGAAACGCCAAACTGGGCATGTTTGTACCTCCATTACAAGGAGTTTTGCCTTTTTATACACTTCTTCAATTTTACATCTTCAAAACTATTAGTGGTGTGAAATTAGGTCACATAATAACAGATTTCTTTTCGGCGTTGTTTATCGTCCACCGAATTCAACAGTGTCTTTTTGGGACAAATTGCAAGCTAGCCTTGATAATGCACGTAACAGTGGTATACACAATATCATACTGTCTGGTGACTTAAACGCCGATTTCAGTACCTATCCAGGACACAAGCTTGTTCACTTTGCCTCAACAAATTTCCTCACTTTACATGTAAATGAGCCAACTCGTTTTACATCCCATTCTGCCACATGTCTCGACCAAATTATTTCAAATATACCTAATTTCATTTATGATACTTGTGTCCTGCCTCCGCTGGCTAATTGCGATCACTGTGTTGTTGGTGCTAAGGTACGATTCAGTTATCCCGCGGAGACGGCCTACAAACGTCATATTTGGGAATATGGTAAAGCAGATTTTGGCAATTTCAGAACGTATCTTAATTCACTCGATTGGAATTCTTGTTTTCTTGGTAACGATATTGATCTAAGTTGCCATTCTTGGTCAAAATTATTTACGGATGCCGCTATTCATTGTATTCCTAATAAAATTGTAGAGATTAGAACTTGGGATCTACCATGGTATAATTCCAGACTTCGCCGCCTTAAACGGAAAGTTCATAAGCAATAAACTGCAGCCAAGAATTCTAATTTTGAGGCTAATGCATGGGCTACATTTTGTCAAACTAGGAATTCATACCAAGAACAACTGAAATGTGCAGAACGAGATTACAATGACAAATTACGGAAAGATCTCAAAGACTCCTCGAAGCAAAAGAAATGCTGGTGGCGACCCGTGAAATATTTTCTTAAACGCAATCATTCTTCAGCTATACCCTCTATTGTTCATAATGGAAACCTTGTTTCGGAGAGTAAAAGTAAAGCCGAAATTTTCAATTCTTATTTCTTACAACAATGTCATGTAGATGCCAGTACAGCCACTCCTCCTGGTGTTACTGATGTTCCTAACTCTTATCTCGACTCTATCACCATACTTGAATCAGAAGTTCATGAAACTCTTCTAAGCCTGGATACGTCAAAAGCCTCTGGCCCTGATGGTATCAGTGCAAAACTTCTAAAGGAGGCTGCTTCAGCCATCTCCCCCTCACTTACCAAACTTTTCAACTTGTCTCTCCTTACCAAACAGTTCCCATCTTCTTGGAAAAATGCTGACGTAACCCCCCTTTTCAAAAAAGGACAGCACAATTTATGTGCTAATTATAGACCTATCTCCCTTCTTAGCTGTGTTGGAAAAGTGTTTGAAAAAATTGTTTTCAAACACGTTTTCAACTTCTTCCGTCAAAATCTTATTATCTCTACTCACCAATCCGGGTTCATACCTGGTGATTCCACTGTTAACCAACTACTTGCACTATATCATCAGTTATGCCTTGCTCTTGACAAGCAAAAGGAAGTTAGGATCATTTTTTTAGACATAAGTAAAGCTTTTGATAAAGTTTGGCACCCTGCATTACTCCATAAACTAAAAAAAGCTGGTATTACTGGAAATCTTCTGTCTTGGTTTTCTAATTATCTTTGTAATCGTCGTCAACGTGTGGTCCTCGATGGTAAATCTTCTTCCTGGGGATACATCCAAGCCGGGGTACCCCAAGGCTCCGTGCTAGGCCCATTAATGTTCCTGATTTATATAAACGATATTGTGGACATTGTTAAGTCCAATATCAAAATGTTTGCTGATGACACGACTCTTTATCTAACAGTGGATAATCCCGTAACTGCAGCTGAATCACTTAACTCTGATCTTTCTGAAATCGAGAGATGGTCCAAAGATTGGTTAGTTACATTCAATGCTTCCAAGACCGAATCAATGCTTGTTTCTCGTAAGGTTGCATCTGTTTCCCATCTACCTGTTACCTTTCAAGGTTATGTGCTGGGAGACAAGAACAAACATAAACACCTTGGTATCACTCTGCGCTCTGATTTACGTTGGAATGACCACATCTCAGAAATTATATTTAAAGCTAACAAATTGATTAATATTATGAAGAGTTTAAAATTTACTTTGGACCGTCCAACACTAGAGATTATATATTTTTCCTTCATTCGCCCTATCCTTGAATATGCTAGCCCAGTGTGGAGCGGCTGTACTGAATCTGATGCTAAAAGACTCGAAAGCGTTCAAGTTGATGCCGCTCGCATTGTGACCGGCGCAATGCACGGTACCAACATAGACAAATTATACGAAGAACTTGGCTGGCAATTATTGTCTCAACGGAGAGAGACAGCTAAGTTAATTCTTATGTATAAGATAGTGAACAAGCTTGTGCCCGAACCCTTATGTTCTGTAGTTACTTCTAATGATGTGCCTTCTTTCAATACGCGCCGCCCTTTCAATCTTGGCCACTTTCAGGCTCGCACCGACTTGCTAGACACCTCTTTTTTCCCGTCGACTGTTAGACTGTGGAACCAGCTCCCAATTGAAATTCGAAATTCGCCTTCTGTCCAAGTATTTAAACGTAAAATTTTTAAATCAGTACCTCGGTCAACTGATTTCCCTGAGTTGTTTAACTTTGGAAATAGGTGTACTGCTATTCAACACACGCGTCTCCGTCTGGGAGCTAGTCCGCTTAATTCTCACCTATTTAAAATTGGGGTCAAAGAATCACCTGCTTGCACATGTGGCTCACATATCGAAGATACATTTCATTATTTTTTTATCTGTCCGAAATACAGAAACTCAAGATCAACACTTCATAATAAAATAATTCCTCTTGCTCCTTTCACTCTTAGAACATTGTTGTATGGTTCAACACAATGTTCTTTTACAGACAATTGTAACATTTTTACTGCAGTGCATGAATATATATATCTGCTACAAATCGCTTTAAACCTACTGGTATTGGCTAAATAGTTCTGCTCTCTTATCTCAGGCTCAATTTCCAGGCTTCATCTCACTTGTGTGATTGTTCAAATCCATATTATAATCTGGAAAGATTCTACACGGTTATAAATGCCCCTCTATCTGTCTCGTCCTTATTGGCGTCTTCTCCATTCGTACGTATGTGTCTAGTCAGTCCTGTGCTCTGTCCTTTCCTTGCAAGAGGGATTCACATAGGGCAATGCCCTTTTTCCCAATTGCGAATAACTTGTGCAAAATATGTATGGAAGTTAATCCAATAAATATGTTTATACCAAAACTATTAGATAAAGATGTCATTCCAACGTCTACCAGGGGGTCGTTGACCATTGTGCACCTTATACTTAAAAACAAAGGTTGTAGCAATTTAAATTATGCTAAGTAGCACCATTGGAAATTTCAAATCTTGAATGACTTCAAAGCTATAATAGATAGAGACGCCATTCCAACTCTACTCTTATGTTATGGACTAGTACGCATCTTGAAGTATCCATTGTACATTGTCATACAAATAAGCTTTGAAGACACATATATACACACTGATTTGCCATGCAGCAAATCATCTTTTCTGGTTTCAGTTTGTACTTTTGAAAAAAAAACAAACAAAAACAAAAACAAAAACATTTTCTTTTAAGGTAGCACTAAAGAGTTATTACGCGAAGTCCAGTCAAGTTCAAAAGTAATCATAGGACCTGTACTCAATGATCTACTGTGGAGATAATTTACATGGGAGTCCAGCATTGTACATTCTGTTGAGAACCAGAATGATTTGACCTTCACATGCACAATGTTTGTGGACTGGTGCTTGAAGCATGCATTATATACTGTAGTTCTAGAAATTTTCGGACTTGTTTAACTTCGCGCAAACTCAATTTTCCTTAAATTGCAGAATTTTCGCGCATTTTAATTTCCCGCAATCCAATGCCACACAATGTAGTGAAATACGATGCAACTTATTTTGGGCGCATTTTAATTTCGCGCTTTGGGTGGTAGCGCTAAAAGCGCGAAATTAAATCCAGCGCGAAAAATTCTAGAACTACAGTATTCATACGCAATATATTATGGGTCCCGGTTGGTGACGTCACTTGCGTTGCTTTTCTGCTGGCAATTTAATTTACGCTAATGAGCAGTATTCAAAATTTTCAATCTTGAGTATCTTCAAAAGTACAATAAAGTGCATCGGAAATATTATTTAGAGGGCAATAAAAAGTTTTGCCGAAAAAATTATTGTATTTGAATGAAAAAGGTTTCTTCCATATTTTATAAAACAGTTCATGTATTTGCTGCAAATATGCCAGAAAATTTATAATCACCTCCTGAATGGGGGCTTGTTAACAAAAAAATGTATCGGCTTTTTAATACTTTAGTGCACCTTGAACAGTCGAGTGGCAAAACTTCCATAATTGTAGTCTCACGTGCAAAGTGCTGCAATCCCGCGATAAGCACATGGCCTGCATGTTTTGTTTGCATATATGATGACTTTCGTCTGAGAGGTCAGTCGTGCTCCATGCAGACAGATGTTGATATGTAATGTGCACATCGAATGTACGCATGCATTTCTGGACGATGTCGTGGTTAATTCTTACCACGTAAATTAGTTGTCAATTATCAAAATTGTAATGAAAATAAATCCCTCCCCCCCTATTTTTTTTCCTCTTCAAATAGTGTTGTATTGGTAGACCTACACATCCGAACGATTCATTCCAGAATTAGGTAAGCCTATACTACAGAAGACGGGTTTTGGAGACGAAATAAATGTTTCTGCTTGTACACCTGATCAATTAATCTTTGATAACCCATATTCTTGCCATTTCTCACATACCTGTATCGGTTGACTTGCCATGGTCGTGCCTGCCGCTTGTGTCCACAACCAGTTGGTTTAAACGTGTTTTATTTGCAAAAACAATTGGGCAACAGGCACAAATGCCGATATGAAGACCTCTTGTACATGAATTGACAATACAACAAAAAGTGGATAACATCAAGATGACAAATGGAGAGCGCACAGGACTTAACAAATATGATGGGAAAGGGGGAGAGAATAAGGAAATGGGCGTGCGGTATTCCCATAAATACATGATTATATATTTGGAGGTAACGATAAGTATCAATATAGATGATTTATCTCTGTAAAATGTTTACCTTGTGTCTAATCATGATTGCACCATTACAACCCGGTGCTGGGACAGCTAAACATTGAATCTTCCAGTGGTTTTGATGTATTTGTGAACTGCGTGGAATATACCCCGATTCTCAGAATTATCTTTTGTTGACAATCCAAAATATAAGGCTTTTAAATTGAAGTCTGCCAGGGACATTATTTTAGTTTGGAGTGCATCTCTCGCCGTAACCTATTTATTGCATGGGAAAAATTATGAAATTTGTTCCGCTGTGGATAACTTACCTCATCGTTGCTTCCACTGATTCTCTATTGACTTATAACTTGAATACCAAGCAAACTAACGAAAGCGCGATAGGAAATTTCAACGATTATTTTGCAATTTCTGTCAAAAACGGGTAATACAGATATGTGAAAGACCAAAACTACCATTGACCACGAGTTGCAGACTATGCTTGTGGCACAAGTTATTTTATTTTTTCCCGCCAGGCTTTGCTAGTTTCTCTATTTTTCGATGGCTTCGAATAAACCTTTTGTCATTGACAAAAAATGCATGCCTAACACACGCAGCACTTTAAAATATGAGACCAAAATAAATAAATAGATAGATAGATAGATAGATAGATAGATAGATAGATAGATAGATAGATAGATAGATAGATAGATAGATAGATAGATAGATAGATAGATAGATAGATAGATAGATAGATAGATAAATAAATAAATAAATAAAATAAAACCCTGTTATTTCGATATGAAAACGAAAGTGTTTTTTTTTCTGGCATTTTGATTCTTATAGTAATATTGGTTCGTTTAAATTTATCTGTGTGCTTCAAGGCCTATTCTATGAAACTTAAATTAGCCTTATCGGTTGTTTGAGACACCAACATTATATATTTGTGGCTTCGTGTTTACTTTTTCTTTTCATTTTTCTTATTGGGTGCGAGTTGTGACAGAATAAAAAAAAAGCAAGTAAATAAATAAATAAATAAATAAATAAATAAATAAATAAATAAATAAATAAATAAATAAATAGAAAACTCGAAGTGCAAAATAAATTAACTTAATCAGTGGGTAAAGCGGACACGGATCCTGAGACTGTTTATGTTTAAGTTTATGTTTATATTTTTTCGGCTAAGTTTGGTTTGTTCAATTATTCTTCTTATTCAAATTCAATTAAAAATACAACTTTCTTGACAAAGAAGGATCACGTAGATGCGCATGAAAAACAATAGACTCCCACGGTAGTATTATATGGAATAGGCTTACTCTATTTTCATTATTTTTAATATAAGGTACTTACGTAATCTTTTGTTTTCGTTGTAAATTATTTTCTACGAATCTGACGCTCAAATCCCTTTGTTCCCTATACATCAAACATATCAGTTTTTGTTCTGATACGGTGGTTCTTACAATTTCTTTGGCCTGCAATTGGTCGACACGGCTCATGTTTAGCTGGAGAAAGGCCGTGTACCCTATTTTATTTTCGAATCACCACGAATGTTCCGATTTTCGTAACCGTGCGCCGCCAAACGAACACATCAGAAACTACAAGAATTTGGCTCACCATTCAAGTCAGTCAGAAACTACTGTAGGCCCAAGGTTTTCTAGGTCTGCGTTCATATTGTGGCATGCTATGACACACACATGATTTTGCTCTTTTTCGGTGTTTCAGCTGTTTTGCATTAGCAGATTCAAGTACCAAGTGAAAGATAGAAATGTTAAAACGATAACAACCAACTACATAGAAAAACGGTTTTTAAAACCTACAGTGATATAAACACTCTTGGTAAAAATAAATGAATTTTTGCCATATAAATTTCCAAAAAGCATTTGATATGGCGTGCCATGAACGTTGTTTTATAAAGCTTTGTCGTACGGTATTAGTGGATATATGTTTAATATCTTGAAAGCCATGTACTGCCATTCTTTTGTTCAGATCGTGCTTCCGACAAGATTATAAAACAAAATTTCTATGCAGAATGGATCAAAGCAGGCTGCGTTTTAAATTTGCACACAAATCAGGTCGTGAGCGTCGTCTGATGTAGTGCTACTTCTCAGCCATTCAGTTGCACAAATGGTGTCAAACAAGGGGGAGTAATCTGCCCTCTTCTGTTCCATATCCGTATAGATGAATTCTTGACAGGCCTAAAACAAGTTGGGTTTGGATGTCATAATTATTGGCCATCACATTTCAGGTGCATTGGCTCATGCTGGTGACATAGTCCGTATTGCATCCACTGTGGTTTCGATGTCGAAATTGTTAGATACGTGTTCAACTTTTTCTGAAGAATATCAGGTAAAAATTAATCCTGAAAAGTCCAAACGCATATCTGGCGGCAGCAATGAAGATTATTCAAATTTGTCTATGGACAACTTACCAGTGCCCAAAGTTGATATATTTGAGCATCTTGGTCACATGGTTGGGTTAAATGCGTTGCAGGAAGGTGTATCACAGTGTATACAACGATTTCAGACCGAGGTTAATTTGTTAATGGCACAATTTGGCAATGCTTTTTTTCTGCTACAAGGTACAATATCTTCAAAACTTACTGTATTCCCCTTTACGGCTGCAAGCTGGGGGATTACTGCAAGCAAGAGGTTGAAAATATCTATACTGCCTGGCGTAAGGTTATTAGGTATCTCTGTCGTCTTCCACATAGAATTCATAGTATATTGCTGCCTTTAATTTGGGATGACAATATGGTTTAGATGAATATACAGCGAAAAATTCTAGTCTGCAGCATGTCATTCATGTCATGTCAATTTCAGTTGTGCTCGAAGACAACGACGTCCAGTTGAGCATGTTTATTAGAGAGCTATGTCTAGCTCCAAACATGAAATATCAACTACCCGACAATAAATATGTGAGATCATATTCTTTCTTTGTGTGTCATAACAGGAAAGAATTTTCATATACCCAAATCGATAGTTATCACCCCTGGAATCCATGGGTATTATATATTTTATATGTATATGTATATATATATCTTATGATACACGATATATATCTTAGATATGCAAATAGAATAAATAAGTGACTAACTAACTAAGTAAATAAATAAATAAATAAATAAATAAATAAATAAATAAATAAATAAATAAATAGATAAATAAATAAATAATAGCCCTTCAGGTGTAATACGCCAGGAGAGGCGGAAATTTTGACAAATCCAAAGTCAGATTCTCCGATTTCGTTTTTGGCATATTATTGATCTGAAGTCATGGCTGATGAAAGCCCCACGGGGCCAAGGCTCCCAGTCCCAGGTCTGGTATTATTTTACGAAGGCGGAGAACAAGTCAATTGCAAGATATGTAAAAGCAGCTCATGTGTGGCGCTAATAGATTATGCAATCCAGTGTGGCGGGTAACACCCGCGTGTACCCCGTCATTAAAATCACTAACAGACTAAGCCCCAGAAAACATGTCCTACTCAAAAGTTTATGGACATACTTATATACATATATTGTCTTTGCGTGAATGTTTTTTTCTTCTTTTTACCTCTTATATGTAAGAGTGTACCTCATGTGTACGAAATAAAGGAATAATAAGAATACGTCCCACACTGTTTAATCTGTATATAAACGATTTGCCACATGTATTTGACCAGAATTGTGATCGCGTTCCTTTGTACAACAATGGGTAAACTGTTTGTTATTGATGTGGGTAGCAGAATCTGAAAAAAGGATTGGAACGCTGTTTAGAAATGCTGTCAGAGTACTGGCTGAATTAGAAGCTATCTATCAGTGTCAATAAACACAAGGTGTTGATATTTCATAAAACATGCTGACTGATTCATGGCAAATATCAAACTGATGATAAAGATCTCGAAGTATAGTGAAAATATGCACATCTGGGAATTGAAATTTTGGCTTACAGAAATTTAACTGGAGCAATAAAATATTTGCCTGATCATTGAGAAAACTTTACACAGTAATCAAGTGGAAATACGAATATTTCTGCACCTTTTCGAAAATAAATAAATAAATAAATAAATAAATAAATAAATAAATAAATAAATAAATAAATAAATAAATAAATAAATAAATAAATAAATAAATAAAAGCTACTGCTCCTACTTTTCAATATGAGTACGAAGTCTGGGGTGCGCAGATTGTTCAACCAAACAAAATGTTATTACCAAACGATCTAAATAGCTATTTCATGAACCATTTTGATAAATTACATTCAAGCTTCCTTAAATATGTTTTAGAGGACAACAGAAAAGCTTGCAGTACAGTAGTAATAAGTGAAACCGGTCAATATCCGTATTCTTTAACAATAGTTAGTCTATCGTGCAAAACGTGGCATCGCATTGTTAGTTCAGGTCCGGAAACGTCATTGTACGACACCTTCCGATGTAATTTGGAACTAATGACAACCGACAACTCCATGTGGTTACCCACACTGAGAGAATTTTGGAAAATAATTGGGCACAGTGATATTTGGAATAATTGTGGTGCAGATTTCGATGATTTCCCCTGCAATGTCTTTTATAAGGTATTCAAACAGAAATTATTCAGCAATGGGGATATGAGATGGAAATGAACATGTTTACCCGACAAGAAATTTAGAACCTATGCTTAATTTACACTCAACTTTGAATGTTAGCAATATTTTTGTATTATGAAAAATGTTCCTCTGAGGAAAAGTTAAGTTCGGCTATGAGTAAGCGCTCATAACCTAAACTTCTCATTGAAACCGACAGACACAAACGTCCAAACAAAATTCCTCTTCAGCAACGAATCTGCCAAAAGATGTTCAGAAATTTGTAACGAAATTCATTACATCATTACATGCTCAAAGTTCTCCCATGTGCGTCTAAAATGATAAATTCTATTTGTGAAATATTCATTAATTTAAATTATGTATGAATGAGGCAGGGAAGTTTTATATTTGATCAGATGCAGGGATGTGGAAACAGTATGTATTTTCGCAACTATTTTTGGCTATAGCTGCGTTGAAACTGATGGCACAATCTAGCTTTACTTTTCAATGTTTATTATGACACACATGCACTTCACTGTGTATTGACATTTTTTGTGTATTGTATTGCATGGTCTCACTTTTAGTTTTTTCTTCCTTTTTTATTGTATATGTTGTATTGTGTTGTATGGTATTGTATTGCGTATTTTATAGCAAAATGAAAGTTCATTCATTCAGACACGTATTTGTTCCTGCAGACGCACACACACACAGACACACATATACATATGATTTGTTCCTTTCATAAATTAATTTGCTATTATGATTTAGAACAATGCAGTTTTTCAGTGAATGGTACGGAATAGGACTTTGCTCTTAGAATATCGGACTTGATAGTGTTCAAACGATACATGGGCTTACAGAATTAGGTTTGCTAAGTTTCTCTTTGTATTAATTATTAAATACATACATACATACATACATACATACATACATACATACATACATACATACATACATACATACAGACATGCATGCATGCATACATACATATATTCATACAAACATACATACATACATACATACATACATACATTCATACGTAGATACATACATAAACTTTCTACTCACATACACATTCACATTATATTAAGCTGACCAGGACACAGTTGGTCAGAATTCCCTTTTTGAATTTTCATTTCTCGTGTAGTTTCTTCATTTACTATGCTATATGACTCTTCTGAAGGAGTATATAAAGCTTGGGTTACAGGCATGGGAGTTCCCGTTCGTAAACGTATGTTTTGTGGTATGTTCCACTGTGTCCCACTGTGCCTCACACCACCCATATGAAAAATATTGAGTATCTCTGAGGTACAATGTAATTATGGTGTAAACAAATCAGGTCCTAGATATAAACTAAGTCGTCACAGCCACGCTCTATAATTTCCCCGGTTCTCACTTTTAACCATAAGCAAATTAAAAGAAAGTTCAAGTTTCAAAAGCATGTCCACTAAAATTTTGTATATGTCTCGAACACTCTGCCATTTTCATCTGGTATTAAAACATTATATAAAAAATTAGTTTGTTTGACAGGTATTCTTCTTGCATAATGAATCTCTGCATTTATAAGCAAAACTTCACGTATTTAGCTAATCCCTCATTTGCCACCTTCATATTTATTCATTATTATGTGGGTTGTCTTTGCTGAATATTTAGCTTAGATCAGGAGCCGCTACTCAGAAAGACATGTACGGGTAATATGCTCCGGAACATGTTGAGTAGTTACCCGCTGAAGACCCTTTAATTTATTTGGGCTAATACAACCTATGTCAAAATTTTACAGAGGAACGTGTGCAATATGGACAATAGTACTTCCATATGTATATAGATTAGACAGGGACAGGTAAGCTTATGTAGAGTAAAGAGTTCGGACTGCGGAATAGGGTAATGACAACTAGGAAGTGGTTCTGGGCAAAAAGAAGCAAAACAAAATTTCCGGCACCGTCAAAACATCGATGTGGAAATGAACAAGAGATTTTGGTCCATTTGGGATCTACCTGACATCTCAATCCTGTGATGCGGTAGGGCTGTCATCAATAGTTAAAGATGCGATGAAAAGTTTAAGTACCTTAGTTTTGGGACAATCCCCCCTCCCTCTCTTCCTCCCAAAACCAAAGTGGAATTTACATTGAACTAGCTGTATCAATTATACACACAATTCTATACACATGTTCTATGTACGCTCTTTATAATACATCCGCCACAGAATAAAGTTACTTTTAACACTTTTTCAGCTTGTTTGTTTGGTGTTTTATTACCCACTAATTGACTACTTTTTCTGAAGCCATCAAAAACAAGACAGGCTTCACAAATTTAGCTAAACGCTTCTAACTGACAATAACAATTTCCAAATCTTGTCAAATATAATTTTGATAGAGTATTCAGTCTTGAACACTGCACCATTTAAAAAAATTAAACTTGTCAAGTAAACTATAAACTGAGTATCAGTCTTGAGCAATATACCATTTGCATGTATAATAATAAAATAATGATAATCGAGTATTCTGTCTCGAACACTCTGCCATTTTCATCTGGTATTAAAACATATATGAAAACGTATATTCAGTAAGTGTCTGTTTGGTCGTCATGTGTGTTTATTATTAAAACGAGAGAGAGAGAGAGAGAGAGAGAGAGAGAGAGAGAGAGAGAGAGAGAGAGAGAGAGAGAGAAAGAGAGAGAGAGAGAGAGAGAGAGAGAGAGTTTCGTTGGATATTTTATTACAAACATCGTTTTGTGCGATGTAAAACTCAATGGGCTTTTAACCCCCTCCCCCTGAATGAATGTACTTAAGATTTGCATAGCCAATCGATCTTTTGACGACGTCCATAAAGAATTTTATTCAGATATATATTAGTAACTATTTTGATTTTCGAAAATCGTACAACTGTATAGTCACCCATACGAATGAGTCAATGTTTTATATAACAATGGATGACGGCCCATACCCAGGTTTCTTTAACTTCCGGCTTTTGACAGACAATATTCTTTGTATCTTTGCAGATATTATTAATACATTTTGATTGATTTATTTTACAAACATTGATTTTGTGCGATAAAAAACTAGATGGGCTTTAAACATCATCATCATCATCATCATCATCATCATCATCATCATCATCATCATCATCATCATCATCATTATTATGTGAAGTTGCAGCCTGAACAGGTGCATGCACAAATTGAATATTATGATGACATTTGCAATCTTGAACTGCGCACTGAAAAATGATCAGGGACGCGAAATGAAGGATTATTAAATCAGCAAAGCAAAATTGCTGTTAAAACAATTCCAGATTCAATAGTGAAGTGAGGAGCAGATAGAGGTGAAGATGAAGCAGTCAAGTCAACATTTACATGATTTAAAAGGATGTGATAGTCGCTATGATTACCTTGCCCAGAATGCCCAATTAACTTTGTTAACTTTTTGCCTGCCTGGATATGGAATAAAGAAACATCAACGTCAGGAAAAACAGAGGGCACAATATAATAACAGGTAAAGCAAAAATTCAAAGTAGTCGCTTCAGAGGTGCCTCTGAGTCCAGCAAGGATTTATTTTGTTTATAGGGTAGATCCTGTCACTGAAACTGAAGACCTGAAGACCTACGAACCTTTGCAATAGAAAATGATATCGAAGTGCGGGATCTTCGGCGCATATCTGATCCCTCCATAAAATTTAAATGATTGAAACTATCAGTACCTCTTTCACAATTCAAGGGCTTGTTCTGTGAGTTTCTTTGGCCCACAAGAGTCAAAGTAAGAAAATATATCCCTCCGGCACACCAAAGACTCCAGGTTCTCCCATAAGTTGACTAATGTTTCAGTTTCTTTTGTCTACAATAATTCTGATGACACACCTAAATATTATCTCCTACAATTCACACAGCCATAGGGCTGGCAGGCTTGACTACATAAGTAGACCATCCGAGGAAAATGATATTTTCTTTGTTCAGGAACATTGGTTGTATGGTGATCAGATCGATTTCTTTCAGCAAACATTTCCACATATGCATGTATACGTACATGGGATTTCAGGCATGGGTGAGGGTGATTTAATTACTGGTAGATCATATGTTAGGAGTGCAAATATTATGGCAAAAAATCCATGCGGTGTGAAATAACCTCCCTACCCTTTACATCGAAACAAGCTCCGGCAATATCTCTAGAAATTGATAACTGCAACATATTAATAGTGAATACTTGCATGCCCTGTGACTCATCAGTCCAGGGAATAATTCTGATGAATACGAGAAAACTTTAAATGAAATCTCATTTAAACTCAATGACCTTGACGTAAATTCCGTTATTCTTGGCGGAGATTGGAACACCCACTTTTTCCCGTCAATGGTCCCAGAGTACAATAAAATTAAAGTGGTTCCCCGTTGCAGAGAGTTTAAGGTGTTTATGCTTTCATGAGAAAACTTTTGAAAGCAAGCAAGATAAACGGCGAGAGAACAACAATAGATCACTTAATTGTATCGAATAATATGGAAAATAATGTTTTGAAGTATTCAAGCATACAGGAGGCTGATAATTTATATGACCGTTTGCCTATCAGAGTTGTGCTTGATATACCTAGTATTCATATACAAGGGAATTCTGAAATGCCTCATCCTAGGCCTCTTTGGCATGCTCTCAAGTCGGTGCATCTTCAAATGCATGAAAGCTCCCTTGATGAAAAGCTGAATGTCATGCAAGTTCCGTGGGCATCAGGAAATCTATTTTGTAAGGAACATGATTCTGACATTCAGCTCTTCCATGATAGCATTATACAAACTTGCCTTGATAGCTTTAACAATATCCCATACTCAAATGGGAACAACTTAAAGATAGTTCCTAGCTGGAACCATCATGTTGAACCCTAGAGTAAACAGGCAATACTCTGGCATAGAATATGGAAATGTAATAATTCGCCCCGAAATGGTTTAATAGCTGACATACGAAACAGAACTTGTTTACGTTATCACTATGCACTCAGATTTGTAAAGAAAAAAAAACAAACAAAAAAACAAAACAAAGATAAATGTGCTGCTGATCAGTTGGCGAATACCATGACAGCAAACTATTGCCATGATTTTTGGGCAGTCGTCAAGAAAAAACGGAGCAAAAGTAATACAAAGCCGACTGTGGTTGATGATAAATCAAACCCTTGCGATAATGCTAATGTCTTTGCAGAAAAATATAAAATGCTTTATAACTCCGTATCGTAGGATGCACGAGAGATGAAGCAATTAACGTCAAGAATTCGTCATGAAATAGATAAGCAACTTAAGTGATCTCTCAATAACTGTGCTTTATCGTACTCTGTGTCGGTAGAAAATGTTCAATGTACCATAAAACATTTGAAACTTGGAAAGCACGATGGTGACCAGGGACATTGTTCTTATCATGTAGTTTACTGAACCACTCTATTAGAAATTCACTTACCATTACTATTTTTAGTAATGATTTGGCATGGTTTTGCTCCTGAGGGATTTTTGAAAGTCACTTAAAATTCGATACAAAAAAAAAACAAAAACAAAAAAACAAAACCAAAAAAAACAAACAAACAAAAAAACCCCAAAAACAAGAACGAAAAAAAAAAAAACAAAAACAAAAAAAAAAAAAAAAAAAAAAAAAAAAAAAACCAACAAGAAAAAAAAAAAAAACAACCCAAAACAAAGAACCAAGTCATTATGTGAGTCGACAATTATAGAGGGATAGCTTTAGGTAGCATTTGGGGAAAGTTATAGGATTCGATAATGTTGCATGAAAACTATGAGGTGCTGAACTCATTAAGATTTCAATAAGACTTCCAATTTGGTTTCAAACCGGGAAGTTCAACCACACATTGCACATTTGTGCAAAATAAATGTGCTCAGTATCATAACTCACATGACACAGATGTGCAGTTTATCTTTTTAAATGCCACAAAGGCTTTTGATAGAGTAAAATATATTCAATTATTTACCCTGTTCATAGGCAGGAGTCTATAATTCTGTGGCAGCTAGATTACTTTTAAATATGTACACGCGTCAACACGTACGTGTCACCATTTAGCTGCTCAAATGGGATCAAACAAGGCCCTGTTCTGTCGCCCATCTTAATTCAAGTTTATACTGATGAGCTACTTAAGTATCTAAAAAATTAAGGATCTGTCTATTATGTAGGACATCTCTCTGTAGGAGCTCTAGCATATGCTGATGATGTAGTACACATGGTCCTGACCAGAGTATCTATGGAGCATTTATTAAATATTTGCTAAAGTGTCTCTAAAGAATATCATGTCATATTTAATCACAGTAAATCTAGGTACCTTGCAGAGGACATCTACAAGGATATCATGATGTAGTTCTGAATGGCTCATCTATCCACAAAGCTACTCGCTTTAAGCATTTAGGCAATATAGTTCGTCTAAAAGCTTCAGTTGATAGTATGACAAAGTGCATAAAACAATCTCATGTAAATGTTAATGTTTTAATGGCTCAGTTTGGAAATGTTTTCTGCGACACTAGATATCGATTATTCATTTACTGTATGCCCCTGTATGGATGTCAACTTTGCGACTTTTCCAAAAAGGAGGCAGATCGTTTTTACTTAGGGTGTTGAGTGATTAGGCCTGTACATTTAGGAAACTCTATCGTCTGTTGTTAATGAAGAATATTTCACAGGTTGAGAGGACCGGTTTAAAACGACCATTTGCTTTTTATGGGTGACTGCCTGTGTCAAATCAGGAGTGATTTTTTTCTCAACATTGGTATTGGAAGACAAATGATGCTTTGGTAACTCTGGAATCTCTTTCCTCACATGGTTGAGTTTGAAATTTATGAATATGGGTCATTTTTTCAAACTATTTGAGAAATACTTCAGGTAGGTATTGCAACACTGCACATTTTTGTCAGAACATGTTATCTCTAAAGGGCAAAGGTCAAGGTCATTTGGCCTTTAGAAAGTTTCATCTTGCCATAACTTAGTCAATTTTCATCTGACTTGGTTCATGTTGGACTTAAATTGTGGGTATCGTGACACTGTATATTTTCGCAATTTGCATGTGACCTGTAAAGGTCCACGGTCATGAGGAAGGTCTTGAGAACTGGCCGTGGCATGGTGCAAATCTCAATCCCATATAATTACCCTCGGGAGACACTTCTGGCCCATTCTCTCAGGAGTCCACTGGGCACCCCCCCCGACCACCAGAAGAAGCCATGGTAGGTCGACGTCTTGACCTGTCGGGCCTTCATTTCTTTAGCCAGACTGTGTGTGGGCATGATGACAAGGGGTTGAGCAGCTGGGAACAGGGCAGTATCGCGTGACATCTTACTTGAGCCACCGCCCCCATTGAGATAGTAAAGGGCATGTCTGGAGTGAGGGTCCGCCCTACTGGGTATGGTGCTGTCTGATATGTCATGAGTGGTAGCCCAGAACTCGTGCTTTGGTAGGTAGGCAGTGTATTCCACAGGCATGATGATACTCTCACACTTGTGCCACTGGGTGGGGACAATGCTGTCATTCTCAAAACCATTCTCGGGCCAACATAGCGGAACGAGCAAGTGGTCACCCTCCATATGGAGAAGCTCGCAAATTGAACCCACCCCACTAATTTCTCTTTGGGGAACGTAGGCCTCAACCCCCTGGAGCTTGTGGAGGGCTGCCTTGGCAACGTAGATGGAGTCGGTGGCAATGCGGACGGCTTCCTTAGGAGTGAACCGGCGGAGCATGGCCAGGAGATTGATATGGGGATATGCCATGGTGCTTTCTTGGAGATGCGTATACTGCAGCTAACTCCCATCGTAGAACGTGATTATCCAGCCACCTTGGCAACAATTGAGAGCCCCGACAAGGGTGTTGCTCTGGGCAGTGTCTCAGACCAGGAAGTCCAGTCTTCCATCGTCTGTAACCAGTCGGAGATTGAGAGGCTTGCTGCCGGCCTTTGCGGCATGCAAAAATTTCCCGACAAGGTTGGGGCCCCACCACCCACACCCCCCGTCTTTTGGAAGCCAGATTTTCATCTGCTTCTTGAAGGCAATAATGGCCTCGGTGACCTCGAGCTTTGTCAGGATGCCGGTCTCGCCCATGAAGACCAGCAGCACCGTTGGTGCCCACCCCTTCTCGTGGAAGTGCCTGCCATACCATTCAGGGTGCAAGGGGTGACAATCTTGGGTAAACTCCTAGGATCACATGTGCATGAACCCGTCCCAATGTTATCAGGTAAAGGTCCATTTGATGGAAACGCATGTCATTCGGTGGCCTGCGTGGCCTAGCGGCTGAAACCTCAGCAAGGCCTTGCCATAACCCTGGAAAGAAGCGGAAAAAGCATGCTTTCATGTCGGATGGAGACGAAGTTGTCCATGTGGTAGTCTACAGCATTCCATACACTCCCATTACAGTGCTCAACACATGCCCGCTGGGTATCCTCAAGGGCGTGTGTGTGGGTGGCGCACCATCTGTTGCGTTTTGTCGCTACATATGCTCACCGTATGGTTCTTGGAGAACACCAGTTTGGCCAATGCCTTGGGGTCCTCAGGCTTGAGGCGGTGACACACCTTAAAGATGGCCTCGTGGGTCTCCCTGGTGCGGTAGGCATGTCCATCCTCGAGAACTAACTGGTCAACCATCAGCCGTTTATCTTCACCACAGCCGAGGACCCACACCGCTTTCGGCTCGTCCTGGGTCGCTTCCAGGATGGCCTCCCCCTCATCACCCTCATAGAGATGGACCTCGCGGGCTTGTGGGAAACGCAGGTTGGCAGCCCAAGCTTGGCCGTTGTGAAGGATGATCTTGATTGGAGCCCAGCTGCTAGCCCGGTATTCAGGGTGTACAGGGATACCTCAGTCTATGCAAATTTTATGCTACTTGATCTCTATGCATCCCGGCATCACCTTCTGCTCAACAAGACCACTGCACAGACAACATTTGGAAAGCAGCAAGTGGTAAGAAACAGCTTTTAAGTATCTTGGTCATTAGTAAAAGTAATATGAACTACCCAGTAGAGTATAGGGAAGTTTCCTTAAAACTGAATAAGTTTTAACAAGAAACATGCATCCATTTTGCTGTAATTAAGGCCCCTTATAGCCAGGTTGTGTCTGATGCCAACCCTCAGTCGCTGTCCTCAGGTCACAAATACCTCAGTATCTTATCTTATGTTGGCTAACTTGTTACCCAAACAAAAGCAAATGCACCCCTGTTATCCAAACACTTATAAGCACACAGCAGAATGTAATCCATGTGCATGAAAGTGGCAAACACACAGCCTAATACTCAGATTCCATGTGAAATCCATGGCCACGGCCAACACTGCAAATTGGCAGCTCAGTCTATGCAAAATGCTCCAGTGATAGGCCTACATGTATAACAGTGTCTCCAGATTGCTGTCTATTAATAGTAACCTTTCAACTTTTCTGACCTTTGACCCTATCAATACCACCATGATGATACATGAAAACAGGACAAAGTCAGCGGACAGTTATGGAGCATAAATTTATGATTTAATTAAAAATTTAAAATTTTGCCCATGCACTCAATTCTACTGTAATCCCAAAAACCACCCAATCTCCCTATTGCAAGGACCTTTCAGTCCCATTTTATTTTTTGTGTAAATGTAATCTATATAAAGACCACTTTCCAATTAAGACCACTTTTTGATAGTTTTCTTGGATGGTTTTAATTGGAAGATTCCACTGTCTTATCTAATTAACTCTTTCAAACCCTGTAATATAAAAATGGAAGTGGATACATGTATATTTGGTACAAGTTAATTCAGTAGATCTTTAGCAATTGATAAATAAAAAACTCCCAATGCATCCCACTCCCCTACCAAATAGTGGCAGATAAAATACTTTTATTTTCCTATCAAGTAAAAAAGAGTGAGTTTTTACTGATGATGAAAAAACTAACACTTGAAATTTTAACTGATATTGAATTGATGTTTTGAAGACCTCTGAATTACATAATTTACTTTTATTTACGTCGGAAGCACTATGGACCTTGAAGATCTCTTGGGTGTAGGCCTGGAGTTTTACAGTGAAAATGTATCTGATCATCAGGGATTGGAGTATCAGCAGGAAGGGCATCTGTAGTTTTTCCCTGAGTGTGCAGTCTGCGTTTTTTAATGCCCTTTCTCCTGTTTAGTGAGACTGAGAGACTGTATCTTGGTCTAAAGTAAATAAAAAAAATCAATCTAATGATTTGTATTGTAAAATATTAGAAACACTTTTTATTATTAAAACATATGCATCCTTAGGGTTTATACACAACTGTTTTATTAATACTGTGTGTAGAATATATAAATAAGTAAAGTTAAGTACCTAGTGTTTAATACAACTTCTAATGCATATATGGTATTTGTATGCCTCATGTACTGCAGGTTTGGGCGTGGCCACAAATTGTGGTTCTGCATTTTAGGCGTGGTATTTCTGTTCCAGCAATATTCCAATTTTCTTACAATGT
Source organism: Hermodice carunculata (assembly GCA_964020975.1). Lineage (NCBI taxonomy): Eukaryota > Metazoa > Annelida > Polychaeta > Eunicida > Amphinomidae > Hermodice > Hermodice carunculata. Next base: position 110,669,580 of record OZ026614.1, on the reverse strand, counting down.
AACACACTTTTCTATTACTTTAATCAGTCCATAGCAACCTGGATACAAAATATTTCATCCAAAGAGGAAAATTTTGCTACATTAGGCCATACATTTTAACAAACACGTCAGTTTGAGTCCGTTATATTAACACAGTGAGCAGTTTATGTGGGATATTTGTAATTGATACCCCAGCTCAAGATAAGGCTGGCCTCGCTTTCACTTGAGCAACATGACACGGGGTGCTGGCAGTGGCATCTGCTAGAGTGGACACTGCACTCACACATAGCACAGGCTATTGCCCTAACGCATGGGATTGCAATACTTTGTCATGAATTAACATGCACTTTTCTTAAAAGTTACAAAGTTTGTTTGCCAATGTTGATCAGATACACCACTTTTTGAGTTGGGAGTTGTAGTCTGCAAATTACCCATCTCACACACATCTTGACTTTGACACAAGTTTAAGATTCAAAATGATGTACAGAGGTGGATGTGTCTCATGAAACTTCCACAAAATAACAAGGAACAGTCACTGTCAGCATTGTCATATTCATTTTATTGAAGGGAGGTACAGGTTAGTTAGTTGGTTTATTTGTTTTCAGCAATATTATGAATGATGAAGCAATTGAGTTTCATTGTAAGTTCAGAAATTAAGACATACTCTTGAATGAATGGCAAGAATTTTGTAATATATTCACCACACCAAATTAAAGAAAATCTGACTTTTTATCCTGAATTTCACATATATTCCCTCAAAAGCTGTAAGCATGGACTGTTCTGAAGGTTTCTGCATACTTTCATTTGGTATTTTCTGTCAGAATTAAGAAATTACCACAACACAAACTTTATGGTACTTCAAACACTTTCTCATCATGCTTGTACCTACAGCAGACGACAGGAGTTGGCCAGCAACCAATGAGCAGGCGCTATGGTGGTCACGTGACCTATATGGCCTCTGTTGATGGTTGTTGATCACAGACAGTGATGCAAACAAAATCTTTGTTTCTGGCTTAATGGCACAAATTAGAGCTCAAAGTTTGACATGGTTTGTTTTGACAAGACATCCAGAAGGACATGAAAAGGAAAATATGTGTCTTTGTGCAGTGGACCCGGCAGTAACTTAATTGGTAAGTGACCTCTCCCTTGTCATCAGCGGCTCCTCTGTAGTACCAAAATTCCACCAGAAAACATATGTTTTCACTTGAAATGAACCAATTTACACCCAAGTGACACCAGATAGCTCTAATCTGTATCAATAAACAGTCTCTAAGTGACTGGGGTCCTGATGACGCTTGTCATTCATCAATCAAGGTTGGCCGGGTGATCTGACATGCCCCACTTGCAGCCAATCCTGTACGTTTGCTTGTGATCTAACCCCTATACATATATATATCTGCAGAAAGCTAAGGAAATGACCTGTCAATCAGAGGTGACAAATTTGCTGTAAGAGCAATGGACCCGCCTGTAACCTAATTCAAAGGCATGGGAAGGCCCCTCCCAGACTGAGTCTGTCTTGGTAGATCCCCCACATGTCTAATTACACTGGAATTCTTATCCAAACAATTTGTTCATTTGACAGAACTGTTCTTTGGCAACATTATACACGCAACTGGGAAATGATAGGGTGAACCTGGACAGTGAATTCTGGCAGTTGAAAGTGACCATGTATGAGCAGCTGTGAGACGCCATACTGTCCACACGCCACAAAGGAAACAACAGCCTCAACTGAAACCAGAACGAGGCGGGGTTCGACCTACATAGTCCAATTAGGGATAAACCGCTCACTGACAGTGCTTGCATATACCTTGAACGGGGGATTGTTGTTACAGATAATTGTGCCATGTACTTCAACAAATTTGCATCAATACTTATAAATTTATTTGTTGGTCACTCAATGCACATGGTTCTGATAAAATACTGAAACATATCACCGTTTGATGAGGGTTTTTCTCTGAGAGGTGCTGTCATCTTCTCTGTGAGGCTCCATTATTTGCTGCATAGAAGGTGTAATATCATGCATTTTGGCCGTTGCCGAGCCATAAATTTGCATAGACAGAGGCATGCCTATACAGGGTGGTATTTGTCCGAGTCGTAGAGGTCGGCCCTGGCAATGTCTTGGACAATAATCAGGCACTTGAGGATCTTCTTATGCGCCCCAGCGCCCTGAAGTGAAGCATCGCCCCAGTCTCGTGGACCCTTGCCTCCCAGGCTTTGACTTTCTGGCGCCTGGCTTCAGTGAACCCATGGCCACACTGGGCTCATTCAAAGTGTTGCACGATGCGCCGGGTTACGCAGTTAAGGTCGCCATCCCGCATCGGGGCCAGGTTGGTAGGTTTGGGGGCTTGGATAGAGTACAACCTATAGATGACATCTGATACTGGGTAGGTGTTTGGGTAGCAGAGCTTGTCGACGCCTTCCAAGGCACCCGGCTTGTTTTTTGTTGCGAAGACCACCAGGGTCGCGCTTCCTCAGGATCGGCCCTGTTGGGGGGGGGGGGCAAACCCTCCTTTGATCACCCAGACGTCTGGAGCCTGCTCCTGTGTAAACTTCGCCTTTACGAGGAACTCACCCTTGAGCCCCTGGAGGACCTCTCTGCCCCACCTGGCGGACAATGTATTGTAAAGGATGATGTTGCCACCCTTGATACAGATTCCGTCTTTTACCTCGACATCACCGAGGTCGTAAGGGTCTGGCGTCTATTGCCCCATAAGCTGTAGATGTGGGCGGTGCCTTCCCGGCGGTGTTGGGCCTTGGCATGCTGCAGGAGCCGGCTTCTCCTTCAAGTCAGCCGGCACTCGTTGGCGTGTCGATGTCATAGTTGTCGATGGTGTCGTCTGCCTTAGCTTGGGCGCCCTGCCTCCGGGTATCGGCGGCTGCAAGGGCTGCCTGGGCCTCTGTGTAGCGGTTGAGGGTCTTGCGGAGGCCCCGGAGGGTGACCCGAGACAGTGTTTTTTGGGTCAGAAGCCTGTGGCAGCTTCAAATTCATCTTGAAGTGTTCGTGCTCATTGCACGTGTGCCATGCTGTACGGTATGTCTTGGCATTGCACGTTTCTTACTAAGGGTTCCCGCTGGTATACCTTGATTTTGCACATCTCTAAATGATAATTTTTTATCGGTACACATAACGTAAATACTTCTGAAAGTGGAAAAATAGTTCAGAAGTTAATTTCAACTAATGTCAATAGCCGCTCACCTTTCACACTTGGCCTTAAATGTCCCCTGCAGTGCCCGTCACCAAACAACGCATGCATAGTTCCCCCCAAGGGCGGGTTGTACTCTATCCGAGCCCCCAAAGAGGTCTTTACGCTGACCCCGCAACCCATACAGGCGTAGGGATGCCCGCCCTTTGCAATGTGGGCGTTGTAAAATTTACAATACTGTCCCATGCAAGAACGGGCGTAGAGCTCTTTTTTCCCCAGCAGGGGCCACGCACATGTGTTGGTCCCTCTCATTGTGATACGCTCATAAATGCTGGTGTGGTGTACATAGCAGACGTGCATCCTCTAACAGGCCATGCTGCTGGGGGCTACACGTGGTGCTGTCTGGGCTGGGGAGGGCCCAAGGGGGTGGGGCGGGCCTGGCTGTGTTTTTTTTGCTGAGGGCTGTGCCTCAGGGCGCAGGGTGGGGAGGGGCTGGGGGCTGTTGACAGGGAGTGCCGGAGCTGCTGGCCGGGTCTCTGGGGCTCGGAGAGGAGGGGGATGGGGGCTGTGCCAGGGGGCATGGGCTGGGCCTTTGGGGTCGGGCGTGGGAGGGGGCTGGGCGTGTGGGGGCACGGAGTGGGGGCCCATTTACCCCCTCCTCAGCGGATTTCGGGACCGCGGTGGGGGTAAATGTTGCCAACGGGGGGGTGGAGGACAGGGGTTGGAACCTTGCGGCGTCCCTAAAGCTGGTATGATCACCCACCCACCCGCTGCTCCCCTTTAGAGAATTAAATCATATCAAAAACAGACAGAGAGAGAGAGAGCAAGATGCCGTTTTGTATACACTTTCCATGCTGCATACACCATGTCAGATGGGCGGTCTTCATAGATCATGATCATGACGAGGTGACAACCGAGACAAGAGTCCTGTTACTGCTAAACATCACTCCCAGGATATACTAGAATTTTTTTTTTAAAAAGCAACAAAAAAAAACAAAAAAAAACGCCTTACAGGTGTTGAGAATCCTTTAGTTTCGATGTTATGTCAGTGATGATACTGTGTTTTGTCACATATGAATAACCAACTCTATTCGTTTCCAAGATCAGACACAGAGGTATATAGTGCACCATGACCAGCTGATGATGTTACAGTTCGGATGCATGGGTAATTATTTCTTGCCTGCCAAGACGAACTGTGTTTGCTTACATAATTGATCTGACAGTGCGACGTGCACTTTAATGTCCATTTAACAATGACGCAAAGTAAGTGTATTTTGCAGGCAAGAAAGCTCTCAATTCCTTCAAAACGGAATTGGTAAAGGGATGCGGCAATTATGGCGGAGTTCAGTCTTCGTGGCTCTGGCTTGGGTGCGGGAATGTAAGGTTGTCAGGAGTGGTAAGTATATGCCAAGCCCATTTCACTGGTTCCTCTGCAAATTTTGGCCTTTCTCATGGGATAGAGGCCCATACACATAGTCATGCTTTTTCCGGGTTTGGCACCAAAAGTTAGAGATACCATCTTAAATTTTGCTATTATGTAAAGCCTTTCTGCTGACTGACTATGATACAATTACACCAGTATTGATGCCCTTGTGACATGAATCGATGATTTGATATATATATATATATATATATATATATATATATATATATATATATATATATATATATATATATATATATATATATATATATATATATATATATATATATATATATATATATATATATATAAGTGCCCTGACTTAGGGGAAAAAGTCGGGTCCCGGGACCCGCGAATAAATTATGTTTAAAATCCGGGACCCCGGTGCCCGTGGCAAAAACCCTTACTGAAATGAAACACAGAAACATATTCTAAACTGCTTTCATTAAGGTACAGTTTAAGAATTCCACCATTTCACATGTTGCCTATTCCTGAGAGAAAAAGGAAAAAAATAAAACAACAGAAAAAAAACATAAGGAACATTACATGTACGTATGCGTCCCTTGCAGCCATGCTAAAATATGAAGGACAAACAAGTGCAATCCACGATCCAGTATTTCAGGGACAAACAAGCGTGAAAAATAGAATTTAACAAATCAATCAGAAGAAACTGGTATTGGAAACTTCAACATAACAAACTGAGGCATGCGAAAATTAGGAAAGAAGTTTGGCAGTGAAAAAGGCAGAAATAGACATAGATCTATAATTTGTTTATTTATATCGAAAGTAGTCGGGTATTAAAATTGGATTCGGACTTTTTGGCATTTTTGTCGGGGATGGGGGTGGGGTTCCCGCGCCCTTAGTCAATGTACTAATTTATATATATAGGCCTATACATAGTTGATTTGTTTTCTCTCTGTGGCTTTATCAAATTTCTATTGAACCCATGTGAGTGCGAATAAGGATATGTATGTATGTATGTGCGTATGTATGTATGTATATATATATATATATATATGTGTGTGTGTGTGTGTGTGTGTGTGTGTGTGTGTGTGTGTGTGTGTGTTTTATCTATATAGGCCTATACATAGTTGATTTGTTTTCTCTCTGTGGCTTTATCAAATTTCTATTGAACCCATGTGAGTGCGAATAAGGATATGTATGTATGTATGTGCGTATGTATATATATATATATATATATATATATATATATATATATATATATATATATGTGTGTGTGTGTGTGTGTGTGTGTGTGTGTGTGTGTGTATAATTAGGGTGGGGGTGATTGGACTGATGGGTGATCAATCGACACTCCCAACATCATCCCTGGCTACGGACTAGCTATGCAGAGTTGATCATTTGGTTCCCACCAGGCGTTGATGCACCATCGAAAAAGTTTTTATTTTGTCATCAGGTGGCGCTGTAGACCAACATCACACTTGGAAAAGCAATGCAATGGCTTTCCATGGCCACATGTGTATTCATATAACAAACGGAGTTCAAAGGTGACAGGGAGCATCAGCAAAACTCTAAATCATGATTTTGTCATCTGCTGGTGGCAATGGAAAATATGAAGCTACGTCATCCATTTTGGTTCCATTTTAACATGAATGGAATGACAGGCGTGGTATGACCGACGGCTTGCTTGAAAGTATCCAGGCGGACGCCACGCCAATGGCGTTAAACATTCGTACCGCCAATAACAAATGATAAAAGAGATGAATAATTGCGCTGTTTTCATCAACCTCAACCCCAAGATCCTCATCAATAAAAAATGCAGAATAAAGAAAGGTGTCAGCCATTAACCGTGACTGTATCAATGTTAAAACAAAATCATGTGTACATGTTGGTTTTTCTCACAGGAATATAAAAGTGAATTTAGTTTTTATCTTCAAATGATTTTATTCACTGTAAGATGAGTAAAATGTGTGCTAAAATATTGGATGGGGTCCTGGCTTACCTCTCGCTATCTAATTCGAACATTTTGCATCCACAGGGCTACCATAATTCGTTATTTAGGATTCCATGTGTCACAAAATATCCGAAAAGAACTCTGGAAAAAAAGCCGTGATAGGAAGAGAAAGAAATCTTGTTGGTAATAGTACATACCGATAGCATCACCAAACGATGTGCTTCAGGGAAAAACTTGAACTGCTTGTACCAAAAAACTAATAATGATAAAATGAATAAAAAAAGAATGAAAAATTAAACAAAAAACATCACTGAACGAAGTGTTTCAGTTATAAACTTGAAGTGTTTGTTATATATACTGATAGCATCACTGAACGATGTGCTTGACATACAAAATAAATCCACATAACCTATTTTGCTGTCCTGATAATGATTACAGTTAATACAATGACGTAAAGAGACATAGTTCAAGCACTTTGGCGATGCGACAGAGCATGGTTATGGAATAGAGGTTTTAGTAGATTTCACTTTCGTTTTCGTTTATAAAGTTGTCAAATTGACATCCTTTTGATCGTCAGGAAAGGCCGTATTTTGCAATAATTCATGACACATTATACTTTTTGTCTTTTCTTCACAATTCAGATTAAGAGCCAGTGTAATTTACCTGCATACTTGTTTTCGGTTTTAAACCAAGTGCTACAATTTTTCTTATTATTACTAAGTCAATACTAATATATTGACGTGTTCACCGCAGCGACACGTGGTCTATGATGGTGTGTGCCCAGTCACGTGGTCTAAGACGGTCAGCACCGAAATCACGGTCTTGTAATATTATTGTGCAGCCGCATATCGGAACAACTCGTATTTTTCCAAGCAGTAAAATAAATCACCGATACACTATCTCCCTCTTTCAGATAGAAATTTGGAATGTATTGTCCTTTTGCTTCGTCTGAAACTGTTTGTTCTCAACTGGCGTTCAGACCATTAAGTGATCAAAGGTGAAACCGACATGGGATATCTTGGTTTCGCGCTGTAAAATATTATACAAGTGTTTAATCTAATAACAACATTTTTCCCCTGACACACAGGCTTACCTCGCGAAACTGACTCTGTGCCCAGTTAGCTACAAATGTATGGCAGCGTTCTTGTGACATCATAGTTTTGGGAAGTATGCTCAAGGAAAAAAATATAACAAAAATTTAGGTACAAGAGCCATCGAATTTGTTGAAATGTGCGTCTACGACAACTACAAATTTTACAAAGTAAAAGCACAAACAATAATGAAAAAACCCACGTCTCGTTGTGATACTGTCAATACACACGTGTACACACACACACACACACGTGTACACACGTACACACGTACACACACACACACACATATATATGTATATATATATATATATAATTTTTTTTCCCAAAATACTCTATAATATGGATACCTGGGTGCCTATGTTATGTTTTATTAATTCCTTTCTGTCTTTGTCATTTTGTTTCCATGTTTCTATGAGAGTTGATTTATTTCAATGAAGTCAAGTCTGTATGTATGTATGTATGTATGTATGTATGTATGTATGTATGTATGCATGCATGTTGCATGTATGCATGTATGTACAAAGATGGCAAAATATGGCATCTAGGACAGTCGAGGGAAATTTTAATCATAGAGACATCAGAAGAATAGAGTTAGTAAAAGTCCCTAGGTTGGCAAGCCCTCAGTGAACACAGGCGTTTTCACACTGCAATGTTAATGTACAAGTGTATTTATGGTTTAGCACCGCATTATGTGTCAGAAGTTAATATTTACATTACAAGAAGTACTAGTACATTGAATGTTTTAGAACCTACCGTAAACCGTAACCTTTTTTAAAAAGTCATTTGGTTACAATGGTGCTATCACATGGAATGCGATACCAGATTTTATCAGGAGAGCAGAAGACCTACCTACATTTAAAGTATCACATTAACGCTTTTATTTCTGAATCGGATGCTCCTTTAAATCATTTTGTTACCCCTGATATTTTGTAGTATTGTGTATAATTTTGTGTATATATTGTGCAGTGTTTTCTTTTTCTTTTATGTGTATATCATTTTGATGTACTAGAATGCTGGCCCCTTGTAAGAACAGAGCTATGCTCTGAAAGGGCTAACCAAGGTAAACAAATGAATAAATAAACAAATAAATATGTATCTATGTATGTACATAACACATGACAATGTCATTTTGTTGCAGCAAATGTACCTTGGGCTGTAATTTTATGTTCAAGAATATGTGGAATATTGTGTGCGGCAAAAACTTTTGCACACATCCCTGGCCACGGAACGCCTGAAATTGAACAGTGAAAAAAATGAATTCAAGCAAAAAGTGTTTGACTTGTGCTTCTATATATTCTTTTCATTCAAACGTATATATAAAATTTGAGCCGGGAAACAACTTTTACCCCTCATCATTTCTACCAAATGACATGAGACAATCATCTGTCTTGCGCCCCAAATGCATTTTGGTCCTAAGATGGATGTTACCTTACAAATCTGTACAATCCAGTCGGGAATGTGTGGATTCTTAGTTGAAAGCCGTTTTCGTGTCAGGGAACTTGAATGACACTGTTATATATTAGTTTGGTTTGAACATATTTTATTTGTAAATTCAATTGGCCGACAGGCTCACCAGCCTATATGCTCAATGGTATAGCTGTTCGGGATAATGAATTCCACCACGAATGGCTGATGGGGAAAAAAAGAGTTGTAAAAGTGTGGCTTTCTTGGCATCAATAATTCTAATTTGTTTGGTCCGTTTGGAAACTGCTACTGAGAGATACGCTGGGACAATTCCATTTATAATTTTGAAAAGAAGTACCATTTTTGGTTTCCCTCTACGCTCGGCAAATTTTTCCACCCTGTCTCCATATAGATTTGTTGAAGATTTGTATGAGTGAGTGCCCCTGTCACAACCCAGGCAGTGGCCAGCTTAATAGATTCAAGTGTGTCTTTGTCCTGTTTCGTGCATCCATCCCAGACCACACTGGCGTACTCCAGGCAAGGAAGTACAAACGAAAACTAGAGAGATTCGAGAGATTTTCTGTATAACTTACACTGCAGGCGCTTCAAAACAGGAACTAGTTTTTTTGATTTTGCAATAACATGATTGAGGTGTACTGACCATGAAAGATTAGCAGAAAACCAAAGCCCAAGATGTTTATGCACCTCTGCATTTTCAAGAGTCTGATTATTGAAGGTCAAGTTGGGATGGTCTTTAGGGGCATTTTTCTTACTTACTGTCAGGCATTTTGTATTATTAAGATTGAAGGAAACGAGCCATTGATCTGACCAACTTGGCATTGATTCAAGGTCCTGATTCGGGGCCTGCCTCTGTTGGATTATGAACTGTGATGAAAAGTGTCGTGTCGTCAGCAAAAATGCGAATTTCAGATCTAACTATCCCTACAGTGTCGTTAACATATACAAGAAACATTAGAGGCCCCCAAAACTGAACCTTATGGGACTCCCGCCTCGACCATCCCCCAAACATGAAGCCTGACCCTAGATGACTACCCTTTGTGTTCTTGCATTTAGATAATCGTCCAACCATGAAATAAGTGGGCCACAGATGCCTGCGTTTTTTAATTTGTGTATCAACCCTGGATGACACACTCTGTTTAAGGCTTTGGTAATGTCAGAAAAATACTCTTATGTCCCTTTGGAGATCAACCTCTTTTGAAAATTCGTGATACAGATATATAAACTGGTTGACAGTCCCATCTCAGCGTTGAAATCCATATTGATTTTCAGATAATACAAACTTGTCTTGTAAGAAGTTGAAGATGTACTTAAAAATCTCCAATACAGCTTGGCCAATTGCTATGGACACATCTGGGTACTCCTAGACCTTAATTTGTTTGACAGGTGGCGCTTTATTTTTTATGCTCCATGAATTTTTGTTGATTTTGTTTTGTTTTGTTGTTTTGGCTAATATTTACTTCCTCAAAACTGTCCCTCAAATTGCGTTCAATTGTGGTGACAAAGTAGTTTCTGGAAAGGTCAAAAACAGTTATTCACTAGGTTGGGATATTCTTTATTGCAATTTTCAGTATGAGTACTTGTGACTCAAACTGTCACTAGAGATTGTTCTGAAGCGATGTGGAAATGTAGCTTGTGGCAGGGTTAAGGAGTGTTTTAATTCAGGAACTTATCAATTAATGCATACATTACTGATGAATAGTGTGCAAGTCAATGGGAACTGCAGTGGAAATTTACACTTTTGACTTCTCCAAAACTGTCTGCCAGATCCACTTCAAACTTGATGGGTATGTACATTAGGTGAATCTCCAGCAAGTGTGGTCAGATGGTCATGCTGCAATCATTAAAAAATAATAATTTTCTATTATTAATTTTTCTCAAAGTCTTAAAATATCTTCATCTCTGCAACAACATGGCCACTTGAGGTGAAATTGCATAGGAAAACTTCTGTAGATCTCTACACGTTAAGTTGGTCATTGGGTGGCATTGCAATCTCCTATTTTTGTAATTTTAGTGGGTTTTTGCTATTTTCAGCTTGTTGTCCAAAGCCATGTCTCTAATTATGATGACAGTTGGCAGAAATTTTCCTTGTGCAAGGGTCAAACAAAGGTGTTCACTCGGTGGCATCTCCCTGAGATCTTTTTGCAGTTCTCTTTTCTGATTAGAAGTCCAATCATCAAGATACATACAAATTCACAATAAGCTAAAACATGTGTCATGTCAAGAGGCACAAATTACTTTGTTGGTTTAACCAGTTTCACATATCTGCATTGTAGTATCTGGACTTAAACTACACAAAGAAACACGCACGACAGCTAGCAGTAATGGCGTCATTTATTGCAGGCACCCCGCTCATCGATCATGTGACTTACATGTGATTGAGGGTGACCGACTAACTTAGACAGGGAGCTGTCATTATTTAGGTCGGCCACTGTAATGCTACATGATACACTATTATACACTCCTGCCCTTTTGGTTGAAAACTCCACGTATCAGTCAACATTTCAGTTCAGCAAACATGGGAAGTGAACTTTAACATATACCATTAGAACGAATAGTCCTATGGAAAAAGAAATAACAGAAATAAATGACTTTCTGCATCAAGTACTAGTGTTCCTTGTCTTTTAGCACCAAATCAAAATATGTTGGCGACTAGTGTTCATATTGCACTTTACTAATGTCTTTGATAGTAAAACACAAAAAACTACATTATTAACTCGATGCTAAAGTTAGTCAGAACAGACTAGGAGCAGCGATCTGCCTACACTCCTGCCATGTTGCTGAACGTGTTTAATATGCCGAGAACACATTAACACTCTCACAAGGTAAGTTTATTCGGGGGTTTACCCCTCGTTGACCAAACAGGATAACGGGCCACTTCAGGGCCATTATTAACTGTTGGAATAGGCACATTTGCACTAGCAGGAGTGGTTGCCTGCGTAACATTAATACTTGTGCTTGGAATGTCCAGGTTCAGTCCATAGTCCTCCGAGTATGAATCTTCATCTGAACTTGGTGTAGTCAGATTATTATTCGGATTAGACTCACACTGACTAGGGTCATGTTGGTCAGTATCACGATGTAAGATTTGGTCTACATGCCGCCTGGCAATACCTTGGTGAGTTTGTACTTCCACAGATACAGGGCCTGTAAGACGTGTCACAACAATTGGCGCATACTTATTAGTTGCATGTTTTGCGTAGTCATGATAATACACTGTATCACCTACTTGGAATTCTCGATATTTAGCATGTTGATCATGATATAATTGCTTTTGCGAGCTCTGTTTGTTTGCAACTTTCAGGGAGATATCTGGTTTAATCTGGTCTAGGGAACAGCACATTTTCCTGCCAATTAGGAAAGCAGGGGATACACCAGTTGTAGTTTGCGGTGTTACTCTGTACCTGGCAAGGAAGTGCGAACCTCGTGACTGTAACGATCCTCCACACATCTTGTGCATTGAAGATTTGAATATTTGGACCCCTCTCTCAGCTAATTCGTTTGAAGCCGGGTGGTACGGTGCAGAAGTGATATGTTTTATGTCATTTGCATGGAAGAATCGTTTTAGTTCCTGACTCATAAATACTGCTGCATTGTGTGTCACCATATAAGCAGGTAATCCTAGTGATGCATAAGTGGATTCCAGCTTCTCAATTGTGGCTTCTGCAGTGGTACTGTTCATTATGTGGACTTCCATCCATTTTGAGTGCGCATTGATAAGAAGTGGGAACATTTTGCCCATAAACGGTCCAACAAAGTCCACATGCACTCTGTGCCACGGTCGATTTGGCCATTCCCAAGGGTGTAACGGGGATTCTGCAGGATCCTTCCTATTTACTTGACATGAGTTACACAACTTCGCTGTCTTTTCAATGTCTGTATCAAGACCCGGCCAGTACACATAACTGCAGGCAAGGCCCTTCATACGGGTTATTCCGGGATGTGTTATGTGGAGCTCTGTCAAGACTTGTTCTCAACCTTTCTGCGGTAAGATCACTCGGGATCCATGTAACAAAACACCATCTTCCACACTGAGGTCATCCTTCATGTTGAAATATACCTTGAGCTGGCCATTTAACTGGCCTGGCAGATTTTGAGGCCAACCAGACATAACATAATCTGTGATGCGCGATAAAACGGGGTCTCTTTGGGTCCAAGTTCTAATTGTTTTCACTGACAAGACTGAGTCCATGTGCTGATAATTTGCATGAATTTCTGCGGGCACTGGAATAGAACTAGGCGCTTCATTCACAGGTAGCCTACTTAAGCAGTCTACATTTCCGTTGTCTGAACCTTTGCGATACACAAGCTTATAGTCATAGCCAGCTAAGGTCACAGCCCACCGCTGTACTCCAGGGAATGCATGTTGTGGTACACCTTTAATTTCACCGAGCAGACCAAGTAGCGGCTTATGGTCTGTGTGTATTACGACATGCCTTCCACTCAAATATTTATGGAACTTCTTTACAGCGAAGACAATAGCTAGGCCTTCCTTATCAAGTTGGCTATAATGCTTCTCTGCCGGTGATAGCTTGCTACTGGCAAAAGCAACCGGTTGATCCAGACCATCTTCCGTCATGTGATTAAGCACACCAGCCAAACGGTAAAGACCTTTATGAGTATTTAGCACTAAGTACTGCTTACTGTTCTCAGACAATTCGATTTGTTCATACGGGTGTGACAAGTCCAGCTTTGTAAATTTCACTCCGCCTGCAAGCTTTGCAAACAAGTCATCTGGGGTTGGCAGTGGATATTGGTGTACTTCAATCGCTGGGTTCACAGTTGGCTTAAAGTCCCCACATATCCGTAAGGAACTGTCACTTTTACGCACCGGTATGATACGTGAAGCCCACTCACCATAGTCAATCTTCACTAATATACCCAGTGCCACCTTTTGGTCGATTTCAGCACTAAGTTTGTTTTTAATGGCATATGGCACCGCTGCCGCTTTGCAAAACTTAGGCATTGCATTTGGCTTTAGCTTGATGCTAGCCCTGTAGCCATTTAATTTCCCCAGGGATTCTTCAAATAACCTTGGAAATTTCGCTTTCCATTCTTGTGCTTTTCCATTTGCATTTTTTACACAGTTAATTTTGGTCAGTGATGCACCAATCTCTGCCCAAACTAGCCTGACATGGGCTAGCCAGTCTCTGCCTAGCAAAGCAGGTTTATTTCCAGGCACCACATACAGCTTTAACCCATCTACTGACTGGTCTTTGTAACTGGCATCGCACAGGAGCTCCCCTTTCACTTTTAATTGCTCCTTGCCATAAGTTTGCATCACCATGTTTGAAGATTGTAAGTCTTGCAAGCTCAATAGATATTGAACTGCAGTTGCACCTACCACCGAAAAGGACGCACCAGTGTCCACTTCCATTGATAACTCTTTCCCATTTATTATCATTGGCACATAAATTGGTTTGACCCTGCCACCACAGCACCCCGCTCATCGATCATGTGACTTACATGTGATTGAGGGTGACCGGCTAACTTAGAAAGGGAGCTGTCATTATTTAGGTCGGCCACTGCAATGCTACATAATACACTATTACATGCATCTTCTTCAGCAACCAAGGTTCTTTGGGAAAAACTGTTGACAAGCACTCGAACACCCAGTACATATACTTACGTTGTAGCTATGACCTAGCTAACATGCACACAAACTATTCTTTAAATCAGCTACCTTTATTGTTATTATCTCTGTAAATTCCAGTAACTTACCATGCAACACTGCCATAGGGAATGGCTGTTATTTCATAAATGGAAGACAAGTAAACTGGACCTGATGTGTAAGCTGGTGCATATTGTTCTTCCAGGTGATGAACACGGGGGAGGGGGGGTGCTCTTCAGATTCCTATCTAGAGTAATAGGAAGACACCAAGTTTTCCTATTCAGAGCATTGATTATGTAGCAGCATGAAGTTCTTTTGGAAACTATTGTGTTAAAAAGTTTAACTTTAACACGAGAAAGTGAGCTAAGACATTAACAAAGTGAGCAGAGATATTAAAAATTTACCATACATGTAAGACAGAACAAGCAATCTTAAGCAATAATACAAACTCCTGGCTGTACTTGTTATTAAATTGTTCCACCAACTGCTGATATTGTGGCCAAATGGATCTATGGGTGGAACTGGTGTAGCCAGACCTTTCCCCTTGTCAGATTGGCCTCCGTGCTGCATGCTAATCTCATGAGTGTGTGGATGTACTCAAAGATGTGGACTTCTAGAGTGAATCCACTGTGATTTGCTTTAGTCAAGGCACCTCATAACACTTTTGTTTCTATTTCTAAGATAGAATCTGCCCAGCCTCTGTTTCCTCTCTCAATATCGAGGATCACTGCTGTGTATAGGTCTAATACCGTATCCCACTCTTGGTGCAAAGCTGTGTACATCAGGTTCTTTAAATAATGTAATTTGCTTCTAATTTTGTTTAATCTACTATGCCTCATATCGGAATCCATCGTCTCAATAAAACCTGCGATAAATTAAGGCATATCAAGTTCTTCGTATTTCATACATTTATCAGCATGATTTAATGAAAGCATGGCATGAGGCCATAATTCTCGGCATTTGACCCGATCACTGGTTCTCATAGTATGTCCAGATTTGAGTGCGTGTTTTGATCTACTTTTCCTAGTGCCACCAACCATGCTGCAATCAGAAATACTACTGGAGTCAGACTCAGAGTCAGAACACGTACTATATGAGTCCGTATGGGAACAGCTACTGTCTCTGCTCTTGGAGAATGGCTATGAGAACTTGACGATTGATCACTAATTGATTTCTGGCCAGAAAAACGCGAATATCCCTGTTTCTTTGCACGTCCAGCACCGCTCGTGTCCTTGACCCGACGCCAGCTGTGTCTTTGACCTTTGACCGGTGCCTGACTTCCGTTCTCAAGTTTTTGAGACTTTGAAGCCAAGTTAACAGTATCGGAATATGAGCCAGGTAAATACTGCTGCAACATGGCATCGGCCATTTTCTGTAGGTCCCCGTACTGCCTCAGAAAGTCTATGTCGAAGATAGAGGAATCCTGTGATGGGGCCGCACCGGTCACGTGGTCGCCCGACTTTATGGTGTGAAGCAGATCGCTTTTTGGCATTAGCAGACTGCTTATCCAAGTTGATTTTGTCATGCAAAGCTTTTATGGTCTCTTTTTTTTTGCGTCTTTCAATCAAAGCCTCTTGTCGCTCCAGATCCACAATCATAGGATCCAATGCTTTGTCGTCCATATTGTCAGGATCAACCTCGGAATCATGCTCGGAAACGATTGTGTTTGCCATCTCCAAAAGTAAAGGTACCACCACTGCTTTGCTAGTAATGTTTTGTTTTGGGGGTTCGGATTCTCCAGGTTCACTCAGCAATTCGCTGTCCGTTTGGTCGGTATGTAATTTAAGATAGTCTACTGGGGGCAATCTTCTCAGGCCTGGTCTAGAACCCATCAGCAGTGCGAGACTTGATCCTCGAGAATCATTGCATATTAGTCCAATAAACAGCACCAAAAGTCCGAATCGAACACACGAAATATTGTCCTTAGGCTTGGATCCGATAATATAGACCATCACTGCTCATATTCGGCGACAATTTGACGGATCAAAATGACTAAGAAGAAAAGATTCTCCGCATAAGCCTTAGAGCTGGTGCCAGTTTAACAAAAAATGTCCAAGTGATTCAGACAAAGGGAACTACATCACACCGCGGGAAACTTGAAACAAAGAAACCATGTCAAACTGCGATGAGTGCAAACAATAGTAAACCAGATTTAAGGTTTAAGGACCAGCGGGACATATCGGCACAATTACCACACCAATCGGTTTCGATCGTATATAATCGTAAATCCCTACAAAGAAAAAAGAAGGAAATACTACGTGCATAAGCTGCAGATTGAAGTCAAAGGTCTGATATTCAAATGTATCTTTACCAGCTTGCCTACCAAGGTTTTAGGACCAGGGGGACATGTTCTCACCATTACCACACCAATCAGTTTCGATTGTATATTATCGTAAATCAATACAAGGAAAAATGAAGGAAATACTATGTCCGCAAGCTGCAGATTTAAGTCAAACGTAGGACATTCAAATCTACCTTAGCCAGTTTACGTACCAAGGTTTTAGGACCAGGCGAACATGTTGGCACCATTACCACACCAATCAGTTTCGATCGTATATTATCGTAAATCAATACAAAGAAAAAAGAAGGAAATACGAGGTTCGTAAGCTGCTGATTGAAGTCAAAAGTAGGACATTCAAATCTACCTTAGCCAGTTTACGTACCAAGGTTTTAGGAGCAGGGGAACAAGTCCACACCATTACCACACCAATCGGTTTCGATCGTATATTTTCGTATATTCAACATTGAGAAAAATATATTTTGTCACCTTATTTGAAAAATTACCCCTTTCTCACCACAAATATCTTTTAAAAAATACATGTTTGGGAAATGTTATTTGAATATGCCACAAATTTGGACAGAAAATATGATTAAGGGTGTTTTAAGTCGAAAACACTATTTCTATGGGATTTTATAATGGGTTATCACTGGCAACACAATGTGCCTTTCCCTAAAATACACTTTACTGGTTACTCTAACATTCTCTATTCCATTTCAAAGCAGAGAATCTTAACTATCAAGATCTTTTTTCAGAATTATCAAAACGTGAGTTTAAAGTGTTAAATCAGCTTGCCAAAGTTGGTCAATTTTCAGAGCAAGACACAATTTTATCCTAATTTCACAATAGCGTACATGGCATACAACCCCAAACTAGAAAAGAAAGATTTGCTTGAAAGCAAATCTGTGTGTGTGTGAAAAATTTGCACAATTACAAAAATATGCAGTGTTGCAACACTTACAATTTGAGTCCAACATGAATAAAATTGGATGGAAAGTGACCAAATTATGGCTAGCTGGAACATTCAAAAGACAAAATAACCTTGACTTTTAGACGTCAAATGTGAATGAAAAAAGTGAAGTGTTACAGTATCTACATTGTGAGCCCAACATGATCAAAACTGGATGAAAATTGACAGAGTTATCACAACTTGTGTCCAACATGATCAAAATTGGATAATAATTTGCCGAGTTATGGCTGGATGAAAATTTCAAACGATAAATGACCTTGACCTTTGACCTATGGAGGTCACATATACATCACAAAAATGTGTAGTGTTACAATATATACAATTTGAGCTCAACATGATTAAAATTGGATGAAAGTTGACCGAGTTATGGCAGGATGAATATTTAAAAAGTCCGAATGACCTTCACCTTTGACCTTTAGAGATGACATGTGATTAAAAAACTGTCCAATGTTACAATATCTATAATTTAAGCTTGAATTGGAATTGAATTAAAGTGACTGAGTTATGGCTAGATAAATATTTCAAAGGTCCAAATGACCTTGATCTTTGACCTATACAGATCACATGTAAATTATAAAAATGTGCAGTGTTACAGTAGCTACAATTTGTGTCCAACATAATCAAAATTGGATGATAATTGACCGAGTTATAGCTACATGGAAATTTCATATGGCAAAATGACCTTGACCTTTGACCTCTAGAGGTCACATGTAAATTACAAAAATGTGCAGTGTTACAGTAGCTACAATTTGTGTCCAACATGATCAAAATTGGATGGAAATTGACTGAGTTATGGCAGGATGAATATTTCAAACGTACAAATGACCTTGACCTTCGACCTTTAAAGGTCACATGTAAATTATAAAAATATGCAGTGTTACAATATCTACAATTCAGGTCCAACGTCATCAAAATCAGATAAATACTTTGGAAGTAAGAAGCAATTGAATTTCTTTAATTGCCCTAATTTGCATTATTTTCAAAATCTTGACCATTCAGAACGATATGCAAAACTTCACTGCAGGTGCTATAGCCATGCAAAGTTTGAAGTTTCTAGCTTGCACGGTGTCTGAGTTTTAAGACAACACAAAAATCTGAAAGAATGATAGAAAAGAAAGAAAAAGAAAGAAAGAAAGAAGGAAGGAAGGAAGGGAGGAAGAAAGGAAAGAAAGAAAGAAAGAAAGAAAGAAAGAAAGAAAGAAAGAAAGAAAGAAAGAAAGAAAGAAAGAAAGAAAGAAAGAAAGAAACAATATCGGGTAAAACAATATGTTCGTGTTCACACACAGACATACCTACAATTGTCAAGACACTAACCCCTCTATATATAGCAATATAAAAATATTCTGGGAATTGCATACATCTTCTCAGCTTTCAGAATCAGTAAAGTATATGTTTCTATCTGAAAAATTATTGAAGTTACAAGGCACTATGCATATGCCCCAAATCGGCTTGATTTTGCCATATTCAACAGCATATTTAACATTGAGAAAAATGGATTTTCTGACCTTATTTTTAAAAAATTCCCCCTTATACACCACAAATAACTTTTAAAAAGTACATATTTGGGAAATGTTATTTAAATATGCAAAAAAATTGGAAATAAAATACGATTAAGGGTGTTTTAAGTAGAAAACACTATTTCCAATGGGATTTTAGCATGGGTTATCACTGGCAACTCAATGTGCCTTTCCCCAAAATACACTTTCCGGATTTTCGTTGTATTTACTTATTCTTAAAGATACATTCTGTATACCATTTTAAAGCAGAGAACCTGTTTAATCGGGATCTCTTTTCAAAATGTTCAAAACGTAAGTTTAAACTGTCAAATCAGCTTGCCAAATTTGGTCAAATTTCAGTGCGAGACACCATTTAATCCTATTTTCACAATTGGGTACCTGGCATACAACCCCAAACTACAATTGTCAAGACACTAACCCCTCTATATATAGCAGCATAAAAATATTTTGGAAATTGCATACATGTTCTGAGCTTTCAAAATAAGTAAAGTATATATGTCTCCATCTGAAAAATTAATGAAGTTACAAGCTAGTATAAAATGTTTTATTTTAAAAACAGAAATTCCATTTTCCTGTTTTTTTGGCTTGATTTTCAGAAATTGAGGACCTGTTGTTGCCAATTCAGGAATCTGATACCTATTAAGTCATATCATATATACATATGAAAAATCTACATATTGTTTGAGTGGAAACACTCAGTCTGTACAAAACCATGGAAAGAAAGATCCAACTGAGTGGGTACACTCACTTGGACCTGCTGCACAATGTCATCGATGAGTGGGAACACTCATTCGGTACAAAATATCCAAAATGAGGCCCAGATGAGGGAAACCAATCACTTAGATACACTGCATGAAGGCTTTGGTGAGTGGAAACACTCGGCTAGCAGGCACAAGAAATTCAAAATGGGGCCCATACGAGGGAAAATACTCAGCTGGGCCTGGTGTGGCTGCAGACGGAGAAAGCTTTGGGTTGCTGGTGAGTGGAAAAACTTCCGAATCGTGTGAAAAGGAGGGAAAGCCCTCACTTAAAAGACCAGAGCTGTTTGTTTTAATCCCATTTGGGTGAAACCACTCATACTTTTCAGAGTGCCATGAAAAACTGAGGAAATGAATAAAGGGATATTCTAAAATACATTTTTTTTTAATGTTGAACGTATGACTGGTACCCTCTCATACAAAAACAGATTTCGTGTTTTGCGCCCTACATTTTGAGTTTTAGAAGCGTTCGTCGTAAGCATATCATCAGCTGGTGGGTCTGGACTAGAGGGTTATGGTAAGGCAAAACTTTAAAACATCCATTCCAGTAGATTGCAAGTTCATCAAATCATGATAGTCATCTTCTGCGTCGTGGTAGGATCCATTAGAATGCATGGAAAAATGCCTGAACATTTATGCCAAAGTTGTATACCTTCATGAGTGAAGTTTAACTTCTCACATGGCCCGACACATGGATAAGTCGTCAAAAAAAAACCCGTTTGTTTCCCCTAACCCGACCGACCCATCTCTGAACCCCCGTCCGACCACTGGAAACGTGCTTGCCGGTCGACCTATTGACTTTATCCTCACCGCGACTCGCCGACCCTTGTAAAACTACGTAAAGGGGGCCAAAAAGAAAATGCACAATCTACCGATCGACCGGCCGAAAAAATAAACAAATCCACGACCTATATATATATATATATATATATATATATATATATATATATATATATATATATATATATATATATATATATATATATATATATATATATATATATTTATTTATATATTAAATAGACAATGTTCAGGCCTACATTTCTAATGGGTTGGAATATTTATGTTCGAATGGCTTCATTTTGGCTCCACATGTATTGTAAAGCATTTTGATCGTCGTTTTCTGCCAGATCCGAAGTACCGCCCTGTTTATTTCGCTGTCCAATGAAAATGCTTGGAATCATTGACAGGGCATGTCATCGTCTCGATGTCGTAAAAGTCAAAGTTTAGTCTTTGATATGTTTTCAATGAAATATGTGATATAAAAACATTAAATTGGCTCAGATACCTATTTTCATAATATTTAATTTAAGATAAGTTAATTGTAGCCTCAATATACTTTATTTTTTGATGACGCAAATTGTCAAAAAAAAAGAAAGAAAAAAAACCTACCTACCCACTCAAAGTTTGGAAAAAAACCCTACTGAAATTGGGAATACCTAATAAAAAGAATTAAACCCTACCTACCTTCCCTTAACTCAGGAAAAATAAAGTGAAAACATGCCTACCTACCGACCCCCCAAAATTTCAGTCTGTTAGGGGAAACTAAGATTTTTTTTGTGGGGCCTAACTACAGTACACGCCAAATCTTTCTTCTGTGTGATGCACCCAAGTTTGTTTCGGAATCCTCGACACAGCGCAAACTATACAGGGGCGGATGCAGGATTTCAGGAAAGGGGGGGTCAGTGACTTGAACAAAGCCCAAAATGCGAGTGCGAAAGTGACAAAGGCCACAGCGGGGGGGGGGGGATTAAAAAAAAACAATCAAGATGCTCTGAGATGCATTTTCCTGGCATTTCAGACAGTATTTTAATAGGATAATGTGATATCTCTGAGACACAAAATTCACTACATTTGGCCTCCCTGCTGCTGGGAGGGTTGGATAAGCATACACATTTCACTTCATGGCATTTTATATACGTAATGATAATAGTTCTTACCTTTTTGTCCATCCATAGTTTCTTGGGACCCTATCTGTTCAAGTTTTGGCTTCTTTATAAGAAAACGATCCATATTTAGTGCAAATACCAATTATATTTGGCCCAACATCAATGCAAGCAAACATGTCACTCTGTGGATTAGATCATTACGTGTCAAAGTTAGGTCATGACTCCATGCACAAACATCATTCACATGGGCAAGCGCGGTGGCCGCAGGGTGTATCTGAGCCGAATGACACTCACTGACCCTTGCATTTAAACTTTGACCCAGCCCAGGACACTGGCCGAGAAGTCAAGTGCTACACCCGTTTCCACATCTGCAAGTAGTTTTACATGCAACTGCCTCTCTGAGCTACCTCTGCAGCACTTTCAAAGTAGTAATATTGAAACATGCTGTATGCTAGCTACTGGGTTGTACGATTTCCTGATATCAGTTTGCAACTAAAACTGAACATGTAAGCGTAAATACTTCTTTCTGGTCTTGTTAATCAGTCCCACGTCGTTTATCCCCCCTCTCTCTCTCTCTTTCTCTCTCTCTCTCTCTCTCTCTCTCTCTCTCTCTCTCGGAACAAAAAAAGGAGGGGGGTCTCTCTCTCTCTCTCTCGGAACAAAAAAAGGAGGGGGGGGGGGGGTCAGGACCCTTCTGACTCCCCTCTAAATTTGAGCCTGATATACACTTTTGATCGCCAAAAATTCTGACATAATTGCGTTTGTCTCCTGGAGTTTAAAATACGCTTTTCAGCAAAATTGGCCTTAATTGGGTAAAAGTCATCATGTTCTTTCCATTCAAAAACTATTGGAAAGCCCTTGTCAAAAGATGAGAACACATGAAAGCCCTTTCTTTACAACGAAAAGTCTGTGGTGTCATGCCAAGATTGGAGTTTCGATGTATAATAGTGTAATAGTAAAGAAAGAAAGAAAGAAAGAAGGAAGGAAAGAAAGAAAGAAAGAAAGAAAGAAAGAAAGAAAGAAAGAAAGAAAGAAAGAAAGAAAGAAAGAAAAACAGTATGTCTTTGTCCCAACACAGACATACATATAACAGATAAAAGACCTTGGATGCATAATACAATCGCCTTGGTTCATACACTGTCTGTAAACACTTGAAAGTTCCATTAAAAAAATTATGGACTTTTAAGGCCTGAAATTCACGGCTTGTCTTTTTAATCTTTGGCATATCCCAAATTATCCTATTGCATTAGTTTTAAAATGGACTCCATTTTCTCATTTTTACTCGTTATGCCCCTATCCTAATGGAGGAGGGGCATACAGAAATCGTTTTTTTTTTCATCCAACCGCGTATCCGTGCGTCCCTGTCCGTCCGCCTGTCCGCAATTGTGTCCGGTCTATAATTCGCTGATACCTCAACTTAAATTAATGAAACTTTAAACATAGGTGAATCTTGACATAGGGTTGCATCATGTACCAAAATCAGGTCGCTAAGTCAAGTATCTGAGTCACAGTGACATATTCTTGTAAAATCGTGTCTGGATTATATATAATTCCTTTACTATATGTAACTTAGATTAATGAAACTTTACACAGATGCATCTACACATAAGGGTGTGTTATATACCGACAGTAGGTCACCAGATGAAGTATCTGGGTCACGGTGACAAAATCCTGTAAAACTACATAACACTTCATGGCCGGGCTGTAATTCTGTTGTCCTTAAAGTTAGATTACTAAAACTGTAAACACAGGTGCAACTACGCATAATGGTGGGTCATGAACCAAAAGTAGGTCATCTGATCAAGTATCTGGATCACGGTGACAAATCCTTGTAAAATCGTGTCAGAGCTATAGTTCTTTTATTATTTAATTTAGTTATATGAAACTTGACAAACACACACACACATATCTTGACAAAAAGTGTGTCATGAAATATTATTAGGTCACTAGGTCAAGTATCTTGGTCTCCACTATTTGCGTCAGGGCTACAATTCGCTTGTCCTTCAACTTATGATAATGAAACTATACACACTGCATCTGGATATAAGGGTGTGTGATGTACCAAAAGTAGGTCATTAATTCAAGTATCTGGATCACAGTGACATATTCTTGTAAAATCATATCAGGGCTATAAATCCTTTACTATTAAACTTAGTTTCATGAAACTTCACACATACATGTATCTCGACCTAAAAGTGTGTCATGAAACAAAAGTAGGTCAATAGGTCAAGTATCTGGGTCACGGTGATACATTATGCAAAACTACATTATATTTCATGCCCGGGTTATAATTCAGTTGTCCTTTGACTTAGAGTCATGAAACTTTAGACACATGTGTATCTGGACACAAGAGTGTGTCATACATAAAAGTAGGTCAAGTATCTGGGTCACAATGATAGCCTATTCTTATTGATTACAGTCATTCTAAAATGAGACCTGTAAATAGCAAGGTTATAAATGAGGCGAGGGGGGCATGGATCTAGCAATCTCTGATTGCCTTTAAAATATATTTATGTAAGATGTTCTGCTGCTTCGCACATAACCTATTCACTAAAGTCAATAATACTGAGCAAAATAATCAACTAAAGATTTAAATGATGGACTCATGAAATTAAGACCGGGACTTCTGCAAAAATACTTTAAACTCCAGACCTAGCCTTCGGTTGTAGGATCATAGATTAAAGAAAGAAATAAAAGATATAGCAGCAGTTTTACCTGCACCCGATCCCCATCCGCTATATTGCACAGACTGGACTATGAATCGCATCATTCCTTTCCATACGAATCACTACCGTTAGGTTTATTTTGAAGTATGCTAGATATTCTAGCTTGTATTATTCAACTCAAAATTTCTCATATTTGAGTATTTTTAGTAGTTTTTATGAAGGATTTTTTTCTTGGTCCACCAAAAATTATAGGTATAGGGGTTTGGTCAAAGCCAATAGCAGGAGCAACTCATATTGAAGTTATTGTGAATGACAAAAAGGGTTCATTTTAGAGGTCTCACTAGCTCAGACAGACTGTAAATGTAAACAGAAGTTTGATTATAAAAAGTCGGTTGCAATAGGGGAGTGGTCTCTTCATGGGGGATTTTAAATGAACATTCTACTGTTTTAGTATGTACATTTATATACATGCTGAATAACAGTCCTTGAGAAACAAATGAATACAATATATATTATTTTGGTTTGAATATTGCACCCGTTTTAAATTCATACAGAGTAAGTCACCAAAACTAGAAAATATTTGGAAATTGACAAAATTATTCAAAAGAGGAGCTCATTTACAGTAAAAACAATATGTTAAATTGTCAGTGTTACATACTTATTGTTTATCCTTTGGCACAATTCAAGGTGAGAGATGTCAGGGTTGAATGTAGTGTAGGCAATGTATCCCCTTGTCATGCTAGTAATTTCATATTACCTGCATGGACATCATAACAAGTTACTAATTGGATGCCTTTCAATATGACTTACACAAACCAAGGTTTTAATGATAGCCTTCTTTATGTATACAAGGCCACTTCATTTTTTTAATTACAAAAATTGTGATTTTTTTCTTCCTTTGTTTTAAAAATAAGCACACAGACCTATAGAAAAGTCATTTAACATCTCGTTAATTTACACTTTTCTCAGGTATAAGCAGCTCTTAGCTGTTTCTTCCTAATACACAAGCTTTAGAATACAAGGCTTAATAATTTATCCAAATTACATAACTTGACAGAGCCAAACCAAACGAACATTCTTCTCAATCTACATTATCTCTGACTTTTCAGGGTCCTCCTATTTTCAAATTTTGGTCATCTACCCCGTAAACCAGGCATTTCCCTGGTTACAGCTAGTAGTTTGCATGACTTTTTGGAGATTTCAATGTTAAGGGTAAAAGTGTTGGTTGTATTTTAATTTAAGACAATGCTCAATGCAAATGTTCAGAATTAATAATTTAACGAATACATTTTTATTTAATGAAATACATTAAAATCTTTATAGCCATCAGATAAAAAACTGCAACTGATCCAATACTTCAGTTTCTCTCTCTACCCTCCTCGGCTACAGACTGTCAGAAGGGGCAATGATAGGAATACATTATGATTCTCATTTTGTCCAAATGTTGATTCAAATGTAAGGTCAAACATTGTATTTTCTCAGCGTAAGCACTACATTATTTTAATTGGCAACAGTCAACGTCGCATGAAAGATAAAGGAATGAAATTTACATGTTTGCATATATGCAGTGACAGAATCTAAAATATGTGCACTTGGTAATGTATATGAGCTGCCGGCTAGTCAGTATTACACAAGGGTTGCCATCACTGACTTAAAATTTTGATAATTCATTATTTATGGCTGAAGATTGAGGCGTTAATATGGAAATTGGTGGTATAAATGTTTAGATATTTTCCACCACCCCCCCTTCCAGAAAATGTAGCTTTGTCAACAGCACAAAATTTGACCAGGTTGACATAAACACTTGCAATCGACATGTAGACTAGCTGAGAATATCTTAATATTTCATATTGAGGAGAAATATTTTTTTAGAAATATGCAGCCCTGTATGCATGTGGTCAAACTCTGTATGAGTTGGCTGGAGGTGGGGAGTGAGGTTCATGTTCATACCATACCAAATATCAACAAAAACAAAACAAAACAAAACAAACAAAAAAAAAAGACCTGAAACAAGAGCCTGTTTTTCAAAAAGCATTCTCCTTTATTACAGTATAATAAAAAATGTTGATGTGGCATTGTGGCGTGGCAGTGTGGCATTGTGGCACTAAGGCAGTGTGGTAGTGTTGCGTTATTATGATGTGACCATGGCTCACTCATGATTAACTTCAAAAAATTTTCATGTACTTCACGCGAACACACAACTGACAAAGAGTTATGATATTATCAAGCTCCCATAAAAAAGCCACTGGTGTCTGGATTGAGATTTTGTGTGATAAACACAAACACAAGTGCCCCCCCTCCCGTAGCCAGCTGCAATTCACAGGCCACCTTTAAATTGGTAAGGGTGATTAGGATCAGTATACTGCACAGAATGGGTGGCCGAATGGGCTGCCGAACTAGCGATGGGGTCCCCAGCAGAATATACCGAGTCAGTGATCCTGGCTATTTTATCAGAGGATTGTTGTAAAACTACTCATCTATCTGCCCCAATCCCCTGTCATCCCATGCCACTTCCTTGCCCAGCCTGGCCTGACAAGGCACTTGTTATAAACGTGCAAAGCGAAATTAGGGTAACAGCCACCTTAGTAACTTTTGACTAGTGGTTGCTCTCAGCCGAGAAGTATATGTAGGTTAATGTGATGGATCCGAGTCGTGTTATCAATCCTCTCGGGTTCGCACGGACAGGAAGCGTGTGTATTGGGGAAGGGGAGGGGGGGGGTTAATGGGAACCGCAAGTTTTTCATGATCCTTTCTATGCATCTTAAAAACTGAACAGTGACTGTATTATCAACCATTTCCAATTTGCTACAGTGGAACAAAGTAAATGTACCTGCTATATGTGACGGTGCTATGAGCAGCCACATTGCTGTTGCTTTGTTTGCTGTTTGCCTTGAACATCAACTCGATATCATCCCGGCTGAAATTTCGCAGTGTGGCAAAGTTTCTCAAGTTAATCGCGAAATGAACCCGAGATACTTGTCCAGTGTGGCAAGGGTAGCATGAACATATCATAACGGAACACTGCCACAGTGCCACACCACAACAGCCACGTTTTCTGTTATACCCTTTATTACACAGGAGACTGATTACGCTACAAACAAAAATAAAATTTTCTCCATAGTACTGAACACATAACACTTTGATCATGCTAAAAAGGCTGGTTTACATACAAGGACCACAAATGAAATGCCCCCATTCCCCATCACCATATTAGTACTGAGTAGCAGCCTGTACCCGTTTTCATATATACATAATATACAGGGTGCCTTGGCTCAAATCAATGCCTTACCAAGAATACAGGCAGAGGTTTGCTTATATTTTACTCCATTTAGAACCACCTTTCTGATGATTTTTTCATTGTGCTTCATGTCTGCACTCAATTGACTAGTTATATTTATAAATGCAGTGAGTTTATGGGGGTTTCTCACCACATTGTTGTGTGTGTATAATATATGTTAATAAATAGAAATTTACTTAGACATTCTATTCATCTATAGCTGTGTTCAAGATCTGTCGGATCTCACAGTATCCAAATTCTACAAATCTGAGATGCTGGTTATACATGTAACTTTTTCTGCATACAACATAAATCTGGACAGTGCTCTAGCTGTGGTCACCAGTGAACTTATGTGTAGCCCTGTGACCTGGGAACGAAATGTTACACATCTGTATATAATGTGTCAGGGAGCCCGCAACGCATGAATGTTGAGGTTACTGCAAACATGTGTGCGAAGAAAACGTGTCTTGATTGACAAGGGTGCTGTTTTATTGCCATGCTATAATAAGACTAAACTCTCAATTAGTGCTCAGTAGGGTCTTGTTTAATGTGGAAGCTGTGAAGCTAGTGCGCAGTGAGACTGGCAACTTTGGATCGCAATTACCCATTTAATTTTTTCACAAGTACATTAGACCTATATATTTTCTGATTACTACATATCCATATATTTGTATCCATAGAGATTTTTTTGCAGGATTGGGATTTTTGGAGATTTTATAGCATTCTTTCTGACTTGGTAGGATTTTCACATTTTTCGCGCAGAAGTCACACATTTTTTTTTCAGTTTAAATCAGAAGAAATTTAAAATACATATCAATGTCCAGGATCGAATTCAATGGTTAGTCCTGAAATAGCATAAGTAAAAAGTTGTAGAATTTTTAATGTAGTCCTGACAGGTTGTTCATTTTCCTTCTATAAATTGCTCCAAAAGTCACGGGAGGGTTTGTCAGAAAAAAAATCCTTGAGAACCGTTCCTGGATATGATATTTTTCTTTTAATGTCCGTTGATTTTAATGTGATAGGGCAATTTGTACGTTTGTGAGGCGAGATACAAATTGCAGAGGTTGAGCGAAAAACAGTTCCGAGAAAATTGCATTAAAAGAAAAAGTTGCCAATTCTTACGCATTTATGGCTGTAATATGACACATACTCATTTCTTCTGTCCTGTGTTTTAATTATTGTGTGAAATAAACTTGTAGCTTTACTTCTGTGATGTTGTCATTTAACAAAAGTATATTTTGTGGCTTAAATCTCGACTTTTTTTAATTTGGGAACCCCACACTCGGCTTGTTTGGGTGTGGGTTCACATGCGGCTTTCTATTTTGGGGGACCAGTAAGTGGATTGTGCTAATTTGTTTTTACATCAATAGAGAATTTCAAAGTAATCAGAACAATGGTAGTGATTAGTCTGAACTGGCCCATTCTTCTCTCCACGGCTAATGGTTTTCTGTGAGTGACCCTTGTCAATAGCTCAATTGGTATCCAGGGTTCATGGACTAATGACTGTGCAAACAATGACATGGCTCATTATCATGCCCATGCAAACAAAGCCATGTGTCCGGCACTGTTTTAACTTTTCATTGTCAACAAAAGTTTTGAGATCAGTTACCTCATATAAATTTTATATTCACACATCTGAGTTTTGGGGAGCATGTAGTTTAAGTATCAGACTATCCAAATATATGAAAAAGTGATTTGAGATTTTTCAAAGGTGCGGCTTCAGACCTTCCACCTTAAGTGGCAGAATCTTGCAAAGGAAGGGGAAATTCAGGGCTAGTCGTATGACTGTGTGGTGTGATGTTGTCTGATTGCAATGTGGGCGGATGTCACTTTCACCTGACTTGGTCAAATTACCATTACAATGCACACACACACACACACACACACACACACACATGTGAATCAACGTTCCATGTCGATAACATGACATTCCCCCCATGTTGATAATTAATGGGAGCCACTGGCTGACAACGACTTCAGAGCAAGAACAGCTTTACACCATGCATGTGAGTATGTGAACTAGATGGGGTGGGGGGGAGGGAGGGTGGAAACCCACGCAGTTCCAAGAGGATCTGTGCTGCATCTGAAAGTTTTATCCATTTGTCAAGGAATATTTTCACAAATACTGATGTGCATGCACGTATTGTGCTCTGTGTCATTTGAAATGAATTGTAACAAGAATAATTATGCTACCAAAGCAAATAGCCTAATGTAGCTGATGCACTGAGAGTTTCAGTTGTTTGGATGCTGTTCATACATGAAGCTTGAGTATATATGGGCGGGGGGGGTTAAGGGGGGAGGGATATCCCGTCAAAATAGTAGAGAAAATAAGTTTGCCCTAATACAGAGTACAGAAAATAAGAGTATTCCGAAATACTGACCAGCACGAAAAATAAGAGGGCGTCAGTATGTTGGTACACGCACTCAAAAATAATATGCCCCAGTGCGGCAGTGCAGAAATACCCTTACCTTCCACCCCCCCCCCTACCTTCCAATATATTAATGCAGTTTATTCTTGAATTCACAAAGTGCTAAAAATACCAATAATTTTAAACTGGGATCTTCATCAGATTGAAACTACTTTGTACCATTGAGTATGTTTCATCATTAGCGTGCAGACCAAACATCAAATTTTTGGTGTATCAAATGGATATTTTCAGCGATCTTCATTCATTCATTTTGCCGCCAACAATTCTGCACTCACTGGTTGAGCGTCTTCACTCATGAAGGGCTACTATTTAGACCAAGCACACATTCAAAGGAGTATTTTCACGCCTTGAGATGTGTTGTCCGAGTTTTTTTTTTTTTTTTTTTTTTTTTTATAATTTTTGCTTTTGTTTGCTTGTTCAGTTTTTTTTTGGGGGGGGGGTGGTGCTTTATTTTGCCAACAGACTCAAAAGTGTTCTAAAGTCATTTAATTCA
Organism: Hermodice carunculata; assembly: GCA_964020975.1. NCBI lineage: Eukaryota > Metazoa > Annelida > Polychaeta > Eunicida > Amphinomidae > Hermodice > Hermodice carunculata. The sequence continues at coordinate 110,638,716 of OZ026614.1, read as the reverse complement.
TATGGATGATAAACAACATGTTTGAATCATTTGAGTGTTATTACTCAACAAGGCAGGATTTAGTACAGAGCTGTATTTTAAATTCTGAGTGTTTTTCCTCGTTTGGAACTAAGTTGGGATTATAGTAGTGCCAACTTAGTGTTTCCACTCATCCGAGGTATTAATATAGATATAGACCAGGTCTTAGTGAGTGTTTTCTCTCATGTGGATCTCGTTCTGGATTTCTTGTGCGAGTTGGGTTGAGTGTTTCCACTCAGTTGGGTCTGTTTACGGGGTTTTGTATAGATTGAGTGTGTCCGCTCAAGCAAAATTGTAGATATGTGGACCTGCCAGGTTTTGAAATCCAGAAATGGTGACAAAAATTCACCAATTTCTGTAAATCAAGCCAAAAAAACAAAAAACAAAAAAACAAAAACAAAAAAAAAAAAAACAAAGAAAAAAAACAGAAAAAAAAATTTCTGGTTTTAAAATAAACTGTTCCATACTCTTCATGGTTTTCATGGTAATCTCTAACAACTCTGCCTCTGTATGGCTGGGCATTATCATTCTGTTTTCGCCCATTGTTGTATGTGGGGCAAAAGCCTGACTTCTGAGTGACACAGACATTCTGCCATCGGTCAGTATTCCAGGATCTGTGTTGTCGCCGCCAGTCCATCCGTGCTTGCCTGCTGCGGTCTGTAATCACTGGAAATACAGCTGGGCGACATGAAACCTTGCCTGCAGAACGCCATCACCGCCGCACTGTTTCACAACTGACATTGATTGCGCCCTTTAGCCTGCCGAAGGTGCAGACGACCCTCTCTAAATGTGGAAAATGTCTGATTTCTTCAGAAAGTCCCCAAGGATTGTGTCATCCTCCTCATCGATAACCATAGGTCCGCTACATCTCTTCCAGTCCTTTTATGTCTCGTTTCTTCTTGCTTCTTCAGCGGTCTGCAAACCACGGACGTGTGGACATCAAATGCATGAGCGGCCCGTGTCTGCGTCTAACCTGCTTGGGTGCATAGAGCCACGATCTCCGATTTCTGTCCCTCAGACAAATGGCTTCGATAAGCCATGTTTGGAATATGTGGCTTCTGACAAATTTTCTACCATACTCCATAACTTATAAAGCCAACTGTGGGAGAGATCAAGGACAGTCCCATGTACAGAAATGTGGTCAACACACTCTGGTGACAAGGAGGCAGATTTGAGACTGCTTATTACCTCATGCAGTGGGTTCATTTTTAAGTTTTATGTCCTTAAGTGCTGTGTTGCTTGACTTTTATGCCGTTAAGTATATATACTTTTGGTTGCATATATTATAAACCCCCCAAGATCGTCCCATTACTATCCTTATTTACAAACCATTGTGCGCGGATTCCATAATTTTCAAAGTGGTAGCCAAACCGCGTGGGTTATTCCCGATTGGATATTCTGAAGGGGTAGTATTTCCCTGCGTTAAGAAGTTATGATGATTTGCAAATTTGTTTTTATCATGACGCTAGATCACGCAGACAAAATAAATACAACAGTATCATTTTTCTCAGATGTTGTCAAAAGAGAGGTTCATTAATTGTGATAATATTTGTACTAGCTGGGGAAGATATATTTTTCCCTCTCTGTTGTGTTTATGTATGTATGTATGTATGTATGTATGTATGTATGTATGTATGTATGTATGTATGTATGTATGTATGTATGCATGTATGTATGTATGAATGTATGTATGTATTCTTGCTTTCACTGTGCAGTTGATGTGTTATAACGTACTTGTAACCTCGTCTGATTGCATGCCCGGCAAAAATGTCATGATGTTTTTGATACAGCCAAGAAGGTTCATTCATAATCATTTAACTTTATGACCTCCTAAACTGGGAATTTCCGTTTCATGTTTTCTATAATGTGCACCACAAGGGTGCCAAAATGCACTCTAATGAACGCTATTGGAGCAAACCAATACAATCAGCAGAACCAATTATGCACGAATTTTCAAAACAACTCACCCTTGTCATTTGATCTATAACGGTTAGTATATAGACATGTTTATAACTACAAACAATGACGATTAAGCCTCGACATGGTGTTCCAAATGTTACATTTCGGCTTCAACATATACCCATAGAGACATTCTGAAGCGTGATATTCGACATGTGCAGGTCTTGTGTGTCCTTGATTGATTGTCGCTCAGCAAGTGCGATAAATATGCAAATATTTGGTAACATTATACAATGTTATCGCCTTCACGACTGTATTCTTTCGTATTTAATAATACCAGCCTTGATTTTTAATCACACGAAGAAATTATTCTTACGTGTGCTCATGTACTCACAAGTTAAATGTGGTAATGATCACATTAACTTGAAACTTTGATTTTTGTTAAATAACGTGATTATACCGCCATGGCCAATGGATGCAATTGAATTTCCCGCCCGAATTCGCCGGTGTAAGACAAGAGGTTATCTGCCGAATAGTTTTCACAATAATGAAATATGTGCGGTGTCAAGGAGGTTATCAGAAGTAAACAACACCACACTTACAATATTGATTCCCAGGATATGTTGAACTATTCTAATGACTCAATTTACAATAACAACCCTTGAATGTGCTGTCTTTACATAAACATTGATATTTATTGACTGAGTCCACTTTATCGTAGACTTTGCGCTTTCTGTTCCTATTGCGCAGCCACCAGCCAGTAGCAATATAGAGTATCAGTATATTATCTAGATCACACATGGCAAGTTAACTCTTTCACTGCCATGTTTTAACTGAGTCAACAGCTTTCCGCCATATGCTTTTGATGCTACAGTGCCCAAAGCGCACCGAGGAAAGCTGTTGATCTGGTCCATTCTTATGTTCTCTCACGATCTCCTCGACTGTTGGCCTGATACTACTTTAGATCAAACGTCGGCACAGAAAGAATGGCAAACTGCTATCGTTATGTTGATTTTACAACGCGTCGACCTTTGTGGAAAGTGGCAACCAAAGAGTCACTGTCACCACGACGGCTGACTCGGCGCTTCCCGGTCAACGTTTGCCAAACAAGGGATCCCTGCTGCAGATCGATGATTTTTCGACTGGTTAATTAGGTTTCGAGAAAAGCTCCAACCTTTTGGCGACACAGTGAGCAATGGTCTGGACCTGAACTGAATACTGCTAATTAGAGACTTTGAAGTGCGTGTACTGGTATATGTGACTGACCAGGATTTCTTTGATAATTCAAGCCTCTTGTATTTGAAGGACTCAAAGCTACTTATACTTACAGTCGTGCGTTGTTACGTGAAAGGGTTGTGGCGTGTGTTTCAATGGGACATTTGTTGCTCTGAACTCATTTCAGTGATCAGAGGCGGCTGTCGACGAAAGGTTGTGCCAAAGCTTCTCTTGAACCTTGGAGTATATATACAGGCGGGTCCGGTCTCTAATACATTGTTTTCAATACTAGGTCGTATTTTACGAAAGATTACATGGTGAATAACATATTGCTTATTTCAAATCCCCGAACAAATCCAATATTTCCAATGCACGAACAGTCTTTATTTAAAGCAATTATGCTCACTGAAGTGAGAAAATTTCTACAATAGTCGAAGTCCTTAGGGATCACCACCCAACCTCTGTTTGGCGACAATATGGCTAAACATTCCACGGACTAGCACAGGTATGGTTATTTTTCCTTTGATTCGAGTCGACATTGGATACATCTGATACATATTTTATAAGTCTGTCTTCATATTTTTATATTCTGTTGTATATATAGAGTTGGACGGATTCACACGTGTATGCATACATTCATATATACATATACATGTGTGTAAGGATATGTTGCTATGTATATGAAATAGATCATATAGTCACGTCAGGGAGTTGGGAGTTTCATATGCACGCGTATGCTGCACTTTATATATATATATATATATATATATATATAATATTCCGAAGAACTGGGGGACAAAATTATAATTATACATACACACACACACACTCACACACACACACACACACACACACACACACATATATATATATATATATATATATATATATATATATATATATATATATATATATATATATATATATATATATATATATATATATATATATATATATATATATATAATAGATTATAGCATGCTTTGTTGACGATATGAAGTATATCAATGAGCACTGGATGTCATATAGCAGAACGAGGGAGCGAAGTGAATGAGTTCTGCCTATTTGGTATCCAGTGCGAGTTGATTACTTCATATCGTGTAAAAAGCATGCTATAAAATTTTTATCTCATGTTTAGGTCGATATGTACATTTCAATACACAAAGCAAAAATAAGAACGACATTTGCAGAAAGTTTTACTCCTCATCAACACAATTACCGATGAAACCGGAAGAGTACCGATACCACCGGAACAGTGCCGATACCACCGGATGAGTACCAATACATCATACCGCGGCACTGTAGCTTTTAGGCCTATGATACGGTGTTTATACAAGCATGTTATAGTACTAAAATTGACCCAAACATGAGAGAAATATAAGAGCCTGACCGAGTATGCATTTTGAAACCTAACCGGCTACTCGGTACTGGGTACACATTACCGATCCGGAACCGGGCACCGTTCGGGTTCGGTGTATGCAATTCAAACATGAAAACGTTCGACAGGGTTAATAGCTGCTACCCTTTTGCACAGGGGCATTACTATTGTTAATATGATTAAGGTGAATAATGCAACCCCTGTGACACACGTAATTGCAAACTATCGTTTGTTGCATTGTAAAAAGTGCATAGGCTACAAGTACGAAAAGTAACCTCAGTGACCTTTTCATTTAATTTTATTGCCAACATTGACAGTGATAACAGGAGCCGAACGTTTAGCGCCTGAAAAAGCCGAACCCGAGGAGGGCTTCAATCCTGAAACCCGGTAAGCTCGGGTTCGGTTGTTCGGGTTGGGTCAGGCTCTAATATAATAATATAAGAACACACATATGCACACGCACAGACACACAGACATTCAACACACACATATATATATGTATATATATATATATATATATATATATATATATATATATATATATATATATATATATATATATATATATGTGTGTGTGTGTGTGTGTGTGTGTGTGTGTGTGTGTGTGTGTGTGTGTGTGTGTGTGTGTGTGAATGAACGTCTCTAACGCACGTGGTTCCAAAAATATGTGAAAGTTTGAATTTAGTCACTCAATTTGAGGCTGAAGAGGCTTTTAATGTGCTGATAGGCGCATGTTTTTCACTGATGTTACGATTCTTGTGTTGATTGCCCACATGAAATAGTATTTAAAAGTCTGTGCTCTGGATTGTAAATGGAAAACAAAATGGTGTAAAACCTTTGGTCGGATTTAACATAGCTCTCGAAAATTGGATCAGGACTCTGATATGCTGATTGTTAGATTTATCATATGTCAGTGCAAATGCTGAGAATATGTTTCAGTGTGTATAAATAATATGTTTTAAGAGTGGCACTGTACCGGTATATTATTTTATTTGGTGACCGCCCCCTGTTACTGTGTCAATTATAAACAAAATTTAAGTTTAATTCATGTTTTTAAATCCTGTTTCGCTGTTTGTAGAGTGTGTCAATATATGACTGTCAAGGCTATATTTTAAATGCAAGATAAGGGACGAATGGCCAGCTTTTATCACTTCCATGCATGAAGATGTGATAAAATGCAAGATATCTTAGCTGCCATGTTTCCAAACTACAAACACAAACGTACAATGCACGTCTTGACTGAATGGATATGACATTCTCAAAACGTTCATGTATGTTCATCGACACTGTTCGTGCCATTGTAGATTGATTTGAATTTGTGTGACTATTTCGTGCCAGCCATAAAAATACAATAAACAATCTATAAGATCCATGGAATAAATGAACTGAAGGTACTGACAAATAAAACACCATGAAGTAAAACCAATACACTATTATAGGACTCATACACCTCATGAAAATAAAAAGTTACAAACAATAATATATCATATCTGGCTCAAATCGGGTTAGAAAATAGAACATGACACAAATGAAAAATACATACACAAACTCAGGTTTAAATTTGATGAATAATATATACTTTGTCAAAACAATTTCGGTTTCACCAGCAGCAGGATAACGCAAGAGAGCCGAAATGACTGGCTTATTTCCATAGGGGTCCTTGGTTTTAAAAAAAATACGCGCAAAAAGTTTACAAACTCATAATCTGCAGATGTGTAATGCTAAAATTTTGTATACAGTAGTGCCTCTTCAGAAAAACCCCTCGTTTGCGAGACCACCTGCCTTTGTTACCATTTCCACTGTGCAGAATCTCTTAATTCACTTCCTTTGGGAGACCACCTGTACAACCTGACCAGTGACCACCCGAAATGATATCATGAGATCCCCCCCCCTCCAGAGAGTCCCCATTCCAGATAAGTTAAAACCCCACCTATTTTGCAAGATTTATACAATAATCTGTCACATCAGTATACAAATTCAAAATATGTTTTTAACAGCAATGAATAAGAAAACGCATGACTGCAAGATGGAATGGGGTCTCCTAAGTGTATACCAGACATGTCTGAATGTAAATTATGGATGGGAATTCAAAGTAGTGCTTAATTGTTGCACAAGTGGCGCAAATCAAACCTCTTTTGACAGACAATCTGCTTTATGTGACCACTTTTTGGATGGCAGTATGGGTGGTCTCTCAAAGGAGGGAATACTGTAATGTAAAGCATAAATTATGAAAAGACCAAGCAGGTCTAAATGACATGGATTGGCACCCTCATCCATGTTACAATTTAAATCCAAAAATGTACATATTCTCCGCTGCTGTGGTCTCGTCAAAAGGAAAATTCTTTATGTTTACTTTTTGAAAGATTCGTGTCTCCCATGTGGCTTCCATGAAGCCATTCTGACAAATATTCGTCATACCGCCTGTTTTGGTATGCAGATCTAAAACATCATCCACTGCAGTCAATATCAGGCAAACCAATCAGCACAGTTGACCTTTCCAACCAATATTAACTTGGCACCTACTAAACACTTCATTCCAACCAACCTGTTGTGCCAAATTGTAAATTTCTATCTGTTTTTTTTCTCTATTTTTGTTCTTTCTTTTGTGTTTGCATGTAGATGAGTGCGCTCGTTACAGTATGACCTACTCAAAGTTACTCATTGTCTTTTTTTTTTCAGTTGGCTTGGTGTGAGATATATGACATGATCAGCTATCGACATTGTTAGTTTGTAACCAGACATGAATGTCTTGTTCGGCCCATCAAACCATGCACTTGTGATATTTGACTTTTTGTAGGTATACTGTACGTCATGCAGGCAGAACTTTCCGCGGTCTTACACACACTAAAATGCTATTTTACACAAGGTACCATTCAATATTTAATACTGAATGGTACCTTGTGTAAAATAGCATTTTTTATTTAACAAATATTGCGTTTGTATGTTTCATTGTTGCTGTATAATTTTCATCCATTTCAATAATTGTTGTGTCTGCAGGTAACGTCACACATGTAGGAACCGTTTGTGTATACAGTCAATGGGGGTTTAAATTAAGAGCATTGAATGGTTTTCAGTTGCAGGATTACTTTTGAACGTAACACACACACACACACACATATATATATATATACATATATATATGTGTGTGTGTGTGTGTGTGTGTGTGTGTGTGTGTGTGTCTTCTTTAATTTTCATTGCTGTAAACATGTAAATAAATGTACTACAGGGTATTTATTTTACTGTTGTGCCGCTCGTTGTTACAACTGCAGGGCAAAATAAAGACTATTGCCTTTTAATTGGATTTGACATCGTTTCTGAAAAGCGTTTGAGCTGTAATACAATTGTGGACTTGAATGTTTCATTTATCATTTTATTTCTCTTGAAAGTAATCAAACAGTCTTGATAGAGGCTTGGTCTGTAGACCAATTTTTTCTCAAACAAAATATTTTTATTTTAAGCATGATAAACTGGACACGACTTGAACCGTGGAACTTGACTTTTATCATGTTCCGTTTACTGTAGCTATAGTAGCTTTCTAAATAATCCATTCGCTGTTCAATTACTGCACTATCAGCCGAAAACAAGTCCTATATACACACATATATATCTGTGTTGCTTTCTTAAAGTTCGTGTTTGGATGCTGAGTAAATTTTGACATCACTGAGACGATCAATTTTAATATGTACGATAAGAAAACAGGTGTATATGTATAATTATATGTATGTGTTCGTTTGTGTATGTCTGTACGTCTGTTCATGTGTAAACAGAATTATGGAAATTCAATGTTGAGTCATTATCCATACCTTCGTACATACATACCTTCATAGTCAGATAAGCCTTAATGAAAGAAATTAATCATGCATCATTCTGAAAATCAAGGACAATTATGATCTGAATTTCTGTGCATGCAAATTGTATATGCTCTTAGGTTTATCTGGCTAAGCTGATGCTTACAAGTGTGGCTATTTGAACTTCCGAAGCAAAAAAATCTCATACGCCTCATAATTTAATTCTATGCGATGAGGTGGCATCAGAGTATTATTTTTTTTTTCATTACTTGTCAACATCAAATATTTGTAAACGTCACTGTGCGTGAAGTGTTGAGATGATCACCGCCATTCCCAGGACGGTTTATTATGTCCCATAAAATTTTCTGTCAGTGCTCGTATTTGAGTCCTGCACACATCACATGTAAGCTAACAAATGTGAGCATTCAGAACATTTATGCAGTATACCAGAACTTTAAAGTCAATAATCAAAGTTGCTTACTATAGGTAAATATGGCATTCTTCCTGCGAGCCAACTACCGTCAATGACGTTCGGTTTTGCCTGTATAAGATTTCAATGACAAAATGTACGGCTTAAAAGCATCGTTAGGTTGCGTCGTGCTTGTTTAAACATTGGATTGTGTTTTTCTATTTAAGCACTTGCTTTGTGGCATTTGTGAGAAATCAGATAATCTTAAGTGTCCCTCCCTGATTAAGTTATTGATATTTCGCTGGCCTGTTTAAAAGCACTTACAATTTAATTTATTCTCAAAACTGGTACACATGGCATTTGTTCAAAACAAGTATATACCTTTCAAATTTCGTTTGTGGCTGAATTGATTCTATTTAACCTTGTGTACCTAGAGTCACAGTAATTTACCACCAGGACAATGGGTTAACCCCTTCGTACTTTATAGGGCAGCTTTTCTCGATGCGCTATGGACGTTGCCTGCAAAATAGACCAAGCTTCGTATTGTCTCTACTGCATCGGTGGAGTTGAGACTACAGGCAAGTCTGGGCGCCGACATCCGAGGAAAAAAGAAAAGGAAAAAAGAAAGAAGAAAAATAAAACTTTTGTGGGTGGTACATTATACTCTTTGGTCGTCCATGATATTTCAGATATTTCTATCAAGCCTAGACTTTTTATAATGTAGTCGTGTCAAGGAAGGATACCTCCTTCACCAATAGGCGTGTCAAGGTAGAGATGTTTCATCTACCGATAGGCAAGGAAGGATGCTTTCTTCACCAATAGACGTACCGAGGAAGGATTACTCTTTCACTGGTGTACCTAGTGTAGCATGTATAAGGTCATTTGAGTAGAGATTGGTTGTCTTTCGAGCCGGCCTTCCATGATGATTGCACATAATATCTCTCGTTTTCTTGTTCTGTACGATCATACAAGGACTAGATACCTTCTCGGTCACTCTTAAACACTAAAATAATTATTTTTGTGCTTACAAGATCACTGTATTTAAGAATTGACGAATGCAGTCTGCTGTTGTTATCATAGAAGTGAAATGGCTATATTTTTTTTCCAAATCAGAATATTGATGATAAATTTTGATGTCTCAAAAAAGTTCTTGAAAATATAAGAAAACAGAATAGATCATAATTTATTTGCCTCAGTTTGGCCAAGTTTGTATTAGTCAGCATACTTGGTAATAAATAAAATTGTATACTGGGGGTGGCAATGCCTGTCAAAACACTGGGCTGTCTGAATACTCATCAGAGAGCGCAGGAATTCAGGAATGAATGGCATTGTTTGTGTTGCTTAGAATTCTAAAACAGTATTAATCCCGGTAATCAATCCTGCTTTCTCCTATTCTGCCTGATCCGGATGGTCTTGCAAAAATACGAATGTCGCAGCATCCCCAGTCTTATTGCTGAAAATCCAAGCTACTCTGGCAAAAACAAAATAAATCACAGAAAATCACGCACAGAGGGAAACAAACAGATAAAAAGGACGAAACACAGGAAGCCTTAAGGGAGCCTTTGGAAAAAGTTTAATACCCTACAGTGAGGTCAGGGAACCAAACCAATGTGTCAGGCAGACTACACGCAGGATCATCGGGATCTGGAGATGTGTTCCAGGAGCAGAAGTATAGAAGTTAAAATGGCAGTTGAGCTGATGCAATTATGCAAAGCTCCAGGACCAGATGATGATATCTTGACAGAATTCATAAAGAGAGGGCCAGAGGAAATTGAAGATAGTTTACAGTTGCTTTTCAATAGGGTTATTGAGAAAAGACAAGTATCAAAGGGATGGAATAGACTCAGGATTTCATGTATTCCAAGAAGGGCCCAGGAGGCTAATCGGACCAGTGTAGGGGCATCGCCATTTCGTCAAATGTGGGCAAAATATTCAGTAGGATAATGTAGCAGAGACAAAGTAGAACAGTGAAAATGCTTGGTCTTCTGGGGGAAATTCAGAATGGATTCAGACCAGGTAGAAGGGTAGGTGACCACATCTTCACATTGACCCAGGTGTTAGAATTGGCAAGACAAAAGCAGAAGATATTCTTCATGGGTTTCTTTGATGTGAGGAAAGCTTATGACAGGGTATGGAGAGATGCCCTGTGGGGAAAACTAAGTGGATTAGGAATTGGTGGAAATTTTCTAGAAATTCTGAAAGCGTTGTGTAAAGATATAGAATGTACACTTTTGTTAGGAAAGGTAGAAGTAGAGAGTGCACGTCTTCGCATAGACCTAAAGCAGGTATGTATGTTGTCCTCAATTTTGTTTGCTCGGTATATTAAGGAGTTGTGGGTAACGGAATGTGATAAGGGAATAAAGGTGGTTGATCTAAAAATCCCAGGTTTATTTTTTGCAGATGACATTGTTCTCATGGCAGAGTCCAAGAAAGAACTACAAGATATGCTTAACATAGCGGGGGTATGGGAATACATGGAGGTTAAAATTCAGTAAGGATAAGAGTAAAGTCACGACTCTTGAGAAGAATCCAGATAGGAATAAAAATGCAGAATTTGGCAGTTCAAAATTCCAGAAGGTAGAGAACAGTTGATTGAAATTGGGGAGGTCCACAAGTACGAATACCTAGGCACTTAGATAAAAGCAGCGGGTAAAGGCATGCTCAGGTATTAGGTGGAGAAGATTAAACAGAAAGTGAATCGTGCGAAGGAAATGATAACAGTTAAGGCACTGAACAGTTTCAACAGAGTGTACACAGCAAGAGTATTATGGGATAGAGTTGCAATGCCAGGAACGATATATGGCTTAGTTGTGATTTCAATAAGTGAGGGAGATATTCAGGGAATGGAGAAGGCACAGAATGAGATGGGGGAATGGATACTGGGCGCACCACTATGTACAGCAACAGAAGCAGTCCTAGGAGAGTTAGAATGGAATAAAATCACAGACAGGATTGCCAAGGCGAAGTTAAAGTACTGAGGGTATCTACAAGCAGTAAGTGAGGACAGGTGTTGCCGGAAAGTTTACTGAGGGTATCTACAAGCAGTAAGTGAGGACAGGTTGTGCCGGAAAGTTTACAATGAAAGGGAAAAGAACATTATTAGCCTACAGGGCATTAGAAAAGCCAAAGGAAAGTGCGTATTGGGATGGAGGGAAGAGATACAAGCTTCTTTTTCAAAGTAGGGCAGGAGTAATCAATCTAGAAAAGAGAGTACAGAAGTGGACAACAGGCAGTAATGGAAAATGTAAGGTGTGTAGACAAGAGGCAGATGAGACAGTGGATTATTGGCTGTTGTGGTGTGATACATATACAGAGATAAGGGAAGATTTTTTTCAGAAAGCTGCAGAGGGAAAATTATGATTTCAAAGGTTTAGAAGAGATTCGGTGTTCAGAAGAAGAGGAACGTGTATCATAGGTTTTAGGTTTGAAGGGTTTCTGGGAGGCAGGAAAGGTACTAAAATTGTACAGGATTACCTGGTAGGATGCTGGAAGAAAAGAAATGAAATGATAGAGGTAGACAGCTACATGGTTAATTAGAATTCCAGAGTACATGGAGGATAGGGAGTGGTGTTAGGCCTTATATTAGGGCTCCCATGGGAAATGCCTGAACCTTAGAGGCAGGGATAAGGAGGAATTTTTATTCCTTTTCCCCGGGAGGAAGAAAGTACAAGCAATGAGTGTAGGGGTATATACCCAGGGCCAGGGGCCGATCAAAGCTGTGAGAGAGTGTGTGGGGGACCCTTTGCCTCGGCTCTGGTGCTGGAAAACATAGCAGTACAAGCTGATGAGAATTACCATGGTTTCCTCCGTCTTATCTCCCTCTTCCCTCTTCTTTTGTTTTTTCTTTTTTCTTTCTTTCTTTTTTTTTTCTCTTTTCTTTTTCCTTTCTAGGCCACCTGTGTCACACACGCCCGCGGCAGAAAAGCGGAGAACCACAGGATAACTATCATTATTATTAGTATTACTAGGAATTATTATCAGGAACAGGAAAGATCGCTAGGGATTATTATAACAGTAGATTATGCGATGATTTGAATGATTCATCACGGAAAAAATAAATCCTGGTGACGTACCATTGAACGTTTTTGTTTTTTGTTTTTTGTTTTTGTTTTGTTTTGTTTGTTTGTTTGTTTGTTTGTTTTTTGTTTGTTTCTTTGTTTTTTTTTGTTTTTGTTTTGTTTTGTTTTTGATTTTGTTTTTTTTTGTTTTGTTTGTTTTTTTTTGTTTTTGTTTTTGTTTTGTTTTGTTTTTTTTTTTTTGTTTTTTTGTTTTTGAAGAGAAATTCTTCACTTTTACATGAGAACAAACGTGCTTCAGATAGTGCAGCTGAAGCTGAATTTTTGAATTCCTTCTTGCTCTAACAATGTACAGTCGATGCCGCTCCTGCCTCTTTACCTTAACATGCTGACCACCCTGACACTATTCTCCACCCCATAGTGGTTTCTGAATCGGAGGTTCTTGAAACACTTTTAAGTCTTGACATTTCTAAATCTTCTGTTCCAGATGGAATAAGCGCAAAGCTCACAAAGGAAGTAGCGCCTGTTATTTCTTCTGCTTTAACTAAATTATTCAATCTGTCTCTGTCAGCCAAACAATTTCATTCTGCTTGGAAAAAAGCAAATGTTTCTCTTTTTCACAAGAAGGGAGCTTAAAAATTTATGCAATAATTATAGGCCTGTTTTACTCCTTAGTTGTACAGGAAAAGGTTTAGAAAAAAAAATAGTATTAAACATGTATTTAATTCTTTTTCCACGAAAACCTAATTATATCCCGCCATCAATCTGCCTTCATTCCGGGAAACTCTACTATCAACCAATTATGGCTTATTTACCACGCACTATGTTTAGCTTTTGATCAATCGAAGGAGGTCCTTATCATTTTCTTTCATATGAGGAAACCTTTCAATAAAGTTTGGCCCCCTGGTGTAATTCATAATTATCTTAAAGAAAGTTGGTATTACTGGTGGTCTTCTCGAGTGGTTTTCTGACTATATGGACAACCGATTACAGCATGTTGTTAGCCAAGGTCATTCATCCGATTGGGGCAAAATTCAGGCAGAAGTACCAGAAGGCTTAACGCTGGGCCCACTCACGTTTCTAATATACATTAATTATATCGTGAACTAAGCTCGTTCGAACATAAAAATGTTTGCTAATGATACTTCCTTATACATCACTGTTGAAAACCTTGTCACCGCAGCTGATACTATAAATTCTGACCTTTTAGACATTCATCACTGGTTTCATGATTGGTGAGTGACCTTTCACCCCCTGAAGGCTAAATCTATGATAATATCTCGAAAAATGAACCAACCAAATTACCCACCTATAAATTTCCAGGGCCATACCTGAGAAGAAGTACCCCAACATAAACATCTTGGCATTACCCTACGTTGCGATCTACGTTTGTCGTATCACTGACATTACGATTAAATAATCTAAACTGATAAATATTGTGAAAGTTTAAAATATACATTAGAAAGACGTACTTTGGAAACTAGATATATTTCCTTTATCAGACCTTTACTTGAATACGGCAGTCCAGTGTGGAGCGGTTGTACGGCATCTGACGAGACTGGGCTGTTTTGCATACAGCAGCTCGCATAATCACGGGCGCCATACCTGGGTCAAGCAACGCCAAATTATGTAGAAATCGGATGGCTGACTCTTTGCCGAGCGCAGGATTTATCTAAACTTACCTTTATGTATAAGTTGATGAACAAGCTTGTGCCAGAAACATTATGCTCTATCCGTACTAACTCTTTGGACAATAATCCATCCCATAGTCATAATATTCGTCACCAGTACTGTTTGACATTTCTCATTTTAGAGCTCGCGCAGAACGTTTTGACAAATCATTCTTTCCGTCAACTGTCTGTGTTTGGAAACAGTTCCCTACAGATATTCAAAACTCGGCGTCTCTCCAGGTCTTTAAATTAAGTAAAACGGTGTCACGCCCTATGAAACTCCCAGAATTGTGCAACATAGGCAAAAGATTTATAGCCGTTTAACATACACACCTGCATTTGGACGCAGGTCTGTTAAACTCGCATCTTCTTAAAATTGGTGTTAAGAATACACCAGCGTACTCATGTGGTTCTCCACATGAGGACATATGGCATTTCTTCTTCTCATGTCCAAAATAGTTGACATAACGTTCCCAGTTGCACACAAAAATTGCCCCTCTCGCTCCTTTTATCATTCAAACTCTGCTTTATGGTTCCCCTCAGTGCTCAGGTAATGAAAAATTTTAACATTTTTCCTGGCTGTAAATGATTTTATTTCTTCCACTGCTCGTTTCAATACAATAAGTGTTGGACAGATACTGAGTATAAATTTGTCTGCTGTCTGGCAGGAAAGAGGCAATGTTCTTCTTGTTTGGTCAGAGAACCTGTTAGCATGTTTGGATCTTTTGCCCCATTGTGGAAATCCTGTCTCAGAACCTGTTATTGTGGCCAACACTCAAATGCTTGTGTCAGAGGTAAATTTATGTGTTTATGTGGACAGCAACGGCCTTATTGGCATCCTAGTTTGTTAATTGGTTTATTACTAGCCCCCCTGTCTCTTTTGTCATCGTGTTCTGCAACGGGTTTAAGTGACTCTTGTGTTGTCCTGTGCCATTGCCTGTTCTCACGAGAGGGATTTAAGGTGGAAGCTGTGAAGCTAGTGCACAGTGAGACTGGCAACTTTGGATCAATATTACCCATATAATTTTTTTTACAAGTACATTAAACCTATATATTTTCTAATTACTACATATCCATAGATTTCTATCCACAGGGTTTTTTTTTGGCAGGATTGGAATTGGTTGAGATTTTATAGCATTCTTTCTGACTTGGTAGGATTTTAACATTTTTCGCGCAGAAGTCGCACAATTTTTTTTTTTAAATTCAAGTTGAAATCAGAAGAAATTTAAAATATATATATCCATGTCCAGGATCGTATTCAAAGGTGAGTCCGGAAATAGCATAAATAAAAATTTATAAACTTTTTAATTTGGTCCAGACAGGATGTTCATTTTCTTTCTATAAATTGCTCCAAAAGAACGGAAGGGGTTGTCAGAAAAAAAAGCCTGGAAAGCGCTCCTGGATATGATGTTTTTCTTTTGATGTCCGTTGATTTTAATGTGACAGGGTTATTCGTAAATTTGTGAGGCGAGATACAAATTGCAGAGGTTGAGCAAAAAAAAGTTCCGAGAAAATTGCATTGTAAGAAAAAGATGCCAACTCTTACGTATTTATGGCTGTAATATGACACATACTCATTTTTTCTGTCGTGTGTTTTAATTATTGTGTGACATAGACTTGTACCTTTACCTCTGTGATGTTGTCATTTTTATTTAAAAAAGTATATTTTGTGGCTTAAATCTCGACTTGTTTTTACTTTGGAACATCACACTTGGCTTGTTTGGGTGAGGGTTCACATGCAGCTTTCCATAATTGGGGCCCAGTAAGTGGATTGTGCTAATTTGTTTTTACATCAATAGAGAATTTCAAAGTAATCAGAACAATGGTAGTGACTAGTCTGAACTGGGCCCATTCTTCTCTCCACGGCTTATCGTTTCCTCTTCCCGGTGAGTGACCCTTGTCAATGACTCAATTGGTTTCCAGGGGTCATGGACTAATAACTGTGCAAACAATGACATGGTTCATTATCATGCCCATGCAAACAAACGCCATGTGCTCAGTACTGCTTAAACATTTCAGTGTATACAAAAGTTTTGAGATCAATTTTCTCATATAGATTTTATATTCACATATCTGAGTTTTGGGTGCATGCAGTTTAAGTATCAAACTATCCAAAAATATGAAAAAGTAATTAGAGGTTATCCAAAGGTGCTGGTTTCAGATAGTCCACCCTAATTAGGGCTCAACCCTCTTTCACAGTCGTTATATTGCTACTGTGTGCAATAATTTGTAGTTTTAGCCACTAAAAATATGTTTAGATAAATAAATGAATAAATAAATATATAAATAAATAAACCAACAAATAAATAATCAATCTTAACCTCCCTATCAATATTGCATCACACCCTGAACCAGAGAAGCATACACAGATTCAAATCGACAGAGAAACAAACTTCATGAAGCGATATATCTGCTACTGATAAATCATTACCACTGCACTGATTTTAGATTTTTTTGTAATATATATATATATATATATATATATATATATATATATATATATATATATATATATATATATATATATATATATACATATATATCAGTTTGATCCTCCTTGGTTTGATACAAGGTAGTACATGAAACTATGAAACCGAACTTTACTGATCATACACTATCAACCTGCTTCATTCAGCATCCTTCATTCGGTCTGAAATGCTAATCTGTCTATCCACGGAAAATTTCTATTTTAAATGAAATAGTAAAGCACACGTCAAAATTGTGTTTCTGAACAATGTCTAATTGGATCCATTTTTTCAACTTATTCATCCAATCATCCATGCATTCATTCATCTACCTATGCATTAAAATTTATTCATCCATCCACCCACCTATACATGTACACAAATCGATCGACCCCTCTCTCCTCCTGTTCATTCACCCATAATTGCAATGTTCAATCTAATCATCTACTTGTTCATATTTTGTACCGCAGTCGTTAGGCACAAGTTGAAAGGTCATTGGAACACAGTAGGACGCAATTTGATATACAATTAACCGCTGTACCGAATACCGGTGAGGCGGAGCATTTAAAGACAGGTAGTGAGACAGTATGTTTTACCTTTTAGTGTGCATCTTTCATGTGCACGTTTTCTTGCTAGTATTTGCATATGTATGTAACATACAAACTGAAGGCACAAATGCTAAATGAACTAGAAAAGAAGATTTGCTTCAAAGCAAATCTGTCTGTGTGCCTTCAAAAATTATTAATGTGGCTAGATTAAAATTTCGAAGTCCAAATGACCTTGACCTTTGATCTTTGGAGGTCACATATTAATTACAAATATGTGCAGTGTTTTAATCTCTATAATTTGAGGCCAACATGATCAAAATCGGATATAAAGTGACCGAGTAAATGGCGAGAAGAATATTTCAAATGGCGATAGTTCTTTGACTTTCAGAAGTCACATGTGAATTAAAAAATGTGCAATGTACCAATACCTACAATTTGTGTCCAACATGAAGAAAAATGGATGAAAATTGACTAAGCTATGGCCAGAAGCAAATTTCAAAGCTCAGAAAGATTTCGACCTTTGACCTTAAGAGGTTACATGTAAAATTTAAAAAAAGATGCAGTGCTGCAATACCTACAGTTTGGTTCCAACATGGTTAACATTGGATGAAAATTGACAGAGTTATGACTAGATGAACATTTCAAAGGTCCAAATGACCTTGACCTTTAGAGGTCACATGTAAATTACAAAAATGTGCAGTGTTACAAACCTATGGATTAAAGTTGGATTGGTTACCTGTGCCTATAATTGTTTTAGAGATATTCAACTTTTAAAATTTCAAAATCCCTTAATTTGCATAATCTTGAACATATTTTCTCCTTTTTATTAAAAGGCACAAGTGCATTTTTAGACCTAAAATCATGCACAGTTTGAAGTTTCTGAGTGTAAGTGTGTTTGAGAAAACAGGCGAACAAGGTTTGGTAGGAAAGAAAGAAAACAAAGAAAAGAGAGAGAGAAAGAAAGAAATAAAAAAATAAAGAAAGAAAGAAAGAAAGAAAGAAAGAAATAACAGAATGTCTGTGTTGGCACACAGACATAATCAATAAAGATTAATCAAGCCATTAAGGCTCAATTACAGTGAAAAAAAGATGTGTACGCAAGTCACGGGTATCTTTACTCTTGTGGTAGTGAGGAAAAACTTGAATAATAAAAAGTAAAAGAAGGAGGAAATAAATGTCTTCCTATGTGAATGAATGACAAGCAAGTAACTTTAATCAAGATCGGTTCAGCTAGACATTTATAATGAAAGAAGGTGACAGCCTTGAAATTTGAATCTGCGGCAAAAAAACTCCTTCTTGTGACGTGCAGTACTCATACAAACTTGAAAAATAATGTTATAGTTTCTTATTTGACTGGTGTGTCAACTCGAGTGACAGATGTTCTACCGACAAGGCAAATAGAATTATTGAGACCTTTAACTGTTAGGATGATAAGACCCACACGGCACACCAACACAACAAGTGGCGATCCTTGAAGTCTGTCGCACTCCGTTGGACAAACTCTATGCGATACTTCAAGTTGGTCTCTTTGGCCTCGACCCCCCATGTCATATCAGCAAAATAGTTACGCACGATTGCATGCCTATCAATAGTAGAAATGAATGCACTGGGTTTATTCAGAATAAAGTTATATGCCATCCTCTTTTGTCCCTTGAAATACAATTTTTAATATACAGTCACGTCGATGCAGAAATACTGTAAAGTCTATAGAAAGGCGCTATTTTTTAATCTAAGTGTGTACACAAGCTGTCGGTATGGTTCATGTGATCATTGCTGTGACTTGGGTACATTTATTACATCCCCACATTTGTGAATGTCAGTCCCTAAGAAAACAACGACAATAGCGACAATGCCTCGTGCACGGTAAACAAAATATGCTGGAATTATAGGAACTTGCAGTCAAGTTGCTATCTTTGACCTATTGCCCTTAAAACCAGTGACTATACTGCATGCGCTACTGACGGGTTTCTTTTGGGGGAAGGGGGATGGGGAGAGAGGTAATCGCTGGTGATGTGACTTCAGTTTTGCTCATTTTGATTATGACACAAGCCACCAGAGTAAAAAACACAAAGACAGATTACTTTAACATTAGTTTTATTGGAACGTAGGACTGTGCCCAAAATAGAGAAATTTAAACTTAAGTTTAAATGCCTGAAATAAAAAAAAAAAACCATTAAAATTTATTCCCTACTTGTGAGCCAGACTGTCAATTAGTTTGTGCTGTGTAACAGTGCTCAATAGGCAAAGCACAACATTTGGCTGTTAAAAATACAGCACCTGCATGTATAATTTACTGTTATCTGTCAGAAACTCGCCCTGCTTGTGCAGTAAAGCAGTGCATCAAAGGCAAATTACATTAACTTACCGGTAAATAATCAAATATGTGACTTGTGAAAGTCTTACCAGTAAATAACGGTAATTCATTGTGTCAGGCTGTATAGTTCCGTAAATTTATAGTGGTAAGTGTGCCTCTGCATTAAACAAAATGAAAAACGAAGCCCTTCAGGAAAATTATATTACTTAACCGATGAAATTTAATGATACTCATATTTAACAGAAATTTACCAGTAATTATGTATTTCCCATCATAGAAGCATATGAAATATCAACATGATTTCAAAATACAATATTTAACTCTTAGAGTCAGGTGGAATCTGAAGTCGGCAATACTAATATGGCTTGCACTCTGTAGTCATTAGTATTGCTTGCTGTTGGGTACCATTGCTTTCAAAATACTAAATGTGTTGACAAGGTGCTAATAGTTTCCATATCTGTTTTTATATGTTTTAGAAATCACTGGAAATGCTGCCTGAGTGCACTAAAAAGGCCAGCTTTAACGGAAGGCGTCATGTGGTTAATTAGCCATGACTGCATTTAACAGTGACGCACGTCTGAGGCGAGGCATTTGTATTTTAGGAGAATATCTTTATGTCAACCCATAATGACTTCACCTTCACGGCGCATGTTGTTGAAGTATGTGGTTAATATTGAGACACTTGGAAGAATTCATATACAGAAATCTTCACAAGCAAACTTTGATATTACCACGAGGATGATTGTGAAAGTATTATATTTGTGATTTAAAAAATAGTATTACACCGTCAGCATGCCTTTCGAAGAAGTCAGTTTCAACTCCTCTCGTATCCAACGAGCTTACAGAATCAACGGAGTCGAACAGTCGCGATTGGCACAAAAACTACTGCTTTTGGAAAAAGAGAAGTTGCACAGCCTGCGCTTGGCACAACAAGATATCAGAATGATAAACCTTACATTGGATCATATATTGTCCTCTAGTGGCCGCAGTCCCGAGGGTCGACCTCCAAATTATGTTGAGGACAAAGACGAAGAGGAATCGGAGCCGTTATTCTTGTATGGTGATCGCCTCGTAAGTCGCAGGTTTGGGAAATTCCGGCGGCGCATTCAGTCAGCTCCTCAAAGTACGATGAAGAGAGTGACCAGCAGAGACAGTCTGAGCTCAGCATCCACGGGCTCTGAATCCAGACCCCTGTCCAGTCCTGCTGTTCACCTCAGGGGTCGAGGGTTCAGAGCGAATACCGCGGCTTTTGGTTTGCAAACTATTGGACAGTCTAGTGGGGAATCAGAAAACGAAAGTGAAACCAACGGGGCTAGTTTGGATAACGATGATGACGAGGATGATGATGATAATGATGACGACGGACCAATTGCAAAACCAACAGCCTTTGATCAAGTCCGCCCTGATTCAGCGTTTGCTCCTGGTGATCATTCCATCCCCTTTGCTTTACCTCAAAGACCAATAGGTGGTGCCACAGAAGTACACACGCAAGTCGCAGATGGAGAGGCCGATTGCAACTCCATTCCAGGACTAGAAAACTCGTTAAGAGAAGCAACCATTAAAGATACACCGACGGCAGGCCGCATGAAAGGAAGCTTACCTAATGGTAGAGCAGCACATATTGTTAAAGTAGTTAATCAAGCCAAAGTCTTGGCTGCCGCGGCAGGCAAGTGGCGCAAGTTCGCACAAAATAGACACTGGAATCCCAGTGTGAGATTTTCGCAGACTGCTCGCCAGAAGAAGGCTGCTGAAATGAAACTAGCTTTGAATGGCACCAGACAAAAATCTGTAAACAACAGGGTGACCGATTTCATTCACAAATATCCAGTTAAGAGATCGATGTTATATCAAGAGGACGGATGTAAATCGTGATAAGGTAAACTACTAGTGCTTTACTAACTGTCCGTGATGAAGCTGAGACAGATGCTATTTTCCATGACTTTTTGGCACTTCTGGTGGTCATTGACAGGTACAACATACTGCCTACCAACCACTTCGAGCAGGAAAATGCTCTCCAAATGTGACACTTGTGATATGTGCGAGTTGATAGATTTTAAACAATCATTCAAAGCAGGGTATGTGGGTTTTTAAAGAAATAATGACGTGGGTGGTATTCATAAAATGAATACCACACTTTTGAATCAAAGCACACATTAAACATAACTACAGCCACACTTGAATTGTGTCTCTCTGGCCCGCAATTTGCCACGATTCTTCAGTAAATTACTAAAATTGCTATATTTTACTCTAAAATAAAAGTACAGTGTAGTGACAGTGCACTTATAACTTTCTATGGAATTGTGAACAAAATGCCGTAATTTATACAGGTTTTTAATGTTGCAGCAGTTAAACTAGACTTTCTGAAGTCGTTTTCTTAAGTAGTCTTCAGTATAACATATCAATGTATTGACTTATAACAAATGTCATTGTTGTGACTGATAATAAAGATATTTTTACTTGATTAATTCGTCTGAGAGCGATCATAGCGTCGAGCTAAAACAAGCGAGGCCGCGTTTTTCGTGAAGAAAACGACTTTTAATGACGGCACGCTGCGTGGTGCTGTCTTCAGATGGCGCGCTTGTATCTTGATTTACTTCACGAAAAACGACTCGCGAGGCCCATTCGCGGCCTAGCTCGTTTTAGCTCGACGCTATGATCGCCCACAGACGAATTAATTAAGTAAAAGTATCTTTATTATCAGTAACAACAATGACATTTATCATAAGTCAATACATTAATATGTTATACTGAAAACGACCTAAGAAAACGACTTCAGAAGGTCTACTGTTATACTTCAATCAACTGAATAATGCTAAATATATACAAATTTAGTTTCGGTTAAAATATTTTTCATGTTTTGCAAAATTATATCATTTTTTGACAAACACAAACAAGACATAACACGTACATTGAAAGAATCATATTGGACCAATCTGCATGGTAACGGAAGAGTCTTGCATCAGAGTATAAGACGGTATGCCAAATGAAACTCAGATCCCAGAGCAGATTGCACTCTATGTCGAAAACTTCCACAATTGATATCTAGCAACAAGGTTTCCCCTTATGTTAGAATATATATATATATATATATATATATATATATATATATATATATATATATATATATCTATATATATATATATATATATATATATATATATATATATATATATATATATATATATATATATATATATATATAGAGAGAGAGAGAGAGGGGAGAGAGAGAGAGAACGTATTTTGCTGCCACTGTCTTTAAAAATAAGTAAAAGTAAAAAAGCAAAATAGTCACTTTGTTGAATATTATTTGAAGTTTTGCGATTCTTCCCGTTTTGTTCAATCATTGCATCTACACCATGTTCATAATTTTTTCCCACAATTTGTGTGCACCTGTGCTTTCGTTTCTTTGCGTTTTACCATATGCACATATTTTGGATGTGGGTAAAAACTTTAACATGAATCTCAATCATTCTTTAAGTGACTTAATTGTCATTGAATGTTGCCTCCCTTCTCTTGGCGTGTGGCGCAATCGGATTGATGACTCGTGGCAAAATGAGGATTGCCAAACAAAAAGTCTTATTACGCAATGAAAAATGTCTACAAAAATTGCATAAATCAATATAAATGATTCTAACATGAAGATCACATGTCGCATCACACATGTTGTGGCCCCAGAAAGGTGAAAAAATGCTAGGGGCATCACAGGGTCGTCGCAACAAACAGGAAGTGGCTTTTACGATGGTGGCCTCAAGAGAGGGTGGGAAAGGGGTTTCCCGTACTGGCGTACTGGGGCTTTTTATTTACCGTACTGGCATACTGGAAGCCCCCCCTTATTTTACGTACTTCGTACTATCCAAAATTTTGAAAGATTTTTATTTTCCGTACTACGTACTCTAGAAAAACAATTTCCTGTACTAGTGTACTGAACCCCCCCCCCCCCTTACCGCCCCCCCCCCCTCAAGAGCGTGTTCCATTGTATCTTAAAAAGTGTATGTGGTATCGGTACTGCCCACATCAAAGTAGCTTTGTGAAAATGGTTCAGCAATCATGGCAATACCTACATATTTGTCGAAAAACATTTTCACTTCAGGTAAGTATTGTCCATGAAAAAAATAAAACATGTTTACATTGACGAGGCAAAGACTTTGCATGGGTTGCTATTTAATATGAGACATCAGATTTAATCTCCGGGAGTCACGTGTGTACACAATGATGTCCCTTCAGGTCTGTGTTCCAATTTTATCGCCGTGTACCAGGGCGTGGGACATTGGGCTCCCGCAGTAGCAGTAAGGTATTACGCTAACAATTCAATCTGCAAAAAAAAATAACAAACCAGGTAACAGTCTGTACCTCCTATTGTAACTTATAAATCCAAATATATCACATGTCAAATTATTTCTTGTACTATTCTGAATCATCTGAGAACAATAAACCCCAGTCATTACTGAGAAAATATTTTAGATATGGAAGATTGGAACAGTTAAAGTACTGACACCAGTCACGCCCGCTGGCGAATCTGAGTTCTGACTTTGTAGCCTTTTGTATTGAGTCACTGTAGTCAGTATATAGAAAACTTACCGGCCAAAAAAAGTGCACACTGTACATGTCAGCGGGGAGAAAGAAATAACTTCTTGTGGTCAGAATTGTGTGAGAGACAGCCCTTTGTACCTCTAAGAGTCACTTCTTATTTGCACTTTGCAATCGTTCTACTCTGAAGTTGGCCGATTATTCCATCCGCTGTTGATTGAAAAATTGTGAAAAATTGCTATGAAAGAGCATTTAACCTGTAAGTTGGACCGCAATGGACAACCTGTGGTTGATGAGAAAAAAAAAAGAGAAAAAAAAACTTTGAAATGTACCGAGTGTGAGTACACTTCAAAGCAAGAAAAGCTGTACAAAAGGTACCGCCATCACTGGACCTGGTGTAACATTAATGTGACTTTCCAGGGTACTTTAGCATAGGCAAAACAGGACTGAGAACCAAACAAACTATCTTCATCGTCTCTATGTAGACTTTCTGAAGTCGTTTCCTTAGGTCGTTTTCAGTATAACATATTAATGTATCGACTTATGATAAATGTCATTGTTGTTACTGGTAATAAAGATATTTTTACTTAATTAATTCGTCTGTGGGCGATCATAGCGTCGAGCTAAAACGAGCGAGGCCGCGAAGGGGCCTCGCGAGTCGTTTTTCGTGAAGTAAATCAAGATACAAGCGCGCCATCTGAAGACAGCACCACGAAGCGTACCGTCATTAAAAGTCGTTTTCTTCACGAAAAACGCGGCCTCGCTCGTTTTAGCTCGACGCTATGATCGCCCTCAGACGAAGTAATTAAGTAAAAATATCTTTATTATCAGTCACAACAATGACATTTGTTATAAGTCAATACATTAATATGTTATACTGAAGACTACTTAAGAAAACGACTTCAGAAAGTCTAGTCTCTATGGTAAAAACTTATTCAACATGGATTGATCTGTAAAATCCACTATGGAAACTGAGCAAGAACCATAAGGAGCCTTGTGAGATGACGCTATGTCAGTATTGGACGGACTAAATGCTCAGGCGTGATAATTCTTCACATTCAGTCTGAGCGAATCATGCCTCTGTGTGTATGTGTGTGTGTGTGTGTGTGTGTGTGTGTGTGTGTGTGTGTGTGTGCGTGTGTGTGTGTGGTGAGGTCGGTCACCATTGCATTCTAAACAGACATGCCAAACCTCTAGACGTCATACGTCAATCGCTTGAGACAATATATGGGCGATGGTACTTCAGTGCATATGACAGTACTGACGGGCGATGTACATTTGGTAAATATGAGAATACTGTAATTCGAGATCGAAGGATAAAGATAAAAGAATCGAAAGCGAGAAACAAACGCAGGGAAAAGAGTTCAGGAGAAAAAAATGCAAAGGCAACAATCGTAACCGCAATGCGGGATGAATCGCCAGATTTCAATGACTCCTTTGAACAAAAACCATGTGCCGTTTTGTCTGGAAACAAAGCAATCAATCTCTTGCCAGCGTTATTGCATACCTTTACTTTGTACACAGGTGGTACACAGTATAACATAGTGAAGACAGATAAGACAAATAAAGACACAAGAAATGTAAAATTAAGTGTTTTGTGTCCCTCTGAAGTACTGTGTTCTATGGCCAAGAATATTTGGAGTTCAAAAGCGATAAATGTTGACGAAAACTAATTAAATAGTGATCGAATCTTAGGTCTCTCCCCCTTATCATAGGGATCAATTGCATGCCATGAAAAAGTCGCTGTCTACATTTCAATGGAAAATAAGACATCAAATAACAGTTGGAATCCATCAAATGTTATCACTCTGGGGCCATGGTTTTCTCGCGCAAAGAGGCAGTTGAAGGGGACAGATTTCCTGATTACCGAGGACTTGACCAAGAACACATTGTCTTTGGCTTCCGAAGTTATATCCTAAAAACTTGCCAAGAACATTGTGGACACCTAGACATTCGACAAGAAAATCAAAATCCTGATTAACGCCAATGGTACAAGCAAAGTTTTGCCTGTTAACACCCAGAAAGACTTGTCTCTGTATTTCTGACATTAAATTCTCTCACTCCAGTTGTAGTGCTAGTACAAGCTATCACATGTCACCTTCAGGTGAGGAAAGTTCATGATATGGTCACAATTTGTTGACATAATGAGTTATATTTAGGTTCGTACATTCAAAAATTTCTCTTATGTCCGTATCTAACACTTTTTTTTTCTTTCAAAAAAGTGCCTCCGGCCGTGCCCAGGTAACAAACTAAGCTGACGTCAAAGGATGTTATGTGTGAAAGGGGAAAGAACATCCACTTTAAACATGTTTCAACAAATGTCCAAGTTATTTAAGGCCTAACAAAAATCTATGTGTGGCTCCAATAACCCAACCGCATCCTACGGTCCTGAAAAGACTTTAAATAAATTTTATGACACCTTCAAAAAAAGTTTCAAGAAGCCCTTCCCTAATCACAATTGATCGACCCTGAAAGATTGTGTCGCACCTACTCTTTACTGGGGAACTTTTGGCTCAGCTTATGATATGATTACTCGCTTGTTGAACCAGTGGAGGCCGGGAAGGTGGCGGCATGGTTAATCTGGACCAAGATTTATTTACCTGGCAACACATGTACAATATATGCACGGTTGGTTGGGTATTGAACACTAAACTACTTCACAAGCTTACACCCAAGGCCAACACTCAGAACTCTCACTCTTAATAAACAGAGAGAAGACATGGAAAATAAAAAATCCACAGCCACAAACATTAAAAAAATCGACTTCTATTCACCTGACAAAACCACAAAAGTGTTAAAGATGAAACAACACAGCTTCTGATTCTCAGGATAATTACTCTGTCTGAAAATTCTCATGCAGCCCAAAGGTTTTATACCAATAATACAGCACTCCCTTGCTGAGCCGCCCAAATATGGACCCTGACACCGCTTCTGACGAACAAGGCCAACCAACTGCCAGAATACTTTATCACCAAAGAGAATTCAATACTCACAAATCACGACCCTGCTATTTCTTTGTTTCCTTACAATTTTATGCACAACTTTCGACATTATGAGAGTAAATGAATCAAGTTCCCATTCCAAAAAGTCTACTATTACCATTCATACAGCCAAAAATACTGGACACTGCATTATTCAGATCTGACAAACTTATTCTTTACAGAAATATCAGCTTTAAGCCTGCATATAACAATTTTATCAAGAAAGTGGGCCGTCGCGTGCCGTTATTTCGTAGTAAAGTCATCTCAAAAACAGAATTTCATTTCAACTTTTCGTGAAACAGCATAGTTGCATAGCCACCGGCGAATCGAGGACGGGGGTCGGGGAGATCGAACGAACCCCCCTCTGGCATGTAAATAAATAAATAAATAAACAAACAAACAAACAAACAAACAAACAAATAAATAAACAAATAAACAAACAAACAAATAAATAAAAATGGAAAATAAGATAAAATAAAACATTGGACGACAAAATCAAAGAGCTTGGTCTATTACCACCGCTTTCAAATTAAATTTACTGTCTGGAGATATATATATATATATATATATATTTATATATATATATATATATATATATATATATATATATATATATATATATATATATATATATACAATTATGATCTTTAAACTGTCTATTCTTTCATATATATATATATATAAATATATATATATATATATATATATATATATATATATATATATATATATATATATATATCATCGTTACGTTTCAATATACATTCTCTGTGCTTTTTGATATTCAAATGCTACACATTACACCAAACGCTTGGTGAACGCAATATTGCTGATGTTGCCATTATGGTAATGCCTCTTGTCCAATAAATTTGAAAGAAGCGACAGATTTGTCAAATCACTAACTCGGTCATGCATTAATTATTATACATGAGGCCAGTCATTGCTGTCCTTTTCCTGTCGTGATACGTATCCATGCAGTCTCGTTTAGTACAACTTCAGAGCCGTTTTTCTCTTCGTCTTTTCTTTTTAGTTTATGAAAATATAATGTTTGGAATTGTCTCGTCCTGATTCAGCAGTTGGAGCACATGTTAAAGAGATATTGTGCCAATTGTAAAATTATTGAAACATAGGGAAGTGCTTTGAAGTAGCTTCCTTTTTTATTTCGTGTATTTAAAAATAGCACTGTTCCTCGATCTAACCTTCATACTGTTATTTCACAGTTCGTTCCTTTCACATTACAGACAGTACTCTACGGATCTTCCAATTGTTCTCTTACGGAAAATATCGAGATATTTTGAGCTGTATACAACTACATCTCTGAAACTGAACGTTTCATATCAGGCGTTGGTTGATCGCTGATCGTCTGTACATGTATTCATATTACTTTATTGTCTTTTTACCGTACAAGTAACTTAACAAATTCAGCAACATATGTAAATATATACAACTAATACAATCTTCATAGCAAACAATATACACGCCCCCAGTCTGTCTTGTCGGTGTTTTTGTCCTGTTCTCTTTGGTTTCGTGTGTCTCGTGCTGTTCCTGTTCTGTGAGATTGATTTATATAGGGCTGTGCCCTCACTCCCAATTGCATGTAATTGTTGCTTTTGTATCATGTTTGTAAATTTTACAAATAAAAAATGTTTAAACCAAGAGTAGCACCCTAAGGAAAAAAGGGAAAACAAGGTCCATGTCTTCAAAATACTATGAAAATTAACAGTGTCCATGAATTTGATCTTATCTGTATCAGGTGTTAAGATTATGAGACTGCAAAGTTAAAAGTTGCTTATTTGCATATCCAAGACTTTAATGTTTTTAAATTGAAGTCTTAAATTCAAATATGGGCCTACTAGGCACAGTTTGGAGGATACGTTTTAGGTTCATGGTGTTTGGAGCACAATTTTTGGAACTTCAGACTGGATTTTACTGAGAAATAGATAAATATAAAATACGTGTCCTTCTTTGTCCAGGTCTTTTATGTTGGTATATTTATTCAATTGGCACAATATTCCGTTGATCTGTATGTGCACCAGTTGACAGAGCAAGACTATGCAACTTCAACACTGTAAACTTTCATCAATTAACACCAAACTGTAACAAGAGGACTGTGTGAACAGCCCATGCTCAGCTGACCGAGACATTCATCACACTTGCAGCTCTATGAACTTGGGATAGGATCGAGGTCACCCATGCACAGAGTAAGCCTGACCTTCGTGGAAGAACACTGATATGTGCAACATCAAGGTCCCAGTTCAAGTACATTTAGTTCTCAAGTTATAGTGAATAGCAAAATTCATGTATGTTGCACTGTGACCCTACAAACGAGGTCAAGGTCACACATACACTGTCTGAGCATGACCTTCATTGGAAAACATTAACATGTGTAACATCAAGGTCCTGATTCAAAACAGATCTCTGGTTATCAAGTGAACGCTAAATTTCGTCTCAGTTGTCCTGTGACCTTGGGAATGAGGTCAAGGTCCAAACACCACTGGTGCATGGTCATTTGCACAAAATAGGTAGACACTTATAAAAGGTACATCCCTACCAAGTTTGGCACAAATCTGGCCAAAATTATTTAAGTTACACTGTACAACCATTACAAGAAATTCCCATGTCCCTAGGAGTGTTCTTATGTATTATCAAAGCAATTGGATAAGGGGTTGTAGAGAAGAAGATCTTGTAAGAATTGTCCACCCCCCACCCCCCACCCCCCACCCCCCAAAAAATAAATCATCAAAAATCCAAAAATCAATGGAGGGTGACCATTTAAACAAACCTGGTAGAAACCCACCCAAGGTACATTGCCACTACGTTTGAAGACAATCTGGATGACGATTTTGGAGAAAAAGTCGAAAATGTGAATTAGCTTTTGAATGCAAATAGACTTACATAGTAATCTATAGAAAGTTGCATTGACTGATAAGTGCCCGAGAGGAAAAAATCGTTAAAAATCAGAAATCCACAGCAGTGCCACCCGCTGAACAACTTGGTTTGACCTTTCGACAAGGAACATATCCACCAAATTTCAGCTTAATCTGAGTGACGGCTCGGAAGAAAAACTCAAAAATAGCGAAAACACACAAAAAAATCATAATGAAATAGAAAAATGCATCGCCACTTGGTGAGCAAATTCAGAACTAGGAGTCCCCGGGAGTGTCCCTGTGTGACATCAAAGCAATTGGGTGAGCCGTTTTTGGAGAAGAAGAATTTTTAAGATTTACCCCAAAAAAGAACAACAACCACAACAACAGCAACAACAAAAAATCATGAAAAAATCCAGCAATCACTGGAGACCATTTGAATAAATTTGATTGAGAACCACCCAAGCCACATCCCCGCCAAGTTTGAAGTGAATCTAGGTGACTGTTTTTGGGAAGAAGTCAAAAAGGTGAATTGTGGATGGACGACGGACGGCGGACGACGAACGTCTTTTATGAAACTTAAAAGATTCATATTCCATTCTTCCATACCGGCACTGGTATAAACAGGTAAACAGTAATACAATTTTAGCACCATGAAGTTGACTAGAGGTGTTATGAGGAAGCCATCTCTTCCGCTATACTGGATGATGGTTGAAATAAAAGAAATCCTGCAAAAACTGAGTATGATCATGGTTTTCCGACTTAAGACGGACAAGAGAAAATTCTCTAGGTGGGTTAAGTATACTTTTTCCCTGGTATTTTCCCTCTTACCACTCTAAACACTTTGAAGACTACACTTTGTCATTTCCAGCTCCATCTTGATATTGTTTGACTAATGTCCTTGAGTTAGTGTTGTATATTTTTACGTATTTGTTCATATCTCTGGAAACATTTTAACAGAGTTTTATGTAGTTGTTATTTTTATAACCTTTGCGTTGTAGTTTTAACAACAAAGTTGTGACTCTATTGACAAAATCGCTAAAAAGTGTGGTGTTTCTAGCAATACGTAACACTTGTCCGACACAAACTCCATATGCTTGTTACCCTGGAATGTCTCGTGTCAGATCAGGGTAGGGAATATCATCAAATTTGAACTGGTCTCTCTTGTCAAATAATTTTTGTTACATACTGGTTGTTCTTTATTTCTATATCCAGATCAAGGAAAGTAGCTTTTGTATCACTTTCATTTTCCAGATCTAATATTAGTTCTTTGGAATGTATCTTTTTCCAATTCCCATCATTTCATCGACATTGTTTAAAGCACACAGGTCATCTATTAGTCTTCTTGTGTGAGAATATGATCTTCTTGCAGCTGTAAAGTTTGTTTTAGCCAATTCCTCCATCCATTTTGATTGATGGTAATGTAAATAAAGGTTGGCAATATATGGGGCTGGATCTGTTCCCTTTGGCATGCCCATTATTTGTTGATAGACTCTGTTCCAAAGCAAAAGTATGCATTGCTGATAATGTATTCTATCATTTGAGCACACTCTTGCTTCGTGTAAGATATTCCTTTGCTCTTACCTTTATCAAATTTAGCCTCAGCACCAGATATTTTAATATACTCACATCTGCTTTGAACGCTTTATCCAACATCGAAATTAACACGTTATTTAGGTCTGTCATGTTAATCTTTGTGTACGATGTTGAGAAATCAAAGGTATGAATTGATTTGGCACCATTCTTATTGTTAATTTTGTCAATTTCTAGTAGAATATCACTTGTGCTATCTGTAATCCACATTCTGTTCACTCCCGTGTACATTTCCACTTTTTTTTTTACAGTAGTTAGTATGTGAATTTTTGACAAGTTTGAGAACTTTAGTGAGTCGTTTGACAACTTGTTTCGAAACGCATTTCTTTGCTGCAACGATGAACCTGAATTTAACAGGGTTTTTATGCATTTTGACAATTGCATATGTAGTTGGTAATTTCTTTCAACGCATTTCAACTCCTTGTTTTTATCCATTTGGTCCTTGATAACAGTATCAGAGGTTCCTGTCTGTTGATAACTTTCATTATTTATTTCACCTAGTATTGCATTAATGTAGTATGGTTTACAAGTTAGTGCAATGCTATTACTAACTTTGTCAACAGGTGTGATGACAAACTTGTCATGCAAGTCTTGCAATTACTGACGGCAATGTGAATCCTGCAGCACTTGTTTAATCTGTCTTCACTTTTGAAGAGTTCCTTTTCTCGGGAATTTAATTCTTTTATCCACTTTTTCCATTATTTTAACTTTCTATTCATTAAATGCCTGGTTACAGATTCCTTTTTTATCACTATCTTTCTTAATGAAACTGTTCAGTCATCTTTTAATCTCCTTTCTTGCCTTTGTGAAGGTGATGTTATGTCTTTCTCTATAGTTTGGTTCTCTTTAAAACAAATGTCTCCATGTTTTGTTTTGAATGATATTTAAATCACCCATGATTACATGTTTTTGGTCTTCATCCATATACTTCTCGACGGACGGACAACGGACGGACGGTTGACGGACCACAGACCCTCACAAAAGCCCAGCTGACTGACAAGTCAGCTTAGCAAAACAGCAACAAAAACATTGATTTAAAAATTTCTATCTCGATACCTTAAGTTACTTAAGAATTCGAATTTTGACTTTCAGAAGTCTAACTCGGAGTATACACAACACTAGCAAAATTATCAGATCTTTGTATTTCCTTTCTTTTTCTTTCTTTTTTTTTTTTTTGGTTGATTCGACTTTCAATACATTATTTAATGCTAGAGGCAGTACAAGGAATCATACGGATACGATAAACGTTCTTTTTTCAGTCTGATAGATGATATTTGTATCCACTGGCATCTCAAGTTTAACAAACAATGCTCGCCAAAATGTAGACTTCCACTGTATGCATTTGAATGTTGTGAACACAAAATAAATGTGCGATGAACCAACTTGAACGAAATAGCTGCAGCCATTATACAGTCGTAGTACCATAAAATGTGCTCATCAGAATGGGTGGGGGAAGAATAAGGCCATTACAAATTTTGAAGCACTGGCCCTGCTATTCAGTAAAAAGCTTGGGACTTGTCTAACCCTGTATGCCATACTCTGAAATATGAAAGCTAGCGAGAAAGACCAGTTAAATGAATTTTGTGTGTCTCAGATATCAAATTTTCCATCTGAACATAGAGTCTCAAATAGCATGAAAACGCATCCGAGAGTATCGATTTTTAAAAAAATTGGGCGGAGGCCCCGGACCCCTAGCTGTTAACTTTGTGCCTTCGGCACTCACAGTTCGACCCCCTTTTAGAAAGTCTGGATCCGCCCCTCATAGCCACAGATGTTTGGTGATCGTTATCGTTATATTTGCAAGGTTCCAGGTTTCAGTTCTCCGAGTTACCACGGCAAACGGTTGTTAAAGTATTTTTTTAAATTATGACTTACTACCTTAAATTCAATCTGTTCACTCGGTACTGTCTGAAGCAGTTATCATCGTTAGTTACAAATCCAAATGCGGCACGATACCATGGCAAATCATGCACGTGTTGGTGAGCGCCATTTTGAACATGGCGCGACGTATTGTGAGACAGTTGAACAAAATTACATTTGAATTGGTTAAAAGTGAATCATGGCCACGTGTTTTCAGCACTGTTTACACTGGGCATGGATGAAAATGAACGAGGTGGACTGAACATAATCAAGTGTACCCAAGTTTGCACACAATCGTATTCGATCTCAAAATGCTTTGCACGTGGTTTTAGACTGTTTGTTGATGATTGCTGTTTATTCATGGTCCGGCTTTTAAATATTTTCCTGGATAGGATTGGTAGAAAAGAAGAGGCCCGCCCAGCAAATAATATACACCACAAAAAACAGCACATATATATTATTGATGCTCTGAAATAAATTTACTTTTGGTTTTATTTAACCACCCACCCACCCCCACCTCCGCCAAGATCGTCCCATTACTATCCTCATACAGACTATTGAGTGCGGAATCCAGAACTTTCAAAATGGCAGCCAAGTCTGCGTGGGTTAGTCTCAATTGGATATTTTGAAGAGGTAGTATCCAAAATATATGTGTGATTAGTGTTAAGAGAAGGTTGGTTTGTCGAATGAATGTATCGTACAATATGCAATGGGACTTTTCCAGTGTGAGCATTGCCTAAAATGTAAATACAATGCCTTGAAGTTACCAGTTGTGGGTGGTGGTGGGCCCCAAAATAGGAATATTGTATCGAACACTGAAATCGCCACCAGACTATGAATTGAGTAACAGCACTGGGCAGAGGAGCCTGGACTACCTGATTGGTCGAAGAGGGAACTTGGTGGAGAAGGTTGCCCAGATAGTTGATACAGGACCTAAACTACCAGCGGGTTTTTATACAATTGGTAACAAAAAACATTTATACTATTAGTCATTTTTTTTAATGTTCATATGGTTATTTGTTTGATCGTTACATTTCGAGTGCATTCGTTGTCCGATGTAACAATAGAGATGGTTCATAGCCATTTTTTACGCAAAATTAATTAGCTTGCACAGTCAAAACCTGTCTCCCAGGAAACTTATTATTCATAGTGACTGTCTGCTTTGAAAGGCTTGATACCAAGAAACAACTACATCTCTTCGTAGAAGCCTGTAAAGTGATATCACCCATCACAAATAGCCTAGGAGCATAAGAGTTTGCTTGACCACTCAAAGCTTAACAATATTCCAGTCCAAAATGACAGTTTTTGACAAACTGATGGATTCCGTATTCAATGTCACAGAACTGAAGCAGGGTCATCTCATTGATTTGCTCAAGCCTGCAGTGGCAGACTTTTGATGTTTCTGTTTGTCTTTGTGACCTGCGCAACGAAACCCGTTCTTCATAGGTACTATAGTCAGTGTCTGATCAGTTCTTTTATATTTGTGTGTATGTATGCAAACACAGACATTCTGGTTTGCGTTTCTGTTTTATTTATTTATTTATTTATTTATTTATTTATTTATTTATTTATTTATCTATTTACTAACTTATTTATTTATTTATTCATATATTTATTTATGTATTTATTTATTTATTTATGTATTTATTTATTTATTTATGTATTTATTTATTTATTTATTTATCTATTTATTTATTTATTTATTTATTTATTTACACTTTCCAGCATTTTTATCACACACCATAAAAAAGACAGCTTTTGTGGGACACTTCATCTGTGATAAATTCTGGCACCTTATCTTGAATTGTCAGGAAATTCAAAAACATGCAAATTAGGGGCAAGTAAAATTTTAAATTTCATTTCTTCAAAACTATTGCAGATAGACAGACAGATTTTCGTTGTGC
Organism: Hermodice carunculata; assembly: GCA_964020975.1. Classification (NCBI taxonomy): domain Eukaryota; kingdom Metazoa; phylum Annelida; class Polychaeta; order Eunicida; family Amphinomidae; genus Hermodice; species Hermodice carunculata. The sequence continues at coordinate 110,603,264 of OZ026614.1, read as the reverse complement.
ATTTATGTTTGTGACACCTGCCATTACAGTAGGCCATGAAAAAGCATTTTAAATTTTGCTAATTAGGGTGCTTAACAACGTGAAATGTTGAATACTAGTATCTTTAAAACCCATAATAAGGAGATGTTGCGAATCCAGCTGCCATTCATAGGTTTATACCACAAGTGCATCCAATGAACTATGACCCACATCCAATGAACTATAATGCAAAGCAGTAGCATTATAATTTATGAAAATTAGGCAAATGCACAAATTGAAGCTTCAGTATCTTCAAAATGATGACAGAGGCGCCATTTCAATTTTAACTCATAGATTCAATTATAGAAGGATAACATTTTTAAAATGTTGAAAATGATACCTGATAAATGCATCAAATTTAATATGCCGTTCCATTGCCTAACTGCCTGTTCAGTACAGTGACATATCATTTCCACACGAAACAAATATAACTGGAATCTGGATAATCAAGCACACTAAATTCAATATTTAAAACCCTTTGATATATATGTAGTGACAGACATAGCTAGATGCCATTATTGTGAGTGACAGACAAGTCAGGAAGATAGGGCAAGAGAAGACATCAATATATCTATATCTATACACACACACACACACACACACACACACACACACACACACACATATATATATATATATATATATATATATATATATATATATATGATAAATAGATGATAACCATTATCATCTATAACATACACACGCACACACACACACATATATATATATTTATATATATATATATATATATTATGTGATTTGACTCTTAGCAGGGCTTGGCAGGAAGTGGGAAAATATAGGCAGCTACCTCCTCACAAAGAAGCAATGATGTAGAGTAACCTGCATTCCAGGAACTCTTTCAGTTCGAAGCAATGTACTGAGTCACGAGCTATCCTCTGTGCAGTTTGTGAGCAATACATGCCAAATGTGCTGAGGGATGATGTTATCCTAGACAAAATGTCAAATGACATTACAACTTAACATTTAGCTTTGCTGGTACGGGAATGAAAGTTTTTTTGTATCAAGCACACTGGCTACTGTCACTTAAATAAGTATGACTGGAGTCACCTGCTGTGGTGAATGAGTTAATTTCTTGAAAATGCTGTCTATGTGACATATCCCCTGACGTGTAACCAGATAGTAGGGAGTAGGGGGCTATCATTTGTCCATATCAGTGTCGAAAATCAGTCCCCGTCAAAAACCGTCTGATTTTTTACAAGTCTATCAACATGAAAACCACCAGCAATACATTATTCATGAACATCTAAAATGATAAAATGGCATATTGACAGCATACAAATACTGACTCTCCTGAAATATAGAAGCGGACAACAGTTCTCAACAATGCTAGAGAAACTGCAACGAAAATTCGAGCAAACAGAAACCTTCCATGATAAAAATCCGTCAGTCATCAAACAAGCAAGGTCGAAATCCAGATGCTCAACTCAGACACACCAGTAACTTTATGACATTCTTATGTACCAGCGAACGAATGTGAAATACAGTGTGAAGGAAAACCTCTCTCTCCTAATTTGAGACGGTACTATCAGACGTTATTAAGTAGTAGTTTAAATCGATTTAGTGCTAGCAACTCTCAACTTTCAGAAATATCTTTCCTCATACAAGCATTGTATGAAATGTCAGCTATAAAGGAAGAAAGACAGCCTATATTTAAACGTATGGTTATAGGAGTTACATGCATAATAGCTCTGTGTTTTACATGTCTTTGCAAAGGATCGTTGATTCTACTTTTATTTTAAGAATGGCGATATGGCACAGTGGATTTGGTCATGTCAACTTCGGCTAACTCAGTGTCACTTGTTAATAGGCTGCTGGTCATAGATCCTCCTATGACATGGTCAAACGTGAAGTCGCGTTTCCATGTGCGCGTTGCCTGCGTGGCGTGAAGCTTGTATGCGTTGCTTGTGTTTCCGTGTGTGCGACGGTGCTGCATTTTCTGTCTTTCGTGCAGCAAGCTCAAACAGCGAGAATCCCATACGTTGCCTGTCTAGACATGTGCAATGTGCGCAGACGTTGGGGGGGGGGGGGGGGGGAGCTCAGGGTGAAGATTTGCTGCTGCTTCTATCTGCTCAGCATCTGCACAAAGAAAATGATCCCTCGTGGGAAACATCAATTTAATGGTAGGTCCCAGCATATTTAAAAAAAAGACTAATATCGGCGCTTTTTACCGTCTGTTGCAGCACTTTAGACACTGAAGGATTACGGCAGTATTTTAGGCTCACCACGGAGGTATTTCATCAAATGTTTGTCCTGTTGCAGCTTACCTGAGATATTGCCCCGTTCGAAAGGTTATAAATTAAACGGGGCGGGGGGAGAGAGAGAATAGTAGAAGGACAATACCCACAATTAAGGGTCGACAAGCTCCACTGATGGTAAAAAAATATCATAATAAACTAGAAAAGATGTTTTGCTGCATAGCAAATCAGTGTGTGTGTCTTCAAAGCATATTGGTGTGGCAATGTACAACTATTCCATAATACAGGAGTACAAATTGGAATGGCATCTCTATCTACTATAGCTTTGAAGTTATTCAAGATTTAAAATTTCTAATGGCGCTATTTAGCATAATTTAAATTGCTACAACTTTTAGTTTTAATTCATTAGCTGCACAATGGTCAACAACCCCTTAGTAGAAGTTGGTCACATTTAGATTGCGCAGTGTTACAATACCCAAAATTTAAACCCAACATGAACCAAATCGGATGAAAATTGACCAAGTTATGGCAAGATGAAACTTTCAAAGGGCCAAATGACCTTGACCTTTGCCCTTTCGAGGTTACATGTTCTTATAAAAATGTGCAGTGTTGCGATACCTACAATTTGAGTCCAACTTGATTAGAGTTGGATGGGAATTGGCCCATTATGACTGGATAAAACTTTCAAACATCCAATGGACCTTGACCTTTGACCTTGAAAGGTCACATGTAAAATTAAAAATGTGTAGTGTTACCATAGCTACCATTTCAGCCCAACATGATCCAAATTGGATAAAAATTGACCAAGTTATGGCTTGAAGAAAGTTACCATGGAAAGTGGCCTTTGACCTTGAAATGACCTTTGACCTTGAGATGACCTCCACCTGAAGTGAACCTTGACCTCAAAAATGACATTGTGGCTTAAAATTGAACTTTGACCTTGACATGACCTTGACATTTGTGATGACTTTTACCTTGCTATGATCAAACTCCTATACACTCGGAACCACATCTGCTATAGTTTAGAAGATATTGAAGATTTAAAACTTTAATTAGCCCTCATTTGCATAATTTTGAAAAACATGACCTCTCATTATAAAAAGGCCTGACTTCATCCATAGAAGTATAATTGTGCCAAGTTTGGAGTTTCTACGTATAATACTTTTCAAATGAAATGTCGGACAAATTTGCCTGTAAAGAAAGAAAGAAAGAAAGAAAGAACTAGAAAAGATGATTTGCTGCATAGCAAATCAGTGTGTGTGTCTTCAAAGCATATTGGTGTGGCAATGTACAACTCTTCCATAACACAGGAGTACAAGTTGGAATGGCAACTCTATCTATTATAGCTTTGAAGTTATTCAAGGTTTAAAATTTCTAGTGGTGCTATTTAGCATAATTTAAATTGCTACAACTTTTGTTTGAGATTCATTAGATGCGCAATGGTCAATAACCCCCTAGTAGAAGTTGAAATGACATCTCTATCTGTAATAGTTTTGCAGATAGTCAAGTTTTAAAATTTCAGATGCCTCTAATTTGAATAATTTTAAATATCTTCATTCCTCTGTATAAAAGAGTCAAAGTCCTCGTATGGAGGTACAATCATGCACCCAAATCGGATGAAAATTGACCAAGTTATGGCAAGATGAAACTTACAAAGGGCCAAATGACCTTGACCTTTGCCCTTTCGAGGTTACATGTTCTTATACAATTGTGGAGTGCTGCAATACCTACAATTTGAGTCCAGCATGATTGGAATTGGATGGAAAATTGCCAAGTTATGACTGGATGAAACTTTCAAAGGTTCAAATGACCTTGATCTTTGACCTTTAGAGGTCACATATAAATTTTAAAATATGCAGGGTTACAATAGCTACAATTTGAGCCCAACATGATCAGAATTGGACCAAAACTGACCAAGTTATGGCTTCAAGAAAGCCACCATGGAAAGTGGCCTTTGACCTTGAAATGACCTTTGACCTTGAGATGACCTCCACCTGAAGTGAACCCTAGTCTCAAAAATGACATTTTGGCTTGAAGTTGACCTTTGACCTTGACATGACCTTTGACCTTGATATGGCCTTGACATTTGTGATGACCTTTACCTTGCTATGATCGAACTCCTATACACTCGGAACCACATCTACTATAGTTTATAAGATATTGAAGATTTTAAACTTTAATTAGCCCTCATTTGCATAATTTTGAACAGCATGACCTCTCATTATAAAAAGGCCTGACTTCATCCATAGAAGTATAATTGTGCCAAGTTTGGAGTTTCTACGTATAATACTTTTCAAATGAAATGTCGGACAAATTTGCCTGTAAAGAAAGAAAGAAAGAAAGAAAGAAAGAAAGAAGAAAAAAAGAAAGAAAGAATTCCAAGAAAAACAGAAAAGTGTGTGCTGACACACACACTTTAATAAAGGATTCCTAGAAAAACAGAAAAGTGTGCGTTGACACACACACTTTAATAAAGAATTCCTAGAAAAACAGAAAAGTGTGTGTCGACACACACACTTTGATATAGAATTCCTGGAAGAACAGAAAAGTGTGTGTCGACACACACTTTAATAACAGACCCAGTGGGAGCTGAATCAATGTGAAAATGGGGGCGGGGGGGGGGGTCTTTCGTAGCTGTTTTTGTCAAATAAGGGAGTCTTTGGGAGTTGGTATTGATCAATAAGGGGATCTTTGGGAGCTAATATTGACAAGTAGTGGGGTCTTTAGGAGCTGCTATTGACACGCTGGGTGATACGGAGGTTGACGTCAAGTGGAAAGCGCCGTAGAAAAAGACGTATGTGAAAAAGGATAAAATGGCATAATTCAGATGGATTACAAAACATACGGCTCTGTGGGGGGGGGGGGGTGACACTTAAAATAGGGGCCTTTTGCACTGATCGTTTGAAAAAAGAGGGCTACATGGGCCCCAAAGATGGGTGTCTTTTCCTCGGAGTCCAGCGCAATGCAAAGTATATGGTATAACCCTACCCCCCCCCCCCCCCCTTATAAACCCAACTTGAGTTAGAATACCCCACCAAATGGCGTTTTAAACTGAAATCTCACGTGAGTTTTGGGCTAAAATCGCTACATGGAGTGATTCGTTCGTTGAGACTGACGCAACATAGATAACGAAGCAGCGCCACATGAGTCGCCTTAAAGCAGTACAGACGAAACACAGGCATGAACATGCATTATGAAACCGGGTTTTAAATGTATTGTCTCGGCTTTGAAAATAAAAGTGGCTATGTACATTTTTATAATGCTGTATGTCATGACATGAAATACAGGATTACAAAAATGTACATATGCGGTTTATTTTTACGCGTGAGTGGATTGTGACATGACTGATGTCACAATCCACTCATGAGGAAAAACAAAATGCTCCGCATGGGTCCTTAACGCCACCTTGCGGTAATTTTGTCGTCAATTTGAAGTCGGTTAGGGTTATGCCTGAGCAATATCTTTGTCGGGTAGAAAGTATTTTCCAGCAAATTTTTCAAGTCAGAAGCATCCGTTTATTGTCCTGAGTCATGGAAGGGTGGGATAAGAGGACACCAAAACAATCTGATATTTATCCACAATGAAAATTGGATATAATAAGCAAAAAAATTAAAGATGTACTGCAAATTGATGGAGCAATACTGTAACGGGCAGGTGAAGGTGAGTGTATCAGAAACACTTGCTCCTGAAAGGTCAGTCAACCATTACCTGCTGGTGGTCACAAAGAGCCTATTTTTCGTAGCGTCGGCTTCCTTATGTGCAACAACAATTCTGATGCTCCACAACCCAATGTCATTTTTACGAGATAGGGCGAGTTGAGGAGTCCATTACCTATATTGTAGTGCTACTGACTGTGAAATAGGGTAATGACCACTAGGAAGTGGTTCTGGACAAAAAGACACAAATACATCAGAGTCCAGTCGAAATTCGAGTTTTAAAAGTGATATCAAGTTCCAGCCGTGACAGTTTGTATCCACAAGCTTGGTCATTCCGTTCACTTAATTGTACCAGTTATCAATATGCGGCAGGTAGTGAACAACACCAGACATAAGAAATTTGATTGGCCTGCCAGCGGCTGCAGCAGAATACATTCGGGGTGGCCATGTGCCGGAATAAAATACACACAGAAAAAAGTTCCAAGTGGCACATGCAGGCCAGCAGACCAGCGAACAAATAGACCATACACCCCACTTTTATCAAATGATTCTGCTCCCGGATACCAATCCAACTTGAAACTAGAAAAGATGATTTGCTGCATAGCAAATCAGTGTGTGTGTCTTGAAAGCATATTGGTGTCGCAATGTACAACTATTTCATAACACAGGAGTAGAAGTTGGAATGGCATCTCTATCTACTATAGCTTTGAAGTTACTCAAGATTCAAAATTTCTAATGGTGCTATTTAGCATAATTTAAATTGCTACAACTTTAAGTTAAAATTCATTAGCTACGCAATGGTCAACAACCCCTTAGTAGAAGTTGGTCACATGTAATTTGCGCAGTGTTACATTACCCAAAATTTAAACGCAACATGAACCAAATCAGATGAAAATTGACCAAGTTATGGCAAGATGAAACTTTCAAAGGACCAAATGACCTTGATCTTTGCCCTTTCGAGGCTACATGTTCTGATAAAAATGTGCAATGTTGCGATACCTACAATTTGAATCCAACTTGATAAGAATTGGATGGAAATTGGCGAAGTTATGACTGGATAAAACTTTCAAACATCCAAATGACCTTGACCTATGACCTTGAGAGGTCACATGTAAAATTCAAAATGTGTAGTATTACCATAGCTACCATTTGAGCCCAACATGATTAAAATTGGATAAAAATTGACCAAGTTATGGCTTGAAGAAAGTTAGCATGGAAAGTGGCCTTTGACCTTGAAATGACCTTTGACCTTGAGATGAGCTCTATCTGAAGTGAACCTTGACCTCAAAAAATGACATTTTGGCTTAAATTTGACCTTTGACCTTGACATGACCTTTGACCTTGACATGACCTTGACATTTGAGATGACCTTGACCTTTCTATGATCGAACTCCTGTACACTCAGAACCACATCTACTATAGTATATGAGATATTGAAGATTTAAAACTTTAATTAGCCCTCATTTGCATAATTTTCAAAAGCATGACCTCTCATTATAAAAAGGCCAGACTTTATCCATAGAAGTATTATTGTGCCAAGTTTGGAGTTTCTACATATAATACTTTTCAAATGAAATGTCGGACAAATTTGCCTGTAAAGAAAGAAAGAAAAAAAGAAAGAAGAAAGAACTAGAAAAGATGATTTGCTGCATAGCAAATCAGTGTGTGTGTCTTCAAAGCATATTGGTATGGCAATGTACAACTATTCCATAACACAGGACTAGAAGTTGGAATGGCATCTCTATTACAGCTTTGAAGTTATTCAAGATTTAAAATTTCTAATGGTGCTATTTAGCATAATTCAAATTGCTACAACTTTTGTTTTAGATTCATTACATGCGCAATGGTCAGGAACCCCCTAGTAGAAGTTAAACTGACATGAACATGAACTAAATCGGGTGAAAATTTACCAAGTTATGGCAAGATGAAACTTTCAAAGGGCCAAATGACCTTGACCTTTGCCCTTTCAAGGTCACGTGTTCACATAAAAAATGTGCAGTGTTGCAATACCTACAATTTGAGACTAACATGATTAGAATTGGATGAAAAATAGCCAAGTTGTGACTGCATGAAACTTTCAAAGGTTCAAATGACCTTGACCTTTGACCTTTAGAGGTCACACATAAATTTTAAAATATGCAGGGTTACAATAGCTACAATTTGAGCCCAACATGATCAAAATAAGATAAAAATTGACCAAGTTATGGCTAGAAGAAGGCCACCAAGGAAAGTGGCCTTTAACCTTGAAATGACCTTTGACCTTGAGATGACCTCTACCTGAAGTGAACCTTGACCTCAAAAATGACATTTTGGCTTGAAGTTGACCTTTGACCTTGACATGACCTTTGACCTTGACATGACCTTGACATTTGAGATGACCTTTACCTTGCTATGATCGAACTCCTATACACTCGGGACCACATCTACTATAGTATATAAGATATTGAAGATTTAAAACTTTAATTAGCCCTCATTTGCATAATTTTCAAAAGCATGACCTCTCATTATAAAAAGGCCAGACTTTATCCATAGAAATATAATTGTGCAAAGTTTGGAGTTTCTACATGTAATACTTTTCAAATGGAATGTCGGACAAATTTGCCTGTAAAGAAAGAAAGAAAGAAAGAAAGAAAGAAAGAAAGAAAGAAAGAAAGAAAGAAAGAAAGAAAGAAAGAAAGAAAGAAAGAAAGAAAGAAAGAAAGAAAGAAAGAAAGAAAGAAAGAAAGAAAGAAAGAAAGAAAGAAAGAAAGAAAGAAAGAAAGAAAGAAAGAAAGAAAGAAGAAAGAAAGAAAGAAAGAAAGAAAGAAAGAAAGAAAGAATTCCTAGAAAAACAGAAAAGTGTGCGTTGACACACACACTTTAAATACGCGAAGTAACCAGTACTAGTAGTCTAAATTTGTTTTTAAAATGCCAATTTTAATTGAATGACGTAAGCGAGGAAAATATCTGTCTGATCTGATCACTGTCGTCCTCCATCATAAAGACAAATTCAATCCAAAGTTATAAAATTTGAAACTTTCCATGTCTGAAATTGTTTGCACAACTTGCTTTGAATTTCCTGCCGATACTTCTATTTCTTAAATCAAAGAGTTTTTTCTGTGTTATAATTTTTCAAGTCGACACAAATATGGTGGGCGTGTCGAATGACATTTAGACAGGCAATATAGATGTAATGTCCCATATAGTGCACTATTGACATTTTTTCGACTGAGAAGTTCGCCGAACTAAACGAAAAAATATGTCATTTCACAAAAGAACGACAGCCCTCGTTTATGTTTGAAAGTACGTCAGGCAGGTCAAGTATATACGGTCACGCCCTCTTGTGACGTCTTTTGTCGAGAAAGCGAGGGCCCAATGTGCGATTATATTTTCATCTCGTGTTCAAGGGCAACACACATATTTGTTAGATTGTAAAGGGCGTGAGGCAATGCATGAAACTTTGTGATCATGCTCTATGTATCAGCCGCAAGGACAAGAGAAAAAGTACTGCAAATTCACTGAATTTTACTGTCTAATTTTATTTTAATTTATTTTACCGATGGCACAAAAATCTTGAAAATAAACGCATAACGAAGTGGTATTGTTACACACGTATAACAGAGCTATGTTCAATCAGTGAAATTTTAAAAAATTCGAGACAATGGCTGATACTTAAAAACCGTAAACATTTATGCATGTGAAAATAACTATGTCGCACAGTAACACACACATAATGACAGCCCATTTGTCCAAATCCAATTTCATTTCTGTCTCGTTATACTTTTTCTTTCACAATAGCCATGTTGTATTTTATTAGATTTAGTGTCCAGTCGTAATGAGATAATTATCACTGTTATATGGAAATGAAATACAAGAAACGCGAGAGAAGCGATAGAACCAAGCGAAATAAGAAAGAAAATTCAGAAGAAATACTACGATAGAATATGGATTGGTTCTCCTGGTAATGATGATGATGATGATGATGATGATGATGATGATGATGATGATGATGATGATGATGATGATGATGATGATGATGATGATGATGATGATGATGATGATGATGATGATGATGATATTAGGAAAACTTCCCCTTTACAGCAGGGGTACCAACGGAAAGGCGAAAATTCCATGGTGCGTCCAAGATATATACAAGTAATCAGTCATCCTTTTGTCAAACAAATAATCTAGCCATGTTGAGATAAATCTATAGTATCTATAAGTAATAATTCGTGCCCTACGCACCAAATTTCAAAACTAGAAATAAACCAATAATTGGGACAAAACTCTAGAAAGCTAAAGGACATGTACATTATACAGATTTCATATACAATGCACAACCTAGGTACAAATCAATCACAAAATTGTCAATTCCCATTAATTACATACTCTTGGAGTTGGGGTTTGTATGGGGCAACCCCAGCAGAGCGACGGGGGGGGGGAGGGGGTGGCAGGGCAAAATGTTGTAGCACACCCCGGCTCTGAAATAGAAATTGTGCCAAATCTTCTTTACTATCATTACATAAGGGACACCTTCCGCCTGATATACCCCATCATTCGAGGCCCCTCCCCTACGCCCTGACACCCAGTACAGGCCATAAATTTGAGTCGTGCACCAGCAAAGTTATTTACATTAAACAAATAACTTTCACCGAAAGAGTGGACCTTTAAACATTTGATAACGTCTTAAACACCTTTTCACGTTTATTTCCTGGAAAAAGTCTAGTTTATACGCCTCTAACGATAATTTTAAAAAGCACTTCAGCCAATCGGGATTCCTTGATTCGAGGGCACGATCCACATCAACGATTATTTCGTCAACATATAGCCAAATCTTAACAGACTTGTCATCATTTCTTTACAACAGACTGCCAAATATTTGCTTACAAAGCTGTGTGTCTGGTATCTCAAATTTTCATGCGGTGGAAGTATTTAATACCTCATGCGATCCAGAATCAGTTTAAGGTGGAGCCATCCTAATTCACCCAGGGTATCCACTGCTGCAGATGATGAGTGGACCTGAAGTATTGCTTTGGCTATGGTGTCTTGTATGGACTTCAGAGAGGCCTCAGACTCTTTGGTATTGCATAACCACACTGCACCGCCATGCGCAAGTGGTGGAACAATAGTACTTTGCCAAATGCTGTTTCCGAAGCCAATGTGGTTAACATTATCATGGGAAGACAGTACACTGCATAGGTAACCTCGTTAACGAGATACTTTTGTCGTTACTCTATCTTTCACATGTCTTGTGTCTGTGAGTGAATTCGAGATCAAAATGCCCAAATATTTGTACGATTTACACTCAGATACACATGTATCTCCAAGTTTCCATTTCTTGGTAAAATCTGCACGTCTCCTACTACCATGACTTTATATTTATCGGTATTAAACGTTATTCCCACTTTTTATCAAAAACATGTGCAATATTTAACAGACAAATAAATTGGTCTTCGCTGCCCCCAGTTATTTCAATATCGTCAGCATATAAGAGGTACGGGATATGTCCATTCCCATGGAGCACCCCAAGATTTTTTTCCTTCAAACATATCAACCAAACCCACTAATTACAAGAGAACACAGCATGAGAGACAGAATGCATTCTTGCTTTACCCCATAAAGTATATCAAAACATGAACTTTCAAGGGCGCCAAAAATCACCTTGCCTTCCACTTTGTCATAAAGTAATTTTGTCAGACGCCATGCTTTTCCCCTGAAGACCCTTTTTCCATAAGATTAAGACGAATCGTTCCCTATTAATCGTATCAAATGCCTTTGAGATATCAAGGAAGGATAACCAGGTCTTATTTGTCGTAATTAATGATGTATAAATTTGGATGATCAAAACCAAACGATATGGTATATTGTTCGCGCTCTGCGTTCTAAGGATGAAAATGATTTTCGATTTTGCCTCTGTCACATAAAATACACAATTTCGACAATATGGTACCAGTAAACTGCATTGGCTCAAAATGTGGATTTAGGGCAAAAAATACCCACAGAAAAGAGTCTTCGTTTAACCTTTCTCGCTCAATCACGCAAATCGTCTGCCTTAAAGTTTTTACTCAAATTTCTCATTATTAGAACACATTTTGCAGCGATTTATATGTAAGACCATTCATAATGGCACGCCCAAGGTCAATAGGTTTCCATGGCTTAGGTTGGGTGCATTGCGCCCAACCTGCGCCAAGGAAAGCTAGTGATTCAGTCGTACTATGACCAGGAATGGGGTTAACTTCACATTATCTGTTCTGTCACTCATAAGGGACTATGGAAACGGCATTGCTCTACTTGATACCAGAAAAGTAACTGCGCGTGGACATACATGTACCGGCCAGTTTCGTTTGCATTCATATCCAGTAGTGCGGGGTCTTATGACAATACAGTCACATTGTAAAATTAATATGTTCTGTCCAAGATCAAATGGCGCGTATCTCTTCAAAGCATTACATGACTAAATACACAGCCCGGTAATTCAGCTAAATATTAGTAACACGTATTTAAGGGCACTAACAGACAGGACGGTTAATTTTGTTGGCAACATGCTAAACTTAGGTATAGCAATGGCTTTTAATCATCACATAACGAAACTCTCATATCGCTATGCATTCTAATGTGCTTTAAATTGGCAGTCTTTAAAAAAACGGTTTGGATAGATTGCCCTTCTCACTTGTCCTTATTGCATATTTTTCAGAACATGCATATATCCATACTTCGGTTAGTGGGTAGATGAACTGATGGATTGATGGACGCATGGATAAATGGACTGACTGACAGTATGTGAAAAGTGAGTGGGCGGTGGACTGGTTGACTGGCTGACTAGACGGGTGGATGGGTGCATATTTATAAAACTGTCATGTTAAATTCAGCATATTCTAATTTCCAACTCCAAAAAATCAGTTGTACTTTTCAAACTTAAAATGCAAGAGACCCTAGCATAGGCTGGTGAGCCTCTCGGTCAATTGTTTTTGAATAAAATATGTTTAAACCAAACTTCAAATGCTGGTCAAGGGATAGTGTTGACCCGTGGATCTTGACACCAGGTAGTGGAAGACACAAAAAAAATCAAAACGTCATTTTGAGGCGTCTCTGCCACTGATCATCAGATTTAAATCAAACAAAGGCTAAAATTTCGACGTTTTTCTTTGATCCAGGCAAACAGTACAGGGTTACAAATATGAAGGGTATTGAATTTCACGGACCAGTGTCGATACAACGGACGATTCGCAACGTTGTCCGTTTTTTGACAGGAACAGCAAGGCAATTTTACGAATAGTCATTGATATCTTCCCATTCCACTTCACAAGGTACCATACAACGGAGACAAACTAGATAAGTAAAGTCTGTGTGACAACAAACATGTTTGTTTGCCTTGAAAATTTGTAAAATTTAAAATACTGTTTAATGACAATCAAATGTATCTTGGACACAATCCTTTCAATTGAAATTTTTCTCCCCCCCCCCCATCATCTTAATTGGTTGGTTTAAACTCATTTTATTTCTTTAAAAAAACGTTTGGGGAGCAGGCAACGCCTATATGAACCCGTCTCGTGAAAAAAAGGAAAAAATTAAAAAGACTGGACGTGTTACAGAACAATACATGAACAAAACAGACATCTAGAAGACTCGCATCACATTTTACAACACAGAGAGTAAAAACACTTGCTATGGAAATCGTTTTCTTCCTTGCTTGTACCTACAGCATGGTCAATTTCCAGTTTAATAGACATGTTGCAGTTTTGAAATGCTGAGCAGCTAAGCATTAAAATCTTCCAAGTCTGCTTCATTAGCATAAATTAAGATATTACAACTTTCATATCCACTGCGCTGGATGCGTCTATATCACAAACAAATGAACTGAAGTTGCCATTTTAAACTTCTATTAAAAATATATTTGAAGATAGTCAACGTCTAAAGTTCAAAAGTATGCCTAATTTGTACACATTTAAATTTTGCAATTTCCATTTTCATTTCGTTGGATGCACCTATACTATAAACCGAAGTCTTGTAGTTATATTGGCATCTCTATACGTAATACTATTGAAAAAAGCCTAAAAACACAAAGTCAGTATGTGTGCGCAGAAAGTTAATATCAAACTGTTAAGCATGCTTTGTCTTCATTCAGTACTGGGAGTATTTCAAATTTTGAATCTTAAATATCCTCAAAACTAATACAGATAAAAGCAAAATTCCAACTACGACTGGTACATTTATTAGTAGCATGGTGCATTTGATGCAAAATATCCAAACATATAGGTCCATTTATACAGTGAAACCTCTCTGCAGTGGGCGCCCTTGAGGACTGGGAAAAAGTGGCCATTGTGGCAAGATGCATAGGTAAGCTCTTTGTTGTATGGATGAGTATGTACATGTACATGTAGCAATAAATATTATTCGTAGATCCATATACTATATATATATATATATATATATATATATATATATATATATATATATATATATATATATATATATATATATATATATATATATATATATACATATATATTGTATAAGTATCAGAATCCAAGAGGAAATATTTACATGTAACACATAACTATACTATTTTATCACTTGGACAACCATAAATATACAAGAACTGATCAGATACTACCGTATCACCGGAGTACCTCTTCAGAAGAGGTTTCATCTAGTTGAAAACAAGAAGGAAAAGACATCCAAACCCCCCATTGCATGCTAACGCAAATCATTGAGATGGGACTGATCCACACACTAATATTGTCCCACATTCCAGTTCCGTGGTAATGATATCCACAAAGTTGTCAAAACAATCACTGTAGACTGGAAGACTGTTATGCTTTGATTCAACGAGTCAACTCAGCACTAACACTATTAAGAAGGACATGACATTCCAGGCTTCTTCCCAGAGGCCGGTGGGCTCTGGGACCAAGGACTGGCTCAGAGAGGCCCCATACCCAACGCTTCTTTCCCGCTGTAGACATGAACTTGCAGCATTGTGACAGGGCCACTCAATTATTTGGGCCTAAGGGATCTGTTTCACATGAACAGGAACATATTCTCCATGTTCTCTGTATTCTAGTTTGAGATACATCAAAGGTTTTAAATACGATGGAATCCCAGTATTAAGACCATATACAGTTGCGCCTAACAGTCGTCTTTATTGGGCGATGGTCTTACTTCTGAGACTTTTGATACATACATTTACATTGGAAAGAAAATACCGGAAGCGTAAGTATTTATGAGTGTGGTGGTCTCATTACTGTGGGTTCGGATGTGGACTTCGCGCCGGAAGTGGACATGGAGGCTGCAAGTGGCTGTCAGCAGCGTAGGGAAGTATAGATCGGCTTGTCATAAACCAATTAATCTCATTTATGGATAATAATCCAAACTGCAACGACCACAAAAATATCTAGCTCTGAACAGACGCCATTTTGATCAAGTTTGCTTCACATGCATGTTGGTTTTCTGGTTTAAACATATTTTATTTCAAAGAAACATGGATAAGGAAACAAGCTGTAAAGCTTTTATAAATCCTTCTCCATAACTACACAGCGTCACTTGATGAAACCGAAACATAATTAAGCAGGAAGTACAAATGTAGAAAACAAGGAAAGAAAAAAAAAAAAGAAAAAAGAAAAAATGGCGAGGACAATCACTTAATCTCTACTAAATCTCTTTGTTTTTATAATGTACCTTTCTACACTGTCAAATAACTTAGTGTTCCAATCAATGGACTTGTTTGTATCACCATACAGCAAAATGTCCCTTTTAGCAGTAATTTCTGGCTGGAAAGGTCCTAGTAATTCCGTGCGGGGTTCATTGAAAAGAGAACATTCTGTCAAAAAATGGAAAATGCTTTCCACTGGGGCTCCACAAGCACATCTTTGGTGTCGATGTAACCGTATTGGAACAGCAAATCATTAAGAGGGCTGCAGTTCAAGCGCATCCTCGTATGGTGGACTTGGCCGAATCTATTTTTACCATAAAAGTACGGGGGGACACGTATTATGTTCCCATTCAGTTTATTTTTGAATGCTTGAATTGTTTCAGAAGTTTTAATCTCCTGATCCAGGTTACGCCAGTTGCGTATGGTGGCAGGGAAAAAGGATTTGTTGCGCTGTTCGGACCTACAAAATATCAGAGGTGTTTCGTTACTGTGTCTTGTGTTGTGACCGGTGGCAATAGATTCTGGAATCCTATCCTGTAGGTAATGTGGGGCGAAACCATTTACGATCTTGTAAAAGTGTATCAATTTGTGTTTCTCTCTTCTGTCTTTCAACGGTTCCCATTGTGTTTCCTTATAAAGTAATCTGTTACTTGTGGTTTGAGTGCCACCGGTCACGACACGTGCGGCCGCTAACTGCACCTGTTCAAGCTCATTGGAGCATGCAAGGGAACAATTGTCCCAAAGAATGTCGCCGTACTCAAGGAGGGGCCTGATAAACACCATGTACATTTTTTCCAGTGACTTTCTATTTAAGGTGTATTTCATGGCACGAAGGCAGTCTACACGTTTCATAGCTTTTACATATACAGTGTCAAGGTGATTTGTCCAGGTGCAATCAGATGACAACATTACGCCAAGGTGCTTATGCGAGTTTGTGTCCGTCACGCGGCAATTTTTCAAAAATAGTGGATAATTTTCATAATTTTGAGACCTTGAGCAGGTCATGGAAAATGTTTTACTTTCATTTAGGCTGATAAACCATTGATCAGCCCAAATGGATATTGCTGAAAGATCTCCGTTTAAGGAAAGGCTCGCTATATCGTCGTCACCTTGGTCAGCAATGACAAAAAGTGACGTGTCGTCTGCAAACAGCCGAATGTTTGATTCAACTATACTTGTAATGTCATTAATATAAATTAAAAACATCAAAGGTCCTAATATTGACCCTTGAGATACACCAGCTCTTACAATACGCCAAGATGAGGACTGTCCATTTATTACAACACGTTGACGTCTTTGCTCTAAATAGCTTTTGCACCAGGACATGTATGTTGAATATTGTAAATTTCATTTGATTGGAATTCCTGTAAGAAACACCGTGCAGGGCGGGGGGGGGGGGGGAGGGGGGGGGCTTTAAATCTCGATAGCAAACAACGCAAAGGCGGTGGACCTTTGAATCCCGATAAGAAACACTGTCGAGGACGGAGGGCTTTTGAATTCCTGTGAGAAACACCATGAAGGAGGAGGAAGATTTAAATCCCGATACTAAACACCGTACACGTGGAGAACAGGTGACCTTCGAATTTGTACAAGACACTGCAGAGGATAGGCGCAGTAAAAATACAGTTGTTCTTAACGACAATGATCCTTGCAGTTCAGAGAGATGCCCAGGGTCCAGTCCTTAAAATGTGGTTATTTTTAGGATAACCCTTGCAGGTTCCTCTTAGAAGTTTGAGAGTTATAGAAATTACACAAATCACTCTGATCGTGTTTAAATGCGACCAAAAATAATTTTAATTGACACTATTTCTTAAGTTCTATATATGATTATAAAAACCAAAAGAATCTTGCTGGGAAACGTTATATGTATTTTTTTTCACAGCGTGTGAGATAATTTTTCAAAATTGATATTATAAACACATAGCAACAAATGAATAAAGACTTTACTCTTCGCGAAAGCTTTGACATGATCAAAATGTATGTCCAATAGTATTATTTGAGGCCAAAAGATACGAAGTATTATGGATGTTTGCGAGGAAGAAGGGGGCAGGGAAGAAAAAATATGAAACCATCCAGTAACCGAAATAACCAAATGCACACCCTCTTTTAGCGGCTATCTCAATAGCCGAAAAATGAAAGTTTCATCTGAGCGTCATAAATAGGCGCAGAAATTACACTTTGGGACATAAGAAGTGATTTTAAATCTCTGTCTGTCAGTCTGTCTGTCTGTCTGTCTGTCTATCTATCTATCTATCTATCTATCTATCTATCTATCTATCTATCTATCTATCTATCTATCTATATGCAATGTACTAATGAGCATAATTGTGACCTCAAACGGCCAGTGGTCGAAAGATAAAACTCAACGAAATATAAGAGCATCAGATTGCCATTTTCAGCGAAAGGTATAAATGCGCGTGGTATAACATCTGGTCAACTTATTTATTACGATTTTTGCACAATAGCACCACCCAAAATCCGATTAAGGAAAAATCCTTGTTGTCCTTATCGATGGCATGTCTGTGCGGGGGGGGGGGGGGGGTACGAGGTTTAGAGGTTGGAAAAAAAACAGTGAAGCAAATCGTATGACATCAGAATGACAGATTGATGTACAGTCATTTTTATTGCCTTTCGACACTCTGTGCCAACTTAGTCGCCGTCTCTGTGGTTAATTCCACGGCTAAATCACAGTCAAACTTGTACATATCCTTAAATGATGTTGCGGTTGGTGTTCACGAGATGTACTCGTGTGGCCGCATTCCAAAATGGCTGCTGTCAGGTAGTTGCCTCATTACAAGTCCTCACTGGAACATGGTACAGTTATTCTCCGTGACGATCTGTCATCATAAGCCGTCAATTCGCACACGTACAATGCTACATTGCAACTCAGCTTTTTTTTTTTTTTTTTGTTAGTTAGACTTTGTTATTTCAGCTAACTTTACGTCAGCTGATAGCAGGGAAAGAAAAATGGACTTCTGTTGTATAAGTATAATTAATGTTATTGCAAGGGTTTATGTAAATGGATTTTCTGCTAAGCAGAGTGTCCAGATTTTACTCTACGATGGTATCAGTACACAGACGCTATTCGAAATATGTTATCCGCCAGACGTTGCACTGTTATGAAGTGGGCGAATAGCGGCAAAAACCTCTTGGTTGAATGGTTCCAAATCAAAAGAAATCATCGTTTTGGGTTAAAAAATATTGTTGAAGCATACAAAAGCGAATTTGATAGGAATTTTAATATAAAAACATTTAAAAAGTCACTTATCTCTTCACTGATTCATCAAATTATAAGAACTTGCACAGAACTCCCAATGACAGGAGAGCCAAATAAAAGTATTATTGTTTTAAGATGACCTTACTTCGTGTTTTCAATATTTTTACGACATTTGTTGACCAGCCACAAACTTGAACAGAGATAGTTTAAGTAGATGGCCGATACCCGTATAATAAAGCATCAGACCATTTGGCTCAAATATTAGACTTGCAGATGCCACTTCAGTCTATTCGGAGGTACATGTAAAGTTATGCATGTAATTGCCTTGCAACGATTTTCAATCAAAACGATGATTGTAAATTGAAGTGCAAATTGAAATGCGCCCGGCAAAGACGCAGAAGACAAAGAAGAAGAAGAAGAAGAAGAAGAAGAAGAAGAAGAAGAAGAAGAAGAAGAAGGAGGAGGAGGGGAGGAGGAGGAGGAGGAGGAGGAGGAGGAGGAGGAGGAGGAGGAGAAGAAGAAGAAGAAGAAGAAGAAGAAGAAGAAGAAGAAGAAGAAGAAGAAGAAGAAGAAGAAGAAGAAGAAGAAGAAGAAGAAGAAGAAGAAGAAGAAGAAGAAGAAGAAGAAGAAGAAGAAGAAGAAGAAGAAGAAGAAGAAGAAGAAGAAGAAGATATATTTCTTTCAGGATAATCATGCTGTTAATTCCGCATACAAGCAATAGTATTTAGAGACATTTGTTTCGGCCCAGAAATAAAGTTTTTTTTCGGGTTAATTTGCAATCATACCACAACTTAACGGCGTGGGAGAATTTATGACTCGCATGTATAAATGTTTAATTTCTGTCTATGGTTACCATCTGACACTCTAAAAAGTGTATATTTTCTGAAAGAAAGCATAACATCAAGTTTCATTCTGGCATATTGATGTAATTAACGTTCAATTGAAATTTTAAAATATTGCATACATGTTAAAACAGCATTGTGAAAGTTAAAGATCAGATTTAGTTTATAGTGTCAAATCAAAGAACACATAACACTCTCCAAAATAGTATTTTAAATTTTTGAAAAAAAGACTTAGTTCCAATTTTATTGCTGTTTAAATTTCTTAAAAAATTAAAATTTTGGTTTGAACATTTTTTGAAAAAAAAGCAACTGGGAATCAGGGCATAGCCCTATTTTAAAATCCCCGTGGCACAAAAAGGAGGTGATATCAGTAGTTGGGCATTGCACAACAAGGTACACCATACACTTGCTCTACACACTTGTAAGAGACGTCACAATACGTGACAAGACAGATAGAGTGACACTGCCACACAGCTTGAAGAAGTAAACCAGGACAAGACACCACAGACAGCAGAAGGGTTCGGAACAAATCTTTATACTGTAGATCTTGACTCCGATATCACATATAATAACGCCTTGTATTTGAATATACAGATATACGGTCATACCAACTTTCATGTCACTGCCCCTAGTCTGCCTGTGTCATTCATTTTCTGTTGGGTGGTCTTCAAATGATGTCATTTTCGGTAAAAGAGCTATCTATGGAGCCACAAAGTAATGTTTGGATTGTGAATGGCGCTCTAAAAACTGCGCTTTGTAACATGTCTCTACGTAATGTGTATATGTCACACTCGCAAAGAAAATGAAAGAATCTTCGTTTTCATTGCCATAGGCACACTCTTGGGAGTCCATCAGCCGTTGTCTGCGTACAGGTTGCCGCATTTACAACTTTAACTTTAATTTAAACATCCTGTAGAACTGAAACCTTCATCCAAAATCTAAAAATACAGTTTTACTGCTGGAAGTGTACTGTTTCATTTTCCATGAGAAAATGTAATGTTTCCCATTTTTTGTGTTTGCGCTATTGTTCTTTAACACTTTCAGAGATTTTATTATTTTTATAGCTCAATTCAAATGTACACTTATGGAATATATAGTCTAGATGATCTCAAATGAGAATAATAAAGTGTATTTAAGGACATGTTCGGAGCAAAGTCATATTTTCTGCGGAAAGTGTTGCAAAAGTGTACCACCCCCTTAAAGTGAGTAACTGGTAATCAGGAAAATGTGAAAATGTACTCTGTACTATTAGAGCAGGCTGACCTGGTAACGATGGTAGGTGAGATGCTAATGGGCAATTGGAGTCATACTTTAGCCACACTCAAAACTGGCGGTGCACCAAATGAACCCAATCTTTGACACAATTACAGTCGCCCCCCCCCCCCCCCCCGTCGACCAAAACGCCCCCACGCACGCATATGACCACACCAATGGCTGTGGGTCATAATGGCCGACATACCACATTTATCTTTCACATAAAAAGAGTATGTTATTCATCGGTTGTGCAGCATCCCTGATGATGCACACATGAATGCTAATTTAGAGGTTTCGGGGCCATTTTTTCAAACTTGTAATGCCACACTCAAATCCTGGATTGTTAGAACACATAAATTTCGTTGTATTTTCATTGTTGCTTATTTCGCTAATGGCACAAAACCGTGAACATAAAAACACCATGAAATAGTATTTTAGGTTTAATGGGAAGTATGCCGAAAATTGTGAAATTTAAACTTCAGTTAAACTGCCTGACATACAAATACCGCAAAAAACATTAGTGCGAAAACAAATATATTTACGGTATATATAAACATTTAACTATAACCGTCATCCTAGCTCTGGTGCACAAAGAAAAATATGAATTTGTATCATTGTCTGTACTACCATAATGACCCACTATTAGTCAATCACTATGGAGTTTAACTAGCGTAAAAATTGTTGATATATACCAACGGTTTTCACACAGTGAATGGAATCATTCAATTTCGACTTGCGGTGCAAGATATTGTCGAGAACATTCTCATACCAAGTCGATACTAACCCTCTGTGATCATCTTCATAAAAAAATAGGCAAATTGTTTGGTTCCCTTATATATTTAAACCGCATCCATTGGCCATTTTTTAAAAAGCATTTAAGAAAACACAAACATGGTCTCACCATAAAGTAAATTAAAAGTATTTCGTATGCAGCTTCCCATGCACCTTTCTTGAGTAATATATTGCCAGTTTAATAGTATTCAAACAATTTTAGAATGTTCTGTTTTGACAAATATATATTGTGTTCACTGACTCCGTTTTTACTATCCCCAGAGATATCTGAAAATAACGATATATGTGGGCCAATCTACAGAATCGAATGCACCCATAAGGCAAATTAGCTTCATGGTTAATAGAATAACTGTTGACGTTGTTAAAGAAAGAAGCAAATCAAGGCGCAGTAAGCCAGAGATGACAGGAAAGGACACGTTCACCCAGACTTATCCACACTCAAAATGACTGAGACGGGAACAAATAAAGATCATTGTTACACCGTTTTGTATTTTTAAAGGTCCATACCCTCAACATTAAATGGTTTAAACATTACAGCATAATGTTATCAGTTCAAAATCATTACCTAAAAGTTTGTGTGTGTGTGTGTGTGTGTTTTAACATGTACTAATTTTCAGTGCACGGCTGTCATTAGCTCCATGCATATGTAATGCACTGCTGTTCGTTTATATAATATATACATATATTATGCGATAAAATGTAATACTACATTAAATTGCAATACTCACTTGCACTGAAAGATATTATCGAATATATACTTAGTGCTGAAAATGTAAGCGGATCAAGTGTAAATTATATAGTAGTATGAATCTGTACAAGCGGGAATAGTATTTTCTCCCATAGTTATCCATGTGGAAACACAATCATTCCCAACATATGTGTGGAACGAATTTACGACCGAAATGAAATAAAAGAGAAAATCCTATTGGTTGTTGTTTTATTTGTAAGCCAATCAGATTACGTAAGATAGAAAAGCGTAACTGAAAGTTCTTTCTTGAGTGACGTACCTTAGCAACGCAATGTTGAAAGTGAACAACATCGCGTCGAAATGGCTGCTGCAAGCACGCCAAAACAAGTAGGTTTTTGACAAAAACAGGATTTAACGCTCTCTATGGGAAATGTAAAAATTCCACATTGCCGTGTCACGGGGAATGGATTTAGACAGCACTCGTTTCAAACCGTTCACTGCGAGCCTTTGTGAGAGCTGTCTAAAAATATTCCCCATGACATGGCCATGTGGAATTCTATATTTTCATCATAATGTAACATACGGATACTGCTTATTTTATGAAAAGTGGCTGCCAGAAATGTGTAGTTTATTTTAAAAAGTGCACAATGTAATTTGATATTATTTTTAGCAATATCACCTAAGGAAATAATTCATAATCCACGAGGAAATTTTATGTCAGGTAACCACGAAATGGGCGGGGTCTCTTGTTGACATCCTTATAGTACAATGATACGATAAACCCGTCGATTATCCAAACTTTAGTCAGAATAATCTATGCCACAGTTCCGGAAAAAAAAAACACTGTTACTCTTTTTCGTTATTTTTTCCCACCAATACTGATTAACCATATAATGCAATATAGATATAAGTGCATAAAAGACATGTTTGACTGAAAATTTGATTGTCATGTTCTTTGAATTTATCACTCATGCCATGAATTATGTATCACATATTATTGCACATCACACATTCACAACAGCTAAAATTAACATCCTGGTTTCAGTGATGTAGTAACAAAGGGAAGTGGATTCTCTCGGGCTGGGAAACCGCCATCAGTTACGTACAAGGACATTGTCAATGATGTAATGAGCAGGGAGACGCAGTTATTATTAGTAACCACACCACAGTGCTTATTAAAACGGAACATTACCTTCTATCTCTAGTGTCACCACATTAAGGGAATTCCCAGATGATCACCACAAAGGCATAATAAAAAAAGTCACACCAACAAAATGCCTGCAAGACTGTAAATATGTGGTCGGAATTTTATATACTTGCCAGATGCTTGCTCATCAGTCTTAGTTTTATTTAATTTATTTATTCGTTAATATATATATATATATATATATATATATATATATATATATATATATATATGCATATATATATATACATATATATACATATATAATATATATATATATTGTTTATGTTTTTATTTATTCACTTTTGTTTCGTTGCAGCGTAAAGGTATATATGTATATAATAAGAGAAAATGGCTGTCATAATGGAGGGTGTCGAGTCAGTCACAGCCAAGTGAATAACAGAGATGGATGACAGCCAGTCTCTTGGCTTTGGAATCAATACAGGCTTGGTGATGACGCATGTACACATTCATATATACCCTCGGGTACTATAGTAAATATGGTGACTTCAAGGACAGAAGTCAGATGCTAGGTCATCGTCAATTTAGTATGCAGTAAGTGAGGTCGAGTTGTAGTGACGACAGGAAAATTTTGCCTCATGTAAAAAATACCGTCTAGCTTATACAAAATAGTACCTAAAGTTAAATCTGGATGGGAGTCCTGTCACGGGGTTTAACCTTGTGAAAGTGTTCCTACAAACAACCTTCAAAAATCCTGATCATGTTTGCGTACCGCTGTAAACGAACACACATGGAACAAAAAGTCTAGTAAATATTTTTGTTTCTTTTTTCAGTGGTAAACGAAAACAGAATAAAAACAGAAAATATTGCATGGATTTGCCAAAGGTGAGGACGATACGTAAGAATAAAAACAGAAAATATTGCATGGATTTGCCAAAGGTGAGGACGATACGTAAGAATAAAAACAGAAAATATTGCATGGATTTGCCAAAGGTGAGGACGATACGTAAATCCCGTTACATGACACGCTGGTTGCACGCATCATGGGTATGTCAAGTGTGCCTCAATGGATTCGTAAGAGCCAAAATGATGATTGGTTAAGGCAGTAGCCAATCAGAAAGAGGCCGGTTCAAACTGAAACTCATATATAGGAAGAGACGCGATTATCATGCAGAGACTGATGCGTTTAGGACATTTCCATCAAGTTCATGGCCGAGGTAGGTAAAATTAATTAACTTTGTTAATAACTTTTATTCTTTATTTGCTCTGCTGCCGAGTATTTGGATGAAAAGGCCTCAAACATGGATTTAGATCTAAAGGTCAAGTGTAATGAACAATCCGCTTTTAGGATCAAAGATTTTTTACTTTGGACTAGGAATTCGTGGACCCAGAATTTAAAGCAACTTAATCGGAGATATCAGACATAAATCATTGAATTAAAGAGCGCAACCAACATATGCCAAATAATGCATCATAACCACTGCAACCATTTAGTCTTGAACGTTCTCCGCACTTACGACCTAGAATGCGGCCATGGCCAGAGTTCAATCAGGAACCAACTTCAGCATGTAGGCCCAAAGAACTCACCTTTGTAGAGGTTTTGTTACTTGATGACATTTTGTGATCCAGGATTTTAGTGCTTGAAGAAAAGAATACGTGACTAGGCAGGCCTGTCGGACATATCTAGTGGTCTTAAATCGAGGGGAAATAAAATATCAGATTACTATACATTGTCCAGTTTCTCCCTGTCATGCTACTTTTGTTTGTTTGTTTGTTTGTTTGTTTGTTTGTTCGTTTGTTTGTTTGTTTTTTTTTGGATACAATATTTCAAATCAATTAGTGTAAATGATTACGGTGTATTTTGATCTATGCGGGTTGCCCTGTTAATTCCATACAAATTTCGAATCATCTTTAAGGCTAGCTTATAGTTAGAGCCACTGTCCTCTTAATTGTTGCAATATATGTTTCACCAGCACCAATTGAAGCTTTTTAATTGCTCACCTTCATATGTGTTTGCATTGTTTCATTTATGATCTACAGTGTGGCAATAAGATGTTTTTGATCTTAAATTCCACAAATGCTGGAAAAGCGAACTGAACTAAGAACAGATCATATCATCATATATAATGTTTTCTCGTATTTACTGGAAAAGAACAGAGTTAATCTTAAGAAATGCAGCAACACCGATAACAAAGATCAAATGAAAAGTGGTATATCATAACCGGTGAATATTAAACTAAAATGGGAAAAGTTTGTCTCAAGTTGAGACCATACAATGGACAAATAAATTGCAAGCTTTGATTAAACTGTCCATGCCAATTGTATGCTTTCAAGCCCCGGCACATCATCTTGGCAATTATATATATATATATATATATATTGTGAATGGCTTTTATAACATTTTAAGGGCTTTTGTATATGATCTGATAATCGTTTGTGCTTAATTACTTATAAGAACATCATTTAAGCTGCAATTCTAAAATATTCTGTCCTATATATTTTCCCATCTCTACAAAATTTGAGTGGAGACTGCAGTTACATTTGCTGATGTCAATTGTCTGTATTATGGAGTCAACTTAAAAAAATATATATATCGAATATTTCTCCATCTGTCAGCACACAAGCTGACAGAACGTGCATGTCATTAGAGGCGTGCAAAACCTAAAATTTTAAAAAATCCCGGATTTTTATTTCAATTTCACCAGGGCATATATCACATACCAGTACTTTACATGTATTATGCTCAACTTGTATAGAATAAAAATGTTTCACAAACGAAAGTCGCCAGGGGCCGATATGTGCAGGTCCTTCCTGTGATACCGGTAAGATTATTATACCAGAATATCCGCAGATGCATACGATGATATCATGTAAACTATTATCTTTTCAATGAAAATCTCAAGATGGGCTCCTTCGTTTTATGCAATCTTAAGTATTGCAGCTGATCAAAGGTCAATAGGATCAAGAAATAGGTTTTAACACTATGTCACAAAAACTAAGACACCATAGCCTCAAAATGCATGCCACAGAAATGTGGAATGTGATGGATTACCATATAAGGCACAATCAGCACAACTGTTTCAGCACCATCTTTTAAAACGATATGTGGAGAGCGTCGGGGTCAAGAAACTGGACATTTCTGATTGAATGCAAGGTCTCCTGGCTCTAGCCTCGTGTATGTTAAGGCCACACCTAGCTGTCAGCTGGGCACACAAGGGGGTGCTAACGTACTGAAAAAAAAACGTGTATCTGATGTATACAGTTTTTGGTTTTCCTCTTTAAAAAAAAAATCTCAATAAGACATGATGTATATCATTTAACATTGTTGTTTGTAATCAATCTTGTCCTGAAAAGGTCAACCCTTTTTAATGAAATGAAAAAGAAAAGAAAAAAACAAAGAAACAAACAAACATTACACTGAAACCCGCTACAGTGATCGACCAAGATTTATCTCAAGTCAGTCGGCAACAGTGAATTTGAAAATTGATGCACGCATGCAAGCTCCACTTAATTGCATGGCATGTGGGCACTTAAATTGATTATATCCAATGATCGAACTGTACATTTTTCAACCGTGACGAGTGACTATGTGTGAATATTTGCCCATCCTGTGATGATGACCACATTGGATGGCTGGATCCTTTCGAGACGTTGATGAGTCGTGTGCATCACAAAACAGTAACAAAATGAGGTTACTCGGTGCACATGTCACAGGCAGACGTCTCGACTGTTTCTGTCTAGACTCTCCTAGGACAGGGGGGGAGGGTAAGGGGTTATCCGTCAGTACTCCGCACTAGCTCATTTTTATTTTGCACCGCGCGGAGAGAGGGAGAGAGAGGGGGGAGAGAGAAAAAGATAATTGTCTATAAAGCTCATATACATACCTCTTCCTGTAACATGAAATTACATCAATAAATTTCATTTTGTGGACAAATGTGATCATTTTATCTTTTTTCATAAGTTATCCAAGGGTGGGCCCCTCTGTTAATGGTATGTGTCCTCAACTTCTTGTACTGTGTGCCAGAGGTAATTCGTTTCGAGTACTCTATACTTAGGCATTGCTATGTCCCGTACAGGTGCACCAGGACCGTGCCGGTGCACCCGAAACGTTTAAGTTTAACGCTCTCCTCAGCATGTGCCGCGCCACACAGAAAAAAAAGACATAACATCCTGACATGACCACAATCCCCACAGTGACAACATACTTTTTTTCCAAATGCAGATGGATTTTTTTTCTTTTGTCTATGTATGTACTATGGGAGACCAAATTAGAACTGAGTACGGAGGACTGACTGACTCACTCACTTTCTCAATCACTCACTGACTAAATAATTAATTACCAACTGTAAACGTACCTTTAATGACATTTTTACTTTAAAACATCATGATGGTTTTCATGGGGTTTTTTTTTCACATTCTGTAATGCACGCTACAAAAGCTGGTCATAGCTAGGGATAATGAATTTCGATATATACATACTGTGATTGCTTTACCCACCCCCTATTCCTCCAACAGAGAATTTTTCGAGAAATTACTTCCATTTTCTGATTATGTCCATGCTTTCTACACAGCTAAAACGAGAAAAGAAAATAGTCAATGTAACGACAAACCATAGGTATTCACATTTTGTTCCTCATAAGGGCAAATGGATATGCGACTTAAGTGCATTATATGGAACTCTGATCACATTAAAATACATTCATATATAATATTTCAAGTTTTCAAATACGATTTCTTCCAAACTATTATGGACGATCCCGCAATTTGCTTAACCCATCACACTTCAAAACATACATGTTAAAATGTTATCTATGTAATATGTATATAAGTATGTACGTACACATATACAGCAACACATACACATACAAAATTGTCTGCAAATTTATAAAATGGTTGTAGCGATTTAAGGGTTCAATGACGATATGAGGCTCTTGTTTACGTTTTACGCTTCAAAGGCATCCGCTCTCTTAGTCTGAGAACCACCACCAAACTATTTGTATCATGAAAGTACATATTCCTAAGATTACGTTGAGAAATTGAAATAAAAGATCAAGAAGAGAATAAGAAATGAGAAAGCGAATTTCTACGTCGCTGTCATTTTCTTCAAACATTTGTCAAACTATTTTATCATGTTGGTCTGAAACGGGAGAAAATTAAGTTAGGCAGTTGTTTAGATTTTTTAATAAGTACATTGTTGTCTCACGGTGTTGGTTTATCGGAGTCAAAAAATTTCTTTCAAAAGGAAATATTTGCCACTTCATAAGGCTAGCGCTCGTGGAAAGAAGGAAAAGTATGCAAAATCTGAAGAACAGTTCCCTGTGTAAGATTGTTTTCTCTGAAAAGGACAATACAAAATATGTCACGAATCTTTTTTTTTTTCAAAATGTCCAAAAATTAACATCTGACAAATATGGCGGCGAAAAAATCTCACAACCGCGATATTATATTATATTATATTATATTATATTATATTATATTATATTATATTATATTATATTATATTATATTTCTGTCATAATCTTTGGAATGTGAATGTTAGAATATATCTTTATTTTATTGGGTACGTTTTTTTTTTCGTGACATACCAGGAACCTTGAAAGTGGAAACATTTAAGGTGATTATTATTATTATTATTATTATTATTATTATTATTATTATTATTATTATTATTATTATTATTATTATTATTATTATTATTATTATTATTATCATTATTATTATTATTATTATTTGCGTTCCAGTCTAATATGCCCGGATTTCAATTAACGTAAAATGCGACGATACACATGCAAAAACTGTAATGTATATGTGTGATTATGTCTCTGAGTTCGGGTCGGGTGCCCTCAGCATGGTTTTCTCTCTCGTGTATTTTAGGTGTGTGTCTCCCTTTATTATATGATCGGTAGAACAGCAACTTCAGTCCAAAGTATATTCAGTGAATAAGTACTTGCTATCGTATTTGACTATCATCCAACATGGAAATAGGATATTGACATTGTGTGAAGTAAAATTAGACCTGGCCTGGTCCTAGAATTTGCTGAAATTGGA
Organism: Hermodice carunculata; assembly: GCA_964020975.1. NCBI lineage: Eukaryota > Metazoa > Annelida > Polychaeta > Eunicida > Amphinomidae > Hermodice > Hermodice carunculata. The sequence goes on along the minus strand of OZ026614.1, from coordinate 110,573,755 downwards.
CTACGAAACTGTAAATCTGTCATCTGCGTTGGTTCTGACGGTAGCTCTTAATGTTGTCAGCAGATGACATTTATGAAGATCAGGTCTGTTCAAAATTTTACCACAGCTGTTGTCACTGGCTGCAATAGATCAGAAAGGGGAAGCCATCCAGTTGGGGACTGCTCATCTGGGCAGTGCATGGTCAGACTGTACTTTCAACTAAATAAATAAAATTGTTATATATATATATATATATATATATATATATATATATATATATATATATATATATATATATATATATATATATATATATATATATATATATATATATATATATATCTGTGTGTGTGTGTTAAGTTTTCAGCTCATATGCAATTTATACTTTTGACCTGAACATTCGTTCTCTCACGCTAACAGTGAACCTTGGGATATTCTATTTTAAACGGCTCCTAAACCTGCGTGTAGCATAACCTAGCAATTTTTACGTGTTAAATGTACCCACACTTTATAAATAAATTGTTTACCGTGCATTAATTTATCACAATTGCACATCCTTTACTGTATGCACAGAAAAGTGAAAATGCTGTATTGATATCGTTTTACAGCATGTCAAATTCACATGGTTGGATTTGTTTATTAGCAGAATTATACGGCGTTGCTCGAACTTCACTCTCCAGAGATAGTTCTTCTGTGAGACAAAGTGTCATAACAAAATAAAGTGACCAATGCACCAGAAATTGAAACAGGTAATGGACAGGAAGACGCCTGCTCGTTCTTTGTGGCAAGACGAACAACTGCTGAAGACTGGAAAGTTTGAAACATAACTTTTGCATCCAATTAAAAAACGTATTTATATTTCTTTTTAAAAGTTTGGAACACTGCTCCACACCGATTTGCAACATGGTATGTACTGGTCTTTCACGAATGTCTATGCGAGGGAACGGTATTCGAACGTAAAAATTCCATAACTTTTATGTGACGTGTATGAGCATTAACACGCTAAATCCTAGTAGTTAGTCAGGTAAACATTTGACGACTAAGTCCTGTACACTTCCGTATTATACGAAATCACTCATTACTGCTTTCCTATATGCTCATCCAATACTTTTATTCAACTGTACGTCATTTCACAGAATGTTTACATTATCTTTGCCTGCTAGTCAGACCAATTTCTAAACTAGGTCCTTTCTAGCCATTTAAGATGTAACTTGTTTCTGCATCAGAATTTCTTTACCATAATTGCAGATGCTGACTTGAGGGGAACGTCGCTAAATTACAAAATATGTTATCTAATAAAGTTCTTCTAGCATTAGAAAATCTGGTTGGAAAAGTTTTTTGGGAAAAAAACTGTGTGACATTATGGTATCGAAATTTCTTGAAATATCACGTTCGGGTATTTTACGTGAATCAATATTGAAGTCGCCACAAATAGCGACTTCATCATTTCTTTCTTGTAATCGTGATAATACCTGGGAGAATCCATCAATAAATATACGTTAATTATCCAGGATGTCGCTCGGTGGTCTATAGGCCTACACATTACCGAGAACAATATGTTTTCTTAGTTCCCCACTAGTTAATTCAATAAATTGGCCTCCCCAAACTTCAGATGTTTCTATAAGAGTTGATGGTTTAAAATTATAGTTTTCATCTTAATATATGATCAAACCTCCTTTTGGAGAACATGTTTGGCCCTGTGGAATGCAGGTATAACCTTCAACCGTGAAACAGAGTGACATCAGTATCGTTTTAATATAGAACTGTTGCAGACAAATTGCGCTGAATTCATTTTTTTTTTACGCAACTCGTGTACAAATGCTTCTATTTCTGCGAATTTAGCATGAGCTGAGTTGATATTAGAACTTAAAATTGTAAAGCTGTTTCGATTAGTGTTCAAAACAGATTCTAGGTCGTCAAAATAATAAGGAGAATGAGTAATTATTTATGTGTGTTCATCGTTGTCACTATATATTATTGTCTTTCTGTAGTAAGCGTTTTGAAGAATTATGTTGTACACCACCAGAATTTTGAAGTACGTCTTCAGTTGTGTTCCTTTTAATATCAGTTTTTGTGATGACTGTTTCACCGGGTATACAATGTAAATTTAGCATTTTAGTTATCGTAGACATGACATATATCATATGATTAAGTGATATATAAATTGCAGGTTGCGTTTGTACTCTATGACTGTGGCCTTCATTTGTCCTTTTAGCTTTCAAGCAAAACAAAATAGAAAAAAACTGTCAGAAAGTAGACAAATACAAAACCATCCTCATCATGGTTCTATTTTTAAATAATACCACAAATAGTGGTAGTTCGCACTTTGTCAATTTGTGAAATTATAAATTATGAAATGAACAAAATGCACGGAATAACTGTCGCACACATGCGTCAGGTAGGTGCCGCTGTACTCACGCCCGAATGAAGCAAAACAGCAACAGCAACTGCACATTCGACATTTAACAGCTGGAGGCTTTGTATTTTACACTTTAATGAAAATATATCAGCGTGACACGTACAAAAATATTTCATTTTTCAAATTCCCAAACGTCGACAGACTGTCCACACACGACTTGGCCGTCTCAGCAGCCGGGAGCTTGCTAGCTGCGGAGAAATTCGTTGCTGCGGAGGCACTCCTCAGAAACCACAGGCGCTCGTAACGTTGAGTCAGTCAATGATTGTGCTGGGGGAGGGTGAAGGGCAGAGAGGGTGAACCTAGAACATCTGTAAGTGCAATGTCCGTCTGACGATGTAGTGGTTCTTGGTTCACGCTCCCCCACCCATCTTATTAGCACGAATGATTGACTGCACAGGTGATTGAATAAACAATACTTTATTGCAACTAATCACAAATCTATGTTCTGGGTCCCCCCCCTCTCTCTCCCTCCCTCTCTCTCTCTCTCTCTCTCTCTCTCTCTCTCTCTCTCTCTCTCTCTCTCTCTCTCTCTCTCTCTCTCTCTCTCTGTCCACCCCCATATTAGCACGAATGCTTGACTTACTGAACGCCACGAACGCCTGTGTCATAAACCAACTCAGTTACGTCGATGTGCGCTTGCCATGCTCAATTGCAGGTACCCGGTACATGGTATATGAGTTTGAACTAAATAACACACATCAAATACTTTTGAAATAAAAATTCAGACACGAGAGCTTCTTTCGATCATACTGTGACAAGTAGAATGAAGGGATGCTAATTGTCTTTATTTGAAGACGATTTGAATTTGATCTGAATGGAGAGGAGAGTAACATGTGATCCCCGGATGTGATCGCATATTTTGCTGTCATTTCTGACATTATTCAACATGAATTTTTTCAAAAGTTGGTGGGAAAATGAAACTTAAAATCGGCCAGAAAGGAAGGAACATTATAGTGTGAAAGCAACCGCACTTCAGGGTTGTGAATTAGTATATTTCCCATGGTGATGGTTTGTGTGTGACCAGATTGGAACAATTGCCAACAATATGGTTTGGCCTACTAAGAAGGACACATCTGAGGATTTGACCTATGCAGAAAAAGACAGCATTCACCATATACACATCCATTGACCTTTTCATGTGCACTTAGGAGCGCACACGTTAAAACTCCTGCCTGTATCGTGTACTGCTAAACAAATCGAGGCAAGATGTAGGGATGTTATCGTGGCACAGCGATGCAACGTTCAATCACAGAGCCAAACTTGCAAATTCCTATAGGGATTGAAGACCATGTCAGAAATTTAAAATCTTGTGTGATGTGATTGACCTTGACCGACTTTGCACATTGATGTAACATCGCAGGTATATTCCAAAGACAAAAGGCTATGACATTTATACTTCTCCAACTGATTCTGTTCCCTTCGTAATATTTAAGCATATTTTTCATGCCTCCCGCCCCCAAAAGAAAGAGAAACAAAATCAATGTCCCCATACATGTGTCTAGATGTATGTTTATAATACCACATTTGTCCAATACTTTTCAGTTAGCTTAAAAAAAGATACTCTCAACCTATGTAATCATAAATCAGACATCTGGTTTTTCCTCAAATGCTATCAGACTTATGCGCACACTTCTTTTTAAAAGAAAACTTGGGTTTTATATATATATATATATATATATATATATATATATATATATATATATATATATATATATATATATATATATATATATATATATATATACACATATATATATATATATAAGATTATTATAATAGGGGTAATCTGGGTTGGTTTCATTTCTTGACACATAGCCTTATATTCCCATGGTGCATATTTGTGACACCTGGCAACCCATGCCATTTGAGGTCAGGTGTAAACGTGGGTCAGCAAAGCCCATTACAATACGGTGAACCTTAAAGTTCTAACGTTTCACCCTGCATACGCGGAAGAATTTTGTATTTACCATCTAATCTAACCGAACGGCATATATAGTCATCCTGCAATAACACCCTGGTGTTATAAAATGTACGTTTAAAGCTTATTTGGCAACATACAGAGAGGTTAAATTTATACCTGCTATATTGCAAAAGGTGAGGATCGTGGAAAGTGACCACAAGATGTGGGCAATCAAGCACGAACAGGATGGGCAGCACCATCTTTAGGTGTATTTAGAACCAACCCAGATCTCTCCTATAGTCATCATCGTCGACGTCATCATTGGAGAAGGTCGCCCTTTACAGCGGAGACACACCAGGCAGGGAATGACGTGCTCCGGTGATTAATTTTTAGCAGCGTAAAATGGAAAGACAAAAGTCGTGCATTATAAAACTATATAAAACTAGAAAAGAAGATTTGCTTCAAAGCAAATCTGTCTTTGTGCCTTCAAAAGTTGTTAGTATTAAATGGTACAACTTTTATCCTTTGGTACTTCACATCACATTAAGCTTATGGCTGGATGCAAATTTCAAAGTCCAAATGACCTTGACCTTTGACCTTAACAGGTCACATGAAAAGTGCACAGCGTTACAAAACCCACAATTTAAGCCCAACATGAATTAAATCGGAATAAAGTTGACCAAGTTATGACAGGATGAAACATTCAAGGCCCAAATGACCTTGACCTTTGCCCTTTTGAAGTGACATGTTCTTACAAAAACGCACAGTGTTGCAATACCTGCAATTTGAGTCCAACATGATTAGAATTGGATGGAAATTGGCCAAGTTATGACTGGATGAAACTTTCAAAGGTCCAAATGACCTTGACCTTTGACCTTTAGAGGTCACAAGTAAGTTTCAAAATGTGCAATGTACAGTAGCTACAGTTTGAGCCCAACATGATCAAAATTGGATAAAAATTGACCAAGTTATGGCTAGAAGAAAGCCACCACCAAAAATGGCCTCGGACTTTGAAATAACCTCTACCTGAAGTGAATCTTAACCTCAAAAATGACATTTTGGCTTAAAATAGACCTTTGACCTTGACATGACCTTGACATTTGAGATGACCTTTACCTTGCTATGATCGAATTCCTATACACTCAGAACCACATCTACTGTAGTACATAAGATATTGAAGATTTAAAACTTTAATTAGCCCTCATTTGCATAATTTTGAAAAGCATGACATCTCATTATAAAAAGGCCAGACTTCATCCAGAAAATTATATTTGTGCCAAGTTTGGAGTTTGTACGTGTAATACTTCTCAAATGAAATGTCGGACAAATTTACCTGTAAAGAAAGAAAGAAAGAAAGAAAGAAAGAAAGAAAGAATTCCTAGAAAAACAGTATGTCTGTGTTGGCACACAGCCATAATCACTACGACGGGGTTTACTGGGAGCGGAGTCAAAGCCTGTGGAGCCATGTCTTTCTTCAAAACTTTTTACATGTGACACCAAAAAGGGATTCAACATCGTTTCCACACAAAAAGGCTTGTTCACCGAGCAAATACGAAAGTTTAACCATCAGAGAATATATGCCACACATGCTGCATACCGCACTCTTCAGATTATTTTCTAATATAAATACACCCTTTGTTCTCATATGATTTATTATGTACATGATATGAGTTCACAGCTAGCAGCGGATGCAGAATATACTAGAAAAATTTGCCTTGCTTGTCAACAAATCAGTCTGTGTGCCTAGAAAACTTTTAAAGATTGCCTATTTAGTATTTATTTAACTCCTGCAGCAATATTTTTTTCATGCGGCTATGTCAAGAAACCTATTTATTGAAGTTGGAAAGGCACCTCAGTCTATTATAGTTTTGAAGCTATTCAAAGATTTAAATTTTGTATATTTGCCTAATTTGCATAAATCACACTGCCACAACTTTGATTCATGGTTCATTGGATGCAAGTATCCTACAAATCTATTAAAGTTTGAATGACACCTCTATGATAGTGTTGAAGTTATTCAAGATTTAAATTTTTTGTGTTCACCTAATTTGCATAAATTAGAATGCCACAACTTTGGTTCATGTCTCATTGGATGCGGCTATGTCACCAACCTACAAATTGAAGTTGGAATAACACCTTTATCTGTAATAGTTTGAAAGTGTTTCAAGAATTAAATTTTGTGCATTCACCTAATTTGCATAAATCAAAATACTACAACTTTGATTCATGATTCATTGGGTCCAGCCATGTCACATACCCACAAATTGAAGTTGGATTGGCACCTCCATGTACAATAGTTTTGGAGATATTCAACTTTTAAATGGTTCAAGTGCTGCTAACTAGCTTAATTTTAAATGCTGTAGTTTTTGTTCACTGTCCATTAGATTGACAGACAGGTGTCACAAACATGTTTGTACTACATTAAATTTTGTGTTTATTTATAATAGTGGGAAGATATGGAGCATTTAAAATTTAAATTGCCCCAATTTGCATTATTTGATGCTAAACCCATTGATACTGTGAGGTAAAAATCACTACATCGACACCAGATTCCCATAGTTTGTAAATCCGGGGCATAAAATGACTGCAACAAGTGAAACATGTATACATTGATATACATGTACTTTTGGCAACAATAGTGTCCGAGAAAAAAAACTGACCACCAAATGTGACACGGAAATAAATAAAGAAAAAAAGAAGACAGAAAGAAGGAAATAAGGAATAAAGTATTTGAGAAAAACAAGAAGTCTGTGTTCACGCACAGACTTAAGGAAAAGATAAACAAATAAAGAAAGAAAGAAAGAATAAAGTATTTGAAAAAAAAAACTAAGTCTGTGTTCACAGACTGACTTACTAATGCGAGTTGATCTGATGTTGGCCAATTCGGTGCTTTGCATATGCGACGCAAATCAAATATTATCCCACAACCGGTTCTTTAATATAAAGATAAGCTCCGACAAGTGTTTCAGAAAATGGTCGTTTTTCGGATGAAAAAGTTGTTCTAAACAGATGTGTTTCGATGGAGGCCCGTCTACACTGGAAGAGACGTGCGCAAGTCTTAGAACTCTTGAAGAGTGCCAGAACAAGCACAATAAAATAAGCGTCAATGGACAAAACTTGTACAAGTGCAAGAACATTTACTTTTTATATCGTGGTATAATGACTAAGGCGTGATGTCTTCACAAATGCAAAACGTATGTGATCTAGTGTGGACAGTTCTCCCTGTACGAAAGCATATCGGCCACAAGAAACCATCACAAACGCCTATTCATAGCGTACATCGGGAAGAGGAGCGGGGGAGTTGCTCCACTTGACGTCGAGGTGATGAGTGTGCACAATGAGAGAAGACATGGCATTCATTTCAACACCACCTTCTCTACAAAAACAAATCCAAACTAGAAAAGATGATTTGCTGCATAGCAAATCAGTGTGTCTTCAAAGTATATTGGTGGGGCAATGTACAACTATTCCATAACACAGGAGTACAAGTTGGAATGGGATCTCTATCTATTATAGCTTTGAAGTTATTCAAGACTTAAAATTTCTAATGGTGCTATTTAGCATAATTTAAATTGCTACAACTTTTAGTTTTAGTTCATTAGCTGCGAAATGGTCAACAACCCCCTAGTAGAAGTTGGTCACATGTAGATTGCGCAGTGTTAAAATGCCCAAAAGTTAAACCCAACATGAACCAAATCGGATGAAAATTGACCAAGTTATGGCAAGATGAAACTTTCAAAGGGCCAAATGACCTTGACCTTTGCCCTTTCGAGGTTACATGTGCTTATAAAAATATGCAGTGTTGCAATACCTACAATTTGAGGCCAACTTGATTAGAATTGGACGGGAATTGGCCAAGTTATGACTGGATGAAACTTTCAAAGGTCCAAATGAGCTTGACCTTTGACTTTTAGAGTTCACATGTAAAATTCAAAATATGAAGTGTTACCATAGCTACCATTTGAGCCCAACATGATCAAAATTGGATAAAAATTGACCAAATTATGGCTAGAAGAAAGTTACCATGGAATGTGGCTTTTGACCTTGAAATGACCTTTGACCTTGAGATGACCTCTATCTGAAGTGAACCTTGACCTCAGAAATGACATTTTGGCTTAAAATTGAACTTTGACCTTGACATGACCTTGACATTTGAGATGACTTTTACCTTGCTATGATCAAACTCCAATGCACTCGGAACCACATCTACTATAGTATATAAGATATTGAAGATTTAAAACTTCAATTACCCCTCATTTGCATAATTTTCAAAAGCATGAACTCTCATTATAAAAAAGCCAGACTTTATCTATGGAAGTATAATTGTGCCAAGTTTGGAGTTTCTACATGTAATACTTTTCAAATGAAATGTCGGACAAATATGCCTGGAAAGAAAGAAAGAAAGAAAGAAAGAAAGAAAGAAAGAAAGAAAGAAAGAAAGAATTCCTAGAAAAACAGAAAAGTGTGTGTCAACACACACACTTTAACTAGGAAAGATGATTTGCTGCATAGCAAATCAGTGTGCGTGTCTTCAAAGCATACTGGTGTGGCAATGTACAACTATACCATAACACAAGAGTAGAAGTTGGAATGGGATCTCTATCTATTATAGCTTTGAAGTTATTCAAGATTTAAAATTTCAAATGCCCCTAATTTGCACAATTTTAAACATCTTCATTTCTGTGTATAAAACGGTCAAACTCCTTGTATGGAGGTACAATCATGCCAAGTTTGGAGTTTCTATGTATAATAGTGTCCGAGAAAAGTGTCTCGCCTTTTGATAATGAAAGGTTATGCTTTTCAAAATTATGCAAATGAGGGCTAATTAAAATTTTAAATCTTCAATATTTTATATACTATAGTAGATGTGGTTTCGAATGTATAGGAGTTTGATCATAACAAGGCAAAGGTCATCTCAAATGTCAAGGTCAAAGGTCATGTCAAGGTCAAAGGTCAATTTAAGGCCAAAATGTCATTTTGGAGGTCAATGTTCACTTCAGGTAGAGGTCGTCTCAAGGTCAAAGGTCATTTCAAGGTCAAAATCCATATTCCATGGTAACTTTCTTCTAGCCATAACTTGGTCAAATTTTATCCAATTTTGGTCATGTTGGGCTCAAACTGTAGCTATTGTAACTCTGCACATTTTTGGAACTTACTTGTGACCTCTAAAGGTCAAACGTCAAGCTCATTTGGACCTTAGATAGTTTCATCCAGTCATAACTTGGCCAATTTCCATCCAATTCTTATCAGGTTGGACTCAAATTGTAGGTATTGCAACACTGCATATTTTTATAAGAACATGTAAGCTCAAAAGGGCAAAGGTCAAGGTCATTTGGCCCTTTGAAAGTTTCATCTTGTCATAACTTGGTCAATTTTCATCCGATTTGGTCCATGTTGGGCTTAAATTGTTGGTATTGTAACACTGTGCAATTTACATGTGACCTGTAAAGGTCAAAGGTCATGGTCATTTGGACTTTGAAATTTGCATCCAGCCATAAGCTTAATGTACAGTGAAGTACCAAAGAATAAAAGTTGTAGCATTTAATATTTACAACTTTTGAAGGCACACAGGCAGATTTGCCTCGAAGCAAATCTTCTTTTCTAGTTTGTTCTGTGTTCGTCTTTATGTTGGAAGAGACACAAAAGTTGAATAGCCATCACCACCAATGCATCGCCAGAAATCCCGACCTTTTTTTTTTCTTTTCTTTTACGAACGCTACGTATTGTGATTAGGAACCCAAAGTGACTTTGTCTACTATAAACGTCTTGACATGCATGTATCTTGAAGAGACAGGACCTACAAGATGGTATGATTTGCAGGTATACTATAAATAGTTCCTCTGTTGTGGCGTTCAAAAGTCGACGGTTGCACAATTCTCAAATTATTGAAATGAAAATCAACCTTGCGCAAGACAGATTTCACCGCCTCCTTCAATCACGGGTTGAACATGCACAACACTTCTGGCCTTTCAAAGTGTCATCTGGACATAATTATGTCATTAAACAGATCAACACAATTTTAAAGACAATTTTGTTTACCATTGCTTTTTGTTTGTTTGCAGGTGCTGAAAATCCTTTTGCTATTTTTATCCAACGTGTTGCTTGATTTACACGGAGGAGCTATTGGAAGCCCGCTCAGAATGGACATCAGTCCACTGGGAGGGGAGAGCTTCGATCAGTATATCAGAAGTCAATTGAAAAGTTCGTCGTACAATAGGAATCCCGGGGGCACACACAGCAGGCATATGAAACATCCCAGAAGACGGCGCCACCGGCATGGACATGAACGACAAAACACATTCAATCCGATATTTGCATCGCCTCGGGTGATGCTGGCAACAAGTATGCCTGTTCGCCCCCCATGGCCAGAGGATTATAATTGGCCAACTTTGAACAATGTCACATCGGAAATAGGCAGGACTAAAAGGTCAGCTGCGGCAATTGCAATGCCAGTGTGTCAAAGCCGCAGTCAGTGGGTATTTAGGACGTGGGCAGAAGATTATTGGGGTAACAATGTAACTGTGTTGCAGCGCATAGATATTAAAGGAGTTATAGTTAACCAGTATTTTTATGAAACATTTTGCAGACCAACTGAGGGCCCTTGTACAGGAATTGACTCAAGACAATATACCTCAAAATGTATACCAAAACATTTGTGGGCATATGCCAAAGTTCGAGGACTTAGGGACGCAGGCTGGCATATTATAAAAATACAAGGCTCGTGCAATTGTGCAATATACAGTAAAAATGTTCCTGGGTGATATCTTGCCGTCCACTAGCATAATTATACTTTTATTAAGTTATATAAGTTATTGTACAATTATATTTTATGTTCGGGACGAGCGGGACTCGAACCTGCAACCTTTGGCAGCAGTCGGCAAGCTGAAATGGGAAAAGCACATATCCACTCGACTAAATCCCCATTCTTGTATGATAACTAGTAAATGAAACGGTCTTTGTTTTGACTCAATTTTGTATAACTTGAATACCAATTTTCCCAGTGCTTACAACTGGACGTTTCGAATGTCTGAGAAATGTCCACCAAAGTTCACTCAGACTAAAATGCAAGCACAGAATCATTCATTGCATATCATGCGGACGAAATAAAGTTTGTTTACTTTTTGAACCGCCTTGACAATCCAAGAGCTGCCCCTACAAATGCATGGCACCAGCGTCCACATGTCTGTAGTTTTCACTTGGTGGGACCAAGGAGGGTAGCAATAGAAATATTCCTGCCCTCCTTGGTGGGAAAGAGGACTCAATGGTGTTCGGCAAATGCCAACAAGCAGGATTTTTGGCCAATTTATGCGTTCCTCCGTTAAAAGACTCTTTTTAGAGGCAAACTCCTTCAGACCACATTTACTAAGTTCCTGGTAGTATTTTCCGCTGCTTTTAGCCTCTTTTCAGCAAGCACAGTGTTTGAGAGAACTTCTTTAGATTCGATAAATATATTGATTTTTCGAGACTTTTATCGATGTGCCGATGAATATATAATTTCCAAATATTTCGCATAGTTGTTGCTAGGTATCTCGGTGTTAGAAGCTAACATTGAAATATTTGAAAATGTATCTAAATGGCCCAATATTAAGACCATAAAATTCTATTTGTTACTTATCAATACGGAAATAAAATTAAAAAGCTGAAAATGCACGTCTTTGAAACAATATATACATGCTTTAGGACTACCCCAGGCCAATTGGTTCGAGCTTGCATAGGAACATTTCTGAGGACCCGTAGACCTTAATTTATTCACAAGGTATCACTCCAATGTTTGTATGTTTTCGCTATTTTCATGTTTTTCTCCAAAACGGTCACTTACGTTGTGTTGAAATTTGGTGGAAATGTACCTTGTGGAAATATCAAACAAAGTTTCTCACTAGGTGGTGAAGCTGCAGATCTCTGATTTTTATCATTTTTATTTTTTTTTATTTTACTTCGCGTCAATGTTTACATTCTGTTGATTACTATGTAAGTCAAAGTAGATTGCAATGGTAATTTACATCTTTAACTTCTCCAAAACCGTTGGCCTTGGTGGGGAAAAATACCTCGGGTGGTTGGGCAGATGGGTACAAGGTTGTCATCCTATTTTTTACAATGAATTTTACTTAGGGGTTGTTTTGTTTGTTTGTTTGGCTTTTTTTTTTTTTTTTTTTTGTGTGTGTGTGTTTTTTTTGTTTATTTGTTTTTGAAAAATTGTAAATGACTTTTCTGGGGGTGTTTTTTTGTTGTTGATTGTTTGTTTGATTGTTTGTTTTTTGAGGGGGGTGTATGTTTGTTTGGGGTTTTTAGAACCGCTTGGCCAATTGCTTTGAAATTGCGTTGGCACACCTCTGAAGACTTTAATCTGTAATTTCTTAAACCGGTGGCACTTTCAGACCTTTTTGTGTGAGTTTATCATTTCCGACTTTCAAATTTCGACCTTCTATTTCCTGTCCCAAACCCTTCAAATTTGGTAACAATGTACATGGACTCGATTTGCAAAACATTTGTTCACTATATGGTGCTGTCGTCATTTTCTAATTTTTAACGAATTGTTGAAATTAAGAATCATTGTCAGATATGTGTACATGTTAGCATTGTTACTCTGAAGATAACAGCCAATGTAAAACACTGGCTGATACGTCAGTAACAGTGGATCCTAGACCAATGGTTACTATTAAATACTGACAGGAACGTGCCTGTAGGGTTTCTTTTGGTGTTGTTAATTTTGATCTTGAGTGACCTTGAAAGTTCAACTCACTTTGCTTACATCTGGGTAATGGTGGAGTCTAGGTCCATGTTTACGGTTAAACGCCAATAGAAAAGTACCTACGGGCCTTCTTTTGATGCTGATAAGTTAATCTTTGAGTGACATTAAAAGGTAAAACTGAAATATTGGTCTATAGCTTGTTAATAGTGGATACAGTCACTTTTCATTGAAAAAAAGATGACTCCAGGCCTGTGCGGGTCAAAACTTTAATATTGCAATCAGTGATGATGGTTTTCAAGAAATGTGACCTTGATATTATTGCAAATGTCTCAGGACCTCTTTAGTATGTCCATCCAAGGTCAGAGTCACAGTCCTCTGGTCTTATCTATCAGACCAGTAATATATGAAGATCACGGTGCCAGGTAAATATAATTTACCCATCCGCGTCAGATGTTGGTGATGATGGAATATTTGACCCGTTTTCTGGAGTTACAGAGATACAAGTTTACAGATTAACAACATAAATCAGAAATCAGAAAAATGATCAGAGAAGCATTGCATTTTAAGTTACCCCGGGTATAAAGAATACTGAATAACTAGAAAGTAGATTTGTTTCACAGCAAATCTCTGTGTGTCTTCAAAACTGTCCCCTGGTTATGCTTATAAACAATTGAATATGCAACAGCATCTGTTTCTAGTTTAGTTTTGTAGACGTTCATGTCTGAAACATTGACAGTTTTGTTAATCTTCCGAAAAAGCATAAGGTAAATTTTGCTATTTTGCTCACTCTTCATTTGATGCGCTCCATAGCACAAACGTATGGATTCAACTTGGAATGGCAATTCAGGCTGGGATCCATGCCTCTGTTTCTGGGTACAATATTTATTACTCCTGAGAACCTCCATTTTCTACATCCCAATCGCACACTTTAATATGATATTAATTTCACATTTGTTTAAAAAACTCTGATTTAAAAGAGTCAATACCAACTAGGAACAAAAATCAATAAACGAAACCCTTCACAAGTAACGGCGAACTTTGTGTCATTTTAGTAAATATTTTTTGTTCTCCATCTTTACACGAAATACACGTACTGGACATCAGCAAGGGCCAGTTATGACCATGTAATGATAAGAACTAAGAGCATGGTGACCAAAGGTCTTCTGTGGTGATAAAAGTACATGGTGTTTGTCCACCCCAAAAAGATCGTAATTCAAGCCAAGCTGACTATATCAGCTGTGCTGGATCCTAACATGAACTCGCTAGATGCCAGGGATTCTTGTTTCTTACCTCTTTGCCCTTCAAACTCGCCAGATGCATTCTTTTTTTCTTTCGGTGTCGAGACAGCCCATTAAGAATTGCCTTCCCGGCAGTACCACTACACATAGTTGTGGTCGGAATTCCATTCCATATCAGGTCACGCCACACTTTGGACCAGTCTCCCCATACCTTTTAAGTAATCAACAAGAAAACAGAAAAGACCAAAGTACATTTCCCCATTCTGTAGATGTCTACGAGGATGATCATCTGAACCTGCCGGTTTTCCCAAAATGGTCACTATATATATATATACATATATATATATATATATATATATATATATATATATATATATATATATATATATATATATATATATATATATATATATATATATGTATATATGTATATATATGTATATATATATATATATATATATATATATATATATATATATATATATATATATATATATATACAATGTCAATAGATTTCTGTTGTGCCTTAGTGTAGGAATTCGCTTGAGAAAGGGGCGGTAACGCAGGTTGTATTGGTGTAATGTTTGTGTGCCAACACAGACACACTGTTTTTGCTATAACAAGTGGCTCCGGCTGTGCCTTGGTAACAAATTAAACTGACGTCAAATGAGATAATGTGTAAAAGGGGAAAGAGCATTAATTTTAAACATATTTCAACAAATGTCCAAGTAACCTGAGGTCTAACAAAAATATACGTGTGGTTCTGGTACGCCAACTGACCCTACTGAAAAGGCCCGACCCTAAATAAATTTTATGACACATAAAAAAAAAAAAAGAAAAGATCTTATCGAGAAAGTGGCAGTCGTATGACACTATTTTGCAGTAAAGTCAACTCAAACACAGCATTTCATTTCAACTTGTGTGGAGGGCTAATTTGGGCCGAGGAAGGAGCATAGCTGCATAGCCACGGTTGTTCGTTGGAACGCATAGCCCCAGCATAGCTGCATGGCCACGGTCGTTTAATAATTGTTATCGTATTATTTCGCCAGGTTCCAGGCTGCCTCCAGATGTCCGTTCTCCAACTTACCAGTGCAAACGGTCATAAAAGTATTTTGAAAATATGACTTACTATCTTAACTTTAATCTGCCCGCACGGTTGTGTCTGAAGCAGTTATCATCGTTAGTTACAAATCCAAATGCGAACGATACCCTGGCAAATCATGCATGTATCGGTGAACGCCACTTTGAACGAGGCGCAATGCATTGTGAGACGGTCCCACAAAAGTATATTCTATTTGGAAACCAAAGTGAATACGGGCCATGCGTTTTCGGCACTGTTTGCAATGAGCATGGATGAAAATGAAAGAGGTGGACTGAACATAATCAATTGTACCCAAGTTTGCTCATTGTATTCGACATCGAAATGTTTGGCATGTAGTCTTACACTGTTTGTTGATGATCGTTGGTTATTCATGAGCCAGCAACAGAGCTGCTTGCTCTATGATCAGTGCAGTTCTAAGCGTTGTGCCTTGCTGCTGGAGCTGTCTGGGCCTGCCCTTAATCCCAAGAGACCATTGAACCTCTGGGCAGATGTCTGCCGATGTAATCCTCCATTACATATAGTGCCATCAAAGCAGCAGTCTTCGATACACAATGACTGTTTTGACAACCTTGCGGATCAATGACCACAAAAACCGAAGAATGAAACTATAGAAATTTGATTTGTTTGTCAGCAAATCAGTCTGTGTACCTAGAAAACTTTTAAAGATTGCCTATTCTGTATTTATCTAACTCCTGCAGCAATTATTTTTATTGAACTGTTCCAAAAAGACATAGACAATTGAATTTTGTCAAAAACCTGTAAATTGAAGGTGGAATGGTACCTCCATTTATAGTAGTTCTGAAGTTATTTAAGATTTAAATTTCGTGTATTTGCCCAATTTGCATTAAATCAAACCAGTACAACTTTGATTCGTGGTTAATTGGATGCTGCTATTTCTCAAACCTATCAATTTAAGTTAGAATGGCATCTCTGTCTACAACAATTTTGAAGTTGTATATTCAAGGTTTGAATTTTGTGAATTTGCCTAATTAACATAAATGTGAATGCCACAATTTTGGTACAAATTTCATAAAATGCAGCTATATCACCATCCCATCTATTGAAGCTAGAGTTGCACCTCTATCTGTATTAGCTTGGAAGTTATTCGAGATTTGATTTTGTATGTGCTTCTAATTATCATGAAGTAAAATTCTACAACTTTTAGTTGTGGTTCATTGGATGCACAAAGCTATGAAATAAAGTTGAAATTGTACCTCAACTCCAACTGTTTTGAAAATATTCAACATTTAAACTTTTCAAGTGCCCCTAATTTGCAAAAATTTGAATTCTACAGCTTTTGTTTGTTGTCTATTTGATGTACCTATAGCACAAACCTATGAATTAAAGTTAGACTGGTACCTTTACCTTTAATATTTTTGAACAAATTAAACGTTTATACTTTTCAAGGGTCCTTAATTTACATAAATGTAAGTTCTACAACTTTGGTTGTGGTTTACTAGATGTGCCATCAGCCCAAAGCTATGAAATACAGTATAATGGTCCCTCTTCCTTTAATAATTTTGAACATAATACACATTTAGAATTTCAAATGGCCCTAATTTGCATAATTTTCAACATACCTACTATTCCAAACCAGGTGTTCAATTTCACTGCTGAATCAAATGACTGTGCAAAATTTAATGTATTTCGGTGATATGGTGTCCAAGAAAAACTCCAGACAAAATTGGCAATAAAGAACATATAAATATGGAAGGAAAGAATTCATGGAAAGACAAGATGTCTGTGTGCTGACACAGGCATAAGATTTCGCAATAAAAAATATTATGTGTTGATGAATGACACTTCCATACGGTTCGGGCATTGTCTTCAAAATTTGCTTTTTACCAGTTTTCAATATCTGTGTTTTGTACTGTTTTTAAAGGTTTTGACTGGCGAAAAATTGTTGATGTCAAAAACATTTTTGGTGAGAGACACAAAAGCGACCACAGCGCTTGACAAGTTTTAATTGACATCAACACATGGAAGCTTTTGCGCCATGTAATCCTACACCCGAGTTTCCCCAACTATAACGTAACTTGACAACCAACATTCCAAATCCATTAACATGACATTTAAAAGTCAAATATAGTTGATTATACTTTTCAGTAGAGAAGATCCTGCAACATTGTATTTTTCCAAAAACACGTTCTAAATTTTTCCTCGATAATGGCGAAATTCGTCAGTTTGCTTGCCGGGTAGTTGATGCGACGGGGCACTTTCGGTGGCTTCATTTAGGATGTGAATAAGGAACAGGCCACACAGTCGTGTTCTGGTTGAGCCCCGAGTGCACCAGCATGGAGTAAAGCGCCCGAAGAGCTTTTTATAGGTCGAAAAAGAAAAAAAAAAAAAAAAAAAAGGGGGGGGGGGCGGGTGTCTCGATGCGATCTTGCCTGATTTGTAGGCAAATACATAATTCATATGATCTGTTGAATTTAAAATCAATCCCGAAGCATGTATCGCAAAACCTGAAATATATAAATCTATTTATTTTCTTATTCGTATCCGTTCTGGCTGTATCTAATAGACCGATACAGAAATTTCATATTTACCATTGCCATGATCGACGGGTAATTATATAAGATACGCTGTGCTGTCTACGCCGATAACTGCGGGCCCTAGAGGGTACTATCGGAAAATGTTTTAGATGTCAGCAGCCCCCCCCCCCTTTTTTTTGTGATAGCGGCTCCTTGACCTAAACCAAACCGTCCGTTCATATTGGAAATGCTAGCACTTCCAATGTGTACCAGAATAACAGAATAATGGTAGATGATTGTTTAGAAATTATGCTGCCCTTCCCAGAATAGCAATTTCATTTGTTTTTTTTGGGGGGGGGGGGTGTTTTGGGGGGGTTTGTTTTTTTTTTTGTTTTTTTTTTTTTGTTTTGTTTTGGTTTTTGTTTGTTTTTTTCGTTTTTGCTTTTTCGTTGTTTTTTGTGTTTTGTTTGTTTTCCTTTGTTTTTATCGTTTTTTGGGGGGTGGGGGTTTGGGTTTTTTGTTTTTTTTTTGTTTTTTGTTTTGTTTTGTTTTGTTTTTTGATTTGCAGAAAAGTTTTGACACAATTGACTTTTCGATCTTGTTGTCAAGTTTGAGTAATTATGGCATAAACAGGATTGAACTCAGTTGGCTCTTATGTTTTTGTGCGGTCTCAAGTTGTGAACTGCAATGGACCCTTGTCTGACAGACTTAATGTAAATATCGGCCTTGGACACATTCTCTTTTTAATGTAGGCTAAATTAATGAAATTCCCTGTGTTTATCGTCAACCGTGTGTTTCGAATTTGCGGATGATACAACAGTGTCTGCTAAATGCAAGATTCTCAAAGAGGTGAAATCAGGACTGCAAGCTAAATTGCACAATATATCTGATTGGTGCACTCAAAACAGACTCTTCCTTTGTCCCAAAATCACTATTTTCCATTGCTTAAAATCAGACACGACACGAAAGTGTAATTTGACTGGTAACAAAACGGCAGAAAATTTTAAAAGTCTGAGATAGGCTTTTTTGATTCATTGCATAAACTTTTTTGCTGCAGATCTGAAAAAGCGTTGTTTCTATGGTCTAGCAATGAGTGATGTGGTTACTGTGTCTTTCGGTGCTCTTACATTTAACAGGCTCTACAGCTGCTTACTGTTCTTCACATTTGCTTCAATCTGTTCTCTGTAAGTTGTTTTGGTGCTTATTACTAGTTCATTTGGCACATTTTCTTATTTTAATAATTGTCATCGAGCCTTTCATATTTAACCCTTTGGTGATATCCAGTCGAGCCGTTACGGGCGTTTGACGCATCGTTCCTTCACGGATACGTGTTTGTCTACAATTTCTAGAAAACCTTTTTCTCTTGATCTCTCTAAGGCGTCATGAAAGATCTCACAAATGCTCCAAATGGGAACACTTTCTGGATCTTGAATAAATGCTTTTTCATTAAAATCTTTGTATGCGCGCTATTTTAATGTTAAATGATGACCATTTTCCACGAAAAGTTCTTTTTCTCTGATGAAACTTGCACGGAAATGGTCAGATAGTGCTGTTTTTGTCACCTTTGTAGCACGTATATTTTCATTGTGTGTCACATAAATAAGGACAATCCATGTTTTGCTTGTGTCTGTAACACGGGTAGGCTTATCTATAATTTGAGTTAAATTGAAAGAGTCCATAATATTTGTCCATCTGGTGGGCATGGCGCTGGGTTTTGAAAGTTCAAATTTAGATCACCCATATTTATTATTTCTTTCGCTTCTGCATAATGCTTTTTCGCACATGTTTGAGAAATCGTCATACCAAGCAGCCAGGAAATTAGGTGGTCTATAAATGGTAGCTACCAGAAGCCAATTAAGCCGTTTTGGGATAGCTTATTTTCACCATCTGCTTTAATGATCTCGTGACGCAGGTCAGTGCCCTCCTCACAAGGAATAGGATCTTTCGCATTTGTGGAAACCTCTGATAACTGAAAGGATAGTTGGAACATGATATTGGAGCACAACAAATGGCCAAGAATCTAATGCAACAACTGGTCTTCAATGTGGCCTGCGTTATAAGACACTCACTCATTCTCCATTAAAATTGGGCACTTGGGTTTTTTTCAGCGTGCATGATTGCAAATGATTCTTTTTAAAGTATGTGGTTGACCTGTGTCCTGGCTTTTCCGAGTTACTCCTTAGACCAGATACCGATGAAGTCGCATGAAGATGGTCTCGAAAAAATATGCATAGGGCATCAGATATTTAGAACGCAGGCTTTGATTTAACCATGGAGCAATAAAACTAGTATACCTGCTCCATGATTTAACCATATGCATTGTTTAAAGTAGACTATGTTCCGCCAAAGACAATGTTACCAAATCAGGTTAAATTTCCTAGCGATGCGAAATTTACGAAAGTGAAATAGAATTTTTCCATGTTATGTTGATGTTTTTTCCCAATAAAATGGCATGATGCCTAGATGTCTTGATGTAAGCTGGGCGAAGTTCTCTGACACCAAGATCTAGAAGTGGTATTATAAAGTTCAAACTTGGACCAGGGACGCTAAATAAATAGAACGTCCCTGCTTGGACACACAAACTACAAGCATGTTACACGAAAGTAAGTTAATGGTGAACTGGAATGAAATGACCCGTTGCTTCCATGTGCAGGCCTATTTCGTGAGAAATACAATGTAGCTGAGCTGCTCATGCTGCTTCCCATGTGTCCATTCTCCCAAGTACGAAAAGCCACCTGGTCACCATGCACAAGGTTACGCTACAAGTAAAACATGGCGAATCAGAGAACTGTATAACGCAGGTAAAAGCGCCATGGTCGGCAGAGCAGGCATGATGAGGGTCGCCAGAAACCATGCTGAAAACTACAAATGCAAATCACGGTCAATGACACCAACAGCAGATCGGATTTTCCACAATATGCCAACCCCTCATTATTACTGATTGACAAATAATGTCTTGCAGGCCTCAGGGAATGCAGGACCTGTGCCTCCGAGGTTGTTTTTTTTTTTTTTTTTTTTAAGTGGCACCATCCAATCACTTGAAGATACCTACTTTTCCATGAACTGTGGGCCACCTATGCTTTTAGTGTTATCTTTTCTATTCTTAGCGGTGCCAAACATGACATTTCTCTTCTGGTTTTTGCTGTCATCAACTGTGTATAGTGTACTTTTCCGTGTCGTGCTGACACAATGGTCTGGTAGTCCGATAACAGACAGCCGTGCTTCAATTAAGTCCGGTCAGGAGAGTTCACTGCAGCCGAGAACCAGTCACGTCAAAACTCGCATACCAATGTACACAAGCGCGAATTACTGGTACTCGGTTATGACCATGTTTATGATGAACAGTGAGGGATTGCTTAAGGGATTAATACCGCCAACGTGGGGTTTGTGCTTGTACCCTGACCCGGCCACCAACACAACACCCGAGCCGAAGGAAGGAGGGTGTTTGGGTTAATGAAATGAGAAGAGCTAAAAGTTAGATAATATTAAAGATAAAAGCCATAAAACTGCAAATTATTTGTGATTAAAAAAGCAAGAGCTAAAAGTTAGGCTACTTTGTCTTCTGACATGTAAGACATGATTGTATTATATTTACATTCCCTTTATTGTTTAACATTGAAAGAATAGGAACTGTTGTTTTCCTCACCATCTCATGAAGACATAGTCTACACGCGAGTCTGCACGCGCCAGCTATGCAGCCCCTTCACAATTTTATACGCAGTACATTGGGCACTACTTTTCTTTTCATTCATAAATCCAAATACAAAATACAAGATTCGTTCACATTAGGGAAAAAGTATACAAGTAAGTTATTTTTTGGGATAAAAAAATCTTGTATTTTGTAAAGCTATCTGTTCAAATAAATGAACATTTACAAAGGAACTATTTTTCTTTTCTGTTTGTTGCTTTTGGGATAGACTGGTTGACAGGTAACGGGGGCGTGGTTAGCGCTTATCTTTCTATTGATCACATCCCCCTTAGACCAAGGCAATTTATGTGGAAAAAACGTTCTTTGGCGATCGTGCATCACTTGTAATTATTATCAAAAATCGAAAAAATAGGAAAAAATGTAAATATAATAAATAAACTTCATTGTCATTGTTTTCATGAGCGTGTGAGGAAAACTTTATGGCTGGTATTTTTGGGATGAAGCGCTATCGCGCTTCATCCAAAATACCAGCCATAAAGTTTTCCTCACACGCTCATGAAAACAATGACAATGAAGTTTATTTATTAAATGGAGCTACCACGAGAGTAGCTCCATGATTCTATGAACTACCGCAGTGACGTTGACTCACTAAAAACTTATTTTCAGGCCATTACATGTGCGGATGCATCGTAGGAAATGCTTTGTTTGAACAATTCACACCTTGATTATTGTCCATGTGGCGTATTGTTTATTGTTCCAGTTGTGATTCGGTGTGTGTGTGTGTGTGTGTGTGTGTGTGTGTCCCATTCACATTATATGCCTGTAACTGACGGAGGAAGCGGCCACGATTGACGGTGTTGCATACTTTCTCAGGTTTGTGAGGTCTTGGACCTGCTCTGAAGTTTACCTCTTATGAGAGATCGCATTTGTTTTTAATACCATGGATGTATTAACGTTATGGGGTCAGCCATTTTCAGCACTGAACATTTTCACATTAGCACATAGAACACGCAGTGGGAAGGGGTCAAGATCAATGCAGGTCTTTTAGCTAATTTTAAAAATGTTGATCAATATTTAGCCAAAAATCAACATTTTTAGAGTACTTTTTGGGGGGGAGGTATTACAAGAAAGAGTACTATGTGTACACTTTTGAAATTGTTGATAAATTTGGCTGACCCCTTATTACATCCATGTTAATACCACCCTTTTTATTCGTTTTATTAATAACTGGCAGGCAAGAAAGAGCCCATGTTGGTGCTGAACAAATTTCTTGGATGGCTGGATGATTCAAGCAGAATAGAACAAAACAAGCTGGCACACATGTTTATAATAATGAGGGGCACCTCTCCGGATTATATGAAAGAAAATATGGTCCAGACATATGACGCTCACAACCATTTTACTCATTCAAGTGTGGATTCCATGCTGGTTCCAAGAGTTGGGGGCATGGTTTGAAATCCTTCCTTTCTTCTATCAAACTGTGGAATCAGTTGCCTTCAGAAATTAAGTCCAGTGACTCTATCCTTGTATACCTTTAAACCTGTAGTTAAGAAACATCTCACTAATATCATGCTTTCTAGATAATAAAGTTTAATAAATTATTTGTATTTTAAAAGCATATCTGTGATATTCTTAGTTTGTTATGCTATCCAAATCCACTCTTCCGAGCCACCCAGTCATGGAACTGCCAGGGACCACAACGACTTTATTGTGTTTATATCCCAGGGAGTCATCATTTCATGAAGGCGTGGATAATTCACTTGTTTTTATTTTTACTCCAAGCTTCTTTGTAAAGATGCTTCACTTTTTTTTATTTATGATTTTATGATGATTAGCTGAAAGAAGTCAAGTCAGGTCAAGACACTAGCTCCCCATTGACTTGTTATTTACCGGCAATTAAAGACCATATGCCATGTGTGACCACTGTTGTTTGGCACGAGGGGTGGTTTTAAATGCCAGATACCACCGACACCTTAGAGCAGTACGTCCATGGACTGAATCTCCATTATAATAGTCTTCAGGCAGGCGGATCCCAGGCTCAATTAGAGGATACAGATAAACTTGTCGTTTGCCTTTAGAACCCAAGCAAGGCTACATATTTTGCCTCGGACTTCTTCTTGCTCCCCCCCCCCTCCTTCTTTTTTTAATCGTCTGATACCGTCGACACATAGGATTGCTTAAGCTGATCGTTCACCTCCCTCATCGGAAGATCATGAGACTTTTCTTTTTTGTTTGTTAAACTGTTTTGTTAAAAGTGAGGCCTAAAATTATCTGACCTGATCGTTTTTTTTTCTTTTTGTTACAACATACATTATGTGGTTTATTTTGCGTCTGTTTTTTTTTCAATTTTCCGATCTGCGGTCATTACAATAGGCCTATATTTGCGGGTCGTGTTTGCCCTTGTCATGCCCTGTACAGATGCACCAAATGTCTGCAAAAAAATTTTTTTCTGTGCTTTGTGTGCGTCGTCATCCCACAAAGATAGAGCTCACCAGAACTTCCAACTCTTCAAGTTTAAAGGACGTCTAAATTGTCACTGATTCTATATTGTCATGCATAAAGTCGAAATTTCGAGAAAAAAAAACACGTATGTGCAAGATAAATTATTAAAAAAAAATGAGATTTAGAACTCAAAACTTTTGAGGAACAAAATCGAGATTTTTAATTGTTTGTGGTCTAGTAAGGCTTCCGTACAGAGCAGTGACTGCTCAGAAGGATCCCTTTGGCGACTGAAACGTCAGGTGAGGTATAAGGTAAGTATGTATTGATTGATATTGCATGGAATTTGTTGCAATCGGATTGTAACATCTTTTAACTAGCGGAAATCATATCGTTTTAGTGCGTGTCCTTGGGACTGGCATCCACATTGGCATCTGAGAGAATGTGACAAACGATTGCAAAATGTGACACGAGCACGTTTTACCAGTTTTTCAAAGTTCAAATAACTAAATTGGCGATTCGTTGACCCGTTTGCTTACTACAGAGGGTATGCCTATTGCATGGACTCCAATTAAGTCAATTTTAGCTTTTGATCATCGAATTAACGATACTTCTTAATCACCGAGAACTTGCATGTGGGAAAATACAAATAACCTGGCGTATTTCAACTTTGATCATGCTTATTTTAACATGGATTGCGCCGTCACTGTACATACAGATAATCTCAATGCGCTCCAAACAATCGATTATGGTTACAACGTTACGCAAAATTTTGTAAAACCCTACAATTTCGACGCAGATAGCTATCAGGTACTGTCATGCTACATTTTCAGTACGAGATCTTTGCAAATGAGTGTCGGGAGCTTGCCCATACTCATCTGGAAAGAATTATTACAGAAAATAGATCATGACATTCTCATATTTCTCGAATCGTTAACAAATAGACAACTTGAGTGTCCAATAAGCCTTGTTGCTGATACTCAAATACGGACTCTCTCGTCAAGTTGTTATCAGGCAATGTGACCTACCATTTGCCCATTTCAGATTCTCTGCACAACAATAATTATTAGCCCATCGAGTTGAGATTTCAATGGAATTTGATACATTTGGATTATGGCCGTTTCAAAAATATAAGATAAGTATATTTTAATTGTTTGCGCGCATCCAATCTACCAGCTTTGTTAAAAATAGTAAGTGAGAGTGACAACGCAGCTTGTCAAGAGCTCAACGAGCACGTTGCTTCTTTCTGTACATTCCAGCTAATGCGGTCACTATTTGACACTTTGGCTGTTGGAACAAAACTTTGGGGAAAAAAGACAATGAAGCAGTATATCTAACTTACCCGGTAGGTTTTATAGGGACTAGGCACAAAATAGTGAAATCAAAGCTTAAGTTAAATACCTGAAATGCAAAACCGAGAAAATTTATACATGTGAAAATCAGCCTATTGCTAGCACACTATACCCGCCCCCCCCCTTCCACCTCACAGTTCCTTTTTCTCTTCCTCACTTCTTTTGAGACGGCCTTTCGCCTTTACTCTCCGTCCATTCTTCCACAATTTTCATTTTCAACGCCTTAAAAACTGGATCCTCTTGACACTTGATGATTTTCCTGGGGCAGGCCTTGATCAAATGGTACATGGCTGATGCTGGTGACGCAATGATGATATGGGTTTTATATAGCACGTCCCTGCTTATTTATTTTCTTTTCCTTTTTTTGCTGGAGGGGGTCGGGTGTATTTATAAAATGTTTATGAAGCTACACGACCAGTTACTTTGAAGTTTCACCGGGACAAACCTGTGTGTAGGTATGTTTGTTTTTCACAATGTCAAAGATTATAGGATATCATTATTTTTATCATCCTGCAATACGAAGACCCTATCTTACCACTTGACTGCATTACAGTATGAAGGTCATAACATTTAGAATTCTCCCGGGATCGCTTTTCTTTCGCCATACGAGTTATACATTGTAACAGACTTAATATGTTAAAAAAAAAATCGCGATACCCATTTTTGCGGAGATATGATCGCTCAATGATCATATAATTATGCATATATAGTGGAATATGCGAAATAAACAGATAACCTGAAATGCAAAATAGGCACATACCTGAAATGCAAAACCGTGAAAATTTAGACATGTGAAGACCAGTATCCTGGCCATTGTTGTGCGAGAGCTCCGGCATGCTTTCACGTACCTTTGCATTCTTTTTAAAGGGATGCAAAGTATTCCGTCCTCATAAACAGTGTACGGTATTACCTGCAATTAGCATCCAAAAGTATCCTAAATGCTTTATGCAATTTTAGGCGCATGATATTTCAGATAGGGGTTTACTGATTGCCAGATAAAACTCTGGGTTGCGGCTTATGCATTAAAGCACTACAAATTATTCCACGTATTTTCTGAAAACTGTAAGAGAGTGGACGTTTATGTGTTTTTTCGGTATCATGTCAGTTGGTCGCACTGTATGTCTAATCATTACAAATGTGAACATCGTGATTTAACACATTGTTGATTCGGTTTACTTGTCTTTTGGACATGATAATACACACATGCAACAAATGCAAGCTAATGCTGTCAACTGAAAAGACGTGCTTTTGATTTTCGTGATTGTTTATCCTTTTGTCCCCCGGCTTCATCAGAGATGAAATGTCTGATGTGTCATTTTGCAACTTCACACTTCTGTATTCAAAGCGCAAGCACAAAATAAAAAGACTTAAGGCACGCTTGGCAAGCTGATAATGTATTCATGCAATTTAGTTCGCACATAACCAACCAGGAGACAGGGAACAAAAAATAATTTTATTTCGTTCCATCGCCATCTAATTGCATTACCTCGGAATACATCATCTTGCAACGAAATAATTACATTGTAAGTAATAGATTTTTTAGGCCCACTTTGCTAGGAAATGAGATTGGAACGGTCCCGATTGACTTAATTACATGGTTGTCAATAGGAATGCATGCCTTAACCGACAGGTACCAGAATTGAAAAAATCATTAAAAATCAGCAACCCAGCGTATCACTATCATGTGGACGTATTTGTTGAACCCTCCAACACGCTACATTTCCACCAGATTTAGAACCGTGTGAATCATAAGTTTGAAGAAGGGAAATATACTGAAAGCATACCAAAATTGGTAAAAAATTAAAAAAAAAGAAGACGAAGGAGAAGGAGAAGGAGGAGGAGGAGGAGGAGGAGGAGGAGGAGGAGGAGGAGGAGGAGAAGAAGGAGAAGAAGAAGAAGAAGAAGAAGAAGAAGAAGAAGAAGAAGAAGAAAAAGAAGAAGAAGAAGAAGAAGAAGAAGAAGAAGAAGAAGAAGAAGAAGAAAAAGAAGAAGAAGAAGAAGAAGAAGAAGAAGAAGAAGAAGAAGAAGTGACACCTTGTGAAGAATTAAGATCTGAAGGTCCCAAGAAGTGTCCTTAGGCAATTTCAGAGCAATTGACTGTGCGGTTTGGAGACATTTAAATATTTTGCCAAAAAAAAAAAAAAAAAAAGAGACAAAATAAATCCGTAGTCCCAAAATCACTGAAGCATGGCCATTCGAACAAGTAGCTGCCGACGCTAGCCATATCCCCCGACCACAATAATTATGGTGGTAAATACACATGATGTATATTTGTATACTGTAGTAAGTAAGGTGTGAAAAGTTTCTGTTGGTGGTAATATGGAAATAAAGATAGAGAACCTGTGTTAATTGATTAATGAATTAATTAGTTAAAGAAAGAGTCAACCAAAAAAATTCATGCTTATGCACACCTTCTACCTGAAATCTACCAACCACGAAAATTTCAAAGGACTAGCATTCATAGTTCAAAGAAATGGCCAAAATCGTTTCAGATCTGGGGGTTGCTTAATGAACTTGGTTGATTAATTAATGAAAGTAATTCGGCACACAAAACAATGCCTATGCACACCTACTACCTTAGATGTACCATCCACATAAATTTCAAAGGAATAGCATTTATGTTTTATGAAATGTGGCCCAGACAAAATGATGCAGATGATTCTGAGGTGCTTAACAATCTTTGTTAATTAATTAATCGATAGAAGAATGCAATCAGCCGAATAAATTTTATTCCTGTGTACACCTTCTATCCAAGATCTACCAAATCTGAAAATCTGAAAGGGCTAGTATTTATAGTTCCTAAGATATGGCCCGGACAAAATGGTTTTGGATCTGGAGGTTCCCTGATGAAATTTTGCTAATTAATGTAAGCAATTAGGCACAGAAAAGAATGCCTATGCACACCTACTACCTATGATCTACAAATTCTACGAATTTCAAAGGGCTAGCATTTATAGATAAGAAAATATGGCCTGGACAAAATTTGTTTCTGATGCAGATGATTTTGAGGTGCTTAACGATCGTTTTCAATGAATCAATTAGTAAAAGAAGGTAATCAGCCAAATAATTGTAATGCTATGCACACTTCCTACCTAAGATCTACAAACCCTGAAAATTTCAAAGGGCTAGCAATTATACTTCTAAAGATATGGCCCAGACAAGTATGTTTCTGATCTTGAGGTTGCCTTTGTTAATTAATTAGTGTAAGCGACTAGACACACAAAAATGAAGTTGTTTTTTTTTCAACAGTAAAACTATTATTAAGAAACATTACTCACCAAAGGTGTGCTTTGCCAGAGCTCCCATATTTTTTTCCGTGGGTCCAGTGCCAATCCATGCTGCTGCTGAGAGTGCCGTCTAGGCCCTGTGGCGTGTCACAGCACCCCTGGTGGCAGCAATGCATATGGCGAGCATGCGCAAACCAGTTTCCTACACTGCGTAGGAAGAATCGATAACCGATAAGCTGGCATGGTTGGGTGGGAATTCTAGTGACCTATGGTGAGTAATGTTTCTTAATAATAGTTGTACTTTTGAAAAACAAAAACAAAAAACAAAACAAATTCATATTAAGGACACATTTCAACACCATAGGTCACTTAACCTGATGAAAAATCAGACTGGAGCTGGAAGGCACCTCTGAAAATGTCCTATCCAAAAATCTCTGCACTTGAGAGCCATGGAGCTGGGGGGGGGGGCACCCCCTAAGACCAGTTTGATGCCGCTGTTGGGAAGCAACAGCAGCACCTCCTCTACCAGGTCCTTTAGGCAGAAGGACGTACAGGTATTATGCAAATGCCACCTTACAGCAGAATATCCCCTACTGACAGGTTTTCGAAAGTATCCCAGGAGGCAGAGAGTGCTCTAGTCTCATGACCCTGGAGAGAATGAAGACATCTAAGCTCTTCATCCTTCCCAGCCACTTGGTAGGCTAAGGAAATTGTCTTCCTTATCCACCCTAAGAAGGTACCAGGAGACAAAGTCCCAAACTCTGTGTGCCTAAGGGGGAGAAACAGAAGTTTTCGCCCCACAGGATGCGGTTCAGTCCTTCTCAAATAGAACCACAGTGCTCTCACGAGACAAAAGCCCCAATTTGCTCGGACCTTGACATTGTCACCGAATGGGACTTGACCCAAAACACTGTTAATGCAGTTGACAGGTCATGGGCCACTTGTGTCTTCGATACAAATACCACTTGGGGCTTTAGAAAAACCTCCTTCCCATCAACAGACCACTTGATGAGGGACATATCTAAGCCATGTATCTCCCCATGCCTAACACCTGTGGCCAGAGCTAACAGGAAGATCGTCTTGAAGGTTAAAATGTTGAGATTGAGATCTAACGCATATATCTTTAGGCTCAAATAGGGGCTTGGTCAATGCCCCAAGCACCACAGAGAGATGCCAGCAAGGCACAGCATTGCGTTCCACTGGTCAATCAATGTAAAAACTGTTGACAAGTCTGCTGAGGAAGGGATCCATTCATAAACTCTGCCCCCTGGTCTTAAGGGTAAGCACAATGGCTGACTAGTACCCCTCGATGGTGCAAATCTTCAAGTACCTCTTCTCCACCAGACTCAAACCAGGGACGTGTTATAGATGGACTACCAACGGGAGCGCTAATCCCTTTAGTGGTCAACTGGGCGCGATAACTACAAGGCGTGTTCACTAGCGCCGCTCAAGTTAATCCCCCCTGCTCAGTCCGTTTGTTGTTCCATCTATGTTTCCGCGTTCGGTTGTGTCGGGTTACATACATCAGGCTTACATCGGGTGTGCTATTGTACCAAGTTCAAAAACGAAGAGTTTTATGCGTGCGCAACCAGTCTCATCGTTTGAATCAGAACCGTGCGAGTCCATCGATGTGTTTTTCGTTGAAATCGGCCGATAAAAGGGCTAGTTTTTGCATTTTTTCTGTCCAAAATGATGCAAAGTTAGACAACTTGCGTGCATAATAACTCCTTATGCCATAATTAGCAATAAAAAATGTAGTTTTAGATGGATAGTGTATGCCGGTAGGATCATGATGGTGGTTTCATTTCTTGTAGCTGAGTCCGGCGTAACGCTAAATTTTGACTTTAAAATGTAAAAACACGGTGAAAAATTTTGCACATTTCAGTCAGTGACGCGATTATTCTCGCCTTTCATCGCATGACCTGGCCCACGAGACTGCCAGCGGCCAGCACAGACCGTGGAGTTGTGTTTGTTCAGCACTGAAGGTGCTTGCTCAAACACCCGATCACTTGAGCAGCGGCAACATAGATGGTACAAAGGGGGCCCCGCAGTTGGTAGTCCATCTATAACACGTCCCTGCTCAAACGAAAGTCTGTACTCTGCTGGACTGTAGCCTCCCAGGGGGATAGTCCCTTAGCACAGCACCAGGCAGCAAACTTGCTCCAATGTGAATTGTAAATGTAACAAAAGACTTACGAAGCTTCCAACAGGCAACCCGCTCAGCCACTCCCATTGAGAAGCCGGCTGATATAATGCCCTTGGCGATAGTCTCCAGGTGTGAAGCCTCATAAGTTGCGGGTTGCTGTGGAACTTGTTTGAGCCTGGTTATCGGAGCAGTTGAGGAAGAAGAGGACGAGCCAGCAGAGGCTCCACGCTCAACTCAAAGAGGTCCAAAGACCATTCCCTCTTGGGCCTCCAGCCCACAAGAAGGACTTGGCACTGCACAAAATTAACATGGCATCCGTGGCCCACGCCAATTTATCAGGAAATGGGGACACAAAGGTGTAGATCTTATGATTGTCCCTGGTTGCAAAGAGATCAATGTGTGGTCAGCCCCAAAGAGCCCAGATCAGCTCCACCACCCTGGGATTCACACAGCACTTGGTATGAACAGGGACGTGTTATAGATGGAATACCAACGGCGGGGCCCCCTTTGTACCATCTATGTTGCCGCTGCTCAAGTGATCGGGTGTTTGAGCGAGCACCTTCAGTGCTGAACAAACACAACACCACGGTCCACGCTGGCCGCTGGCAGTCTCGTGGGCCAGGTCATGCGATGAAAGGCGAGAATAATCGCGTCACCGACTGAAATGTGCAAAATTTTTCACCCTGTTCCACATTTTAAAGTCAAAATTTAGCGTTACGCTGGACTCGGCTACAAGAAATGAAACCACCATCATGATCCTACCGGCATACACTATCCATCTAAAACTACATTTTTTATTACTGATTACGGCGTAAGGAGTTATTATGCACGCAAGTTGTCTAACTTTGCATCATTTTGGACAGAAAAAATGCAAAAACTAGCCCTTTTATTGGCCGATTTCAACGAAAAACACATCGATGGACTCGCACGGTTCTGATTCAAACGATGAGACTGGTTGCGCACACATAAAACTCTCCATTTTTGAACTTGGTACAATAGCACACCCGATGTAAGCCTGATGTATGTAACCCGACACAACCGAACGTGGAAACATAGATGGAACAACAAACGAACTGAGCAGGGGGGATTAACTTGAGCGGCGCTAGTGAACACGCTTTGTAGTCGTCGCGCCCAGTTGACCACTAAAGGGATTAGCGCTCCCGTTGGTAGTCCATCTATAACACGTCCCTGGTATGAATTACCTGTGATTGGCGCAAAAGCAGGTCCACCTTGACATTCAGGCAACCTGAAATGTGCTGACACTGGATCCTGATGCCATGCTGATGGCCCCAAAGCAAGATCAACTCAGCCTGAGAGAACAGCCTGTTGGACCTGGTACTTCCCTTGTTGTTGATGTACATAACAGCTGTATGGTTGTTGCATATCACCAGGACATGCTTGTTCTCCACCTGTGACCTGGACTGGAGAAGGGCGTGACGAATTGCCTCCAGTTCTAGCCAATTGATGGCAAACTGCCTCCACAGAGGAGGCCATTTGCCTGAGGCTGCCACAGAGTCCAAATATGCTGCCCAGCCCTGAAGGGAAGCATCGGTAAACAGGGTCACCTTGGCATTGAACTGCACCAGGGACTACCCCGGCATCACGTTCATACAAGGAGACCACCAACTCAGAATCAGCCGGACATATGGCTAAATCAATGAATGCAGGGACAAAAGTCTGCCTCTGTCAATCCCATCCATCTAAAAAAACTGAGCTGGACAGGCCAACGATAAAGCCTTCCTAGAGAAAAGCTGAGAGCCCATGGTTGTAAGGGTCATGATCAGGCGCATCCATTGACCGACTGACTGGGAGGACGCCTGAACCTGTTCAAGAGTGAGTCAAGCTTCTTTGACCTGTCCTCTGACAGGTGACAGATGAAAGGGACCGTCAAAAATTAAATCCCCAGAAACACAAACTGCCTAGCAGGAGTCAGACTGGACTTAAGGAGATTCACAAGGAGGCCTAATCTCACACACAGATCCAGCACAAACTGCATGTTCAGGAGAAGAAGGATGTGTTCCAGAGACCACAGGAGCCAATCATCCAGATAAATGTGCAACTGGATCCCTTGCTGGTGCACAAAAGCTGCTACCTTGCTCATGACCCAAGTGGAGATGATCAGTGCCGATGCCAGGCCAAGTGGGATATCACAGAACTGAAACACTCTTCCGTTAACCACAAAGCACAGAAATTTCCAAGACTGTGGGGCTATGGAAAAGTGAAAATAAGCATCTTTCATGTCTATCAAGGTTGCTTAATCGCACTGTCACATCACAGCCATGATGGTGGCTGGGGTCTCCATCTTGAAGTACTGCACTACAAGATATGTGTTGAGACATGACAGGTCAATCAGTGGTCTGTGGCTCTGTGGCTGCCATCCATTTTTGGCACCAAAAAGAGACGACTTTAAAAGCCTGGGGACCCAACATTGAACACTGGTTTGATGGCCTGTTTGTCCAAAAGCTTTTGCATGGCCTCACTAAAGAGTTCCTGTTCCACTTTGAGCAAAGCAGAAAAGAGAAGGGAACTCTTGAAAGTGGAGGATTGACCTTGCTAAACTCCAGTGAGTAACTGTGATGGATGAAGTTCCTGACAAACATTGTCCATTATGCAGCTTCTGCAGTTGCCTGTCACCACACCAAACTGCAGCAGGCTGACAGGAGGATGTCGACCCCTTGGTCAACTTCACACCCTGCAGCAAAGACTCACCTAGATACTTCTGCCACTTCTCTTGGACTATGTTGTCTGTCCTCTTGAGGAAGGAGACCCCCTACCAAACAGCCCTGGACCAACTGGGTCCAAGGGCAGCTGGTCAGCAGCTTTGCTTTCTACCATAGGCAGGTGTGCCACTGAGATAAGCATGTTACTCCTCACTAACTTCACATTGGCGTCAAGCATAATGGCTCAACTGATCATATGGCCCACAGCTCAGTCTAGAGACTACTTGAAGCCGAGCAGGGTTTCCACCATACGTTTGGTGGAGGCTGGCACTGCAGGGCCATCACTCACACCTCCTCTCAAAGGTGTGTGTTGGAACATCCTGATCAGTCCAGGAAGGAGCCCACAATGGTCATAACCCATGCATCCCGATTCAGAAGAAAACTAGGCCCTGCTCTCACAAGAGGGGCCAGGAAACTCTGTGTGGGCAGGGGAAGAAGGAACAGCCAGAGTGTTCCCCAGAGGAAACCTTGCGCTCCAACCTATCCAGCTGTTTGCTGACAGCAGCAAACAGCGCTCCCACTTTCTCCATGATCACTTGGGCACTCGCCTCCACCTGCACAGCTGAAGCTTGACTTGGCAGGGCACAGGAAGTGAATCCTGGAGGAGGAGGTGCTACAAGGAGCATTGACGACACCACCCATGCTCACTCGTAGTCACAATTGACTTCTGTCCCCTCCTAGTGCTAACTGACTTACTATTCACTTAAGTCCCATCCAGCTCATGAACTACTGAACTAACAATCAGCAGTAGGGCAGACAGAATGGGAGGGGCCTTTGCCAACAGACCTGTGGAAGGAATCCACGAACAGGACTACTCTACAACAGGACCAGTTTGCATCTGACACTGATGCCCACACAAAGTAGCAGGTGCATGGATGGCTGCATCTGCAGCACGTGCTGCAAGCCACGTCTCCGAAGACCCGTCAAGGAACACTGTCCCCTCGCTCACAACGTGCTTCCGCATGTTGCAGCCATTGTCTGGCAGACCTCACATCTGCCCGATGGACCTTCTGCCACTGATAGGGAGTCCATCATAGACAGACCTCACATGGACTCTCTTCAGTGCAGAACACATCGCTCCTATGCATGCAGGAGCAGCATGTAGCATGGTCATCCCAATATACCATCCTATGGTGGTTGGCGTTCAAATGGACATCCTACGCCACATCCAAGTTCATGGATCTAATTGACTATCAATACCCGGAACAAACTGAGTCAGAGACAGGACCAGTTCCTGGGAACCTATCAACTACCTCACGATTAATGAAGAAGCCACACGTACTGAAAAGGTAAGAGAACAGTGGGAGCTTTCAACAAAATGCATCCACTAAAGATGGACACCTTTTACCTGTATCAATATTGACAGGTGCCTGACACAACTACAAAAACCTGTACAAAACTTACGATGATGTTTTAATCACCAAATTAATGTGATGACGGGGAAGTGTACATGTTAAAGATGATATTTAGTGCAAATCTGTGTTTCTTTCATGCAACATAACCTGCAAAGGAATCTGGGAAGATGAGTCAGCGTATATGCAGACTCCGACTGCAACAGTAATTTGCGTCCAGGTATAGCGGGACTCCTGCTGGAAAGTGTTAATACGGAATATTTGGAGTGATATCAGTATTAGTGAGTATGCTTACCTATTGACCACCATTCCCGAGACCACTGTGTCTGGGCATGACACCTAAGAAATTGAGATGAGAAGCTTGCTACTCGCGCTTGATTCAAAACCTGATGGTCCTGTGGCACCATCTCTCGGTCCATGTGGAACTGATGATGACATCACATATCATCCTTCCTCTTTTGAAGGGTGGTCAGTTGACATCAGCTGTAAGAGGAAGTGGGGTTGCTCGGGTGGGCTTCTCTGGTGGTCGAGAGGTAAGTATAATCATTAATACTGATATTACTCCAAATATTCTATCAATTATGTAACGTTACCTCTTGACCACCATTGCATATTTACAAACGTACTGGCAGTGGGCTAATCGTTACAGGTACACTGACCTCTATAGACCAGCGGGACCAGCAGCTTGGGGGGAAACCATCGGTCGGTGTGAAGAGGTGTTGTCTGGAGGGAAAACCTCAGAGCTACATGGAGATGAGGCCACCCACAGCAGAATCTGGATTAACCAGACAGCCTCCTTACCGGCCGGCCTGGGACCGCACTGGACCCCCCGGTGCTCGCCCACCAACATGACAACTGTCTGCCTTGTGGGTAGACATGGTTGGTTTTAGCTCCATTAGACCTGGAACTCTAACAGGTCCCAGTAGCGAAACTGGCAGGCGCCGGCGGGCGCTTATGAGGTTCCGGGGGGGGGGGGGGGGGGGGCAGTCAAACCTGCATCGAAACTGGCAACAGGCCAGAAGTTGAGATAACTGCCAGATACTGTCCAAGATTCAGGCATGGGAGTGGCGAACTGAGAAAAATGCTTAAAGTGGCCTGGGGTGAAGGGGGCCACACAGGCCCCTTGCCAGGTCCAGGGCAGAGCCCTGGTGGGGGGTTCTGGGGGAGGAAGCCCCCCGGAAGCTGAAGGATTTTAGCTATTTTAGTGGCAACCAAAACAATTTTCTGCACTGTATGTGGGAAATTATCTGACTCTTTAATAATGATTTGACTGCAACAAAGAACTAGATTTTAGTCTTTTGTTGCAGTCAAAATTTCAACATGGCATTGAGGACAAATGTTGTCATGTAGCAGTACTTAATCATTAACCTACATGAAAACAATGACTAGCTCCTACGCTGGCTGTCTCACAAAGCAAGCAAAATTTGGCGCCAGAAAAAATGTCTTCCCTGCCTGCTTCCAGGTCGACTGCTTGATGGCAATAAGAGCCCATTTACGGAAGTACTGTATATGCGTATTATTCTCTTAAATATTTTTTCGAACATCTAAATTAAGCCTGTAGAGCTGACAGATTTGAACAGCACGAAAGATATTTAAACATACTTTTTCCAGAAAAATAAAAAATGCATAAATATGGAAAACTGCTGCATTTTTCACATGCCTGAAGATTAGGACTACTAGGCACGAAGCCCTATAAGGCCCACTACGAAGTGCGCAGACCTATAGGCCTAAATCTGATCAGCCACGAGTGCCATAAACTGGAACATGGTGGCAGCTCTGATGGGATCTGGAAAGGCCTTATGGACCATTATCGGGACCTATGCAAAGGAGCCTGTTACATCTACAAAGGCGTACATACCCTCCTCGAGCATTATCATGTCACGCAAGTAGTGCTCGGCGAAAGTTGTAGACGATCACCATTGGCAGGCCCACAGAATGTCGACAGCTGCAACATTCCGCAGGGTGCGCCAGGAGGGATTGAAGGCTCTAACCTCATGAGCTCTGGCAAAGACAAGCTGGGAAGCCTCTGGCCTATCCAGCAAAGTTTCATAGCCCTTAAGGATTGTTTGCTTAATCCACAATGAAATCGTATTTCTGCAAACTTGCTCCTTCCGTGGGTTACCCAGTGGTAGAAGGAGTGCAGCCCTCTGTCCTCTAAGCCCATCCATGTGGGAAAGGGACCAGCGAAGAGCTCTCACTGGGCAAAAGGCTCTCTCCTCATGAAGGATAGCAGCATCCATCGCACGTAGGGTAAGACCCTTAAAGGCAGTGGCCGGATCTTGAGCCACTTGGTTCTTTGCAAGGAAACCCAAATGAGGCCTCAGAGTCACCGGGAAGTGGTCAGGTGACTATTGGAGATGGTCATAAGCTAGAGTGTGGATCATGCTTCTCCTAACCCCCGAAGAGTGTGTTAATAGAAAACAAGTTTTCCACCTCCAGTATTTGGGGGAAACCCGCCTGGGGTCCTCAACGCACTCAAAGGGCCACCTCTTCAACATTACTAAAACCAGTAGTAGATCCCACCGAGGTAGGACCTGTCGCGTCGCTGGCCTGTCGGTCTAGAAGAACGCGATGAGCGCCAACAGATAAGGATTGCTACCAATGCAAATGTCCAAGATGTTGACAAGGGTTGAAGAGCTGCTGCTTGAGACCCCACCACTGTTTTCAAGCTCTAGCCCAAAACTTCCCACTGGTACAACAGGAAGTCGGCAATGTCTGCTACACGAGGAGCCCAAGGGTGAATTGGCCTACTGGTGCAGCAGTCTGAAAACACCTTCCATCGAGCCGAGTAAACAACTCTAGAATAAGGTCGAAGCCCTCCTCTGGCAATTCTATTTGAGACCGACTCCGAGAAGCCTCGGTCGCGGATGTTCTGTGAGATAACCGCCAAGTGTGGAGAATGAACACTTGAGAGTTCCGATGGAACATATTCGTCTGCAGTTGCACGAGAAGCTTCAGCCATGCCGATAAACATAGTGCAGACTTGATGCTCAATTCCAACAGGTCGACCGAGCAATTGCACCATGGGGCGCCCAGAGAGGCGCCCTAGATCAGATTGCAATCATCGGAGGAAACCTTGCGCAATAACATCCGAAGGACCTGCCAAGGCGGAAAGGCATACGTCCATGGGTTGCTCCAGTCCATGGCTACAGCACCCACAGCTAGGGCTTGGAGGTCTGGGACAGGCAAGATGTACCCTTGTAGTTTTGAGTTCTCTCAAATCGCAAATAGATCCACGTGTGGAGTCCCCCAATGTGCCCACATGGCCTGAATGACCCTGGGGTGGAGTGACCACTCCGTCCCTATCAGGTGAATGCGAACGGCTGAGCAGTGAAGTTAAGCAGCAACTGTTTGCATGAACCTGAACACCAGCGGTGCTGTGGCGAGACCGAACAGAAGTGCCCTGAACTGGTATATTTGGCACACAAATGTGAATCACAGAAACTTGCGCAAGGTCACCACCACTGGCATGTGGAAGAACATGTCCTCGAGATCCAGGGACATCATCCACTCTATGGGCCGTAGGGCTGCTGCCACCAACTGGGGTGTCTCAATCTGAAGGACGGGACTTCCAGATAGGTATTTAGTGTCGACGGGTCTATGACTGGGCATCATCCTCCGTCCCGCTTGGGGACCAGGAAGAGTAGGTTGTAGAACATGGGAGAACCTTGGTCCTCTACAGGCTCTATGGCCCACTTGCTCCGAAGTGTCCAAACCGCCTCCAGGAAAGGCGATGCTTTGGGTTCCGAGATGGGTGGAGCAAACCACCGTGGTTCCCTGCTAAATGAAGGGCTGTCAGCGCCCAAAGGCAGCATGTAGCCATGTCTCAGGATGTTTAAGATGAACGAATCATCCTTGATAGACTCCCATTGCGCACCATATGTGGTGAGGCACCTGCAATGAGTCCAACAATGTGGCTGTTGGCAATCCTGAGATGTCCTCCAGGACCTGAAAGTCAGGAACGTTGAGGCTTTCCAGACTTCTTCCCTCTACTGGAAGACTTGCCCTTCCTGGATCGCTGTCCGGCCTTCCCAGGTCGTTGCGTCGCCTAAGCAGCACGAGACGATGGGGCGGGGGGGGGGGGGGTAGACGTGGTCTAGGAAGTACCACGCTTCGGGGCCGATGCTGCCAAAGACAACAAAGACGGATCCGAGTCGGTCAGCGCCCTGGGAGCGTGCCTGGTCTGCTGAGCGTGCCCAAAGGTCCTGCGCCCGGCGAACCACTTCCACCATCTCTCCTCCAAACAAGGTTCCTGAGAAGAGCAGCCCCGTGCGGGCCTTCCGAAATATCGGGTCAGGCAGTTTTTGACCCTTGAGGTAGGCGTCAAGTCAAATGACCAACTTTGCACTATTTCAGTGGTATCCGATCACTGAAATCTGCTATCTATGTATTAGTAGATACCCGGACGGCTGAAGAAAGGTTTTTCGAGGAAAGGTGTGAAAACACAAAAAACAGTGAGTGTGCACTCGAAAAGAGCAAGCCAGTAATAGTTCCCAAATTACAAAAGATGAAACAGGGCATATGTGCACACTACGTCACCATCAGTTCCACATGGACTGAGAGATGGCACCATGGAACCATCAGGTTTTGAATAAAGCACAAGTAGCAACTTTCTCATCTCAATTTCTCGGGCTTCATGCCCAGACAGAGGTCTTGGCAATGGTGGTTGAGAAGTTATGTTACTTTATTAATAGGGAAATCCCACTGTACATTATATATACATTAACACACCCATGATCTTCACAGGGCAAAATGTTGCAGTGCTCACAAACCGTTTCCCATTTTAATGCGAGTGTTCCAGCACTTTTCTGGAAGGAAATTGATCCTTCACACAGGATGCAAAAAATAAGGACATTTTTGTAAGAAACATGGAAATACTGGAAAAATTTCCAACCATATCTGCAACCCAGTCTGCCCTCTCGTGTCCTCAAGTCAGTCACGCCTTGATGAAAATCCATTCATGTGCAAGAATGCTGATGATCAAGTTCTTGGTGTCACAGCTCAAAAACTTGGAAATATGAATAAAACTTTCTTAATCATTTCATGATACCTAAAAGTACATTGATTTCCAGGGAATACTACCACATAAAACAAAGACTTCAAGGTTTATGTACATTGTGGTTTTATTGACCCTTCAATCGTACACTAAGTCGTAAGTTGTGGGAAGTGTTTGAAGAAACTTGGCGTTTAGAAAACTATATAAACATTTTCCTAAAACTGGACAGGCACACAGTCAAACTTAAAATACTTTGCAAAGATAAATACATCAATGAACAGTAGGATTAGTTGGGAACCAGACGTGTACAAAAGTCGCTTTATTGTGGCTATTCGTATCTTCTTCTTCATCATCATCATTACATTGAAAATGCCTTCAGTTCATTTTGTCTAGATTCTCTTTGTAAAAGTTTACAAGATAAAAATAGTTACATTGGAATGATCTGGCTGGTTGCGGTTACCACCAGTTAACACATTTGACATCTCTGCTTCGTATTCTGATCATTA
Source organism: Hermodice carunculata (assembly GCA_964020975.1). Lineage (NCBI taxonomy): Eukaryota > Metazoa > Annelida > Polychaeta > Eunicida > Amphinomidae > Hermodice > Hermodice carunculata. The sequence continues at coordinate 110,533,567 of OZ026614.1, read as the reverse complement.
TGTACAGAAAGCCCATCATTTACGGCCCTCAAATTCAATTCTACTCAAGTGCTATTCTATACATCTTCCTACCAACAAACTCAATCAAGCTCCCAGAATTAGCATTATACAAGGAACAAAAATATTAAGACTCTTTTTTTGGCCACAGAATGAGCTGTCTGCTTGCGAGCCATCCACTCTTAATTAGCATCGACTCTCACACTGCAGTCAGTTGTACTAACAAATACATACAAGAAACATCAACAACTAATCTCCCATAATTCAACACTGATCCATGGAAACAAAGAAAAAAAAATATGAAAAAATGTTCAATAATAAATATCTCTTCAAATTCTCAGTTATCATTAGACAAATTGCATGACTTGAAAATGTTTGTCTGTCTTTCCCTTTTCCTCACTGTATTTCACATAAATTTATTTCTAATCTTCAGCTTCCCATATTGATGAGTGAGCACCATAATCTATATTCCTGTGTGAAGCAACTACCATGATTGGTCCAGACATAGTCACCTGACAAACTATTCTCAGCCAATCAGAATTCCCAGGCTACTAACATTTGTCCCTCCAGGTAGTAGGCAGTAAATTTATTTAAAGAAATCCCAATCTATACACATGACCACTCACAAATACACTGGCTTCCAATTTTATATTTGTTGTTTTGGTATCAGGCAATTTAAATACAATAAATAAATTATGACTTTTCTAGTTACAGCATCCATACAAATGCAGAGTGTCTGATTGGACCCCTGCAAGTAGATTAAACAACTAAGCTTCGCTCTGACTGTACATGAACAACTGAGCAGAGAACTGAATGTAAAGTACCATAAACGCCACAGGATGATCCACAGAAAACATCCACTTCCTAACAACGGTCTGCCAGCTCTTTAGGACAGCTAGCCCATTGGCAAATATGATGCCAAGTGCTGGCTAGTTGAATTGTTTCACACCAGGTGGCTGCCACGCCCACAAACATCACAGTATGCAAGCAGGTGGTTCCACTTATATCTGCTAGATGGCACTGCAACCTCAATTGCTTCACTTTTTTATTTTATTTTTTTCCTTTCAACGGCACATAAGCACCACCCTGCTTGCTCATTTTTTTCCATTAGAACTTTGTTTTTTCTTCTGAAAACGGCCTCTTCTGAGACTGCACCTCTTGGTCCACCTCCTAGAAGCTCTCTTGCTGCTAGTCCCTAAGTGCGGCTGATGGTCTCAAAAAACAGACAGGTATGACCCAGGTGGCTTGCTCGGTGGCGTCAGTGTGGCATCTGTGGTTAGTGCTGCTGCTGTAGCTCCCACAGACAGTTAGATATGGCAGTGGAGGCTTCCACATAGCTTAGGGCTACATAGGCTAGCTCTCGCTCATGTCTGCGGATCAAACTGCAAGAAAATAAACAGCTACTAAGTACGTATGGAAAAATCTGTATAGTCCTGTAACCAATCCATGAATCAAACGTGTGTGTTCATGTATGAAAAAGGGAAATTTAAATGGGTTCCATGCAAACAATTTCAAGTCAAAGATGATTGGATGGATGGATAAACAGGCAGACAGACAGACATATATATATATATATATATATATATATATATATATATATATATATATATATATATATATACATATATATATATAGAGATATATATATATATATATAGAGAGAGAGAGAGAGAGAGAGAGAGAGAGAGAGAGAGAGAGAGAGAGAGAGAGAGAGAGCCAAGTAAACAAATGTTTATCTTCCGCATGGTGCTTGATGTCGATAAATACATCAGTATGCTTACAAATTCATTCTGAAAGCACATGGTACCTGCTAGTAAGAAACACCCTTACTGCCAGCAGAAAGTGACCTCATATTACAATTAATCTTCAAACACTGGTAAATGGGTCTCAGAATGGACTCCAGTGTCTTGAAATGATAGTCTTCAAAAATGTGGCCTCTTGTTACAGACTGTCATCTCTGCAGGCACCATGTTATTTGTAACGACTGCTGACTTGTCAGTTATCTTATTGAAACTTTACCTGATTTAGCAATAATTTTTGTCTGTTACTCAGATGTCAAAAAAATTGCAAGATTTTTTAAATTTGACTTAATGCTCTTGTTTGTATAATTAACACAAGATTCTTTCCCACACAGCACATTTAAGTTCCAGTGACATTAAAAAATGTATGAAAGTGTAAGTTGTGAATATGCACTAGAAACGAACTTCACTTTATGTTAGGTTCATTCCCTGTACACTTTGTTCTTTTGTGTATTTGGAGAGAAAAACAATTAAGACGGCTGTTTGAACAGCCTGTCCTCAGCTAACCTAGACATTCAACCCATAATAAGTCCCACTCTAGTCTAGGGGGTGAAGATTTTGGAGAGAAAGTAAAGAATGTGATTTTCCATTGCAATCCCCACTGATATACATAGTAATTAATAGGAATGCATGCATTACCTGACAGGTACCCAAATTAAAAAAATTGTTAAAAATCAGGGATCCAGAGTATCAACATCTGGTGCACAAGTTTGATTAACCCTTCCACAAGCTACACTTCCACCATGTTTCTTCCACCATGTTTCAGAATGATCTGAGCAATGGATTTGGATACTAAATCCAAAAAAAAAAAAAAAAAAAAGAGGCAAAACTCAGTAAAAAATATTTTAAATGGTCAGGGCCAACCCTTTAGCAAATTAAGGTTGGAGGGTCCCCAGAAGTGTCCCTATGCTATGTCAAGGAAACAGGTGAGGTCAAGATTAACTGGTTCAGGTGGGTTCTTTGTGGAGGGCTCTCCAGGCAGGTGGGCCAGGTAGGTGTATTTCCATTAGTTTCCATGTTATCTGCACCTAGATGTAACTTTAAAACTGCTCTGCTTAGAAACATCAAATTTCATGTGGTAAATGGCTGTATACAGTTAAAATACTCTTGTAAATTTGATAACTTTTGCTGCAAAAAATTTCAACATTTTGAATTTTACTTTAAGATAGAATCTTATGGGAATACACACCTCTAGCCCTCAAGAATTTTGTGTATTGAGCTGTGCATTCAGCCTAATACACAAAATTGCTAATATCAACCTCTCCTATTGACTGAGCGGTTTCGGCGATGACTTTTTAAGATTTTGCCAAAAAATTAACAGAAACAAACCCATAAAAAAATCTAACAAGAGAGCATTGTGAACATGCCCATGCCTCAGCTGATCTTGACATTCATCACACTTGCAGCTCCATGAACTTGGGAAAGGATCAAGGACACCATGTTCTGAGTAAGTCTGACCTTTATAGAAGAACACTTACATGTGCAACATCAAAGTTCAAGTAGTTCTCAAGTTATAATGAAGAGTAAAATTCATGTATGTTGCACTGTGACCCCACAAAAAAGGTCAAGGTCATTCATGTACTGTCTAAGCATGACCTTCATACAGAATAATTAACATGTGCAGCTAACTCAAAACAGATCTCAAGTTATCAAGTAAACAGTAAATTTTGCGTCAGTTATCCTGTGAAATAGCATTAGAATGTCCATTGACTTACATAGTAATCATTAGGAAAGCTGCATTGAACGATAAGTACCCGAATTGAAAATCCTTAAAAATCAGGAATCCAAAGCAGTGCCACCTACTAAACAACTGTTTGACCCTTCCACAACAACATATCCATCACATTTCAGCTTAATCTGAGGGACGGTTCTGAGAACAAGTGAAGAATAGCAAAACCATACGAAAAATTCATAAAAAAATTGCAGCGCCACCTGGTGAACAAATAGGGAACTAGGTATCCCCTTGAGTGTCTATGTACGATATCAAAGCAATTGGGTGAGCGGTTTCAGAGGAGAAGAATTTTTAAGGTTTGCCCCAAAAAAGAACCAAAAAAATCATAAAAAATCAACAGAGCATGACCATTTGAACAAACTTGTACAGATCCACCCAAGGCACATCCCAACCAAGTTTGAAGTAAATCTGGCCAATATTATTTAAGTTATGACCATTACAAGAAATTCCCATGTTAAACTTTCCTATTAAAACTTTTGTAGAGATTTTTGAAAAAAAATCATAAAAAAATCCAAAATTCATTGGAACATGACCATTGGAACAAACCTGGTAGACACCAACCCAAGGTACATCCCCACCAAGTTTGAAGTAAATCTGGATGACGGTTTTTTAGAAGAAGTTGAAAATGTAAATTAGCATTAGAATGCCAATTGACTTACATGGTAATCAATAGGAAAGGTGCATTTACCGCAAAGGAGCCAAATTGAAAAAATCATTAACAAGAGGATCATGATGATCCTGTGCTCTGCTGACTGGGATCTGCTTTAACAGTATTGGAACACATGCACTGCAGTCTAGATTTGTACAGCTAAACACATGTCTGAAAGAGGTTTGCACACCTTGTGCTTTTATGTTCATGTTGTAGAAAATTTTAACTTCCACACATATATTTCAGTCTAGGGAACATTTATCCTTATACTTTGAAAATAGCAAACAAAATAGCACAGATATATAAACATTTTAACAAAGAACAAATATATATATATGTTACACAACATTGTAATGGAAACTAGATAAATGAAGCTGCTTGCTTAATTGTCTGTTTCGGATAGCAAATCCCTTCATGTGATATGTACATTTGATTCAGCATTTATCAAAGATACAAATTGACAGTGTAGAAAAGGTCATAGTTAACTTTATTCAGGAAACAACATCGAATAGGGCGACCTGACTTGTCCATGGTAGTACATGTATTATCAATTGACATACCTTGCTGTTTCAATGGCTGCCGATGTACAGTGGCAGCACTCACTTACAGTCACAAAGTCTGATATCGCATAACTTTGTACATAATTAACATATCCACATTATTTTCGCAAACTTTCATTGTCTAATGTCCAACTATATTTTGATACAATTTTAAGTAATTCTATCATGCTGTTCTGGAGACGAAGTCGAAAATAGCCTAAACAAGCAAAAATTCATTTAAAAAATAGGAAAAATTCGCAGCGCCAGGTAGTTCTTGAGATGAAGAAATTTTATATTTTTTCAAAAAATAAATTAAAAAATTCAATGAAAATAGAAAAGTTATTGCATCATCATCTCCTTCGCAAACTTGGTAGAAGTTCACCTGGGCAACATCCATGTGCAAAATTAAAACATTCCATACAGCGGTTTTTGAGAAGAAGTCAAAAGGGTAAATACAATAGTGTAATATATGCACTGTATTGCCATATATAAACAGCTGCAGCACTTCCTTACAGTTGCGAAGTTTGATATCCTATAACTTTGCCTAAAATAAACATATCCATATTATTTTCGCAAACTTTCATTGTCCAATGTCCAACTATATTCTGATAAAATTTTAAGCAATTCTGTTCAGCCGTTCTGGAGAAAAAGTCGGAAATAGCCTTAACAGGCAATAATTTATAAATAAAAAGGAAAAAAATCACAGCGCCACCTGGTGGCCAAAATAAGAACTAGTTGACCCAAGATGACCCTATGTGCAATATCAAAGCAATTGGCTTCGTAGTTCTTAAGATGAAGAAATTTTAATTTTTTTTCAAAAAATAAATTAAAAAATTCATAAAAAATAGAAAAATTATTGCATCATCTCCTTCGCAAACTTGGTAGAGGTCCACCTGGGGATCATCCATGTGCAAAATCAAAACATTCTATATAGCTGTTTTGAGAAGAAGTCGAAAATATAAAACGTCTAACGACAGACGGAAGGACGGACGGACAGACGGACGACGAATGCAAATGGATTCTATAAGTTCTGCTGACTGACAAGTCAGCAGAGCTAAAAATCAGCAATCCGCAGCATTCCCACATAGTGAACAACTTTGTTTGGCCCTTTCATAAGGAACATATTCACCATATGTAAGCTTTATCTGAGTGACAGTTTTGGAGAAGAAGTCGAAAATAGCTTAAACACACAAAAATTCATAAAAAAAAATAGAAAAAAACTGCAGCGCCACCTGGTGAACAAATTAACAACAAGGAGTCCCTAGGTGTCTTCCTGTGTGATATTAAAAATCCAAAAATCACTGGAGCATGAACATTTGAGCAAACCTGGTAGAAACCCACCCAAGGTACATTGCCACCTAGTTTGAAGTTAATCTGGATGACGGTTTTGGAGAAGAAGTCAAAAATGTGAATAAGCATTAGAATGCCCATTGACTTCCATAGTAATCAATAGGAAAGCTGCATTGACCGATAAGTACCAGAATTGAAAAAATCGTTAAAAATCAGGAATCCGCAGCATTCCCACATAGTGAACAACTTTGTTTGACCCTTCTATAAGGAACACATCCACCGTGTTTCAGCTTAACCTGAGTGACGGTTCTGGAGAAGAAGTCGAAAATAGCTATAATACACAAAAATTCATAAAAAAATAGAAAAAAATTGCAGCGCCACCTGGTGAAAAAATTAAGAACTAGGAGTCCCAAGGAGTGTTCCTGTATGATATCAAAGCAATTGGGTGAGCGGTTTCGGAGAAGAAGATTTTTTAAGATTTGCCCCCCAAAAAAACAAAAAAATTCATTCAAAATTAAAAAATCACTGGACCGTGACCATTTGAACAAACTTGGTAGAGACCCACCAAAGGCACATATCCACCAACTTTAAAGTGGATATGGCCGACGGTTTTTGAGAAGAAGTGGAAAATGTGAATTGTGGACAGACGGACAACGGACGGACGGACGGACGACGGACCCTCACAAAACCTCAGCTGACTGACAAGTCAGCTGAGGTAAAAATCAATAGAGCATGACCATTTGAACAAACTTGGTCGAGACCCACCCCACCAAATTTTAAGTGAACCTTGTTGACAGATTTGGAGCAGTCGAAAATGTAAACTTCCATTGCAGTTCCCAATGACTTGCATGGTAATCAATGGGAAGGAACGCATGCATTAACCAATAGGGACGATATATCAATATACTGAAAGCCATGATACTAAACCTGTACTGTACCGTGATACATTCCTTGTGTATCTAATTTTCGTGATAACTTATGAATTCTATATGAAGAAATTTAAGATAGTCATCCCTGTATGGAGATGAACAGCCAACAAAACAAATCTCACAGCCTACATCATCAATTCATTGCTGGTGCATGTAGACATGACAGAATGGCTTATCAACACACCAGCACAGAGGCTGTGATACTGACTGTTGCATGTAAATTCAAAGAGTGTGATCGCTTCATACACTCTCATGATATATCGTGATACGTATCGTGATACATGGCTCCGTACCCAAAAGTATTGTGATACAGAATTTGTTAACGATACCCAACCCTATTAACCAACAGGTATCAACATAGAAAAATTTGTTAAAAGTCAGGGATCCTGAGTATTACCACCTGGTGCACAACTTTGCTTAACCCTCCCACAAGCTACATTTCCACCAAGTTTCAGAACAATATCAGCGACGGTTTTGGAGAAGTTAAAAATAGCCTTAGCACACAAAATTTGTTTGAAAAGAAGGAAAAAATCGCAGCACCACAGTTGAACAAAGAAAGGTCTGGGGGCTCCCCAGAAGTGTCCCTATGCAATTTCACAGCGGAACAATTTCAGAGGAGATTTTGCCAAAGGCTTGGAATGAAATAATCACAGCAAATCTATAAATCTAAAAAAAAAAAAAAAAAAAAAAAAATCAATGGAGCTTGACCATTTGAACAAGCTTAGAGACCCACCCAAGGTACATCCCTCCAAGTTTGAAGTGAATCTGATTTACACTTTTGGGAGAAGTCGTCAAAAATGCGAATGCCCATTGCAATCCCCATAGACTTGCATAGTAATCAGCAGGAAAGAATGAATGCATTAATTTACAGGCAGCGAAACTGAAAAAAAAATTGTTGAAAATCCAGAATGCTGAGTATCATCACCTGGTGAACTTTGTTTAACCCTCCCACCAGCTACATTTTCACCAAGTATCAGACCAATCTGAGTGATGGTTTTGGAGAAGTCAAAAATAGTCCTTACACACAGAAATTCATAAAACAAATAGAAAAAATCAGGTCCTTACACACAGAAATTCATAAAACAAATAGAAAAAATCAGGACCACCTGGTGAACAAACTAAGATCTGGGAGTCCCCACAAGTGTACCTATGCATTTCAAAGCAATTGGCTGGGCAGTTTCAGGGAAAATTTTGCAAGAAAGAATGAAGAAAACAAATCCAAAATCACTGGAACATGACCATTTGAACATGCTCGGTAGAGACCTACCCAAGGTACATCCCCACCAAGTTTGAAGTGAATGCAGCAAATGATTTTTGCCAAGAAATCTTAAATGAAAATTGTCAACAGACGGATGCCAACGCCAATGAAGGACCACCCTACAACTTCAGATGACTGACAAGTCAGCTGAGGGGAAAGAAAAAGAAAAAAAACCCAAGCACAGCAGGTATACTAACCTTCTACCTACTCCAGAGTACCTAGCAAGATTCCTTAGTATAAGCGCAGATGTTAGACGGATGTGTTTGGTGACCGGACCTTCTTTTGGTTCCTACAACAAAAATCATATGTGAATGTTACAATGCAATACCTGAAGATTTCTACATCTGTCAAAGTCAACGTATGATAATAGGTCACTGTTTCTTTTAGGGATTTGTTAATTATTAAGCATCTCTGTGGAAATTAGGTCTGGTGTGATACACACTTTCCACTCTGGGATCTATCTGCAGCACCTTCCCTCCCTGTGCCTGATGATTTACAGTGAGCTTTGTGAAGACCTTGAATACTGGACTTCTACTCATGTTTATTTTTCTTATTCAAGATTGTAAGTGTTTTATACTGAATGAAATATGTTCATTCATATACTAGAATTTTGTGGTTACACTGGGTGGTTAATCATAATTTAATATGCCACTGTTATGAAAACCACGTTAGCATTTTTTTTTAATCTATAAGGCAATTGTTTATGTCATTGCAAAAAATAATATGACAAATAATCCACAAAAGCTATCTGGAAATACTTGCAAAAATAATTTCAGGTAAATTTTAACACAAGTGCACCTTCTGACTACCACTTATGAAGAAAATGTGTTTTGCATATGGTTGCCATGGTAACTGAATCCATGCATATGCACATCCCAGCATAAAAGGTTAATGGCGAGATCCATGTGGACCGGGACTTGAAAGTGTTAATGCCAATGAATCAGTCAAATCCAGCTCTTTCAGTGCTGGATAGCAAAATAGACGGCTATCCTTGGGACACTTTGGATGCAGTACACAAACAGCACCAATATAAGCTGCAGACCTGGACCACCCCTTGCCAACCAAGTACTTGTATGAAATGCCTCTTTATGAGGAATTTGAATCTGGGATCATTTTAATTCTGATTGACTCTCATCTTGGTACACTATCAGGCCACGGATTAATTCTTTGTCTACCCTTGCCCACATTTCATGCACAAATCAACTGAATGATTCCCTCAACGAGAATGTCAAACTCGCTGGCATTTTCTGCCACTCCAAGACACGCCCCAAAGGTGTCCCTAAATTCCTACATCCCCAGACAGCTTAAAGAGGGTATTTCGTATCAATATACATGTACATGTTTAAAAATTTACCTGCAAGGAAAAAAACAAGCAACTTTCTTTCATGGGGCTATCCAATCTGAGTCCATTAGTGGACTTATTTTGCCCCAGAACAGACAAAATATTCAGATCTCCTAGTTTGAAAAAAGTTTTGGGGCCACAGTATTCAAAAGCTGCCATGTCCCATGTAGGCTAAAAGCAGTGCCAACTCATGTCAAGGCAGAGAAGCACACACTCTACCTAATTGTTTCTTACCTCTCATAGCAACTTAATACAAAACTCTCCCCATCTGACATCATTTTTTTTTTTTTTTTTGTGAATGCAGAAACAATACAGCTTATGGTCATTTAGCCAGCCTGGTGAAACAGTGTAGACAAAATCTGAAGAAAATTCTATGACTGCTATGCAGTTCTCGTAAGAATAATGTCCTACTTCAGAATACTTTACCACACGGGAAAAACTACAACAGTTGTCACCCAGAGACTGGATAACCCTTACTTTGCACATACATATGGGTCTTGTCACCTTGAAAATGAGGTCAAGGTCACCAAATATATTCTGGTCAAGAAAATCTGGTTAAGCTACAGTCAAGGTAAATTTGAGTTTGATGTAACCTCAGAATCACGAAATGTTTTTCTCACAAGGACTCAGTTATGGATAGACAGACTGTTGAACAATCAGATAATCTGAAAACCATATACCCCCAAATTTTGTAAAGGGGGTATAATAACCTGTTCTGCCATGGAGAGATAACACAGGTCACGAATCTGTCATATGTCATACAAGTTAAGGTTGCACATACCATAAATTCTGGGTATGGTGGCCTGGCAGAGAAGCGACGTATGGCTTGAATAGCTGCATCTGCTGGATATACCGGGGGAGGGATGGACGGGGTGTTTGCCGGGGAGGGGCCACCCCCACCCATCTGTGCTAGCTGCTGCCGTCGTAAAGCAGCAGCCTTCAATGCTTGCTCACTTAAATGGCGATCCTGGAAACAGACACAAGTTCAAATGAAGGTTGCTCTGAGTGGAACAGCTGATCAATCTAGCAGAGCTAGTAGATTTCACAAGGAGAAATATACATTTCGAACATCAACTCACTGCTGGTCATGTCCATGTTTAACTGCTTTACCACATCAAACCAAAGGCAGACTGAACAAAAACTGGCCAAATGAATTTACATTTCTTTTAATGGACTCCGTTGTACTGAGAAAGGATGCAACACGCTATCTATATTCTAGGCAGGTTTGGCAGCTAAATCTGTGAAATGTCCCGGGGGATGAGAGGGAGGGGAGAGGCTTACTTTCCTTCACCATAAATCAACAATCACACAGTCAGGTTATATGAGGCATATTTTTGCACAACTTCACAACCTAAAATAAAAATTTTGCACTACCAATATTATGCTATCATTGTGCAGCAGCTATCAATGTGTATTTTGTCAGGAGTAGAAGCAATATGACCAACAAACTTAACACAAGACAAACATGTATACCATGAGTGGTTTCATATGTTCCATGCATCACCAGTTTACAGCACAAGTAGATGAAAAGTTATTTGAGGTCAGGTGTACAGGTGAGTAAGGACACTGAAAACTTGTTGCACAATGATTTTTTAATGTTACAATTATGTAACAACAATAAACACCCAAGAGATCCAAGTAAACTATCCAGCAATTAGTGCTGCCCAATTTATAAATATTAGCGCATTCGTTCAGATTTGGATTTTTTTTTCCATTTTGGCCAGGCTTCATTCACTCTTAACACAATGTGCAAAGGTGCATATTAAATGTGCAGACATCCACATAATCTGTCAGACAGTTGCAGACATGTAAGTGAGGGACTAGTTTTTGTTGTTGTTGTTTTTTTTTGTTCAAAATGTATGTGTGCAAACAGACATTCTGTTCTCTCATAATTCTTTCTTCCTTCCATCCATTTTCTCTCCTTCTCCCTAACTTTTTGGTCAGAAATCCTAACAGGTGCATGGTCATAGCCCTATTATTGAGATTGACCCTGTGATTTGGAATAATTAACATTTTCAAGATTATGAAAATGGAGGTGACCGCATTGGTGTTTTCACAATTGACTACCAGATGGCAGCACTGAATTTGCCACTTCCAGGTGGTCTTAGTTTGGAGGCATCCACATTGTTGCATTCAAGTACGGAAAATATCTAACTGTTGTGAAAGATTTTGGTTATAAAAATACACTTAGCTATCAATTCTATTCACAAAAACTAACACTGGTATAGTAATATATATTATACACATGCAAATTATGGATGGAACAAACTTAGAAAAGAAAAATTAAAACAGACTTCTGAAACTGGACTGGATTTAGACCTCTGCATTTTAAGTGTACAATCACTGATCACTTCAACATTTCTTACATACATGACACTAATTTCTGTCACTTATTGGTGTCTTCTGTTACTAGCTCAAACTATATGCATAATTTATGAAATGCACAAGCATTAACATTTTAAGGTGGGGGGCAGGGGGGAGGGGAGCATATAGCACTGAGCCATTAAGGAATATACATCATAATTTATCCCTCTCTGGTCATACTAATAATAGTGCATTTTCCTTCTCTCCACTGCTTAAATGTCGAGTGGCTGAGAAAATGTTTGGACACAGTTTAACAAACAGCACACAACTTGAAAGTTGAGTCGATATATAGTATCCACTGGAACTACTTTTAGCTTCGCATGCTAATAACAAGAACCACGATTTGACTTCGTTTCATAAAACATACCAGTGATCTGTAAACAAACAATACCTCTGTGAACCCATTTGATTCTCAGCTGGGGATGCAAGTGGACAGAGTTTCTACCATATGAGTGGGTAGGAACAATAAACCAACATCTAAGTATTGAATATGTCCAAAGGTATTTTAGATACAGGTGTCAATCCAACTGTAGCTCATTGGCTTTTGATGTTGGCATGCTAATGACAAGCAAATTGAAAAATGTAAAATTTTAATTTTATGCCAATTAGGTACAACTGAAAAATTTAAATACTTGACCATTTGAAAACTATTTAGATGAAAGGGCAAGTAAAATTTCAATTCAAATAATTATGTTCGAGGTACAATGGTACCTTGAAACAATCTTAGTCATCATTGAAAAGGAAAAAAAAAGTCTCAGCATTGCAAAAAAAGCTTAATAATTTTGAATTTTGTATTTTAAATGCAGACTGATTTGCTATTAAGCAAATCTTATTCTTCTATAGAAGTTTTCCAGCAGTCCCTGCATATTCACCAGGCATTGTACATGCATACAAGACGTCCACCCCAAAACAATGTCAGCCACACAACTGCCACCTAGTGGGATTGAGGGGAAAAAAGCACTCAAAAGAATTTGTTACCCTTGGTAGCCTGCATTTCTTTTTTTTTGATGGATAACATATTGCTACATGGGTTATTCAACTGTCATCTGTCCAGTCTCTAGACCATGCAGTGGTTAAAGTGCCACTTGCCACACAGTGCAATGACCACTAACCTACATTACCTGCATTGAATAGAATCACATTAATATGTGCAAGACCCAAATTATCATGCAGCCACCAAATTGTACCCGTCAAACAAATTAACTTCAAAAATTCAGGTTCAATTTTCAATGAGCAGAGGCAGCCACTTTTCGATGGGACTTTGGTCCAGCCCAGTGCACAGAAACGATCAAAATCTGGTGAGGCTGTAGTCAGTCCTTCCTCCTTCTATGATATGCATCAATGTTATATCCTTGGGCATCACTCAAATAGCCTCAAAAATAAAAAAAAAAATTAAAAAAAATTTTTAAAAATTACAAACTGAAAGTTACTAAAATATCGAAAACATGTCAGAGGAAGTTGTTTTTTTCACAGGCAACTGGTCCATCATGAGGTACATTTCAGACATAAACCTGGTAAAGCTGGAGTACATTTGTTTGTTGTTTTTTTTTAAAAGATATAACAGTAGCACCATCTGAGACAGCATTGTCTGGAAATTTATGTGCCGGGCATAACAACTACACTGTCCTGCCCTCCTCTCAAGGCAAGTATATGGAAGATGTACCTGTAAGTGCTGAATGAGCGACCACCTGCCTCGTTTGAGGCCATCACAGCTCTCCCACTGACACGCAGCTGACACGATGGTCTTGCTGAAGTGTGTGCGGTACACATGGGTTGCCACTGCACTGGCATTCTCAAAGCACCTACAAATATGCAGCACATCCAACGTGTCCATTACGCTCAACATTTCTTGTTACATTATGATCACAAGGTTATGCCAAATAATATATTGCCACTGTGGCCATCACTTGTATTTGTCTTCAGCCATTAAATCAAGATATCAGAAAAGAACATACAAGTTTCGAGTTAAAGTATGCAAACACTCAAAAGTTCAATAATCACAGCAACCATCCCAATTCATCTGGGACTTTTCATGGCAGTTTTTTTTTTTTTTTTCAAAGTGTTCTTCATAAGCTGGATTTCCCATGAACACAACATGCTCCCATGAGGACCACCTTCACAATGACATAACAGCCAATGTATGCAAGTTTCAAAAGCACTTATTACGCATAAGCCACTCTATAAAGCAATAATATTCCTGAGCCATGCCCAAATTTACAATTACACAATTTTATTTTTCTAGATACATTACACAACGCATGAAAAATGTGGCATTTATGTACTTACTTTTTACAGCCTGCCCATTCACACATATAATCTCCAACAGGCTGACTGGGTTGACTAGAGGTTGATGACCGTCGAGATTCTGTGCTGCTGGCTCGACTTCGGTTCCTTTTCTTCTTCGGTTTCTCATCAGGCGAGGTGGTGGACGGTCTCTTGGTAGGTGTTGGCCCAGCAGGGGCTGTCACAGGCTTGGGCAGAACCGGTTTACTGGTTGTGGTTGTAGTGTTGGCTAGCTGACACCCTGGTGAGCTCATTGGTGACACGCCCCCCTGCTGCAGGGTCAGCTGCAGCTGGATGGGCAGCTGTGGTGGCTGGATGATCATCTGCGGCGAGGCCGGGCCACTCACTGACGTGCACACTGGCAGCTTTGCTGGCCGCGGTGCTATTGGCACTGGGGCCACTTGGGGCTGCCCGATGCGTTCAGTTGTGACAGGGAGGGAGCTGGCTACAAAGGTTTGAGGCTGGGCTCCAGATGCTGGAGTCGACACCTGTACAACACTGACTGCCAGTTGTGGCAGCACTGACGTAGCTATCACAGTTGTGGTCGCAGGAGCCTGCTGGGAGGCCGTGGAGAACATAGGCGTGGCCACACTGATAGGTAACTTTGTATGCGCCACTAGTGTAGAAATTGGTGTGCCTTGTAATGTGTTGGAGGCCCCCACTGACTGTTGTACTGGGGCCTGGGTTTGAATGAACACCTGGGGCTGACCCACCATTGGTTGTCCAGAAGGCTTTGTGATCTGTGGCCGTACCTGCAGGGCCGAGTGAGGTTGGTGGGTGGACACCTGTGGTTGGACCTGCACCTGTAGCACCTGTGGATAGCCTTGCACTTGTGGCACCTTGGCACCTGGCTGGTTCAGCTGCGCTGCTGCCATCTGGGGCTGCATCTGTGAAACTGCCATGTGCTGTACTGGCATGTTACCTGCTGAAGGCTGGACCTGCAAGCTGCCCCCTGACGGTCTTGTCTGTAGGTTACCCACTGATGGCTGCACCTGCAAGCCACCCACTGAAGTCTGTGCCAACAGGTTACCCACTGAAGGCCGTACTTGCAGGTTACCCACTGTTTGTTGTAACTGAAGGGTACTCACTGAAGATTGTGTCTGCAGGTTGCTCACTGTAGACTGCACTTGCAAGTTCCCTATTGACGGCTGAGCTTGTAGGTTACTCATTGTAGGTTGCACTTGAAGGCTTCCCACTGGAGGCTGCATCTGCAGATTACCAACTGAAGGTTGCACCTGAACATTACCCACTGCAGGCTGCACCTGCAGGTTACCTACTGCAGCCTGCACCTGAAGATTACCCACTGAAGGCTGCATGTGCAGGCTACCCACTGAATGCTGAGCCTGCATGGACACCATCTGTTGCTGTATATGAATTGGGGCCATTGTTACTTGTGTCTGCACCTGGGTAAACTGTGACTGGGCAGGCAAGACCGGCCTCCCCTGGGCGGTGGCTGCTTGTATGGGTATCACTGGTATCTGTTGCCCTGCCCCCATCGGCATCACGATCTCTCCTAGCTGAGCGTTAGAGGATTTATTTTGTATTTCAACTGTGTCTACACCCATCATTTCTGCTGCATGTGGACCCACGTGGTCCCCTTTTCTCTCCTCAAGTGCAGGACAGCTGACACTATTACATATCGGTGCCTGTTCCAACTGGCTCTTTATCACAGAATTCAATGTAGGTTTAGAATTGTCTGTAATCAACATCGCAGAATCTTGGTGAGAAATTTGATCTACACAGAGGTTCTTATTGCTAGGAATGTCTACCTCCATTTTACTAGCATCACAGCCTAGTTCCGATTCTGCTTGGATGTCGTCTGTAGGTAAGACAATGCCGTTCTCTATTAGAGCAGCCAGGACCATGTCGCCCTGGCCAATATCTTTCAAACTGCTGCCATTGTTCACAGTATTCACAGTGTCATTATCAACAATAGGCAGTTCTTTGTTAGTCCTTTCAATATCTCCATTGTGTTCCTTACGTTTAGCCAAAACTGCCTCTTGCGATTTTTTCAACATTTCAGCACAGTCTCCATTGCCAATATGGTGGTTCACTATTCCATTTATTGATAAATGTCCATGGAGAGTTTTACTGTCCTCAATAACTCGTGAGATCAATGCCTGTTTCTCCTCAAAATGTGCTCTTTCAATCGGTGTCACTGGTTTTGTATTACTGTCCTTGTTCAATGCAGCCTCATTTTGAGAGCTGTGGGTGTGCTGAGGTAGTTTATTACTGCTGGAAGCGATGTCGCTGTCTCGGGACATACTGGAAGAAGTTCCGTTCACCAGTGGCGAGCTTGGGTCACCAGCAGAGTATAAGCAAGCTTCACTTGGAGATTCTGATAAAATATTTGACAAAGCAGTGCTTCCACTTTTCTCTGTAGAAGTGCTGTTTTCTGAGGACACACTGGTGCGACTGTTTTCATTTGAAATTCCTTCCTCCACCATACATGGTGGAATTCCTCTGACACAGTCACTCACTGTTTGAACAGAATCCCGTGTCACAGAAACTATAGGGGCTGCACTGGAACCCTGTGAAATTGGGGCAGTATTGATAACTTGTTTACTGGTTTCCACTGGGCCATTACTGTCTACGGTCACAGGGCATGGGTTACTTTGGGGTATTAATGAAGCCTCTTGTATGCAAGTTATTTCACCCGTATGAATTGTCAGCTGTTGCCGATTACTGTCACATAATTGTAACGATGCAGTACTGTCCACTGGATGGCCCCGGCCACCATCTGTTACCACAGGAAGTTGTTCAACAGAAGTTGTCAAGCTACAGCCCGACGACGTGTCTGATGGCTGAATTTTAACTTGCACGTCTCCGACTGTACCCACAGCCCCAGACAGGGGGCCGTTTGCATTACCTCCATTAGTAGCAGTCACCATCTGGGTTGATGCATTGCTGGGCGCGTGAGACAGCTCAGTCCCCGTGATGGTGTTTGTGCCTTGTGATTGGAGCAGATTTGCAGTGGCTGCTGGCACAGCAGATTGACTGTCTGAGTTTGCTTTGAAGCCTGGTTGTTGCTGTGCAGCTGCCTCACTTACTTTATTGTGTTCAAGCATATAGTTATTTTCAACACGTTCAATTCTGGTTACTTCTCCTGAGACTTTATTGGTATCCCCCAGTCTCTCCAGTTTCGCTTCTGCAAACTCATAGTTGACAGTGGTAACTGTTTGATTTTCTATTCGCTCAATTCTGGCTTCGTGTCTACGGTGATCTTGTCTCACCACATCTTGCGCTCGTTCAGCTTGAGCGCACACTTCCAAGTCAAACGTCGACTTAGGGGACTGAGACCGTGGTGTCTTTGATCGTGGTGATGAGGATCTGTCACGTTTTGGTGATTTTGATTTAGCTGGTGATGCCGGGCGTGGTGACGGAGAGCCTGGCGGTCTGCCTGATGGGCATCCTTTGGGTGACGAATTTCTGGATGGCGAGCCATGTGGCGACTTGCTTGGCTTTGGGCGTGAACACTTAGCTGTGGGAAGGGAATGCTGGGTGCAGGGTGCGTCCACAGGCAGCCCACCTGCAGCAGAAGCAGCAACAGGTCCCTGAACTGGCTGGCCTGGTGCCACCTGTGTCCCCTGGGTGGCCTGGGCAAAGGCCACAGGGCCTTGCATAGTTGCCTGCTGCTGTACTACTGTGACTGGGTGCTGGGGTGCTGGTGCTGCCATCCTTGGCTGCGGAGGCTGGGTAGCTGAACGGCCCTGACCCGGCCGTGATGCCTGCTTGCCTTTTGCTTTAACATTGGGCGCTAGACCCCGCTGCTGGAGGGCTTGGTTCAGCTGGTTCTGCTGTTGTGTGCGATGCATATTTAGCGTGACCTTGTTAGCCAGGAGAGTCTTAATAAGATTTGAGTCTGTGGGTCTATTTTGTAGGGACTGGCTTGGTGAGGGTTGCCCCTGATCCTGTGAAGGTTTGTGTGCCACATCTGTGGTGGAGCCACTTCGTTCCTGGTTGGTGTTCATCAGTGCCTGTGCAATAGCTGGGTACTGGGTGGGACTTAGCTGTGGGTCGTCCGTCGCCTGTTGATGTGAGCCACTCAACTGCTGCACTGGAGGGCCCTTTGGAGGAGAGTTGAGTTGCTGTTGTAATACTGATGCTCCACGAGGCAACCCTGGCATCTGTGCAGGCATATTCGGCTGGCTGGGTGGACGGGCTGGGGACTGTGATGCTCTGGGAGTACCAAACAGGCGGGCTGGGATGGCTCCCCGGCCAGGGGGGCCCGGGGAGCCTGCTGGCGGTGGACTGGGAGTGGCAGTGTTGTGAGGGAGCAGGCGCTGTGGCAGTTGGTTTGGTGGTGGCGTCCCCCATGGTTGTGAATCTGCAACATTGAACATGCCATAAATACAAACATGACTGCACAATTTTAATCTAAGGCCACAGTGTTTTTATCCCATGTATGTGTAGTCCAGAGTAACCACGAAGGGGTCGTTCTGCACTGTGTAGAATTTTTTGCCGATCTACATGATCGTATAGAACAGTTGCCTGCATGCCCTACTTTCGCACTGACCACTTTTTCATGCACTCGCACCTAGGATGCCGATTTATCGTCTGCTGCGGTATTTGTCATTGATTGCTGTTTAGACGCAACAATATAATTTTTTTTTATGTGAAATGGTGGAGAATACTCTGGCCTACACACACAAGGGATAAAAATAAAACAACACTCTTGCAATTACTTGGCCATAAATTCTACATGGCACTCGCGTAACCATGGAGCGGAAGTATACACTTGATGGCCCACCTGCGGCGGGCTGCATCTCGTGTATCCTTCTGCTCCCTGGGTACGCTCGTGCCATGCAGAATTTATGGCCAGGCACTCACACTCATTTAGTTTTATTATTGTATGCCATAAGTGGACAGAATCAGTATTCACTGTTATATTTTGTCCGATGTATCTTGTGTCTAATGCATTGAGCTCACACACGGTCCATTCCTCAAAGAGTATGCAGCATGAATGATTAATCTTACTTGCATGATATTCAGGAAACTGTCTTTTTTTACCCATTTCTTCTCCGTAAAAACAGCACATTTGATTTATGTCTTATTATCCCACATTCAATAACAATGGACCCTAGCCAGTTGCCCCTGGACATTACCTGAAGTATGTCAACATAAGTGTCTGATTACATGATCCACCCAGTGCAACCTTTCCATATAAAACTGGAACTTTGTAGGCCAAGAGGCCAGGAATCTGTATGGTTGTATTACACACAGCCACGGTGTATGGCCGATTGCTCTCACCTGGTGGTGGAAATGGCAGTGGAACCTGTCGTCGACGTACGCCCCGGTACTCAATGTCCCCCATGCCATCTGCACTGTCCACACGGTGGGTCTCAGACTTGGGGAATGCCATGCTGTCAAAATAAAAACCCTCTAAATCCTGGTCTCACAATATCATTTCTTACATCTTGTATGTCCACAAAATCTAAAAGTCTTGGAGATGGCAAGCTCTGAAATGATCTGGTTGTAAGTGAAAAGTACAGCTTAGAACTTTGAATGAAAAATTCCATCGCAAATTCTGTTGATGTGGAGATCATCAGCTATAAACAGATGCACAAGTCTACTTTTGTTGCTAATTTGTAGTTCTATATCCAAGAGTTACAAGGTGCCAGCTTTAAGTGCATTACCATAAAAGGTGCAATAGAGTTTAAACAATTTACTCTCACAGCCACAAAGTCTCTATCTGTTATGTCTGGACAATGGCAATATTGGTATTCCACTGTTATACTTGCATTATTTACATAGGAATTGAGCTTATCTCAGACCATCCTGTCAACACAAATCCATGTTTGCTTTGTTTCGTTTTTTGACTCTCACTAAAGGCAAAATTTCCCATTTTGTGGTAGAATATGTCCCAAAATTATGTGTACCTGGTTGTATGTAAGAAATTGTGTGCAAAGAGCAGAATTTTTTTTTTTTGTGTCCTTTCTTTTTTGATCCCATGAAACTTACTTGACACAGCCACTGAATGCGGCTGTATTGACAACATTGCCCTGGCTGTACTTGGTGCACCCGGACATATAATCTGCATACAGGTCTCCGCGGCTGATGACGGAGTCAGACTGGTACTCGTAATGGGCTTGTAACCTGTTCACATAAATGGGAACAAACACATAAGATATTTGTTACTTTGTACCAGAACAGTAAATACCAGTTCCACGGATAGTTCTAGCATTGATTTTTATCTATCATCTTCAAAGAGTAAATTCCATTTGAAATTCTTCCAATATCTGAAGTATGACACCTATCAATATGAGAGTTGGGTGGTGTGTCACAACATAAGACCCTGAACAACCTGAGGCCACAAATTTCAGGAACGGCAGCCATTTTGCATGAATTGCTGGCTACCAAGTACACTTCTGTAATATTTTGATACCCTAAAGCACCTAACTATGAAATTTGCACATAACAATACACCATGCTTATGGATTTTTGTTGTGTGTGTGTGTGTGTGTGTGTGTGTGTGTGTGTGTGTGTACGTATGTGTCTGTGTATATACATTTGAGGGTTGGATTTGTGTTCTAATTCTGGAATGACGATCTGCAGTGAGAGATGGTTCTGCCTATACTGTAAGGTACAAGTCTGAAACATGGGGTGATGTCAAGGGAAGTGAAAAGCCAAATGCAATGTTTGTTTCTGTACGAATCTGTCTTCTGGCAAATGTGTATTCTATTGTTTGAAAATTGGATGCAGGCCACAGCAATTTTCTCCAATTCTGTCCGGGGACAAAGTGCTCATATTTTTTACATCTAATTTTCACAAATTTTACTTGTCCCAGACAATAGGACATGCAAATTGGTGAGTCCTGGGACAGCCATGTCACAAAAAATGGCACTCAAACATCTTTGATTGTGAAATCTACAGAGAAAACAGATCATGAAAACAGGCAAAACCAACAGGAGTTTTGTCATTTATCTATAAAATATATTTTGTTGAAATTTAGTATGATGTAAATTTTGACACTGATTGAGGCATACTGTCTCTGTTTGTTTTGTGTCAGTATCAGCTGACATTTTTTTAAGCCAATAAGTTATTATTTATAGCAGCATTAAACTTTCCCCAAACTCAGGCAAAATGTTTGAAAATACATCACATACACATGTAGGTTATTTACACAATAAAGGGACAACCTTTTAATTAAACATCAATAAATTTCACATAAATTCTTTCAAGCTGTATACTCGTCTCCCTGAATGGCTGAATTCGCAAATCTAAGCAAAATGACGTAATTTATGTATTAAATATACACAGTAACATATATTCTATTCATCAAAGTGAACAGACAAAGGCATCTTGACATATTAAAGCATGAAAGATCTCCTTTGACAGGCATATGCCAGACACAACTCATGGAACAAAGATAACCATTTAAACAGTCCACTGAATGTCGGAGTTTCCATTCAAACAGTCCACCATATGGTCAATAGACAGTGATTATGTGCTGCACTCTGGTGAGTAAACATTTAACCCAGACCGTTTCTAAGCCTTTACTGCCACCTGTAGTCAGCTTTGTTAACTATTTCACGTGTGACTCCCTGACAAGCTGCAGTGCTCACATTTACATGTATGTTGTTAAGACATGCCAGTCTTGTCCACAATGGAAACAAAGACCTCAAAATCATGTGTTACACAGGAACTTACCACTGGCAGGCAATAGTTTCACTGTCCTTTACAGGAGGTCCTTGACTTGTGGACACGTTGGACCCTACAAAAGTCATACAAAATGCAATTATTACAAATATTCCAGTTTATTTTGTGACAACAGACTGGTCCCCAAATTAACATTTCTGGAAACTGACTGAATTTTGCTGAATTTCTATTCCTGCTTACTTTACTGATAGCACAAAATCATGACATGAGAACACAATAAAATTGTTTTTTAACATAGGTTGCTCTCATGGCAAGCACTCTGAATTTTTACTTTCCATCCGGGGAATTCCACGTGTTTTGGCCATAAAAGGAACTATGTCCAAAATAGTGAAATTAACCCTTAAGGTGCTGATTTAAGACTGAGTCAACAGCTTTCCTTTGGACATTTTGCACACAACAGACAATGTGCACAGTGTCCAGTGGAAAGCTGTTGACTAAGACTGCTTTTTGCTTCAGACTAGACTTGCTGGTAGCTGAATGAAAGGACTCTTCATGAGGAATTTGAATCTCTTAACCATTATATGTTTAACAGTAATGAGAAAACTATATCACTATTTAGCCCTTTAAGGACAGTGAGGACACCAAAAACCTTTGCATAGCCGATTTTGAGATTTTAACGTTTTTTACAAGACGAATGTCCTTTCTATTAGTCGTCAAAATTTCAAGCTTTTAACTAAAGTAGAAATATGAGAAATATACCAAAAACCACATAGGCATGTGGACATCTGAACGTCCATGTGTCATTCTTTTGGTTTTCAGCTGCCAAACGGAACAATGCCGCCCGTCAATCATACTTAACAGCCTGTCACGTGGCTGCAGGAAGCAGCGGCCCATAGCAAAAGGAGAGTGGTATCAGGGCGGCAGTGCAAAATAAGGCACATGCCGAAAGTATGTTTGTGGGCAGGGAAAAGATGCAAACATGCTAACATGTCATAGCCTTAGTGGTTTACTTTATAGTTATCTTGCTTGTTTTGCGTTCTAATGAAGGGTCACTTTAAATGTTCAAGAGGAGCGGGAATCGTCAGACGACGTCCCTTCAAACTTCAAAGGCCTTGCCGCGATGGATTACCCCAGTGGTCCTCCACACAAAAGACAGGCGTTGAAAAAGCTGGCACCTTAATCAACAACACCTATGTACATAGTAATATTTTATCGAAACCCAGCGATGAAGAAATAGAAGTACAAATAAACACATCGAAATAAGCATAAACGTGAACAGCAGAGAAAACATACAAAATAGCGTTACAAAACCCAGGTTGGAAAGAGAAATGAAACTCATTGAGAAAATAATACAAAATAATGAAAAGCTAGCTAAGTAAAGTGTACAGACAAGTCTAGGGCCAGTACTTTTCCGCGATCGCGGAAAACGGACGGAATTCACGGAATCTATGATCTCAAACGGAATTTATGATTTGGAACGGAAATCGGCAAATGCCACGGAATTTAAGCGGAATTTGTGAATTTTGCCTCTCAAATAACTCAAAATCACCACATGTCATCGCATAAAGCAAAACACACGGACTTGGATCCATATTTGACGAGTCGGCGGCGTTATCGATACCACGTGGAGCAAATTTAACGACAGGCCGGACACCTGCGCGCTATAGACCCCATTGCTACCATATCCATTCATTTGCATGGCATATAGATATAACGCGCAACAGAGGTACAATGATAATAGCGCCGTCTGTAGGTGGAGGCTGTCAACGTACATAGTAAACAATATGGAGTCACTTTGCCGTTCGTCGATGGATCAACATTTTCCAGAGGCGATAAGATCAAATGTTTTTTCCTTTTTTATTGACCAGTGCTAAAATCGTGCCCTAGAATTAGTGAAACGGAAATGAAACGGAATTTGTAGTTTCCCAAAACGGAAAAACACTCATTTTGAAACGGAAAAATACAGGCCCTACAAGTCCAACAAGCAAACTACATAAAGTATACAGATAGGAGTAAATACAATAAAATACTGTCTCTAAAAATAGGATGAAGAGGTAGGGGGCGGAAGACCAAACCCGCCATCCGTGCACTGACCAAGAGCGGCCGTAGGCGGCCCCACCAAAGCAAGGCAACGCAACTTTCTTTTCCAGGCTTGAGGTCACGGAGCCCGAAGGACCGCCTCCATGACGTCACACTTTGAAACCAGACTGTCGCTGTCGCCGTTTGACAGATCACTAAATAATGATTTCCGTACTTCAAAGGCTCTTTTATTCATGTGATTGGCCAAGAATTGATTGACAACCTCCCCAAATGTTAAGGGACGATGTTTACTACGTTTTGTACAAATATCAGCTCGACTTGAGCAAATGGTATTGCTTCAGAGGCAAATGATCAACATCAAAGGCCTTTGAAGCTTGTTTTCTCAGAAAGAACCATAGGACCAGAACCCCACCTAAGAATGGTTATTTCAAGAAAACGGCTGTGTGAAATTTAATCCGGTTAACGGCTTTCCATTCTTTCATGTCTGAACTGCAAAAGCGATTCAGCAATTTTTCTAAGTTTTGCTTCGTTCTTTTTCTATGAAATGAAGAAAATGAACATCCTGAAAATCAAAGGGATAATTAAAACGTCAAACTTTGAGGATGGATAACAGAAAAACGCAATAAAAAATCAAAAAATCGCAGGATAGTTTTTTGTTGTCAATATGTCAGGATTAAGATGCAAGTGTAATTATGATTTTATCAGAAATAAATAGTGACTTATATCGACATTTATGGGGTGGATGCTTTGCGGTCAACTTTCAATTGTTTATTCAACAATTAACATCATAGACAGCCAAATACAGAACATATAAATTCTTTGGAGTATGACGAGTACACACATATATGATATGTTATCCTAACGCAAATACATTTTGAGCTAGGATTGACTAAAGTGGGATTTATTTTTGGTGTCTTGCCTGTCCTTAAGGGTTAGAACTTCAGTGAAATGCCTAAAATGCATTAACAGTGAAAATTTATATGCAGGGAAACAAGTACATTTCCAGTGACCCAAAGGACACAGATCTTAACTCTTTCAATGCCCACTGCAACTTAAATTGAACTACTTAAGAGGAACTGCTCTCAGTTCAGTAAAGGGTGCTAGATTCATAACCGTTGTGAAAAGACCTGTCATTCAAGTACCAGCACGCTTATAGTTCCAGAAAGTATAATGGTCTGGGTCAACAGCTTTCTTAGGTGCACTTTGGATACATTGCTCCCAAAGCCTGCTGAGGAAAGCTGTTGACTCAATCCAAAACTTGGCACTGAAAGAGTCAATCAAGTAGACAATTTTTTTCCACACAGCACTCACACGGGTTGATCAACTTACTCTGTGGTGTTTGGGGCAGGTGTAGCGGCTGGTGTGATGATGGAGGTGGTGTTGGGACGACAGGCGGCCGCTGTGCGCCACCTACTGGTCGAGACTGTGCATTCTGAGGTGCTGACACTGGCAGCGGGGCCGGCGCGTGCTCCACCACTTTTATCCCGATGAGAGAGGCTGGCCCATAGGACTGGGCCTCTACCGTAACTAGACTCACAAGGACACCTGTACAAATATCATCAACATCAACGTATCAAGATCCACAATTATCCTGGGCCACTGTGCAGGGAAAGGTCTTGGAAATTTATTGAGTCAGGGCAGTGCATATTTCCATAAAATAATTTTCAACACAAAATTCACCTTTCAAAATTGCCACTTGCAATGTACCACAAGTGGGACAAACTAGCACAAATCTTAAGAATTTACAATTTGGTCACTGGTATGCCTCCCCCCCCCCCCCCACACACACACACATATTGCCTCTCTATCACTCATTCAACCATAAGAAAAACTGAATAAGATTTTCAAATAAACCTACAATAACTGGATGCGGACAACCACCGGAGGCAGATACGCTCACAATGAAGTTTACAAAAGCGAAACGCATGTATGGGTTAGTAAAGTATCAGCACTGCATCAACTGAAAATGAAACACTGAGAATATTTTGAAAACTCTGCTCACACACATTTCTCTCTCCACAATTGTTTCGGATCATGTCGCCCAAACATGTTCCGTTCTGCAAAAAACCGTTTCCACATATTTTGAAACATACTGCCCAAACAGGTTGTGTTCTCAAGCATTTTAAACATGCTACCCAAAAATGTTTCAAACTGCTACAAGTATTTTAATCACTTCCACACAGACATTGCAAACATTTTGCCAAACATTTTATGTACTATGCATATATCTCTGTTGACACTGACTTTTAAGAATTCATCATCACACTCTACGTTTGAAAACATTCCAAAACTTGTTGCTTGTGTTTGTTAGAAATACATCAATGTTATTCATAAATTTAAATAATGAATGCAATTGTTTTTCGTTTCCAATCTTCCAACAACATAATGACAAATATTTTGTTGTACATCTACAGTAAAACCTCTCTAACCAAACACCTCCACATATAAAACACCTCTCTATACTGAACACCATTTCTTGGTCCCAAATATATACAATGTACTTCCAATGTAAGTAAATGTCCCTATACCTAACATCTCACTATACCGAACACTTTTTACTGGTCCCAAGGGTGTCCGGTATAGTGGGTTCTACTGTGCTTGCATTACCATTTGTATCACAATGAACTACATGGTATTACGAGTCAATCCCTCACACAGGGAGGTTTATCACTTTTCAATGTGGCAGGGAAGCTCTTCAAAGAGGTGGAGAATCCCCCGGTACTTCGCCTTGATATTCTCCATTTATTCATGGTGGCCTCTAACACAGGGATGTCAATTTGCAATGACAATTATACCATTTCACTTGCTCCTCTCTGAGCCCAACTCATGATAAAGAGTACCACTGGGGAGGTAATTAGTAGAAAATCAGCCCCCATAGTATAGTTGGCTCATAGAATAGGAACTTAAGCAGTATATTGTTTGAGATGCCAAACTCTGTGACCATGGTCGTGTTACTTACTGCTTACAAATTATGTCAATATCACTGGTACTTCCTTCTGGTTTGAATATAATGGTCTCCGTGCATGTATGTATTTTTAAACAAAGTTGTTTTGCAACTATGCCTAGACATACATGCAGAATCTCAATTTGTATTTTTGAAAGCCACAACGATACCTGGCACAGAATGAATTTACATGTTTGTCTTGCTTTCTATTTACATGTAGATCCAAACATCTCTGAATGTTTGTATAGCAGGCACTGTATGCCACAAAATCTACTGGTGTGGCCAGGCATGAGAATGTCTGTTTTTATTGATCAAATTTGATACATATATATATATATATGTTTTCATTGATCAAATTTGATATATATAATTTGATATATATATATATATATATATATATAAGAAAGGGGAGTGCCACTTGCAAAGCAAGAATAAAAATAAATGATCTGAGAATATTTTTTCAAGTTTTTTGGTTCCTGTTATCAGTATATTGTGCACAATTCAGGGGTTAAATAAATAAATAAATAAATAAATAAATAAATAAATAAATAAATAAATAAATAAATACATACATACATACATACATACATACATACATACATACATACATACATACATAAATAAATAAATAAATAAATAAATAAATAAATAAATAAATCGCATCACCATCTGTCAAACAGTTAAAGCCTAGTGGTCCCAGTAGTGTCCATATGCAATTTCAGAGCAGTTGGTCATGTGGTTTCAGAGAAGATTTAGATTTTGCCAAAAATGAGCAAAAAATTGACAAAAAATGAACAAGAGGGCTGTGTGAACAGCCCATGCTTAGCTGACCTAGACATTCATCACAATTGCAGCTCTGTCAACTTGGGATAGGATCAAGGTCACCCATGTACTAAGCAAGTCTGACCTTTCTAGAAGAACTCTAACATGTGCAAGGTCCCAGTTCAAGTAGTTCTCAAGTTATAGTGAAGAGTAAAATTTATGTATCTTGCACTATGACCCCAGAAACAAGGTCAAGGTCACGGTCATTCATGTACTGTCTAAGCATGATCTTCATAGGGAAACATTAACATGTGCAACATCAAGGTCCTAACTCAAAACAAATCTCAAGTTATCAAATGAACAGTAAATTTTGTGTCAGTTGTCCTCTGACCTTGGGAATGAGATCAAGGTCCAAAAATCACTGGAGCATGACCATATGCACAAAATAGGTAGACACTTATAAAAGGTACATCCCTACCAAGTTTGATAAAAATCTGGCCAAAATTATAACCATTACAAGAAATTCCCATGTCAAACTTTCCTATCAAAACTTTTTTTTAAAGATTTTTGAAAAATATAAAATAATCCAAAAAAATCACTGGAGCGTGAACATTTGAACAAACTTGGTAAAGACTCACCCAAGGTACATTGCCACCAATTTTCAAGTGAATCTGATCGACAGTTTCTTCATAAGTCCAAAATGTGAATTACCATTTGAATGCCCATTGCCTTGCATAGTAAGCAATAGAAAAGGTGCATTTACTGATAAGTACCCGAATTGAAAAGCATTGTTAAAAATCAGGAATCCACAGCTGTGCTACCTAGTGAACATCTTTGCTTGATGCTTTCACAAGGAATACATCCACAAAGTTTCAACTTAATCCGAGTAACTGTTCTGAAAAAGTCATAAGTCAAGAAAACACAAAAAAACCCCAGAAACCATATAAAATTTGCAAAAAATTGCAGCACCGCCTGGTGAATAAATTAAGAACTAGGAGTCCCTAGGAGTGTTCTTATGTCATATCAAAGCAATTGGGTGAGCGGTTGTGGAGATGATTTTGTAAGATTTGTCCAAAAAAAAGAACAAAAATAATCATTAAAACTCAAAAATCATTGTTCCGCCATTTTTCTTCAATGCAGCACTGTGACCTTAATATGTGACCCAGTGACCTAGTTTTCAATAGGCATCTGAGGGATCCTTAGGCCCAGCTTTCATAAATAACTGATGAAGCTACATTTAATATTTTTTTTTATATTTGTGTTAACGCTGTTTTTTTTCTTTAATGTAGTACTTTGACCTAAATGTGACCTAGTGATCTACTATTCGATAGGCAATTGAAGCACCTCAATGGCCCCGTGATAAGAATTTGGTTTCTGTAAAGTGAGTATTTTTTGAGATATGGTGTTAACAAGGCATGGACGAATGGACAGACGCATAGGTGACGACAATACCCATCCGGCCTAAAGGCCGAGGGGTAAAACAGGTTTTAAACTAAGAGCTCACTGCATTAAAATCCCAACACTTTTAAACGTAACCCTAGTGCTGTGGGCCCAGTTTATACGGTCCAAAATGCAAGTTAAAAAAAACAATTCAGCAGTACTAGGGTTAAGGATGGTTCAACATTATCATTATTTTGAATTAGTACTCCGGTTACTAAATTTCATGAACCCCTCCCCTCCCCCCAAATTAGTACCTTAAAAATGATGATTTTCCCAAAAATTATGGCAAAATTGCACGATACAGGCCAAAAATTGACCATCATTTTTCATATTCTGTGAAAGTGTACCCCCTCCCCCTTTGCATACTGTAAGTACTAATTCCAAAATGATGGAAATGTTGAACCATCCCTGAACCTCGCTAAATTTACACACCCAAATACCAAACTTCCAAATGATCCTAAACAGACACAACAATGCATCGTGATGGGAACCTAATGTTTCCCTCAAAATTGTTTGCTTCAGGCAAAGTGTTTGAAACACTTTAGAACGTTTTGTAACACAAGCAGAACAGCAACAAAATGTCACATTCTGCAGTTAACTTTGAGACTGGCGTTAACTGTGATACCATGTGGTATCTCCCACCTTTTACATGACTGATAATAATACAGAAATTGAGACAATTATTTTTCAAATGTTCATGAAGAAGCAGGTTCTTACCCACAGCAGCTCGGACCTCAGCTATGTGAGTGGTAGTGGCCTCTCCCAGCTCAGATAAATTGTAAAGCACCTCTAGTGTGTAGACGATCAGCTGAATATCATGGATTGTCAGCATGGACACGATGTCCTCATAAACACGCTTTTCTAAGTTGTCCACCAGAATGGATTCATTTGCATCATTCTGACATAACTTACACAGGATCTCCATACCTGGTGTAAAAAAAAAAAAAAAAATCAGGTATCACTTAATTTTTCTTCCCAAAAGGACGTGCATACTTGAACATCTTTCATTTATTTTCACAAGTTTCCTGAATAAACTCCAGTTAGATCAGTCCTTTTGTATCATTTTCTCATGTGTACAGAATATTCAAAGGAAAGGAAATACAGGAGGCATGTAAATTTTCCACGACTCAGCTATCTCTGGTCACACCCTCTTAAACAAGTCTAGCCTTTCGTCATCCTCAAAAGGATATAGCCAATACCGTAAATTGCTTCTTTTTTTTCTTTGCAAGTTCAAATATTCATGGTTTTTGTATTTTTAACACGTAACTGTAGTTTTAATTTTACTATTTTGCATATAAATCCAATTCCAACAATGCTAAAATACTATTTCACTGGGTTTTCATTTTCACGCTTTTGTGCCATCAGTGAAAATAAGAATACCGTGATATTAAAGCAGTATGCAATATGATGGCCTGACCATATACATTTTAAGAGTGATGCAAAAGTCATACAATGTTCTCAATAGCCAAATGAGCCTAACAAAAGTCCTTCAGCCAATTTGTGTTTTCCTTATGAATGCCAGCCAACAAAACAAATTACATGGATATAATCTCACCTCTGACAACCTGGAAGCGATCTTGTGAACTGATGCAGCGAGTGACAGTCCTAAGGAGCAACTGTGTGAAATGATACTCGATGGGTTCCAGCACCATCTGCATCAAAATGACATCATTAAACACAACATACTGAGTCTGGGAGCCAGGCGCTTACAACATTAAAGATATATGTTTCACAAGACAAATGACATCATTACAATGTTTGTACTAACAAAGATTGCATGAAATTATTTGACAGTTTTTGCAGATGGGTGTAGTTTTTGTGGCAAACTTCACGGACAGGGCAAATTATGACTGTACTATTTCAAAATTTACACTAACTTTTATTTTCCACAGAAATAAAATGAGGCATATGAACTTTCATGTCATGTACACCGTTGCAAGCAGATTCAGATTCTTTATTCATCAATTGTGCACTCTGGGGGCCCAAAATCTCAGCACAAGCATGACTGATTAAGGTCATACCTAGATAAAAAAAAGTCTACAGAATGTCTTACCTGTTGAGCTATGTTACTAAGCGTGTCAAGACCCATTTGTTTTAAGCAGTTATATTTGCTGTATATACAGAGAAGTATAAACCTGCAATAAGAAAACATAACAGTCTAAACTCTTGCAAAAATATATTTCAGTCATGCCGCAACTGGGCCATCAGATAACAGAGGCTCCTGCTGTCACATGATTCCAACTACGGCTCAAATCTTAATTTATCAGACTTTATTTTATTTACCAGACTGAATGTGTATTTCAGAATCGGCATCTGTATCTCAGAAAGAAGAAAGATAATTCTAACAATACTAAAGGTTGCAGGGTGTAATCCATAGTTTTGTTTCACAACATCACAGGGCGTTGGTCCCGTCTTGAGCCCTTTTCCCCCTTGAAGTAGTAAGAACCTAGTTAAAAAGGCTCTCCTTTGCAAAGTGCCCAATCCATGCCATGGAAAACGGTTAAAATTGGGCATGTTACTTTGACATGTTTCTCATACAATGCTCGTTCGGTTTTTCACTATTGTTGGTAGTCAAAAACATTGAATCATAAGACACTTGACCCCCAGCCAGTTTCGGCCATTTCAGGGGGAAGTGGCTAAGGTGCATGTGATGCATTTATTTTTTCAGTCCTGATTGTAACCTCCCTCACCAGCAAAGACGTGTTGACCTGGACTAAGCATGACACAAAATGGTGCTTCAACAAAAAGATCATTTTGTGAAAGTTTGAATTTGGAAAGGTAATTATTGTGATAAGCATGATTGTGTGATCAAGTTGTTTCACTACCTGAACACAAGGTGATTAGTTGCCAGCGCCTCCTGGTTGACGTCTTCAAAAGATAAGTTCCTGATGATCGACGCCAGCTGCAAACAAAGCACAACACATCAGAGTATGGTACATAAAAATAACTCAACCTGGGGGTGGGGGGTGGGGGGGTGTAGTGTGGGGTGGGGGAGAGGGAAGGTGGGTGCCCTTCAGTTTACTCATTTTTCTATGGTATTTTCCATAAGGTACAAATACCGAGTGCAAGGGATGTAATGGGTAACCCACTCGGAAACTATTCCATCCACCTTTTTAGCAGCCCATAAAAAATAAAAAAGATACTGTTCACTCAGTATTACGGACAAACATGAAGCTTGTCATGTTTTCATTAATAATAATCACACTATATTATTACCACCGCTAACTCACAACCAGATTTTTTTCTTAAACTGTTTTTGCTTCCATTCTGGTGGAGACATATCCACAGGGTGTTTTCGGTTTTTGTTTTTTGTTTTTTTTATTTCTTCTGTAGTACAGTTTCACATACAGACCAGACATTGGGTTATGTCCCATTTGAAGAAAAAATACTTCTAAAAGTGACCAGGTCCTGCACAAAAAATACACAGGAATAAAAATATTTTCTTGGAGGTAGCTATATGTACCCACCTGCAGTATCCTTTGACCTTCAGCGTCATGCATACCAAGGTCTCGACCCAGGTTTAAGAACTTTTTCACATCTAGCTCATCTCCTGCACCTGCTTTGATGACTGAAAATGTAAAGAAGGATCAGTCTCCAGTTCACATTGACAATTTGGTCGAAGAATGCGAGCGCTATACAAGAAATATGTGGCCAAGAACTTGCGTCGTGGTTTATTTTTGTTCCACGTCATTTACGTCCGTCAACATTTAAGAAAAACAAAAAGCAGGTCTCAATGTACATCCTAAATATTTTGTACTGTTTCTTGCGGAAAAATACAACACAACACTGATACATTGTGCTATCAATGCAATGCCTAAGCCACAGTGCAGTAGTTTGCAGTGTGGATTGCTTTCTGGGGTGTAGCCCAGAGAGAAACATGGTGCAGATCTGTCCATCCCATGTTACTATGGACCACATACACATGGAATTAGAATGCAATGAGATTGCTGGATCCAAGCCCCCCCCCCCCCCCCCATCTCATTTATAACCTTGCTAATCACAGGTCTCATTTTGAAATGAATGTAGTCAATACAAATAGGCTATCACCATGACCCAGATACTTGACGCAGTGACCTACTTTTATTACATGACACATCCTTATGCCAAGATGCACCTGTGTGTGAAGTTTCATAAATCTAAGACAAAGGACAAGTGAATTACAGCCTGGACATGACTAGAGGACAGACAGATGTAAGAATGCATAATACTTGACCTAGTGACCCACTTTCATTACATGACAAACCTTTCTGTCAATATATGTGCGTATGAAGTTTCATGAAACTAAATGAATAAAGGAATCACAGTCTGGACATGATTTTACCAGGATATACCACTGCAACCCAGGTATTTGACCTAGTGACCTACTTTTGTTGCATGACAAATCCTTATGTCCAGATGCACCTGTGTGTTAAGTTTCATTAATCTGAGTTGAAGGACAAGCGAATTATAGCCTGGACATGAACGATTGCAATTGCAATTTTATATAAAGGCCTCACCATGACCCAGATACTTGACCTAGTGACCTACTTTTGTTTCATGACACACGTTTGGGTCAGGATATTGTATGTTTGAAGTTCCATGAATATAACTTAACGAGTAAAGGAATAACAGTATAGACACCATTTTATCAGGATATACCAGTAACCCGCATATTTGACCTAGTTTCACTTCATGACACACCTTTGGGTCAAGACATATGCATGTGTGAAGTTTCATGAAACTAAGTTAAAGACTACAGGAATTACAGCTCAGACATGATGTTACAAGGATATGTCACTGTGACCCAGATTCCTGACCTTGTGACCTACACCAGGCAATGTCACATTGAAGTGGTCTCACAACACACCTGTCTTCTGAGACCACTGCAACAAGATCACCTTTTTAATGTTCATTGCTAGGTACTTTTCATGTAATTCTTGCCTCTCATCAGAGACCACAATCTGATCATCCCTTGGGGTAGTCTTTCAAGACAGGTTTCAAGGTACATGTACTGGCTATTCCCACCACCCCCCACCCCCCGGGCAGAAACATGTATGAAACAGTCAGGTCTGTGTGTGAATGCCACTGGAATATAGTATCTGGGGTGGGAGGGCAATTTCATTCACACAGGTTTGCTTTATTGCATTTGTTGACAGCATTTCCCTTCAAATACCTTACTCTGCAAGTCCTTTGCATACCAGGAAAATTAAATAAAAATTAAAAAAGAAAGCTTCTGCCAAAGCTAACTGGTACCTAGCTAAATGTAGTATTTTTTTCATAAAAGTGTTGAGAGAGGTCTGTGCAACTGTCTACATGCAATACCCATCATATCTCCAATATTGATTACTTAGATAAACATCACCATGTATGCCTGTATCTCTTAGTAAAACTGGGAGCTGAAGGAACATAATTCCTACATTAAAACATTGATGTCTCCCAGATCTGATTAAATGTTTGCATGGCAGTCTAGAAGCTTTGCATTAGAATACCAGTATATTGGTAGCATGTATCTGTATGAACTCTCGAATATTCTCTCAAATGAAACGAAACCGTTGTATGTTAATTACATTTCCATGCCCCTCCTGTACTTAAGCACAAATGACTTTATGCATCATGGCAATTTTTTATTATACGTTTTGTGCGCTTTCAAAATCAAAACATGGCTTTCCCCTGCAGGTCTCAAAATTCAGTTATGCAGTTGCCCCCAGATACCCAGATTGATGTAACTATATTTTTGCTCCGTTGGACAGTTAACAAAAAAATATGTACCTTTGACAGTCTTTAAGAAGATGACTGATCTCTCCGCACTGCACAATTTCACAACTTAAAGACAACTAGATTGACACATGAGGTAAAATCAGGAACATACATATCAAAAATTTTCCCAATAAAGAGGTCTGAAAATAATTGACGGTGCATTACCGGAAATATGTACCCTTCCAGTGCTAAGCTGGACATTGTGCCAACAGCCTGCCCTGCATATCAGGGGCACAAGACTGTCACAGTACACCTGGCAAAGCTATTGACCTGCACTGCTCTCGTCTCTGTGTGTCAGGCAGGCTGCCGCGTTAACCCTTTCCTCCTTGAATTATGACCAAGTTAACAGCTTTCCTTGGCACAGTTGGGTGCTAAGTGCCCAACCCATGCCAAGGAAAGCTGTTGACCTGGGGCATGTGATCATGATAGGTCTCATCTACAATTCTCTGTCACATTGTTTTTTGTTACTGTTGAATTTAGCTGAAAACACTGAAGCAGACATTTGACCACCGGCCCATTTTGGCAAGTTTAAAGGGCAAAGGGTCGATGAAATGGCTTGTTAGGAAGACTTTGAATCTGGCATCATTATCAATGCAGATGGTTGCAACTTTTTGCTGTGATTAGCACTGGGAGGGCAATATACATCAACACATGGTCCCCCATGTTCCAACGAACCATGGCCACCTGCCTCATTCTTGAACTCTTAAGTAAATGGTCACCCAAGAGGGTGATAGATGGAAAATTTCTTAATTTCATGACCTGCCTAGGGTAAGATGATTTTGCTTCAAGAACCACAGATCGTCTCAGTATAGGTGCATTTCCTGCTGGCTTAATATCCATTTACATCCCTAGCTCTCAACTAGACAAGAAACAACGTCAAGTCCTCCAAAAATTGAGCTGTAATTTTTACATTGTGGCAACGCAAATGGGCCATAGGGTTAGTTTTCTAACACTTCAAAGAACTAGTAACTCAGGAAAATTAATTTGAATAAAATATGAATAAGGGTTTTTCAGTTGTGATTTTATTATGTCCAGACTTGATCAAGGTACTAGGTCAAACTGCGGTATTTATGTCTTTTCTGATAATTAGCAGGCATAATTGTTGAATGTTTACCTCCTGACACTTAAGTCCCTATTTATATTATAAACTTGGAGCTCTCAAGAGTGTTTCTGGTAACATTCCCTCCGGTGTATATAATACAAATCCCTGCAATATCAACATGCAGGTCAAATCTATGGCCACAAGAACAGGGTCACAAGTGTATGTTCTGCCGACTTGCAACAGTGGTACAAGATCTTACCTGATAATTTTTCCACACTGTTTGAAGATATTAGTTCACGGACCGTACTATCCCCCACACTATCATACCAGAACTGCAACAGATCAACACACAGGTATACATCAAAATGCATGTGAAGGCTGCGTTTGGTTCATACTACTGTAAATTGCTTTAATTTCGCTGTATTCTTATTTTCGCTTATTTCGCTAATGGCACAAAACCGTGAAAATAAAAACACAGTGAAATAGTACTTTAATATTGTTTGAATGGGAATTATGTCCAAAACAGTGAAATTAAAACTACAGTGAAATGTGAAAAATACAAAAACCGTGAAAATTTATACACGCGAAAATAAAACAATTTACAGTATACTTCTATCTATTCCCTACTCCTTAGAGACAGATGGAGCTTCCATATGCCATATTGATTTCTTCAGTAGTATTGGTTACCACCTGTGCCACTTTGCCGAGGCTTTATCCATGTTCAGAGAGATAGCATTACTCGGCCACACCTTGAAGATTATTTACTTCTATACACACCATGTATGTCAGTGACCTGTTCAAATAAACAATGCTTAAAAAAAAAAAGACATGCTAATATGCGCAATGTAAAAGACATTATGGATGGGCAGTGTTTCATTGTACGTATGTATGTAAAAGAAAACTGAACTCAAACACCTCTTGGAAATTAAAAGTTGTATTAAACAACAAAATATGTTCAATTAGACATCTGAACCAGTTTCTGGCAGTGAAAATGCACTAAAAAGTGCCAGTTGTGACTGGCCAGTTCAGCCGAGGCAAAAAAAACGAAGAGTTCAGGCTGCAAGAGTTGAGACGGGAATAATGTTTCATTTCACATCTGTGCCAAGACTGTGAAAAACAAAAACAAAAACAAAAAACAAAAAAACAACTCTACAACAACACAACCCCACAGCACAGAGTTCAGCACTACACCAGAGCACTGAGTTCAACATTCGAGCCAGTCACCGGATACCGGATTTACAGAACAACATGAACATCACACCTCAGGAGTGACAACATTGAGCAATTAACGCAGAATGACCAGTAAAACGGAACACTCTACCAGCCTATTTAACTGACAATCAATGTCATCATCAAAAGCTTTGGTCCATGTCCATGATCCCAAACCAGGAGGTGAGCTGCACAACAACAGTGTCTCTGTTAACACTTAAAGCAGTATCCAGTTGCGCTTTCATCCAGTCTAATTGGCCGCGGTAAGAATAAAATTTTAGGCACCTGCTCACAGTCCCTTACCTGGATAAATTTCCTATTTGTGTATGGCCGCCACCCATCTTCATAGACTGGTTTCAGAGAAGAACAACCTGAAAACAGATTCATACCAGTGATACTTGAAAAAAGAGCATACAAAAGACATGTCTTTAATTTTGTCCTCATCTTTTTCTACTGCTCAAAGAAAACGGTTTCATTGGCTTTTACATTATATGCATTGACCTGCAAGACCAGAAAATATGTATTGCAGTGCCACTGGACCTGCTCAACTGTGAACCATTTTCCCCATTACCTTGAAAACTGACACTTCCCATGCACAAAGACATCTCTGGGTGTAGATTGGCAAGCAAAAGATGGGATCTTCAAGACGGGTCAATCAACACCCAATGTGTGTACTTTGCAGACAAAAATGGGCCATTTGATATCATTATACATATTGATACAGAATAAATATTACACTAGCACACAACATGTGTAAGACTACCTAAATCTGTCTGCTGACCTTGATGTGCACAATACATCTGTATTCCATTAACCCTTAACGCGCTGATTTAAGACTGAGTCGACAGCTTCGCTCAGGACACTTTGGGTGCCCCCAGGAAAGCTGTTGACTTAGACTACTTTTTGCTTACAACTAAACTTGCTGGTATTTGAATGAAAGGTATCTTCATGAGGAATTTGAATCTTTAACCATTATATGTTTAGCGGTAATGACAAAACGACTACAGCCATGATTAGCAATTTAAGGGCTGATATTGCGTCTATTTAAGACTTTTTATTTGCTGATGATTTGCAGGACTAAGCTGTTCATAATCACTTGAACCCACCCCAATAATCATTTCACAAACATGCACATCCATTCAAGTTTCATACGTCATACATGTAAAAACTTCAAGCTGATACTTCTGCTATACCAGAATAATTCAACCTCATTATGCAGATACTGCATGAAACACAATGTATTCTTCATCAAAATCATTAGTTCATTCCTAAAATTCAGATCTGCTTATCATCAGGACTCGGTGTAATGTTACACTCAGTCCTGATGAGCCAAAAGGTTTAATGGGTGCAAAAATTGTGAAGCTCTGAATTACAGCATGATTGCATTGTGGCCACTGGGTTCAGATTTCTGGGAGGTAAAGTCATTATATTCCTGGAGACCTTGCCGGACTCAAGAATTTTTTTTTTTTTAAATAACCTGTCTGCATTGCAAGTAGATTTTAAAATCGACTTGTCCGAATATAACTTGATACAATAAACAGTATTTTTTCATTAATTCAATGAAAAAGGCCCAGACAAACCATTTGCCACTTATTGTTACTTGCAAACTGAATGCCCTTAAAACCGGTGAACGTGTTCCAAGTAACTAGCAGTCAATACCAGTGTACTTGTGATCCTTGGAGTCCCACTGCGGGCTGGTCAACAGATACGACATGTGAATGCAATGCATGTAAATTGTGACTGATTAGTCTTTGAAGAGGATGCCCACATGAGTGGCTTCACAGACATGACTTCTTTCTATCTGCAGAATGGGAAGCACTGATAGCCTCAAACCCACACCGTCAACCGCAGCAGATACAGGATTATCCTGCAGCTTGAGAATGCTAAATTAGCCTCAAACCCATACAGGTGAAGGCAGCTGACACAAGATTATCCTGCAGCTCAGGAATCTGCAGAATGAAAATTTACATAGACTGCTGACTGTATGAAAAGATGTTACAGCTTTGAACAAACTGACCAAGACTGTGTTACCCTGACAGGCTCTCACTCTTAAACATTAGTCAGTATCTACATTTCTAGGCCTGAAGAAATGTTTGTGCAGAAAAATGATGGAATCACAAATTGAACCACCCAAAGACAGAACAGTTAGTTTTCTGCCGAATTTAACGGAATGTGGTCAAATTTCCAAAGTAAATGGAATAAAATCAAATGAAGGAACATGACAAGTAGAAATTTGGTACGTTCTTTCATTACAACAGTAAAATTCATGTCTAAAACTAGCCTCATTGACTTATTTACAAGCATTGTCAGGTTTATGGAGGGCGCTGCCATAATTAATATCACGCTTTGAGATTCTCATGGGAACTTGGTTTCCATGGGAAAGAGCATCATGGCAGCTGCCAAACATGCATGAGTTGACATTGATACCGTATTGTCCATATTATTCCACTGTTCCCTTAGTTAAGTGCTGTCCCCTTTCTAATTTGTGACAAAAGGCCCTCAAATGAATGATTCTGGTTGCATCTATGTTATTTTGGTTGGAAGTGAGGTTCTGTAGTGACCGAAGTTATCAATTTTACAAGGTGTGGCTGTAAAAATAATGAAATGCAAGTTTTCCAGGTCAGGTAGACATAACTTAAAACACACACACACACACACAGAAAAGGCTGTTGATAGAATCTGGTTGAAAGATGGGGAGTCAAATGGAAAAGTCTTGAACAAAAAACAGAAATTCATCAGCCCTACATTTAAGTTTTGTATTCCAAAACTACACCCACAGAACTTCCCGTCTTTTCATGGAAATAAACTGGTTAATGACAAACATGTACCCATTTGTATTTATTCAGCAAGTCTGTTCCAGTGACTTGTGTTTTTACAACAGTTTTTCAGCCTCTCTTTAGTCCATGTTGTAATCAACTGGTGAACATGCACCAACCTGTGGTGCCTACATGCATCTCACATGTTATGTTTCCTGTTTTTATCAATGTCTGGCTGTCACTACATTTTAATTAGCATGTCATAAAAATAGCTGCAAGCTGTGATGAAGGTCTCTAACATTGCCATGTTACACATGAAGATTTATATGGCCATTGCCTAAACCACAAAGCCCAATTCCACATTGCACAGTTTTCCACACAGGCTTGAAAAAAAAATCATCATCCATTTGTCAGATCTGACCAAGTTGCACTGTAGTGAGGACAAAGGGCATATTCCCTACCAAAGAGCAAGATCTTAACACCCAGCATTCACTGCAATTTCCCAGGAAAAAAAATTGTCTGTTAGGTAGGCAGGAGGATCAAACAGGCTACACCAAGCTGTTTTTGCAAGAAGTCTAATGCAAGCTAAACTATCCCCTTCTTTTGTATGTTACAGACAAATATACAAAAAAAAAAAAAAAGAAAAAAAGAAAAAAAAAGAGAGAGACATTTGCTGAAAATGCAAAACACTGTGGCACTTATCTCCGGTCAACATGCCAGTAACAGACTAGTTTACCTGTCTTGATACACCACTTCATCCGGAAATTTTGCTCAGTCTTTTGCATGTCATTCATACCTCCTACAAGAGACTACCATCTTAGAGACTGTAAGGGTGTGAGCTTTCAAAGACAGGTCTCACTGTATGGTACAACAAGTTTTCACATCTGTCTCCCCCCCTCCCCCTTTTTTTCATTTTTCCTCAGGACAATGAAAACAGCAGAGCTTTGGGTTTTTTTTTAGAAGGCATGCTATGGTAGTCACATCTCCCACCATAGGGCAGCCTCATTCCTCCAATCACAAGTGGATTGGATACGCCACATAGACATGGCATGCCCTGTCTGACACACCGACACAGGCAGACTCCACCGTATCCTGTCAACATGAATACCATGCACCAATTTCCAGCTAACGTTCTGGTATGTCCATATATCTATAAATAGGCTTCCGACCCACAGGTGCCCGTTATTTGGGTCAGTGATGACCCAGTGACCCAGTGGCCCTGCCATGTGTGGCATCATAAAAACCACACAGGTTTGTTTTGGTTCAGACTTGGCCAGGTGCACTGACCTATATTTAGACACCTCACACATGGCATCAATACTCGGGTCTGCACCACACTGAACAGGAAAAGCAAAGCACCAGTGACCTGCTTTGGAGCCTAACAAGAATGGAGATGTATGTAAGTACTATGAATAAAGAGAACATGCCAGACTTTTTGAATGCTCCAGATTTATAATAGTGTACTTTTCTGTCAGTTTTGTACTGTGACAGGATGGATACCAAATATATATTCTTAGATGAGACACAGTAAGCTGACAAACTGCTTCAAAAAATCATTCACTTGTGTTTCCAATTGGCTAGTTTGAGTCCATTCACCTTTGATCCAGTAAAGCATTTCTACTAAAAATGTTTTTGCTACAACCTAAAATGTATCAGAAAAGCAAGAACACCAGCTCTCCTTGCTACTCAAACTGCCCAGGAGTGCCAGGAGCATGAAGAATGCTGCTTGCAAAGTCTTCTATTTAAGTTTCTCATCACCAGAAGACACTTTGAAAAAGAATTGTATGTGTCTGTAGGAGTGGTCCCAGGTGAGGATACCCCAGGCCAGCTTTCCTTGACGCCAGCTCTAATGTACCAACCCACACCAAGGAAAGTTGCCGACTCAGACTCGGCCTTCTTCCTGTCAACAGAGGGTTAAAAGCAGGAGGCTCTCAACAGCAATACCATATTTCACGTCCATGTACATCTGTCTCCTTGTCAATTATTTTATTCAGTAGATGTGTGTCTGGGGTCTAATACACATGCACGGTGAAGGAAGACTCGACACAATGTGATGAATGTGTGCTGCAATAACTGAATCCAATTCCTGACCTTTCACGACTCCAGCAGGACAATCAGGCCACTTTTCCCCGGGGTTATAGTAAATATATAGTTCTGTGACAGACACACTGCTGGATCGAACTACATATCAAAACCTGGGTCTTGAGACCAGCAACATTAGAGACCAACTGCTATTTTGGGACTGCCATTAGGAGGAGCAACAATAAAAGGTTCCAAAACCCTTCATATTCAGGCCACGTCAGTCAGGAAGACTAGAGTTGTGCTTTCCCTTTACTCTCCGTTGTAATCAGCAACAGAGCAACTCAAAGACAACTGCATGAACAAATACCAATTTTTTTTCACAATAAATCACGGTGTATCAATGAAACCATTATGCTAATCTTCTTTCATTAGTGTCAAAAGTACTCAGTTTACTCATGGTAACTTCCATACTGTATACAATCCAATGGGTATAAACACATCTAACCTCTAAGGATTTTGCCTATTGCCTTTTGCATTGAAATGAATAATATACATGAAAATGCTAATTGTGACCTTTCCTATTTCC
Organism: Hermodice carunculata; assembly: GCA_964020975.1. Taxonomy (NCBI): domain Eukaryota; kingdom Metazoa; phylum Annelida; class Polychaeta; order Eunicida; family Amphinomidae; genus Hermodice; species Hermodice carunculata. The sequence continues at coordinate 110,491,249 of OZ026614.1, read as the reverse complement.
TGGTGTCCATTATAAGTTGTGCAAGGTGCAAAATTGCTGAAATCATATTGCCTGTGACTAGTGAAATCTTCACAGTGACATGTGACTTTGATGTTTCACTTGTCCTCTGGAGTCAAAGTCAGCAATTCAATATTAAAGCTTCCGTCTAAACTGAGACTGTGCACAGTTTTTCTCAACTAAGACTGCACAGTTTTCCTCACAAGACACATGCTGCACACTATGAATTAAACATGTTTAAAGTTTCTTTCATGCTACTGTGCCTACTCACAATCATAAAGTGCGGAAATTTCAAATCACTTGTCCTGTTGACCAGTGGCACCATGAAATCTGCTCACCGTGTCATGTCATGGGAGACCACGTTTTCAATGTGGCAAAGGAAGTATTCTTCCTGGGGCGTAGGGTGAGGAGCATGAAAATATGTTATGTGTTTATGCACTGGTTCTACATCTCAAATTGTGCCACAGGGTCTTATGTGCATACGCCACAATCACAAAAGTGGTGCATGTTTGTGAAAGTCTAAGGGACATGCTGTCTCTTAAAATGAATCTTCTTTGATTTCTTTTGAGATGTATTTGTTCAACTGATCCTCTTCGTTATCCTTAAAAAGTGAATAAGGCACATGATGTGCAGGGAACTCACCATCCCTAAAGAGACCTATATGTGCCATAAGGAGTTCTACGAGGCGCGGAGATTTGTCCAATCGCAGCACGTGTCTTCCTTCATTGGACAGCAGCATGCACACATTTATGGCGAAGTCCACTTCATTGGGTAAGCCACAGATGAGTGCCTTCTCCAGCTTGTCATACTCCGACACTTTGGTGAAGTCACTAGACATACCGCACGCCAGGCGCTGGTAGTCTGAAACACAAATACAGATCAACATTGATAATTATTTTATACCCTTTTGCGCTCGAAGCCTAACACCTTAAGCAGTGCTATTTTGTTTGTATCTTCTTGCATCACCTACCGCCCCCCCCCCCCCCCAAAAAAAATTAACTACTGTAGTTCTAGAAATTTTTGCGTGTGTTTAATTTCGTGCAAACTCATTTTTTCTGAAATTACAGAATTTTCGCGCATTTTGGTTTCGTGCAATCCAATGCCAAACAATGTAGTGAAATACAATGCAACTTATTTTTGCGCATTTTAATTTCGCGCTTTAGGTGGTAGTGCGAGAAGCGCGAAATTAAATCAAGCGCGAAAATTTCTAGAACTACAGTATTTAGCAAATTATTGTTGAAGTTGTCTTAATTCTCTGAGGCCTGGGGGGCTGATTGTCATCAGTATGCTAAACATACATTACCACACAGGGCCACAGTATGTGAACCACAATGCACCCACGCCAGCTGCTGACTGATGCTACATTATTAGATGACAAAAACAAACAAAAACAAAAACAAAACAAAACCGAATTACAGGTCATCAGACATATTTCTGTTTTGTTCCAACAGTTAAAAGCTGTTTGCCACTTCAGTGTTATGTCACTGGGCAAGTGCTAGGAGTTACTCAACTGTAGCCAAGCAGGTGGAAGGGACTCAGCTGTATCTGCCAAACTTGTATCTCTTGCCATGCCAACTCAAAAAATTTCTGTCAACAGGCTGGCGTTGAAATATTTTATCATAAATGAAGAAATTTATGATTTCTTTGATAGCCAATTTGACTAAAAGATGGTAAATATCTTAAGCTGAATCCAATTTATACTGAAAACCAAAAGTTCAGGAAAATTACCTTTAAGTGCCAAGGACTTGGAAGTAATATCGTACTAGTACATCACTGTCATTTAGAGACCTGCCCTCATGTCCTGGGTTATGGACTCGAAAATGTCCCCAACCTGTCCCATGGTGGGCTTTACAAGGCATGGGGTACAATTGAAAATGTCAGAAGCCAACCAGCCAAGGGTTGCAGACAGCCTGTTCTCCTGCATGGCTTGGACAACACTTCACATGAACAGGATGGTTCTTTTTCTCACTTACAAACAAAGGATTACTTAATGCAAATCGGCAAATGTCACCGAAGATAATGTCCAACGACTTTTGGACAGCTTGTTCATATTTACAAGTTCTATCCCCAGTTCAATCCAGGAACATTGTAGTCAATGAAACAGTGGTTAACCTTTAGATCCTGATTACAGAAAATAAGTATCTGCACCAAAATAGCAGTTTAGCACATGTGGATTATCTCTAAAACTAATTCTCTGTCTTTAATCAAACAACATAAGGGTCTGAACAACCTTAAGACCCTCTTGGCCGAAGAAACATATGATAGCTCCTGGTGACCTTGAAAATAGGTCAGGGTCACTGAAGGCCACACTCAGCAAAGTTTGCAATGAGATGCTTCTACTCGGTAAGTTTCACGATAGTAACTCAATTTGTTCAAAAATTACCCTGTCTGCAGGGAAAAAAATATACTGGTCAATTGAGTATACAGGATGTATGTATGAATGTATGTATGTATGTATGTATATATGTATGTAACATATATATATATATATATACACACACGTGTGTGAAATTTGGTGTAGAAGTGAAGTCACTGCTGAGTATGACACTACCTCGTCTGTGTTCACACACAGACACAATAAAGAACATTGGGAAAAAATATGTTTGTGTTTAGACAGACATAACTTTGGGTTATTTATATTATATTATATATATATATATATATATATATATATATATATATATATAATTCATTCATGTCCTCCATATGGCAACCAAAAATGTTAGCAATATGTGCAGTTACATCATCATTGTGAGTGTGGTACTTACCTGTCACCTGTGATAACAATGGAACAGGTATTATACCTATTCACAACCTGGCATGGCCAATTTATCCACGGCTACATTGTTTTGTACATGTATGCTTTTATTGTCTTGCAGGCAACACTTCATTGTACCAAGCTACATTCATTTTATATGAACAACTATTAGAAATGTGCAGTGTTAATTTTACATCAGACTCATTTCCCTGTCAGTGTTGCACTGCCAAAATTAGAAATTCATTCATGTTTTATGGTTGCCATGATGACATATGACTTGGATCAAACATTCATGTCTACGTACACACGGCCTGCAAGTTGCAGGTCCTGCCACTAACTTGCTTTCTAACTGATGTAGTTTACAAGGCAGGCATCGCTACAAGTGAGATACTGTATCCTGACCAGTCCCTGAGGTATTTACTCAATTAATTACAAATGTGCACACATGAGGAGAAATATGAGGGGCACAAAGTTCCATATTAAAGGTCACTGCACTCTTTAGGTGGTTAACCCTCTCCATGTCAGGGCAAGACTGAATCACCGTGTCTCTCTGACAACTGTTTTGGGCCACTCAGGACCAAATTCCTGCAAAAGGAAAGTGCTGGCGTGGAGCATGTTATTCTGCTAGGTTTCACCAACAAAACCCATTCAACGTAACAATACAGTGACCCCCTCTCACAAGCCCCACCCCACCCCACCAGAGGCCACTTCCACATGCTGAAATGATATTTTCATTCTTCCCCCTGAGGAGTGGCCATCCCTCCTGTAAGGCCATAGTTCTGGTCCCTTTGGGTGGCTTTAGCAGGAGGCGGGGAACCACACTGTACCTCTGTGTGCTTTTAGGTAATTCTGAGTGGGATAGTGTTATGAATACATGACCAATAATAACACACATATACATATAATATTATGACCGAGATGCACGTATTTGTTACCTCGATACAGCAATCCCTCTTTTGGGAAACCACCTGTCTTTTTTTGTGTGACTATTTTCACTGTGCAAAAGCACCTTCTAATACCTCTTTTGGGACTCCAGCCACAGAACCTGACCAATGCCCACCCAAAATGACCGCAAAAGACCACTTATTCATTAAAGAAATTCCCCATTTCAGATGCGTAAAACTTATCTGCTTTGTACAAGATAAATAATGTAATTTGTCAAGACCAGCTAACAAATCCTTAAATGTTCATAGTACCAATACATGGGTCAACACATGACAACAAGTTGGAATGGGGTCTACTATGTGTACATCAATTATGTTTGAATCTAAATTATTGATGGGAATTCGAAGCAGTAATTAGCTGTTGGGCAGGTGGTGCAAGAGTTAAACCACCTTTGGGAGACCACACGCTTTATGGAAACAATTTTTGGATGGCGCTAGCAGTGATCTCTCAAAGGAGGCACTACTGTATCGAAAGCAACACAAGACGACACGCGGAGAAACTGACATTTCTATACCTACCTGATATATTGTGCTGCTGATAATTGTAGCGCATTGGAACCTCCGCCAGCACCTTGCTGAGGTTACGCTTATGGCTGCGCGAGTCATTATTGTCCACATCATGTTCATCTGGGTCCTCACCAAGGTGATGAACTTTTTCATACAAATGTAGGTATCTGAAAGCATAAAATTGACCACTGATGACATTTTCCACAGGAAGTGGTGTTCAATGAGTCCAGATCAGAGGTAGATTCCTCTTGTATGCAGGCAAGTTTAAGCCCTTTCTGTTTGTGGAACTGAGTGGGATGTCACATACCACATGTACCATATCGACGGAACTCCCAACAATAACACGACGCCTCTCTGTGATTGAACAACCTGAGTATGCTTTGAAGCCTGCGGGGTTATGAGGTAAAGACTCTTGGCTGTGATAAATTTATACCAACAGTACTGTATCCTTATCTTGACAGACCACTCTATGAGAGACTGTCTGCCTTTAACTCTTTAAATGCCAACCGTGACTACAGTTGAACTACTTAAGACAAAAAGCTCTCAATTATACTAAGGATACTACAGTAAAATCTTTCTTAACTGAACACCTCCGTACCCTGAACACCTCTCTATACTGAACACCATTTTTCAGTCCCCAATATATACTTCCAATGCTAGCAAACCTCACTATACCAAACACTTTTTTTTAGGTCCCAAGGGTGTTCGGTATGGGGAGGTTTACTGTAGTTTCATATTCCTTGAGAAAAGACCTTTCAATCAAGTACCAGCATGCCTGTAGTTCCAGACAATATAATGGTCCAGGTCAACAGCTTTCCTCGGCACACTTTTGAGCACACTGCACCCAAAACGTGAAACAATGAAAGCTGCTGAAGACTACCTTTTCAAGATCTTTTTTTTACCTTCTGATGAGAGACTGGTCACCTGTCTTGAGAGACCCCAGTTTGGTCATCTCCAGGGGTAGCCTTTGAAGACAGGCCTCACTGTGGTGCAGTGGGTATAGCCCTCACTGTGGTGCAGTGGGTATAGGCCTCACTGTAGTACAGTAGGTATAGGCCTCACTGTGGTCCAGTAGGTATAGGCCTCACTGTGGTACAGTAGGTATAGGCCTCACTGTGGTACAGTTGGTACAGGCCTCACTGTGGTACAGTTGGTATAGGCCTCACTGTGGTACAGTAGGTACATGTATAGGCCTCACAGTAGTACAGTAGGTATAGGCCTCACTGTGGTACAGTAGGTATTGGCCTCATTGTAGTGCAGTAGGTATGAATTATCAAGCAGGGGACTGATGTTCATTATCTACTGACTCTACAAAATTTGGAATACATTAAACTTGTCCCCAAATGAGCAACTTTAGTCAAAACACATTGTTTTTCACCCAAACTGTATGTAAAATCTGAGAAAGTATTGTGGAAATATGACTACTCTCTCCCATATTTCAGACAAGAACTGGCATCTCATTATAAACATTGAAAAGCTAAGTATATATTTAGCTTTATTTTTCTTGATACATGTATATTGAATTTAGTGTCCTTTACTTCAAGTACTTAATGACCTGGAAAAATGAGTCATGGTCATCAGAATGTTACAATTTTGACGATTGGCCTGATGAATATTTGATGTTAATTTCTTAATTTATTATCACAATAATGAATTTAATGAGTTTTTGACACCTGTGACATCAGTTCATCAATACACGTACTACCAATGTCACCACCATGGCGCCACACAGCTTAGAATTTGTCTGCATAATGTTTCTGTAATGTAAAATGATCAATGTTCACAAAGTAAGATGTAATGACCACAAAAAAATCATTTCCTGAAATTCTTTGTTTGTGACCTCGATAAAGTAGGTAACTAGTAAATTTCCACGAGATACACATTTGTGATATATTTGGTATCATATGCTTTATTCTTTTTTAACACTGAATTTGTTGTTCTTCACTGAAGTGCTTAATGACCTTGAAACAAATAGGTCTTCAACCAAAATTTTACAAAATTTGACCATTGGCCTAACTCACATTTGGTGTACATATTGTGGTTCCATCTCAATTTATTGTCACAATAATGAATTTAACATGTTTTTCACAGCTATGATGTTAGTTCCAATAAATGTCACGAGAAATGCCACCATGATTCCATGTCATAGACTTTTGGTTTGTATTACCACCAAGTTCCAGCATGTTTTGGGGGTTTTTTTTCACAATTGACATTCCTACCATGTTTCCTGATGATTCATTATGACTCTTCGAAAAACTGCATCCTCAAAATGCTGATATTCTGGTCCATATTACTCAATACTACCACCTGGGCCACCAACATCAATAGCAACCTAGATTTTAAATTACAGCCTTTAAGTCTCAAAATGTTTACGCAGTTAAATTGAAAACTGACACTATCACACTGACAAAAGAAGTTTCCAGATGGATGGACATGATGGATCCTACAAGCTCTGTGACCTTAGGTCAGTAGAGCTAACTATATAGTTTGGCTGTTGACAGATGGATGGACATGATGGATCCTACAAGCTCTGTGACCTTAGGTCAGCAGAGCTAACTACAGTGGTACCTGCTCTAAAGACCACCTCCAATTTAAGACCGCATGTCTTTTTAAGACCACTCTTTCAAGACCCTCTGCTGTATTTACATGTTAAATATACCTTCAATTTAAGACCACCTGCAGTATGAGACCACTTTTCGTTGGCTGTAGGGGTGGTCATAAATAGCAGGTACCCCTGTATATAGTTTGGCTGTTAACACATGGATGGACATGATGGATCCTACAAGCTCTGTGACATAAGGTCGGCAGAGCTAACTATATAGTTTGGCTGTACTAAAAATATGACCCTTGGTGACCTTGAAGGATGCTGAATGTCAAACTAAGCCAAGCTTCCATTGAGATGTCTCTACAGTACAAGTTTGATGATAGTGGCTGAATTTGTTCAAAAGTTATTGCATCTGCAGTGGTAAAAATATGATGACCTCCGTGACCTCATAATTTGCTAAGATTGCTGAATGTCAAACTGAGCCTGGCTCCCAATAATATGCTTCTATAGTTTCATGACATTACCTCAATTTGTTGAAGAGTTATTGCATCTGCACAGATGGACTCAACATAATGATGACAATATTCCCTCTGTTTTATAAGCGGACAAAAACCATGTCCAGGAATTTTAGGCTGCAAAAAGTGCTTGGTGGTTCAGAGTGATGAGCCATTATCAATTCCTTGGGCAATAAAAACTTCAATTTTCTAAACTGAAGTATGTGGCACCCTGTAAATAGTCACAGCATAACTCAGGAATGCCATCATGACCATCAACATTTTACTTTGCAAGGCAATCAAGCAACAATAATAAAATTTCAATTTCAAAGGGGAACTAACAAACAATAAGACAGGCTCACACATGTACACGTGAGCAAACTGACTTGAAACAAGACATAGCAGCTTTCTGCTGTGCTGCCTGTAACAGTGAAGTCTTGATGGTCGCCAGACACGCACATTACGAGCTTGTCACGATAGGCCTACTCCTTGGTAGGCCTGGTACTTCAAAGAACATACAGAAATGACTGAGAGGGAGACGAGACTGTTGTAACACTGAATGACACAGACCTGGGGGTTTTAGGAGCTACCTTTGCTTGGCTAGCCTAACATATCACATAATGGTTATGTTTGTAATAATAGATAAAAACAAGCAAAGCATCTTAATAGGGCTGATCATTTTAGCTGGGTTTCCATGCTGTTGCCAGCCTACTGTTACAGACAGTGCTTCAAATAAATGGCTGACTTGTCAGTATTGCTGTACTTTTGATCTACCACTTAAAAGCTTGACCTTATTTCAAGTTTCAACTGCCTTCAATTTCCTTTGTTCACTGACAGATGGCAATAAAAACATTACCAAAAATACTTTGACACAGTTTCCAACCGATGGACATTTATACATCTGGTATATCAATAGTACACGAGGTCCCCCTATATTAACATAATTTACAGCTATCACACATGCACTGGTCCTATTGTGATAAAGTGAATATTCATAATGGAAGTGATCCATCATTCGGAAGAGATTATACACTGTAGGATACCATTATGTTTGATTGAGTTTTCATCTGTTTTTCTATGTAACTAGTGCACTTTATACATAAATCGCTCACAGGTCTAAATTGTTACATCTGTGCAATTTTTTAAACAAAAATGTTTCCTCCTATCCCGTTCTAATGGAGGTTATTTTCCCCATGACTTTCCTTCTGAGCATAAGCAAACTATATGTGGATGGGCTGTATTTATATATATATATATATATATATATATATATATATATATATATATATATACATACACACGCACACATAGTTAATTTTTATTTTTATTTTTATTTTTCATGTATTCATTTTTGTGTGTGTGTGCATATGTGTTTGTTTTCAACAGCATGTGGTGATTTTCATGCCAAAATGAGCACTTTTCTTGGCCCACTGACAGGATTCTGTAGCACCTGCCTCAACAAAGTGAGATACAGTAACACAGGTCCAGGGCAAAGGAACACTGCAGTACACCTCACTTAGGCAACCTGAATGCATCTCGGCCTGCACTGCAACAACATACATAGGAAACAAAATTCCCAACAGAACATGACAAAGCTATAAAGACATTTCTGGACATTACACTAAACCTGTCTAGGGTGAAATCTGAGAAAACCTTCTGGCACACACAATGCCTTCCCACAAAAACCTTCATCGAAGGTCATGTCCCATATTCCTCCCGTGACAGGTTTACAGGTCAGTGGCTCCTGTTAAAGAAATAATTCAAGTGTGTGATCTACCTTTCATCTGTGGAAAACCACGACTGGCATGCTGCATGTGATTGCTAATGAGACACTTCGGTAGGTATTCAGCAGGTGACAGGCAAACACTGACCTGAATTCCAGGCGGTGACACTGTGCAGCCATTACCTGTCAGCACGCATTTTTGTGCTCATGGCAACAGGCAGATGGTGGCATTTCATGTTGGCACAGTGGACTCAACTCACTGCTGACCCACCTTCCTGGGCCATCCCCCTTGAGACACTGTTGACTGGATGAACAGCCATAAAGTATATTTCATACTTTATGGCAATATACTGACATATTCGTCAGATTGAAGTGAATCGGTTTGTGTTCACTCCTTCTTGTCACAGGACACTTTGATAATATTGTCATTCAAATACCACGAAACACTGTTATTCCCATAGCTGTCAGTATACAAAACAGAATTACCCAGTTTGCTGCCCACGCTAAAACATTCTCACAAGGTTTTTTCCTTGGAAAATGAATTAACGTGACAGTCACCTCATCACTGTACATGCAGAATAGAAAACCATTCTGGTGTAGGTCATTCACCTCACATACCATAAATACTACACTCAATGTGGATTCAAAAAAATCTCTTTGGCAAACTTTGTCCGAGGATATGTACCCCCTAAAATGGATGCCAAATTCCACTGCTTTTTTGAGCAGAGGCCAGATTCCAAACCCTGAATTACAGTGGATGCCAGATATTAATACACTATAAACTGGATGCTGCTGGATTTTAAAAAGAGAAGAGCTTGGTCTAAGATAATGTATTTTTACATGACAGGCAACGGACACCGTTATTTTATTGCTGGGGAGACTAAGTTGTAACTGGGTGTTTACAGGACCCCTACATCTTGCATTTAAATGTTGCAGCAGTTTGCATATTTTGTCACTTACCCATACCATTTCTCCTTTTCCTCAGCAGCAATTGACTCACACACCAGAAAACAGCAAACACCCAGACAGGCAGAATTTTATGTTTGAGTTACACACATCTTAATCGGCTAGTCTCAAAGTTGCTAAAAGAAGTGTCATGGGACCTATCTGCCTTAATGTTTCAGACATTTCCCATTTATAGAACAGATAATATGTAATGGTTTTGGCGATGGGAAGATGGGCCTACATTTATGGTCCTAACAGGAAGATGATGGGATGATTGGATTTATAAAGATACAACTTAAAATCGTAATTAATTTAATAAAGTAGGATGTGAATGCATGAATCCATGATGCACACACATTTATTCAGAAATTGAGTTTTGTTGAAGTCCCTCTGATTTTACTATCATGTCTTATCTGACCAAACCCATTTGTATATGACTGACAAGTTGGAATGCATGCAGTTGTTTTTGAGTTTTGGTTCTCAAATAAACTGTTGCACCTGCTGCTAGGTTCCTATAAACTCAGACCACTGTCCTGTGGCCATATTCATAAAACCACCAAAGTTAAACAAGAGGACTGTGATAGTCCTGTGCTCAGCTGACATGTACATGTACCCTCGCGTTTTTTTTTTCTCTAAAATTTGCCTCAAAAAAGAACAAATTCATAAAAAATCCACAAGTTAATGGAGCTTGACCATTTGAACAAATCTGGTAGAGAGACCCACCCAAGGTACATTGCCACCAAGCTTGAAATCAATCTGGATGGCTGTTTTGGAGAAGCAGTCAATTAAGTGAATTAGCATTAGAATGCCCAGGCGCATTTACTGACACATACACGAATTGAAAAAATCATTAAAAATCAGGAATCCACAGCAGTACCAACTAGTGAACAACTTTGTTTGACCCTTCCACAATGAACACACCCACCAAGTTTCAGCTTAATCTGAGTGACGGTTCTGGAGAAGTCCAAAATAGCAAAAACACACAAAAAAAAAAATAATAAAAAAAAAAAAAAAATATAGAAAAAAATTGCAGCACCACCTGGTGAACAAGCTAAGAACTAGGAGTCCCTAGGAGCTTTGTACAAATTGTCAATTTTGTTGAATGCTGCAATACAATATGACAATAAAGCCAGTATTATGTACACTTTTGTTTCAATTTCTTTTCCAGCAGAATGGTATTTTTGAAAGAAAGAATGTGCATGGAAGTGTCAAGAACACCTAGACAGGTCTACATTCATATGTCATACCTTGTCACCTTCCTATTCCACAGAATTCCATATTTTACGTTTGCCAGAGTGGAGATACATGAACTAGGCGGTGGCCAGCAGTGCCTGGCGGTGGGGGAGTTAGGCTGCGGTGGTCAGCGGTACTGGGCAATGAATAAGGTCCTACTGCTGGCCAACGGTGTGTACTATTGAACACTGCTGGCCACCACTGAGCTCCCAAAGCCCTAACTGATGTTCAATGATGGCCAGCGGTAGCCAGCAGGACCACTGCCGGCCATCATTGTCTTCCGCTGTATAGTGCTAAAATGAGGCCTTTACTGCTGAAAGCACCTAACTAGTGCTAGCAGTGCTCCTGTGTGTTATCAAAGCAATCGGTGAGCAGTTTTAGAGAAGATTTTTTAAGATTTGCCCTCCCCCCCCCTTAAACAAGAGGGCTGTGTGAACAGCCCGTGCCTCAGCTGATCTTGACATTTATCACACTTGCAGCTCTATGAACTTGAGAAAGGATCAAGGACACCATGTTCTGAGTAAGTCTGACCTTTATAGAAGAACATTTACATGTGCAACATCAAAGTTCAAGTAGTTCTCAAGTTATAATGAAGAGTAAAATTCATGTATGTTGCACTCTGACCCCACAAACGAGGTCAAGGTCATTCATGTACTGTCTCAGCATGACCTTCATACAGAATAATTAACATGTGTAGCTAACTCAAAACAGATCTCAAGTTATCAAGTAAACAGTAAATTTCGTGTCAGTTGTACTGTGAATTAGCATTAGAATGCCCATTGACTTACATAGTAATCAATAGGAAAGCTGCATCGAACGATAAGTACCCGAGTTGAAAATACTTAAAAATCAGGAATCCAAAGCAGTGCCAGCTAGTAAACAACTGTTTGACCCTTCCACAACAACATATCCATCACATTTCAGCTTAATCTGAGGGACGGTTCTGAGAACAAGTGAAAAATAACAAAACCATACAAAAAATTCCTAAAAAAATTGCAGCGCCACCTGGTGAACAAATTGGGAACTAGGTGTCCCCGGGAGTGTCTATGTACGATATCAAAGCAATTGGGTACGTAGTTTCAGAGAAGAAGATTTTTTAAGATTTGTCCAAAAAAAAAAGAACAAAAAAATTCATTAAAAATCCAAAAATCACTGGAGCATGAACATTTGAGCAAAATTGGTAGAAACTCTCCCAAGGTACATTGCCACCGGGTTTGAAGTTAATCTGGATGACGGTTTTGGAGAAGAAGTACAAAATGTGAATTAGCATTAGAATGCCCATTGACTTCCATAGTAATCAATAGGAAAGCTGCATTGACCGACAAGTACCCGAATTGAAAAAATCGTTTAAAATCAGGAATCCGCAGCATTCCCACATAGTGAACAACTTTGTTTGACCCTTCTATAACGAACATATCCACCATGTTTCAGCTTAATCTGAGTGACAGCTCTGGAGAAGAAGTCGAAAATAGCCATAACACACAAAAATTCATAAAAAATTAGGAAAAAATTGCAGCGCCACCTGGTGAACAAATTAAGAACTAGACGTCCCAGGGAGTGTTCCTGTGTAATATCAAAGCAATTGGGTGAGCGGTTTCGGAGAAGAAGATTTTTTAAGATTTACCCAAAAAAGAACAAAAAATTCATTAAAAATCCAAAAATCACTGGACCGTGACAATTTGAACAAACTTGGTAGAGACCTACCCAAGGCACATTTCCACCAAGTTTGAAGTGAATCTGGCTGACGGTTTTTGAGAAGAAGTCGAAAATGTGAATTGTGGACGACGGACGGACGGACGGACGGACGACGGACCCTCAAAAAACCTCAGCTGACTGACAAGTCAGCTGAGGTAAAAAGAGGGAAAAAACATCAGAAAAGATAATTAAATCACTGAAGCAAGAATGAGACCCACCAAGGTACATTGCCACCAAGTTTGAAGTGAATCTGGCTGATGGTTTGGGAGAAGTTGATTGTTGACGACCGACGATGGATGACGACGGATGAAGGGTCACAAGATAAGCTCAGGTACTGACAAGTCAGCTGAGCTAAAAATTGAATTGCAACTAGGATAACATTTGTGACCCTTTTCTGTTTTTTTTTTTTTTTAACATGCATGTATGTCCTTTTTGAATCAACTCATTTAAGGAAGTTTTGAACACTTTAATGCTTAACTAATCAGCATCTGCATAAGGAAAATGATGATGATTAACAATAACAGTATATTTTCATGCAGAAACTGCAAACTGACTGTGACCATAGTTTCATTTTTCAACTTTGAATTTTCAACTTAATCCGTTTTGTAAACACTTGTCACTTGTGGAAGCAACAACTTTTGAACAAACTGAGCTATTACCATGAAGCTTACACTGCAGAAGCATCTCACAGGAAACAGCCTGAGTTCAACACTCAACAACCTTGACCTGCACTATTTTCAATGTCACCCGGGGTCATCATATGGCCGAAGGGGCCCTTCAAGGTCATTCTGACCATTATATGTAAGTTATCCAGTTGCAAACTAAAATGGGAAGTAATGATAATACACAACTGTAGCCCTTCTCACTGAAGTGCCTTCTACAGCAGGGACATGTGAACCTTCCACTCTTGTTCTTCCCTATTTGGTGCCAATTCCTGGTCAAAACAGCCAGCTTTGGCCATTTACCCACATTATGTACCACATTTATCAGTTTACATCTACTGCTACACTGAAAATCCCATGTGCAGCTACTCTTCCAAGGTATGTTTCATGTTCACCTCCACTCTCTCAAGCCAGTCAATGTACACTAATATTTACTTCTGTTGTGCCAAAATAGTGATCTAATCTCTTCCCTAACATTCCTACTTGGCACCAACAGATGGCAAGCATATTACAGCAAAGGCACAACTAAGATATATTTTATATATATAAACCACCTAGCTGATATGACAAACACTGGCTACAATAATATTTGGGGGGGGGGGGGGGGGATAGTACAGGTAAGTCAAAAGGTGCCAGGAAGGTTTTTTCATTCATAATTACAATTCCTTGACAAGCACACTTCATTTTAAGATACTGCATGCCAGGAACTGTTAGTCTCCTTCCATGAACTTTCTGATTACAACATCACATAAGCCACAACCAGACTGACCATCAAATTTGCATGCAGACAGACCACCTGGTAGAATAATTCCAGGAAGACACCCAAACATTCAAAGCAAGTGTAACTGCCCCTTCACCCTGTCAAAAGGAGGGGTGTCAAAGGGTGCAGTGTACCCTGTATATGGGCATAAAATAGCAGCACCACACCCTGTAGAGCGATAATAAAGAGAAGGGCTGTTGAGGGGTGTTTGAGGGTAGCACTCCAGTTTAAGAGGTTGCCTGGCATTTAAACATCTCTTCCCCTTTCACATTATATTTGCCTGAGCTGCCAGCTGGTTTGCTATCTCATCATTGTACAACCCCAACCATGGTGCAGTCGTGTGCTCTCTGCGTCCAACAGAATCTATTCCAGTTACCAACTGAGCTGTGCTATTCGGAAAGTCAACACAAAAGGCCATAAATGTCAAGTCAACATGGTGAAACCCATGCAGGCAATTTACCTTGTTCATTACAATTGGTTTTTTTCCAGCCTCCTAAGGCCAAGTCAATTCGGTTTACCTTGATGATCATACTTGACACACGTACATGATACAATACTGAATGTAACACGGAGGAAATGGCTGAAGTAAAATGTATGGCTTACAGGTCTGGATATAGTCAAGTATCAGGATGTACAGAAAATATACCACTACATTAAATATTGACATGACCACACAATCATCAAATGACTGGCAAGGCAGGAGGGCCATGGGTATGTGGCATCTGCACGTTAACCCATTTGTCGGTCCCAGCACTTCTCACTCGAGAAAAAGGATGCGCGTCATGAGATTCTCCATTTCTAGTCCACAAGGATGCTCACAGCCAAGTTTACACAAAACTTGTGACTATACTGAGACGAGTCCTTTCTCTCACTTACTATGGCATATATGTTAACCAATTAACAGCCAAAGAAATTATATAAATGACCAAGCTGTAAGAGTTTGCTATGTAGGGAGCAAACAGACCTGAGCGATAGATTCAAAAGAAATAATCTACAATGAAAACAAAAGATTTCCCAAGTCTCTCAAGTTAAATAAACATATAAGCATATCCATGTGTGTCAAGGTAACATAACATACAACTACAGGGCCTCATATTAAAGCAAGCAAAATCGACAAGGGAAATAAAATTTTCAGAGAAAAAAAGTAAAAATGTTGAGCTTAAAAAAGATTCAACTCACGACGAACTTGTCTGAATTTTAGACAAGAGTGTTGTGGAACAAACAACAAAAAAATCCTTAATATCAAGCACTGAGGTATGCACATCTGTCTGTCAGTATAACATACAGGTGTGTGTGATCACACTTGCACATCTTCACACCCACAAAACAAACACACACACACACACACACACACACACACACACACACACACACACACACACACACAAAATGCACTTCTCCAAAAGTGATGGGTCTGAAGATGTGTTTAGAAACAAGTGTTTCTCATGAACCTTTTGATTTACTATGCTATATTTTCATCAGTTTTCTATGGTATTAAAATCAATTTGTTGACATACAATTTTTTAGGGTGATGTAATTTTTTCCTCCATGATATCAAATGGGTGGAGTCGGAGGGCTTTTAAAAAAAAAAATGATTTCATTTTTTGGGGCCCCATCATGTGACATCTACTTCATGACAGCCCATGTGATGATAATGAATTCCAATTTCAGCATCACGTCTAGATCTGGGCTCATGTTTCGCTATGTACATTAGTTTCAATCGGTATCAGGAAATAATAGAGATATTTGGCATCAGATCCTGTACATGAATGGTTGCCATGAGAACATGCAGGCAGGACATCATTATCACCAGCAGACTTTAGACCTGAGTCCACCCATAAACAAGTCACAAGCTATCAACAATGATATACATAAATCACAAACAATACATGTATCTCAACGGACATAAAGCTTAAAATTTCCCATTTCTTTGTACACAAGCTGATACATTTGTACCCTGCACATTGACCCTAAAGGTTTTAAGTAAGATGTCTTAATAGGCCAGGTGGCTTTATAGAAGAAAATTTCTTAGACTTTCCCAACAATTAAAACAAAAACAATCATAAAAAAAAATCCAAAAGCCACTGGCACATAAAAACACTTGATGGAACTTAATGGAGACTCACCCAAGGCACATCCGTGTATCTCAATCAAGTTTCAAGACAATCTGGTTGCCCGTTTTGGAGAAAAAATAAAAAATGTGAATAACTATTGCAATCCCCATGGACTTACACAGTAATCAATTGGAATGTAGGCATTGACCAATAAGTACCCACACTGAAAAAAGAAAAAAAAATGTTAAAAAAATTAGGAATCTGGAGCATAACCACCCAGTGAACAACTTTGATTGACCCTTCCATCCGATACATTTAGAAGTTTCAGCACAATCTGAGAGTTGCTTCCCGATATGAGGTTGAAAATAGCTTTAATATACACAAAAATTAATTTTTCAAAGAAAAAAAATGATTAGACTGATAGAAAAAAACTTGCAGTGCTACCTGTTAAACAAATTAAGATCTAGGCTGGGGTCCCTGGCAGTGTCCCCATGCTATATGATGGAAGCAATTGGCTAAGCAGTTTGGAATTATAAGCTTTTTCGAGATATTGCCAAAAAAGTATTGAAAATCCAAAAATCACTGGAGCATGACCAATTGAACAAATTTGGTAGAGAGCCATCCAAGGTAGATCTTCAGCAAGTTTGAAAAGGATCAGGCTGACAGTGTGTGGAGAAGACATCAAAAATGTGAAGTGCCACTGCAATCCCCATTGACTTGCATGGTAATCAATAGGAATGCAACAAGTACCCAAACTAATAGATTCATTAAAAATCAGGGACACAGAGCACCAGCATCTACTGGACAACTTTGATGCTGTTTCTGCGTATATTTCTGACAAGTTACAGCAAAAGCTATGGAACAGTTTTAAAGAAGAAGTTTTAGATAGCTTTTACACCCAAAAATTCCTTTAAAATTTTTTTTTATAGCAATGCCATCTGTTGAACAAACTAAAGTTTAGGGATTCCCAGAAGTGTCTGTATGCAATTTCAAAGCAAATAGCCTCACAGTTAAATGGTGATTTTTTAACATTTGGCAAAAAATTGACAAAAAAATCATAATAAAACCAACAAATCATTGGAACATGGCCAATGGTTTTGGAAAAGAAACTAAAAACAAAAGTGTGGACGACAGACAGTCAACAGCTGATGGGCCATTCTATAATCTCAGTTAACTGACAAGTCAGCTGAGATAAAGAACAAACATATTAAATTTCCTGTGGGAAACATCCATATTGTACTGTCTTCATTACACTCATCAATATATTCTGTGTCCAAAACGAAACAATTGGGCCCCTCCACCGATTCCCATCCTTTCCTGAGGTAATCAGTAACAAATCTTTTTTCAGGATGTTCAACCCCCATCCACTGGAACACTGCTTTTCATGCACCTTTAAAAAATTCAATTTGAATTGTAAGCACAAAAGCAACAGGCAAACTGACCTAACTTTTAAACCTTTTTCACCTGGTAACAATGGAATATGTGTCATGCTATTGCCTATTTACTGTTACACGAACATTGCACCAGCCGGTGTCCTTGCTAACAAACAAGAGTATCAGCTGTGAGTCAGTCTGTCACAGAGAAACTGACCTCTGCACCAGATGTTGTCTGCATAAAAGCTTGTATATACTGACAAATCAATCTCGTCTGCTTTGTTCCCATCGTGTGCTATGCTGAGCAGCTCTGCCGATCAGCTACCCAGTTTCACTGTTAATGCTATCCGACGTTTCCGTCCTATGACAATGCCAGTGCATATATGCATTATGCTACCTGTTGGGATTCCATGCAGGTGTAGAACGCCAGTAAAAATATCAAACATAAGGAGGTCTGATGACTTATTGACCGG
The DNA here is from genome assembly GCA_964020975.1 of Hermodice carunculata. Lineage (NCBI taxonomy): Eukaryota > Metazoa > Annelida > Polychaeta > Eunicida > Amphinomidae > Hermodice > Hermodice carunculata. Next base: position 110,473,086 of record OZ026614.1, on the reverse strand, counting down.
GCACCCTATCATATGTATTAGACCAAAGCTTGTCCACGACAATCCAATAATAACAAATGAGAATGACATTATCCATGACTGTCACCTTCTACTGCAGCAAGACACTGACAGTTCCACAAGCCAATAGCCTCACCACCACTGGGAAATTAAATCTCGAGTTCTGTACCATCTCGAATAGAGTATCAAATATTCTGGCTCAGAGGACATCGTTTACGGAGCACCATTCTCATAGTCCAGCGTCAACCTCCCCTTTTTGTGCTGCATTAAGCTTCATCCTGTTTCCTGTTTTGTTTCCAGCTTCAACTTCACAGTTTTGTGACACGTTGAGCTTCAACTTTGCCTCTTGCGTTGTGTGTCATTTGCTTTTTTCAACATCAACAGACTATAACCTGACCAGGCCAAAATTGTTTATCTGACACTGTGTACCACACAGTGATCATAGTCAGCTCACACATAAACATCATATACAGGCACACATAAAACCTTAGGCCATCAAAGAGCACTCCCGATTCCATTTGATTCGATTTCTGCATGTCTGTACATGCATTGATGGCCACATAAAAGCAAAAGAGAACATTGAAGGTTGTAAGTCCCCTTCACGTGTCCTAACTATCATGAATACCATAGACACATCTAATTGTACTCTGAAATAGCTTTCTTCTCGGTGCAGCACCAGTGCATGTAAGTACACATACATGCAAATATTTTCTCTATATTTTCCAATTTTAAGTTTTATTAGTACCTATTGTGTACACACTAAATTACACTCTATTCTACGAGCTTGTGGGTCCAGTTAATCGCATTATGGTTTCACTCAGTTTTTTTTTTTGTTTGGATGTACCCCACTTCGGTCAACAATTAAAGTCCAAGCACAAATGAACAAATGGACTAAGCATTAGTTCACAGAGTCAATGCACATTTGTAAGTGGATGTGAGCGCACTATTGTAAACAGGAACAGAACAGTGTCTTACAAACTGTTGGCGAAGTGGGACATGCCCAATAGGTCATCACCCAGGCTTTTCACCAGCAACTTGTTTCATCACACAAAACCCATTCCACCCCCATGCAGCTTAAGCTCGCTACTTCTTGGTTCTGTCTGCCACTAAAAAGACAAAAACTGTGTGACAGTTCTGTGCTCAGCTGACCTTACATGCATAGACTGAAGTGGTACCTTGAGCTTCAGAATAAAATCAAGATCACCTTTGTTTGAAACCATCATCACTGTTGCTGATATATACAGATCCTTTTATCCAATTTTGATAATTTGTTAAAAATGAGAAAATGACAGCACCGCCATGTGGTGAACAAATCTGGTGGCAATCAAGTCCATGTATACACATTGCCAATAACTCATAAGAGGATCCAACATACTGTTTGCAAGAAAAAGTCAAGAAAGATGAAAATAATAAAAAATTCTGATACAAGCAAACAAAAAAAATCACATCACCTGTTAAAACAATTCAGGTGTAGGGGCCCTCAAATGTATCCCTCTGCAATTTTAAAGCAATTGGTCAGGCAGTTTTGGAGAAGATTTCTAAAGATTTTCAGGAAAAAAAAAACAAAAACAAAACAAAAAAAAAACCCTCCACAAAAACACCCCATAAAAAATAAAAATCACTGGACCGTTACCATTTGAACAAAGTTGGGAGACCCACCCAGGGTACACCTCTACCAAGTTTAAAGCGAATGTGGATGATGGTTTTTGAGCGGAAGTCAAAAACATGAATTGTTGATGGACAGACACCAACACTGACACAGGACCATAAGATAAGCTCAGCTGATTGACAAGTCAGGTAGGCTAAAAAAGGAAAGAAAATCTTCATTTTAAGAAACATCTCTGTCTGACAACAAGATAACCATAGCAGAGGGAGTCCACAGTCCACACACAACACACAGCTCTGGTTGTGTCAGCATTAAGTTGTCAGCCAGAACAGATACCAAAATATGGAGTATGCAGTTGACATCCTCAACGATTTGCTTCATCAAACAATGAAGTAAATAAAGACTTACATGTGCCCGTTTCTTTGTGTTTGTCTGTTGACTTGTCACCACATCGAATGCTATACATACAACTGGTCCATTTTGACATGGTAGGAAGTATACGCCAACATTTGTGCCATGGAGAGTGGCTCGATAAGTCAATGCTTGACTTCCTTCACAATCCATGTTAAACAAATGTGTCTATACTTTTTTTTTTTTTGATCTCAAGTCCCACTATCTCACAATATACGTTGCTTGCATAGTAACGCCTTCAGTACACTAACATGTTGTTACTCAATTCGCCCAATAGCTTATCCCCAGGACTGTACTGAAGTGAAGCAAATGTTGGGTTAAAGGTATGGCATCATGGACTCGCATATATCTGGACTTTCTCGGTTTCACAGAAAGTGGATGCCAACTGATTGCTGTTCCTGTAGCATAAGACATGGCCACCCCTCCTCATGCCAGCATTTTATAGTATTTACTATGCACAGACTTTAAGGTGCTAGTGATCACTCCCATCACTGATCGTGGAGACACCAGTTGAGACAGCAGAGAGCTGCTGTCTTGTGATCTCCCAAGGATCAATCTGCTACTGAGGCATAACATATGTGCATCAAGTTCCATGTAAATGTGCCCACGTGCAAACCAGCTGAAGCCTAGGCACTGGTCTGACCAACAGACAAGGTGCTGGCAACACTTACTCCCCATGAGCTGGGGGGGGGGGGGGCAAAAATGTGCCAGATATTCGAACAGAGATAACCAGGATTCAGCTTTTGTCTCCCCAATAAACCACTCTAAAAGTACGCCTATTTCTGGGTTCAGTTGGTACAACTGTACAAATCTGATTGAACTGGTTTGCTACGATGGCGTCCACAGCTGTTGCCAGTCAGTGGTCCTAAATTCAAGTGGATTTTTCCATCCAGTAGGGTCAAATAACCTGATTGACAACTTGCCATATTCAATGTCACAAGTTGAGAGCTCTTATGTTCATGCACATAAATGCTATGCTATCTAAACACCCAACACTAGACCTAATTTTACTGTAAAGCAACACTCAAAAAGTTACTTCTTAAAAGATTTCTCACCCTTGAAATTGAGGATGACTTCATTTACTTTAGTCTGGTAATGAGGGAACTCTTCTCTTGGAGAAATTCCCAATGTGCTCTTCATGATGTAAATAACAATGGCAAAATCTACTACATGTTACTATGTATGTATGGGGGGGGAGGGGGGGGGGGAAAGAGTATAATTTGCATCTCCATGCTCAACAATACGACTTTAGGTCAGATCTATCCAAATGAAAATTGCAATATATCACAGGATAAAACATGGCCGTGATACATGTTTTGCTAGTTTTCCAGAAATCTCCAAAATGGATGGTTATGTGACTACACTCGCATATATCTTCTTGAACAGTAGAGTGAATGGCCACTGACTGCACAAAGCTCACCAACACTGCATCCCCCTTTCTCCTGGCAGCAATACTCTTTGAAGCATTCACAGCCACCGTTCCAAATGTAAACAGATAACAATGCTTGGAAAGAACAGAGCTATCCCAACGTTCATAATCAGGACTGTCAGTATGGTACAGATGTGACAATTGACAAACAGATCAATGCATTTAGTGATAAAAACTATTTTAATCTCTATATAATGTCATTTGCTGAACGATAACCAAGGCTTTAGCGCATGCAGCAGCTTTCTTGCTGTCCACAATATCTTGGTTGAAATCAAACGCCCCTCAGGTGCTTAAAATGCATGATGACACACCTCAATGTATGTGTTTCATTCTGAAGGTACCTTTGCACTGTGTTGTCAGGAAGGCAAGAGTTCGCTTCCTGACTCTATCACTTCACAGAGATACATCAATATTTCATCACATAATGAATCATGCACTGTACATTCTGTTGAAATGCTTCAAACTGGTAAACTCTCCACTGAAGACCACTTCTGCATGTATATACAGACCACCAATTTACAGACTTGTTTTTGTTTATCCTTGATTAAATTATATCCCCCATTAAGACCATTCCCCTATTAAAAAGACCACATTTTTTCAGCCCCTTCGGTGGTCTTAATATTAATTGGGAGATTCTATTTTTGTGTCTTCAGTGTTTCATTAAGGGTCTATGGCCAGTATCTCTCCATCACCACCACCACATTTTTACCCTTTAGTATAGAACAGAATGGATTCTGCTGCTAATCAAGATCTATTTTTCTTTTATATTAATATTATTTTTTTTAGATACATACAACTGAATAGAGAAAGCTGTTTTTAGTGTACAAATCTCATAGTATTTGGCAACTGGATAATATGCATTGTGACAGAACATTCACTTCACTTGAGGGCTAGTTTCTAATAATTTGTATGCAGCCAAATGAAGAACTGAATTTTGGAAAAAGCACAGTTTTATGGAAGTCCTTGCTTCTGGAAGTGATAAGAGGATCCCACAGTATTTCAGTTTTCAAACAGAAATGTGCGGCTTGTTTACTGTCAGCAAAATGGTCAGCCACCTCGAATTAACCAAAGGTCCTCAAGTCCACATCATCATTTCCATGTTAGTGTTGTCCATTACAGTAACCACATGGTATCATTTATCGATCTGTCTGTTCATGATCATCATATCCATGTTAGTATCATCTATTAGAGTAACCACATACATGTAGTATCATTTATTGATCTGTCTATATATGATCACCATATACTTGCGAGTATTGTCTATTGCAGGAACCACATGATATCATTTATTCTGTCTGTGCATTGTACAGTTCAAAACATCTTGCTGTGTATTTAAGGGCTTCAGGGGAGAATAGTAAGGATTTGCCTTGTCATATATAAGATATTATTTTACTGATATCCAATTCAACTGACTGTACTACGTAGGCTCAGTGAACGAAGCAAAACCGCCTCGGTATAATTACATAAAGATGATCACAAAAGCTGAATTTCCAACTGCATGCTGGGGACCTGGAACGTTGTCAAAAAACAGAGCCTCAAAGTCCAAATTCAACCCCAAATAAAAAGACTCGACATATTTTTTGTAGGACATTTTTGATACTATTCATGATAAATGTCCCACTTGAAATCTGTTGTGACTTTTTCCTTGCAGCTAGATTGTGCTCAGCTTCTGACTATGTGACTGCTCCAGTTCTATAATGGGTACCAAATTGCAGCTGAGTTCTGTATACATCAAGAAAAAAAATTCACAGCACCATTTCTAATCTGGAACAACAGATTACGTTTTACCTTTCATCATTGATGTGATAAAAGATTATGGCAAAATGCTGCACTGCTAAAACCACTGCAGACAATGCCAGTTACATGAATAGAATAAATTTACAAGCAAAGAATCACCCCTCCATTACATGTCTGAAATTAAATTTTGAGCCATAAAAAGTGGTCTTAATTGACAGCTGATCTTCAACGCTGGGTGTTGCAGTACAGTGGCCTGTCTTTAGAGGCCTCCCTAAGAGCAGGTACAAAGGAGATATCTCAAAACTGGTGGGCTTTCATTATACGCACAAGAAAGGTGGACACCTCCAAAGAGGGAAAAAAAATTCACACATTCAAAAACCTGAGGTCATCAATAGTTAAGGACTTCAGCCTTTCAAACACAAACATGCTGAATATGCTGTCCTGTGTTTATTGACAGTAAAATGAGCAATACAATGCAGGTATCACTGTGCATCAATGACAGCACAGCAGAGCACTAACACTTAATGCTTGCTGTCATACTGTCCCTCAATAGACAGGACACCACAAATGTGCTTTTAAACTGCTTGCTTTGAAACCACAGACATAAAAACTACATGAGGAGCTTAGCAGTTGTGTGCTGCCCACACCACCCCACTATATACATCCCTATGATCATGTTAACAATGGGGGCGGGGCAGCGACTCTCAGCCTGGCTGCTTCTTCCAGCAGAGTGATCTGTCCCCATTCCCAATGCACAAGATGTGGCTTCACAAGAAAGTTGGCCCCCTTTGTGTGTGTGTGGGGGGGGGGGGAGGGGGGCACAATATAATGAAAATGCTAGGTTTTCTGCACCCATATGTGGCCTTCAAAGAGGGGTACGCACCCTCTCTTCATGGGGTACTCATACGAGGGGGTCCATGGTACTGGGAGTGCACAGGCAGAAAATTATTGTTTCAGGGCATTAACATCGTAGATGCATCGACCTTTTAAGAGCTACATTTTTGAGGAAAGATGGGACTCTTGAATAACAATCACATGAATCTCAAGTAAAAATTGCCAATATGCACACAGAAATACACTTGGGATGAAACTGATTATAAACTGGAAATGACAGCCACAGATTCATGAGCTCCTTTAACCCTTTCCTGGGCAGAGTGGAGATTGACTCACTGACTGTTCATGGTTGACTGCAGCAATGTGAGAGGCAGCTGACCTCAGGCTTGCCATCTTGATACCATCTCATACAATTCTCAGCAAAAGCTTTCTGTTCACATACAATTAACATGGAAATATAAAAGCACACAATTTTCATTGCAACACCTGTGGCGGAATTCGGGGTGGGGGTGTAACCCAGTGAGCTGGCCTTCCCATACATACATATGTAAAGTGTGATTTGCATACATTATTCTGATTTCTGTTACAGAGGCCACCCTTTTGACAAGCAAAAGACACTGATCCAAAATACTTAAATGTTTCCTATTTCAGGCTCAAAATATTCCAGGTAGGGTGTGTTTTTTTTTTTTTTAATTCATTGATTTATTTTATCTTTTTTTTTAATCTTGCCGGGGTTGAGTTGCCTTTTCATCATGGAACATGCATACTATGTACATACCTATACGCTGCACAGTAGTCCCCCTCTAATAAGGCCCCCCTCAAGTGAGATCACCCTCTCTATAAAAGCCACTTCTCCATGCCATAAAAGTGGTATTTCCATTGCATTGCCCTCACAAGAGAGGCCACCTCTCTAATGTGGCCACTTTTTGGTTTCATTTGGGGTGGCCTTATTAGAGGGGAGCCACTGTACTATTAAAAATATAACTCCCTTAATTTGTACCTGCAATTTACTCCTGTAGTGGAATGGGGGAGGAACGTGGAGATTGCCTTGTTCTGTAGGATAACACTACAGGACGCATCTCTAAAAATGCACATATTTATTCTGCTGTAATTTGTTTGAAATGACTGTAACCACATGTGATTGATTTCCACAGCATCAAATCTTATTATTTTGCTTATATTACAAGTTATTCGCAATTACCAGTTAGTTTTATTGAACGCAAAATAAATGTTTGGAAAAAAAAAAAATAATGCTTCTGATGTGCAAATGGAGTCCAGGCACAAGACCTTGCCTTCATTGGTACCAAATGTCCAGTGAATATCCATCTGCATGTCTTGCAATCATAACAGAAAGCTTCAGAAATACTATCTGAGTCCTTATCTGATGAAAATATCAAAGTTTTTACACTTTTTAACAGCATCAAAAGCGGCAGATTTACCACTTTTATTGTGCTCTGCATCCATGCTTTCGCCAACGGCATGTTGTTGAGACCTGGGCAGAAGTGCAGGAGGAAGTGATGATCTGCAGCATCTCCCATTGGTCCATATGACTACATGTAATCTTCAACGTCAATCATGAATAGGTCATATGATGATCTAACCAAATCACTATCAGCCAATAGAAACAATTGTCTGAAAAACATTTCTAACCTTTGAGACAGCGATGTTTGGCATAAATTAACCACAATGCAGTCACATTTGGCCAATGAGAAAGCATTTTACTGATGTAGACAAAGTTCTGAACTTTCCTGTGTTTACTGGAAGTGTTCCAGTCCTATGGAAAGCAAAAATGAGCGCACTTTTACCACTTTTTTTACATTGTACTGCTACTAACTTTCCATTTTCTGACTTGGTAAATTGATGTGGGAATTCCAGAGTTGGTTTGCGGAAAGACATGCAGGTTGGGTGTATTTTTTTTTTTTTTAAAGACGGCATAAAAAAATATGTCAGGCTGTTTGAGGCCATGTAGGTCGGGAAACCAAAAACATATATATAAGTAATTTTGGGGGCCTTAGGTCCCCAGAAGTGTACCTATAGAATATTTTGCAAAAAAATATACATCAAAAAATAAAAAAGTTGCTGGATTGACACCAACTGAACAAACTTGGTAGAGACCCACCCACGGTACATGTACATCCCCACCAAATTTGAGGAGGGTGCGGCTGACAGTTTTGGAGAACTAAAAAATGTGAAGAATCATTGTAGTCCCCATTGACTTGCATAGTAATCAATAGGAATGTATGCATTAACCAACCAGTATCTGAACTAAAGAAACTTTGGTGAAAATCAGGTATCTGGATCATCAACACCAAATTAACAACTTCGTTTGACCCTTCCACAAGCTACATCTCCGGTACATTTCAGCATAATCTGAGTAACAGTTTCAGAAGTTGAAAATGGCATCATAATTTTTTCTCTTTCTAACTGAAAAAGACTGCAGTACCTGTTGAATACATTAAGATCTACCAGTGCCTAGAACTGTTCCTGCACACTTTCAAAGCAATCAGCTATCACAGTGGTTTTGGACAAGATTTTTCAATATTTTGCCAGAAGATGAACAAACCAAAAAAAACCCCCACAAAAAAAAATATTGGACCATCATCAATTAAACAAACTTGACCAGTACAGATCCACAAAAAGAAGACCCCATAAATTTGAAGTGCATCTGGTCAACAGTGTTGGAAAGGAAGTTGATTTTCTAAATTGTGGATGGATCCACAGCCAAAAGGATGGAGGGATGATGCACCACCCTATCATTATTATTATTATCATTGTTTTATTTAACCCCTGTAAGTGAGGAAATAAAAGATACATCAAAATAATAGCATACATTGCCATAAGCTTATACTATACAAAAAAATAATATATGTAAAATTGATATGGTACATCAAAATAAAGCAATACAAATCAAAATAAAACATACCAAAACCTAAGACACCATTCACTGAATCAACTATCCAAACAACTGAAAACACATAGATCTAATCAAAACATGAATTCATGAGCAGCATAGTAATCATGCTCTCTGTGGGGGCCTACCCCAGGACTGTCAGAGCTAGATTCCTGCAGGGGTCTGAGAGGGGATTTATAACCTTAGCTGACTGAAAAGTCAGCTGCAGTCAAGAAAGAAAAAAAAAATCGAAAGAAGCCTTTCATTACCAGAGTAGTTCAGCCCTTGTTGCATGACTTGCCAGAAATGAAAAAGAAAAAAATCCACTGAATTTGGACTGGGTGTGTCGGTACTTGAATGAAAGCTCTTCATAGAAAAAGTCTGAATATGAAACGTTCTGGACTTCATAACTGTGTGTAACATATGGGAAAGTAGAGCCTGGTATGGAATAAGTTAATAGAAAATCAATGGCCAACTGCACAGTTACAGCTGTGTCATTCTTATTAATGGCACAAGAACAATAACAAAAAAAAAAAAAAAAAAACGAGAACTGTGACGGTCCTGTGTTCAGCTGACCTTACATGCAAAGACTGTGAATTTCCATTCACAAACATGGTAATCAATAGGACCGACCAATACCCTAATTGAAAAATCCACTAAAAATCAGAGATCCAAAGTATCGCCACCCAGTGAACAACTTGGTTTAACCCTCTCACAAGCTACATTTCCATTAAGTTTCAGAACAATCTGAGTTACCGGTACGTTTTACAGAAAAATTTGAAAATAGCACACACACAAAAATTTGTTAAAGACAGAAAAAAAAAATACAGTACCATCTGTTCAACAAAACTATGGTTTTGGTGGCAATCAGAAGTGTCCCTATGTAACTTTGAAGCAATTGGTGAGGAGGTTTTGGATAATTTTTACAATTTTGCCAAAAAATGACCAAAAAAAATTCCACAAATCACTGGAGCCCACCATTTGAACAAACTTGGTAGAGACTCATCTAAGGTACACCTTCACCAAGTTTGAAGTGAATCTCAGCTGACGGTTTCAGAGAAGTCTGAAATGTGGATGGTCAGACGACTGGCGATCACAAAAGCTCACTGACTAAGTAGTAAGCTGAGCTAAAAAAAAAAGGAAAAGTCAGTGTAATAACAAATATGGGTAATACACTCTCCTTCTGTCACATAGATAGTGGCTTTTGTACAGGTATAAAAAACCACAAGTACAGTTCACGTTACCAGATACTCTTCTGCCAAGCACATATAAGTTTTTTTTTCACGAAGGGATCAACTGGGAAAAAAATTTATCCAATACCTCAAAACATGCAGGTAAATCCAGAGTTTGAAATAGAGAGTGCTTTACACCAGGGTACCAAGGATCAGGTCCCAGCTCAGCATTTTTAATGGAACCTTTTCATCACCACTACCACCACCACCACACCTTTCCCAGGAGGTCAGCCTAGTGTTGGAAAGTGGATTGCTACCCACAGGTACAAGTTCAGTGGTCACCCTCTCATCATAAGACTCCCATGACCACAAGCCATCCCAATACAAATGCCACTACTCCTGCAGCAAGCAGGCCTATCGCATGATCATTTTTCTCCTTCAGAGGCCAGCCTTCTCACATTAGGCTACATTTCTGGTGCAGTTAACAAGGCCTTGTAAGAAGACTGGACGCCTGTAGTCGGTGACAAATAGCTGGTCATTCTTTGATCATGTGTAACTAACATCTTGAACAAATGAGAACAAGAAAAAAATATTGACATACGTTTACTGCTCTTTTGCATCAAAAGTTACGTGGAGAGTTGTGGAGAGTTACAAATCCCTGTGTGACCCATATGTTGGGTCATTTAAAGGTTTTTCCTCTCAGCACTTGCTTCAATTAACCCACATATCAAATGAACTAAACGCCTCAGGATGCCTGCCGCCTACTGGCCAATAGACTGTTTGTGTATTGTCATCATTCTACACTTGAGGAGTCAGTCCATTATCACAAGTACTTTTCCTTGGTCTATTTGACTCTAGCTCTACAACTTTGTCAAGCACACAGTACATGTACCAAAATGTTAGTCATACCTTTTATCAGGGACCAGGTGTCTTTTCATGACTGCTCTTTCATGATACTACAATCTTTCTAATAAATCTACTAGTATTTTAAGGCTACTCACAATATGAGACCACTATTCACTGGTAGTTGGGGTCAGGTCTTTAACAGTAGGTAAAACTGCACTATTTTCAGCATTGTTTAAACTGAAAAGGACATTCAGTTGTGAAGAGCAACTTGTACACATTAAGATTTTAGGTCAAATCATATCATAAAATTAAAATACAAAATTTTCCTGTAACATTAACTTTGCTGTCAGTTATTTTCTATGATTTAAACAGTGCATATTAAAGTATGGGATAAACCTATTTGCTACCACCCTAAAAAATACTTCTTCTACAGAAATATTGTGCATCAATCTATTTTTGTGTACATACATGTATTTTCATGGTTTTCCATAGACAAATTTGGAGATTCTTAATTTAATTATATATTTTAAAACATATAGTTCTGAAAAATACATTCTATTATTAAAGGGAGCAATGTGTTGAAATAAATGCACTTCCAACGAAAAAACACTCGATGAGAGAGGAAAATCGATAGTCCTAGAATTTCACAGTACTTTTTTTTTGTAATTTGCATATAAACATGAATAGCAAATTTCATTGCACAGTCTCCTCTTTTGCAGTAAGATTTGGTCTCGTGACAACCTAAATGTGTCCTGAACCAGCAAGTGCCACAAATGATGTCCCTGTCTGAAAATGTCTTAGCTTTCAGTGTGATGTATATATTTACCTGCAGGTTATCCTATAAATGTGCGTCATACAGTGCAACAGCTTTGTAGATTTGTGGACAATGGCAGCTGTGGCAGTTTCAAGACATCAATTGTGGTATTCGACAAGTGTTATCACAGCAATGCATCCCCTGGTAACTTTGCGGAAGCCTTGTTAACAGAGAGCCAGTCTATATTAGCCCTTTCTTTGTCCACGACCTTTGAGCCATGTACTCAAACACAGCTTTAAGCATGCAAAAAAAAGCTACAAGATTTCCCCAGGACCATGTGTATTGAAGACCCTGAAATAATATATTCAAAAGAGTAATCTGCTTTTAGGCAGAGCCCAGCAGCTTTTTGATTCTCCTCCTTGGTGCTGATACTTTAATAGCCCATTAATCTGCATACTGGCATCCTAGTGTAATAATGGTAACTATGGCAACTGTCACAGCAATCAGCTGGGTGCAGTTGTCAGGCGAGCTGTTCCTGCTTCTTTGTTCACCTGTATCAGATACTCAAGTGACTAGTGCTTGCCTCATCAAACTGTCCACTTTCCAGGGGGTGGGGGGTGGGGGGTGAAGTCGTAATCTGCATAGGCTGTCAAATTACATACAAAACCATTCATTTATCTTCAGGTGGGATGTAGGTATATGTACCTAAGTCTGTTCAGTTTCATGTCCAAATGGTGGAGTAAGGCAACATGGCACGACCCCCATATGCATCTGAAGCTCATATTTATGTGGACGAATTAGCTATTGTGGATTATTTCTTCAGCCCAGATCACACAGAGATAAAACCTGGCTTCTAATAGCTTCACTATTCTGTACTGACAAAAGAGAATCAACAGACCTCCCTTCTCCACATTTATACAGCTCCATTGTACATGGCAATTCTATAAATTTTAATTATTCAAATTGGAGATGACAGCACAAGCATTGGGCATGAAGGATATTAAAATTGCAAATTCAGACTGCTCTCTTCATCTTGTAATTAGGTTTGTACTTGAGGAAAATGAATATTAAAGACAGCTGTGTAATTGCACTCATTCGGCATTGACAGCATTTCACTTCGCCACCAGGTGCTGGTATCATGGCAGTTGCATGGTAACATAAGATATCTCTTTTAAGTCTCTGTCTTCTGTGACAGAACACAGGTTAAGACAGGCAAGCACTATACTGAATCTACTCTTCGTCTCCTTGGACCAGGGACCAGCATGGACCCACTGTCAACCAAACCCACCGGCCTTCATTCCTGCGTTGCTGCAATTATGTACTACTACAACCTATAGCTTTCACTGTCAGCTGAAATAATATCCGGGCATTTTCCACCATGCCTTTTGCATAATTAACCATGTTTTTCTTACATAAATGGCTTTTACATTATTCTGCAAGCTTGTATCCCTATCTAGAATACATTTACTGCCTGTGTACACAGGCAGGCTAAATTAAACACTGTGTACCTGTTACCCACATACACGGCCCTCTGTTACATTACTGAATGCTCCCTCTTTTGCGTTTCTATCATCTGTTTACCTTTCCATCCATACACATGACAGTAGCTAAGTCACACAGCACAATAATGCATGACCTACCTGCTGAAATTGTGCCTCAGCAAGCTTCTGGTACAGCTCTCTAAACATCTTGTTTACCTAACTACATTTCCACAGCAACATTCCAAATTGCAAGACGTGAAGCTGAAACCTGATCCCCCCCCCCCCCCCCCCCCCCCCCCCCCCCCGTAAAATATCTTCCCTATTGGGAACGACAAGTGATTCATGCAAAGATGCTGTCTCTCAAATTGCATTTAAAAAAAATAAATAATAATTCACCCCAAGCCCAATAAGGAGCAAATATATACACACGCACACACATATATATCTCAATCAATGCCAGTTACTGTGCCATGCTGGTGCCTAACAAAGGAATTGAAAGAGTTGGCTGCCAACTGAAACAGCCCCAAGTAATCCTGCTCTTCCATTATATATGTACACTTTTTTGACACACCTAAAGCTAAAAGATAAATATACCAATTCCACAGCTAGCCTGCATGGAAAACGACTGCAAGGAGAAGCTGGGCATAATCTGCCTCAATGTGACAGGCCACTTGCAGAGCAGGAGTATATTGTAAGTGACACCACAGGTCAACAGCTGGCCAATTGACATCAATAAAGATGTGATTTGGGGCATAGTATTTACCTTGATGGAACACATAAAGACTGGGGTCTACTTGATGCTGCTTTCAAGAATGAAAACAAATAACTTACAACCAATCAAGATCAAGTAAGTCATGCGGTCACTACAGTGCAACCGCTCCCCCCTTCCACAACATTTCTGTATCCTGTACCTGCATTAGTTCTGGCTTCAGGGAAATGTTTCACTTCACAGTCAAGCCTAAATTATATACTTACCTCCTAATCCAACCAGCTTTCTCAATACTGTAGCAGTCCTTTAATATCCCAGCAGATATATTAGACCCCCTTTCCCTTGGCCAACTCTAACGGTGGTCCCATACAGCAGTTAGTTCCGAAAAAGTGGTCAAACAACATGCATGAAAAACAGCACCATGAAAACGCAGTCTGATATACTAAAGGCAGTTACATGTAGTCTGTCACTGGAGTGATCTCTCAAAGGAGGAACTACTCTGTCAGTGATCTCTAAAAGGAGGACTTCCAATATCTCATCCTTTTTATCTTGACTACAGAGACTGCGCTTTGAGAACTTCAACCAGTTGATGGCCAGTTAAACCTAAATGTACAAAGTTAGGCAGATTTTACTGACACTAACAGCAGTTTATATATATATATATATATATATATCTTTATTTAAAGAGGGTTTACAACTCAGTTAGTACAGCAAGATACTAATCTTCCCTGAGGCCCTCTTGAAATAATCAAATACACAAAGTCTAAATACAATGTACATACAAAGTCCCAACAGAGAGAACAATAATAAATCATATGTTTGCTTGATGTAATGACATGAGATACTTTGTACAGTTTCGCTTGACTGATGACAATGTAGTAGAACTTTTCACTAGTTTTTCCCTTCCCTTCCCTTCCACCCAGCTTGTCTCCTTTCAGTCTCTACCACATGCAGGGACACGCATTTACTTCAACTGCGGAAAAGTGGCCGTTTTTATGGAAATAGGCTATACATGTGGAATAAAATAATTGAGCACAAAATCAGTAAAAAGGTTAAAAAAAAACCAAGAAAACTATTAAAAACATACATGTGAAAGATGTGGGTTCCCCGTCAAATACAAGAAATCATCACTTGACAAGTAGAATTATCCGCATATTTTTGCTAAATCTGATGGTGTGTTTTCCAGATAGGCTTTATATGATTAACAAAATGTTCCAGTATTTTTAAGTCAACATCGTACTGCCATATAAAAATATTAATTTAATGATGCCTTATGTACCTTGTATGATGCATATTTTGCACTTTAACGGTTGAAAATTGGCATGAAACAGTTTGTCATTTCTCTGCTAACCTACCATGACTGTCCATTGAGGCTGCATGAAATGGTTCTATACTGAAACTTGCTCAACAGGTAACTGACAAAGGCAACTTGGTCCACAACAGCAGGGACTTCCTAATGATAGTGTTCTTACATCCTAGGTTTGACTGTAGGACGGTTCAAATGACCATCATTACAATGGGATGTGTCTCATGGTGGGGCCATTCTGTGGCCCAGACAAGGCAACTGGTGACAAACGAGTCTTGTGAGCACATACACAACCGTCTATTATGTTATCATTCAGTAATGTATATTATACCTGACCCTGTGGCCACACCGTACATACAATGACTTTTTGTTGCCGTACCATCAGGTGGTTGGAAAGGCTGACAGCAACCCACACAATTGAAACAAAATCCATACACATAATCATGCTTGACCAGCTACCAATTGCAAAACAACTTATCGTATATGCTTATATGATTCTGCACTTAGATGCACACAAAGCTACCACTGTGCTGCCCTGATCCACGTGAATGTCTTCTCATGTGATCATCCCATCAACCACTTTTCTGACTTTCAACACTTGATAAAATGTACCCCCCCCCCCCCATGTAGGACTTCGTGCAAGTGCACTCTTACAGAGAAAAATAATGAAAAACTTTCCTTCGCATAAACCTGAAGTCCATTACTTTGGCAGTTCTTGCACTCAGAAGCCTTTTTTTCTATCCAAATGCCAATCTAGAACCCAAACATTCTGACAAATTTTATATCACAAAATATCCTTGTTTTCAGTAAAAATTTTTTTAAAATCACAAAACTGACCTTCATGGAACATTTGAACACTTCCAATTTACACATGTATGTTCACTCCCATTCAATGTTTTCTTGTCTGAGATTTTTTTTTTTTTTTTCAGAAACATGCCACTGTTTCTCCTGTTGTCCTTACTTGGTTTTATATTAAGGTGGTGAGACCTTGCCCTGTGTGGTTTTGCACTGCTTGGCAAGTCACGCTGTAGCTGTCCTACTGGAACGTGGAGAAGACAGTCACAAATCATCTTTACATAAACATACAGGAAAAGGAAAATTCATCATGGGCAGTCTGTACCAAAAACTTCTGCATTCATTTTTGCTAATAACGTGTCTTCAGGACAATAAAATATAATGACATTAAATGAATAAGTGTATGTAAGTTTTGAAAAAACAAAAACAAAAAATCATTGTATCATATGTGAAAATGAAATGCGAACCTTTCTTTCTCTCTCCTTTTCTTTTTTTTTTTGAAAAAAAAAAAATAAGAGTAGGAAATCCTTCCCTCACTTTTTTGGGGAGTAGGAAAGTTTACCCTTTTTACCCTCTGGTGGAACCCTGCCTGTAGAACAAATTGGGGTCTGGGAGTCCACAGAAGTGTCCCTATGCAGTTTTGAAGTAACTGGCTTGGCCATTTTGAGCCATATTTTTAAAGACTTTGCAAAACTAGACATACCTTCAATGCAAAGTATTGACTGAAGGGTCTGCCATTTGCTCAAATTACCTCATGGTGGCACCAAACTTTAACCAGTTCATC
Organism: Hermodice carunculata; assembly: GCA_964020975.1. Taxonomy (NCBI): domain Eukaryota; kingdom Metazoa; phylum Annelida; class Polychaeta; order Eunicida; family Amphinomidae; genus Hermodice; species Hermodice carunculata. The sequence goes on along the minus strand of OZ026614.1, from coordinate 110,456,335 downwards.
TTGCCAGGTAAGATGACCACATTGGCCAAATCTGAGCAAAAGATATTCTGTAGATATTGCAGTAAAGAGAATGTGCACATCCGGATGGACATCCAGACTGACGGACAACCCAAAAACATAAAGGGTCCCCCCATGGGGTGGACCCTAAAAATGAACAAAAATGATTCGTAAAAGGTCAAAATATCAATGAATGCAAAATCAACTCACCTGACTAACAAGTCAGCCGAGGTAAAAAGTGAAACCTGTCTTAAAAGACCACCTCTTGTAAGCAAAGGTATATTCAAAAAGTGGTCTTCCCTGGCAGATCAAGTAGTCCCTCAAGACCACAATCAGAATATTACCAAATTGACTCAAAAGAGCACAAATGTAGGGAAAGCTTGCGTTGTTATGGAAAAAGTTCCAACTCTTCCACTCACTTGGTTTCATAAACCATCCAAAGGACCAAGAGGGGCTTGAAGAACATTCTCTGAAGATTGGACTTTCAGTGACACCAACAAGAAAGCCAATTATGTTGGGGTGTAACTTCCCTCTGTCATGAGTGGGAGTAGTCTACAGCCATTACCCTCAGGTCAAACTGGATGGTCATCAATTGTTGTCTACTTGAATCTTGTTGACCAACATTGAGGAAACACAAACTGAATTACATGAGTGCTACCTCGCATGCTCCTGATCCAGTTTTTCTTGGCATGGCTTTGGCAATTGGTGCCAAACCCATGTGTACCACAGGAAGAGATTTTGACTCTTGAAAGTGTAATCCAAGATGGAAAGGGTTCAACATACAGGTTTCACTGCACTGATGGTGTGTGTACACCATCTGCCTGGATGTGTGTCTGCATTGCCACATCATGTGCTTATGGCCAGCACTGGGTGTTTAAGTACTCTGTGCAGTCCATCAGAGAAAAATCAATGTGCCACTTTTTCCACGTACATGGCACTTTATTCGCAGTATTAGCTGTGAAACATCATGCCCGGCTGATAGACAATACCTAAATAGTTCAATCAAAACTAAGCTGTCATAGACCCAGATATCATCATTCTTGGGTCACTGGCGTTTGATATCCAGTAAACATACAGGTCACATTCAATACCTGCACCTCACTCCCAAATTTAACTTCCTTCAAACCAGTCCCACACCCACACCCACCCCCAAGGCCCATGGGTCTAATGCTTTGCTGATGGTATATAATCAGATAACCATCACCAAAAAAAAAAAAAATAGATAAATAAAATTAAATAAAGAATAATTTTCTGAAATGCATTCCCTCTGTTACCTTGAGAAAATAGGTCATGGTCATCAACATTGTGCAATATCACACTTCCACATGATGCACATAAGTGGTTCATTTAGTATCACTGTCTTTTTCTGTTTCAAAACATTGAATTTGATATTTTCAACACATTTTGGTCACTATCTTCCATAATACTGCAGGTAAACACCATCAAATTTCGGTATGTTTCCATCTTTTTGCCTGATCGACATTTCAACAAAGTTTCTCGACAATTCATAGAAAACTTCCAAAAACAGTCTTCTCAAAATTTTAATTTTATTTCCTTTATCTCACAAAATACTACATGTGGTACCAGCAACATCTATAGGGGCCTTGATTTGTATACCCTTTATAAGACCTGGAAGTTACATGAAGTTAACTTGAGAACTGGACTGTTTTGTTTACAAGCAAAGCTTTATGGACAGAGGGAAAGGTGGGCTGAACAGACAAAGACCATGATTCACCACACAACCATAGCTGATTGACGAGTACTTTGGTCCCCCTGACTGGCTAATGCCTTGCCCTCCCTCCCCCCCCCCCACCCACAACCACCTCCCATAAGCATCAGTGCCTTGCTTCTAAAGACTAAGCTTTAAGTGTTGTTTTGATGTATACAACCTACAAGCACAGGTCACTTCACTGGGGAGACAGCAAATGATTTCACGATATCCTGGTTAGAATAAGGCTGAGTCAACAGGTGTCCTTGGTGCAGAGTGGGCACAACGCCAAGGAAAGCTGTTGACCTAAGACATACAATCATAAGGGGTCGCATATTCAATTCTCGCCAAAAATGTTTTTGGTCAACAAGAACATTCAATAAAAGCACAGATGCAGACGATAATTTACATCAAAGCGCTGTTGGCCATTTTGAGTGGGAATGGGTTAACGTGCCAGTCTAATGTGACATTTATTTCTCTCCTGCCCTTTTCCTGTTTATGTGAGGTCATGCATATTTGGTTCGCATGGGATAGCAATACAGCATTTACAGCTTGGTTGGTATCGTAGAGTTGTCATTAAACATTTATCCACCTCATACAAATGTGCTGGCTGTTCAGGGCATGAAGATCAGTACTTCTCAACAGTTCTGCAGCTTATTTCAACATGACACATTATAGTCACTATCATCTCTCTATTATATACTTCATTACATGGTGACAAAATTATCGGACGTTGAACAAGGTGCAAAAATTTTGCATGTAAGATAACAAAGAAACAAAACAGTGGGGCTTTTTTCTTCTCATTTTTAATCATGTGAAGTAAGGAGTAATCATTTTGAGTTCAGTGGGTACTTCTCATGTTCCATGGATGTATATGCTGCACAGCTATGGGCAATGTGGTTCAAGCAAAAATGAAGAAATAAACATAAATTTATAATTGGAACTGTCACACAAGATTTACTGACCTTCTAATACATCACCTTTAAGCCCTTTCCTCCTCCCCCTCCCCCCCCCCCCACACACACACTCAGATGTAGTGTCCCTTGAGTATCTCGCAAGCCCTGCAGAATGAGACGAAAATCTCACAGATTCTGCAATAAAGTGTGTTTCTAAAAGGAGTGACCTATCACCTGACAGGTGCAGCAATAGAAAGGACTACTGTTTACATACATCAGACCAACAGCTAATAATCTTACATGCAAGGCATTATAGACAGCCGGACTGCAGCCATATCACAAAAGTGCTGATTGCTTGATATCTATGTGTATTTGATAAAACAACCGGTTGGCTCCGTTGCTTTTTATACTGAAACATCCAGGTCTCCTACTAAATGCCATGAAATGATACATTGAGGTGGCACTACCAGTATCATATGTTCCATGATCAATTCAATCATCTTTTTAGGCTCTTCACTTCTAATCACTGGGTAACAAAATAAGCTAAATCACAATCTCAACTGAGCATGTTCAGTCACAGTTTGACCCCTAAGATTAGGTCACAGGTCACCGGGGATACATTATAATGACTTACCACAGGAAATAACTGATGGCCAAACTGACAACCTTCAAGAAACATGTTTTTGGGAGGACTTTACCTCAGCAGGAGTCTCTCTGTTATTTGTTACTGGTGCGTTGAAGATTCTGTGGGATTAGTTTCATGGTTGGAAATACATTCATGGTGAATCACAGTTGGGAAATGGGAACTAAACATAAAAAAAAAAAAAAAAAAAAATTATGGTGCATGTGAAGGCCAAGCTACGACTGATGGGTCACAGTCATGGCCACCATGGAGCAAGACATCAGACATCCTCCTGATCCTCTGTGTGTGCAGGTGTACATAAGACTGGTGTGCACCATTAAAGAATGATATAGCAAGTAATTTGAAATAAAAACCCCCACAAAAAAAAAAAAAAAAAAAGAGAAAAACGAAAACAAAACCTATTTTGTTGCTTAATAAAAATTGATGAATGGTGCACTACCATTGGTGGTCATACATGTGACCTCTTGTACTAGGACAACAGTCAGACACCTGGATATGATTTGTGTACAAATATGAAAATAATCCGTGCCTTTTGTGACACCGATGCAATCAATTAAAAGTTTAGATGCAATTTACATGGGCATTCAATGAACACCTATGCTACAGAGGTGGTGCATTATATGAACAGTTTTTCTTCACAATGAAGCAAATATCTATATGAATGTCTTGTTTGTTTATATTTTCAAATCAAATGAAATGGGAATACTGTAAATTGCTTTATTTTCGCGTGTATAAATTTTCACGGTTTTTGTATTTTTCACATTTCACTGTAGTTTTAATTTCACTGTTTTGGACATAATTCCCACTTAAACATTGTTAAAATACTATTTCACTGTGTTTTTATTTTCACGGTTTTATGCCATTAGCGAAATAAGCGAAAATAAGAATACAGCGAAATTAAAGCAATTTACAGTATAGAAAAGGCATTCTTTATTTGATGGCCAATACTAACTGTAAAATCTTGCTGGAAGTAAAAAAAAAGTGCTGCACAACTTTCTCACCAGGTGTTCCATGAGGTGTTCCATGGGTTTTCATCTTTGTGGACAAGGTCAAGGGGCAAAGGGTATCAGCCTTGGGTAACAGTTCAAAATTCAGGCCTGTGAAAACTTGAGGTGGACGACCAGAAAGTGTGTGCAGTTTATACACAAGGCACATAACTTCCTGTCTACAATCAACTTCCCAATGCCAATATGCTAATTTCTTGTTACAATTCTTTGAAAGCAAAGGCACATACTTTGTAAATTCGTCCTAATCTCGCAAACTTGACCAGGCATAGTCTGATCTTTGGGTTCTCAAAACCCAAATACTAGCAACACCAAGCCCAGGTGCACCATCTTAACTCATGAGGACTTGACGGGGCATGCACATAGAGGGAACAAGAATGCTGTGACACAGCATTGAACTTCATGTGCAATGTCACAGTTGCTAGGTAACCGACCCCAAGGAAAACGCAGTTTTATGGTAACAGCTGCTACTGTGCACCTTGTGTGTACGCTAACCTTACTCACTGATCACCCTCCTCACTTTCCATGCATGTGGTCCAAACACTGGTCCCACAATGAGGCCCTTGAGAGGGTAATAAAGGTATTCGTTACGGCTGTCACGTCTGCTGTTCCATATCACATAGTACTGCATTACAGTTCTAGAAAAACAGACCAATTCATCCACACATGGCAGTGTTGCGTGGTTATGCTTTTCTACATATTTTTGGCCTCTTTTTTGCTTAAAAACTATCGTTTGTTGTCTACTTAAAGACTATTCCACAGAAACATTATGGGACAAACACAAACCATCATTCATGTTTCTCGTTGGGACTTCATGATTTTGCACAAGGAAACCACTCACCACTCTACGGCTTATGATTTCCTGTCCAGAATCATTTCATTCCACCTAGAAACATCCCTCACAACAGTTTGTATAATTCTGTTTGCTGGGACTTGGGCTTCTACACCCTGTAATTGCTTCTGGTACAGCAGTCCCTCTTTTGAGCAACCACCCGTAGCGCCAGCGAAAAAGCAGTCATATAATGCAGGTGGAGGAACCCCACATGCACAACCTCAACAGCTCAAATTCAGGGCAGAGCTGCCTAGGTAGCGAGGTACACAAATTTCTGCCAAGTCCCAAACATTCCAGACATGCATGTATAAAGCTTCACACTTGCACACTCTCAAGCAGGGAAATTCACCCCCATAGAGACCGCACACAAGGAAACGTCACATCTCCTTGACAACGGAATGTTAGTAAATAAAAACACGTGCACACCAGGCACGTGGACCGGCCACTCGTAACTGCCCGGTTCGGCAGTTAGCTTATTCTGACGTAAAACGTTTCAGTCTTACACCGTTTCTAACATCCAACAATGGGAGACGTGAACGTGTAAATTTGGGGTAAAACACCAACGCCTGCATTCTTTGGCTTAGTCTCTGAGGAGTTCAGAACGAGCGAAACCGGTCAGCGCATCTTATAGCGAAAGTCGGGCTAAAGCTTCACAGACAGGCACTATGTGCCGTCTTGGCCTTTGCCTAGTTTTCACATTGCTAATATATATATAAAACTTTTATTTTCAGAAGGTGTCCTGGTTGGCACTTATCTACCCCAAGGCCCTCTATAAAATCAGTACATATGACCTGATGACAAAAACATGAAATGATAATGCTAACTGTAAAGGGAAAGATGCAAGATTACACTACACTTCATAATTAACAATTGGCTATGTCACAGTCAGAATCACACTGCCCAAAACAAATTGCCGCAGAATGTTTGGGAATCTAATGCCTTCCTGGTGCCTATCACAGAAACAATATGGATCTTAATACTGACCCACTGTCATAGAAACACAAATGAGTGGAAAATGAACCAGACTAGTCAGTGCAAGTAATTATCTGAAACTCTAGTGTTCCCCAAGAAAGTGACTACCTAAAAAGCTTACCCCAAAAAATCAATGATTTTGTTAGCATATTTGCCAAAGGCAACAGGAATACATAATGACTGATGTCACATCTTCCCGCTGAATGTCTTGGAAACTAATGCCTGACTTCTGCAGAAATAATTAATGCATGTAATATGGAGATGCATCACAACATGTGTGGATTATTTCAGCACCATCAGCCACAGCAGGCATCAGTGTTGTTACCTGATCACGTGGAATTAATTTCTCAATACTGTATTAATATCAGTTAGATTCTGGGAATACCAGCATTTTCCACAGTGGCACGAGCTAGTGTATATATGTTATCATGCATACTGTTTGAATACCATGAAATGAAAGCCGGCTTAATGTGATTTCAGCCATCATGATGTCATGTTCTCAAACTGCATAAATACAACATCTGAATCTGCTTAGAGCCATGTTGTCATAGCAAGCACTCATCATGTAACAATGGGTCTATCTGACAAGGCAATAACATATATCACACTGATTCTGTTATTGGAAGAGAACATTCTATTTTATCATGAGGGAGATGCCACATTTAATATCAAAGTCATTGCTAAGGCTGCTTCACATGCAAATGAGTAATCATCACAGGTCTTCCTCGGATTGGCTCTGCCAACAGGCAATTAAGGACACTAATTACAAACCTGGCACTAAAAATCCTCCAGATGAGACTATTGTGTTTTCTACATTATCATGAATGCCAAAAAATCATGTCACACAAATCCCACATGCATGTGGGTTTAGAATGTTGTACACTGATACACAAGTATTTATTTTCAAGTCAATGCTATTTTATAATGGACATTAACCCGCAAACATGTTTAGAAACTTCAAACATACTCAATTATTAATAATATTGGTTGTGATCTCACCCATAATACACACTTTTTTGGTAGGCATGCTGCAGAAAAAACTGTACATTTCACCACTTGGGACCCTGACATTCTCAACTAAAGTGAAAATGTGCGCAAAGGTACCCCACCTCCCCCCCTTACTGTATAACAATAGGAATGAAAGTCTATCTCCCATCTGATCAAACAACCACACATGCACACAAAGTTTCACCTTGGGGAATGTTGAATGTGATATAAGACACTGTAGCTTTTTGGAGATCCAATCTGGAAGTGTTCACGAAGCTCCTACAGTCAAGCCACGAGTCTTACCCTACCAGCATGTCTTCAAAGGGAGGTACATACAAAGACACAAAACCATTAGTACACACCAGTGTCAACAGCTGAAGTGAATCTGTCAGCAGTTTGCAAGCCTGCACTGGCTTCACTGATGAGGGGCAAGTTTGTGTGTATGCCCACGTTTTTCAAACCCTGTTGCCTGGCCAAACAAGCTGGAAATCATCACAGCCTCATTCAGGTTCTATGCTGATCTTGGTCCAGGCACTGGGGCTTGGCATCAGCCACCGCTGCCATCTAGTGGTCAGAGGGAGTAAATTGGGTTGCTGTTGTCAAAGCGGGTCAGGTCACCAGAGTACAGTGGCTGCCAAGGCCATTGCATTCAGCTTACATACAACCAGATTTACTAGGTTTGACACCTAGCAGCATCCAGTCTCTTCAATTGACCCACTTATAATTGACCTGGGGTTATTCTGTACACCTGTGTCAGTAAATACAAGCACTTTTCATACATAGATAGCTCTATATCCTACTGTACTGATCAAAGTTGACCCACAGTCCTGACATGAACTTGACTCTGGTCATGTATGAGCACACATAAATGCTCCAGCACGCTTGGACTCCTCATTTTACCATTTTATGACTGTTGGTTCACGTATGCTTTGTTCATGCACAGCGAATTTCAGAGATAAATCTTCCTGGAGCTGGGGGGGGGGGGGGGGGGGAGGTGGATTTATATACACATTTCTTGGTCATGAAAAATGAGTGAAGTTGGACAATTTAACTTTCAGGCACCCCATCTGGTCCTCCCTGATGAGGTTCAATTTGCAGTGGGGAAAATTAGGACTTTCAAAAGCACGTTTCAGGGCTACAAGGGTCTCTCTGTCAAGAGGCCATTGTGAGACAGGTCAACAGGTGGTCACAAAACAGGTAGTCTCTCAATGTGAATACAATGATGTGGAAAAGATAGAATTTGAGACATGCTTAAAGGGCAGGTAGTCTCTCAGAGATGCACTGCACTGTACATAGGACGATGATAATGCCTCGCTTATTATGATGGTTTGTACGCTACATACATGTATTTGGCACATACATATAAGATATCACCTACTGTACATTTCACCAGCCTTTGGCTATAAATAAATGATCATCCTGCTTTGTCACTGGACAGGTACACTTATCATACTGATTAGCAGTCGAACTCTGATAGTTTAGGTGACCCTCCACCAGAGGTCACTTCAGTCCAGATAAACAAAATTACACAGATAAGGTTTCCTCCCATCTGTTTCCATTGTAACAGTATTCAAGAGGCCTATGACATTGTATTCAAATTACTTTCAACTGTATGAAAAACAAAAAAAACCTTTCCACTGTATGCTGCACAGCAATAGCCTTATGCTGCTGCATGCATGTAAAAAAATACAAATTTTCACATTGGAAAATCTAAAATGAAAGGTAGGTTCACACAAATTATATTTGGTGAGCATAAGAAGTGACCTTGTATTTAATACAAAGAGAAACTTGACAAACCTAATTCTGTAAGCCCATGTACCGTTTGAACACTATCAAGTCCGATATTCTACGAGCAAAGTCCTATTCCGTACCATTCACTGAAAAACTGTATTGTTCTAAATCATAATAGCAAATTAATTTATGAAAGGAACAAATCATATTCATAAAATTTGAAATTTAGAAGAAAGTTTTAGGCATTATTAGCCTTTAAAAAATCGGGTCATTAGCGGGGAACCAGCGCAAGACTTATTTCTGTATGTGATGATGCCAAATTTACCACAGTGAATGTGGTGAACTGATGAAATGTTCCCATGAACTCTTTTTTACCTTAGCTATAAGTGCTCACTTTTCTCATCAAAGGCAAGTGAGTTCTGTTCAATCCCAAGGTAAACATAAATGTTCGTATAGCAGTTACAGGGACTTGGTCTCTGTTCCAACTATCTTCTCTGTGATTCAACAGAAGCTGAATGCTGCATTAGATAAATTGGCCTTTTAAACTTAAGGATATTAAAGGTGACAATGGGTACAGACAACATAACCGTAAATATGACACAACTGTTATGACATCAATCACACACATATTGGCTTCCAGTCTACTGGACAGCAGAGTATAATGGCAGTTGTCACAAGTATGTAACACGATAATAACAAGGAAATGCAAGAATAGCAAGTTCTGGTAGAGTGAAACCTGCCTTAAAAGACTATCCCCAGGGATGACAAAATTTTGGCCCCTCAAGATCACTGGTCTTTCATAGGAGGTATTTAAAGTACTGAGCAGAATACCTTGAAAAACTGACCTTTCAGGTGGTCAGTCAATGAACTGGTGTCTCAACACAGGAACCACTGCATCTCTCCTCAGAGGGTACTTCAGTTAGAGGGCTATACTTCTGTATTCCCATTACAATCCACTGTAATTTGCAACTTAACTTAAAAACCACTGCACATGTGGAGAAACACAATCTTTTTCATGACAAATCTGGGTGCATGAATTGAATGATTTCGATATTTTTTTCCCTTATGCTGAGTAACCAGTTTAATCAAGGATACATTTGATCCTTTGAGATTGCACAACTCGAGCTTGTAAGAATTTTGAGTAAATGGTATTGAATAGAATACACAAGGAACTGCTACTTGTGACAGAAGTAAGAAAACCTTGAGCTATGCAATCCTTTATATTTAGTTTAGTCCTCAGGGCTAGTATTTTTGGCATTTTCAGGGGTTGCATCAAGCAGGTGTCCTGCGTCACAGATGCAAAAAATGAAGAAGAGATGCCTCAAAATTAATAAAATGTTGACATTTTGCGTCTCTGTAGACACACGCACAAAAAACATGATGAACTTTGAATGATACAACTGAAAAAACTACCTCAAACTTCATAACTGCACCTTTGCAGTCACAATGTTTTGCATCATCCACCACTATCTTGATTATGTATTATACTGGTTAAATCCTCTGATTTTGATCTTTCTATGTAACAAGCCCTCTTACTTGCTAAGAAAAAACGTTCCTGGGGTATCCCTCCAAAAAATTTCCCAGAATGGGAATAAAGACATCATTTTACCTCATTACAGGCTGTTTTCAAATCATCACATTTGCGTTTACAAAACTGTTTCTACAGCAAAAACTATACAGTTTGATTGAGCAGAAATGAGCACACCATGTCTTTGTTTACATACATAAATATAGGTCCATGTGGATGCCCTGAAGATCGTGTTTATGAGGCGATCCCAAAATTAAATTAAGTTCCTCCACTTCTTTTCCTCACATATGCATGAAACATATATCTTAATTTTATTTAGAAGCTGAATTCATGTATGCTAGAGTGAAACAAAACTGAAGCAAAATTTGCTGTTTTGCCAAATGGAAAAAGACAAAATTTGAAACAGAAAAGGACAGGCCCTAGACCACACACTGCCCAAGCTAGAATGAAGTATGGATACAGCAAGACAATATCCCATTGTTGCCATTGCCAGCCCAACATCCTGACCTGACCCCCCATCCAGCATTTGTGGGATGTGTTTGGCCGTTGAATGAGGGATGAGTATGAAGAGCCCACAGCCACCTGACCAACTGGCACAGAGGCTCAGACCAGGCAAAGATCACCAAGCTGACAAGCAGCATGCGAGGGTGAACCCAAGCTTGCTTACAGAAGCGTAGTGATCACATCCACAATTGATGAATGCAGCCCAACAACAACAACTACCAAAAAGGTCCTTTAAAGGACCACCATTTTCTCCCAAAAGAGATGTGAAAAGCAATAACTCCCCACATACATCTTCATGATATGTGCATAATGCTGAAGGGGGGAGGGGGATCCTTTTTTTTTTTTAACCCCAGCAGTATATATTTGGTGCAAGTTACGAAGTTCCATCTCAACTTATTATGCCTTGGGAATCACAGTAAAATCACTTCCTGATATGTATTCCTTTCATGACCTTAAGAAAGTAGGTCAAGGTCCCACATTATGCAATATCTAATTTCCACATATGATACATATCTGTGGCACATTTGGAATAGTTGGCCTACTAATTTTTCAACATGCCACATTCAGTGTCCTTTACTACCTCCTTAATAACCTTGAAAAACACATGCAGGTGAAGGTCACCCAAAATTTTACAGAATTTCATCAATGGTCTTATATACATACATACATACATATACATACTTTGCGTACATTTGTGCCATCTCAATTTATAATCAAAATAATGAATTGAATGTACATGTACTTTTAATATCCAAAAAAAAAATTCATATAATGTCTTAACCCTCAAAGTGCTGATTAAAGATTGAGTCAACAGCTTTCCTCAGGACACAATGAGTGCAGTTTCTCCAAGGAAAGCTGTTGACTAAGACTACTTTTTGTTTTAGACTAGGCTTGCTGATATTTGAATGAACGGCATCTTTATGAGGAATTTGAATCTTTTAACCATTGTATTATTAACAGTAACCGTTGCACTGTGACCGTTTAAACAAATTTGGTATAGATCCATCGCGCTGCTGAGTGACAAGTCAGCAGAGCTAAAAATCAATGCAGCATGACCACTTGAACAAAATTTGGAAGAGACCCATCCAACGTACATTCCTGTCAAATGTCAATTGTGGACTGACAAAACAGTTGAGGTAAAAGTGAACAAAAAAAAAAAAAAAAAAAAAAAAAATCCACAACCAGCAGAGCACAACCTACTGAACAAAAATTTGTAGAGACCAACCTATGGTATCTGCCAGCTAAGTTTTATGCTGCTCTGGGTAGTAGTATTCAAGAAGTTGAAAATGTCAATCGTGGACAGACCACAGACGGACAGACAAATGACGGACACAGACCCATCCGATACACTCGGCTGACTGACAAGAGAAGAACTGATATGTCCATACAGGTGATATTGAAATTAACTTGTGTTAAGAAAAAGTCAGTATAATGAGTGAGATTGCAAACTACTGTCTGTGCACAAGTAGAGCTTCAAGGGTTAATCATGTAGGAACAGCGTTACCTTCCCAGTCATACCCACACCAACATGTTTACAAACATCTAGGTTCACTTTGGCAACAAACCTAAATGCCACAGCTACGAATTTTAAATTCTACAGTAATTGCAAGCATTCCACAGACATTTTTGAACTGCCACACGTAACCCTTTGCCGATCCGTGATAAACTGTCAAGATTATAGCAACCATTCCACTCCCGTAACTGAATTGTGCCCAGGTAGATTTGAAAATGTTAAGTGTACTAAGACCCACTGACCTACATTTGCCAAGTGAGTACACTGTAGTAATTGGCACACACAGATGACAATAATCCATGAATGAAAACAGCAACCACAATAGTAACATTGCTTTCACAAGTGTGCGTCATATCAACAAAGACATTGATTGGCCAATTCAAGCCGGTAGTACAGCATACTATCATACTGAATGCAAAACTGAGCAATTTGGAGAAAACCGGAGCACATTTTCTGTCATGGAATTAAACCACTGATTTTTTAGGCAGCACACCCTCACAATGCACAGCTGTGTTGCTGGTTGTGAGAAGCATACATCTGAATGATCAGTTTGGCATTTTGGTTATGACAGGTGATTTTCTAAAACATGATCTTCACCATAACATGGGTACAGTGCCGCCTCCCCCCCCCCCCCCTCCACCACCTTATAAGACCGTCCCATGTGCACCAGAAATATGACCTTTTAAGAGAAGTGGCCTTTGCTGAGAGAGAATACAAAATGAAAATATCACACATACTACATGGGAACCACAGCATACTTATTACAAGAGCACTCACTATGCTGAATCGAATGTTCCAAACTAACTAAACCCACCGCTTTGATTGATTTTACACACAATATTAATCTTTTCAAGAAGGTCAGATTGCAAACTACCTTTATTTAAACGCAGCTGGGTCAATCACAACCTACTTTGATAACAATTGTGTACATCAGCCTTTTATTAATTTTTGTAGGTACACAAGGAAGACAAATCCTGTGGAAAGGGAAAATAAAACAAAGTTTAAAAATAAATTGCACATTAGTTTAAAAGTTTAAATTCCATGCCTTTTTCCGTTTTTTTTTTTTTTTTGTGTTTTTTTTTGGGGGGGGGGGCACGGCAGTATAACACACAGGTAGGCTCACACAATTGGGCAACTTAAATGCTACTTTGTCCAAGAAGTGCCCTTACATTCAAGTCAATGATGTGCCCCCATATTTACAATGTACAGGTGACTTAGCAACCAAATCAAATGCTTGCTACATAAGTTAAAATGGATCAAAATGCACTCCTCAATTCCCAAACAAGAGGCCCATGCAGACTTGTAGTGTATTACAATGATATAGACACTGGAAACAAAACTATCTAGCTTAATCATTTTTCAAAGTTTTGAATTTTATCTTGTTCAATACATTTTGGCTCACTATTTGTCAAACTGTAGGTGGCACCACTAGTATCTCCATCAATTGACATATTGACATCTGCAATCGCACTGAATTTCATTATGATCCACTACTAATTAGAGATGGCAGAGCATTCACAAGATTCTCATGTTTTGACCTCTAAATTCCAAATGCCCATGTTAATTGTTACCTTCGCTTTCAACTCTGAATAAAAAATAATTCAACCCAAAGTAGGGATGTCCAGTTTCCGCGATCGCGGAATCACGGACGGATTCGCGGAATCGGTAAAATAAAACGGAATAATACATTTCTCCAAAACTGCAACCATTTCCCGTTATTTTCAGCCATTCCAAAGCTTTATTTGAAGTAAATTCACATAAAACTCATCCTTCATGATCGTTGCCATTCCATTCTAATAAACAATGATTTACCAGAGACCTCTGGTGACAAATTTTTTACAAAAATCCGTCAAAAAATAATAATATTTTGCATTGCAAATTCATCTGCAAGTTGACATCAAATGCTATTTATCAGTGAGTTCAAACAGTGTTGGAAAAAATAGGTGCCGTGAGATGACTTCCCGGGCAAAAACAGCACACAAGTCACAACTGCCGGTCACACGCAAATGACAGCGTGGACACTGGAGTGGATCTGCGGTGAACTGACGCAGTCTCACGGACTGATTTCTGACACATGCAGCAATTCCCGCTATCCCATACCTTTGCATATGTGCCTGTGACTCCAAATAATTGTTGCAATAAACACAGAAATCTTTATTTTTGTATGCTGCAATATAAACAAAGCTGCCGTTTGTGTGTTCCCTCCGTAAATTCACACATGTTCACTGGGCGGAAGCCATGATGAAAAGAAAACACCACAGCACGAGCCGTGATTGGCTCATTTTTGCATGTGACTCAATTGACCAATCGGGTGATATATTGTGCGTCAGACCACATGGCCAAAGCAGATATTTGTGTACAGTTGCAGGAAAGGTGTTGACAATGTGCACGCTCGATTTCTGATTTGAAATATTAAAATTTTTGTTTGAATTTGATTTAAAAACACCGTTTATTGCGAGGAACTTGCCAATACTGTATACGCAAATTTACTACTATGTACTGATAGCATTCTTGGTAGGTACGCAAAGATATGGCATATGCATCCCGATTCCCATCACTCATCAGTGCATCAGAGGCAGAGAGAAAGGATCCTGAAGCCAATGCAAGTTTGCAACTATTTAATCCTTATTTAAGTTTACCCGGGATACGGACTCCTATAGTCCCAGAAATTACAATGTATTTTTCATCGTTAGTCACCCCATGCAAATAGCTTACTTTCAATTTGTATTTTTGATATTTTGCCAGTTTCACTGTCAAACAGTTGCAACTAGAATCGTAAAATTTGACATTTTTTTCGATTTTGCAAGCGGCAAATACATTTAAGGGTAAATGGTTTGTGTAGGCCTTAGCATTGTTAGAAAAAATGATGTTTATAGAAGTTTTATCAGGACAAGTGGATTTTGAAATCTACTTGCCCTACGGACAAGTGATTTAAAAAAAAAATTGTCGAGCCCTGAATTATGGATGAACGACCTTAAATGTTTGCCGCAGACATAAATTGTGCACCAAGCCGCAACAATGGGAGACTGTACATATAATGAACTTTGGCTTGAAAACACCAAATACAAGGACTGGGTTTTGCCTTTAAGACAGGACAAATACGGCGCAAGATGCAAGGTGTGTGCAAGTAATGTGCACTTGGGGGAAGCAGCGCTTGCTAGTATCAAACAGTATACATTGGTCCCCCTCTTGTAATGTAAGCCACCCCCAAAGAGATGCCACTCCCTCTACAAAGGCCACTTTGCTGTGCAACAAGTATGCCATTTTCATTATATTTCCCCCTGAAGAGAGACCACCTCCATATATATATATATATACCCATAAAACCACGGATGATTGAGTTTAGAATTTTGGAAAAAATGGTTTGGAAAGTCCTTGAAAAAGTATGGAATTTGGGGTTTGCTATGCTGTATGAACCCTGTAAAACGGAAAAAAACGGAATGATCAATTTGAGAAAACGGAATTTTTAATTTGAGAAACGGAAAATGACAAAAAAAATCATGGAATCTGGACATCCCTACCAAAGTCACTGACAGATCTGGGCCTTCAAAACTTGCAGCCAATTCGGTAAAACAACAGCAATCACTGCAGAATTAGACCTTACTTTCATATAATTCATCTTAAAATAAATTACTCATTTGCAAAGTTCTTGAATAGTCAAATGAATGAAACTTTAGCATTTGGCTAATGGCACCAGTGGTCCTGGCAAAATGTGAGCCCTGCACCCAACTATCTCTACATGGTCTGTTTGTTCAAAATTGATAATAGCTGTTCGAGTTATTGAAGAAAACAATAAACTTGGACAATCGCCAAATACCATGATCATTGGGTCATGGTGACCCAAAAGCAAAATAGGTCAAAGTCACTGATATAAATATAGAATATCAGCATTGGACATGATCTTTATTTCTGTCAAATTATACATGGTGCTGCTTTTATCAAAGGAAGCCAAGATTTTTTTCCCTCCTCCAGAATACCACTCAATTAGGGCCAATGATTTTCTGTGATTTCAGAAAAAGGATGAAATTCACAGAAATGAGCAACTCAAATGGAAAACTTGATTTTATGCAAAATAAAACAGCACCCTCAATTTTATTGAAATCATTTGTTTGGATGATATATTTCTACATATCTTACCCCTAGCATGCTGGCGTTAGGCACACACGACATGTATTTGAACATCGTTTGCCACCACTGTTGATTCAAGCTACGTGCAACACAAGCCCACCTTCATCAGCTTCCCGCTAACCCACAATGCTTATTTACCTGCAAGCATGTGCAACTTCAATGCTTGCGTATGACTCTTTAGATTTTGTGGTTAAAAAAAAATACAGTGAAACCTCATTGTAACAACACCCAGATATCTGATGTATTCAATATAATGACACAAATTTTCATGGGAACAACTTTATTTTGTTTGTTATTTGATTCATTTATCTGACATACTCAGTTATCTGACACATTTCTTAGGGATCAGATGGTGTTGTTATGACGAGTTTTCACTGTATGTTCTTATCAAATGGATAAAAATCAAACAACTACCCTTTTTTCATGACATTTAGAATTTGAATTGCAAAATTTTCCCCCAAACTTAGCTACTTTGCACCTTTGGGGTCACAATGTTTGGCATCATCCTCCATTATGTTTCATACTGCTAAAATATTCCTAAGGCATCCCTACAAAAATAGGCCAGAATGGGAATGAAGATGTCACTTTACCTCACTATAAATGCACTTAGGAATTTCCAGCCTCCCCATTGGGTAGATTCGATCACATGCAGCTCAGTGTCCAATCAAACTCATTGTTTCCCCATGTGCATATCTCATGCCATAATGTTGGGATGGTTGTGTTCGAAATATTGATTCTAGAAGGTACATTTCATATCATTTTTCACAAAAAGACTTTGATCGAACAAATCTTGATACAGATAAAGGAAGGGGAGAAAATTCCTAATATGCAGATTAGTCACTGCAGAGTGAAGAAACGAAGATTTGTGTAAACGTGTTGATCGCTGTCTCCAATGCTTCATGTCATTATTGATGTCCAAGACATTGCCATTCATTAATATTTCTGTTGTGTTTTTATTTTCAAAACAAACAAAATATGGAAAACCAAACTGAAATGGAATCTGCAATATGCTGAAACAAGAATGGAAAATTTGAACCGAAAATCCCTGGCCCTACTATATTTCATGAACATCCAAGAGGGGTCACAAGATTTTCACATTTTGACCCATACATTACATAATCATGTAGGTGGCACTACCAATATACATCTCAACCTACATTTTTAAACCCATGATATGTCCTGAAAGTTGTATGGGGCTAATTTGAAAACTGTGGACTGTATCGCGTTCACATGCAAAAAAGTTTACACATGAACAGACACACAGACATGAGTGATAGTATAAGCTCTGTCACCTCAGGGCAGCAGAGATTAAAGGCGTCCTTGACAAATTGAACATTGTCTTTTACAACCTGATACAGCTTTATTTTTGCCAAGCTGCTTTCACTGTCATCTGCCTGCCAAACAAGGAATTCCAACATTATAACAGAATGAAGCTTCTGTGTGGAACGATAAAGTTTATTGGGCATATAAGGAAAGGAGAAAATGTCCAAGGCCAAAGGCACTTTGGCAAAATGTTTTCTCCAAGGATGTCTAATAAACCTTTTCATACTACGCAGAAGCTACATTCTATTTTTGTAAACATGTACCCCGTAGTTTGTTGTTGAAACTCGCCAAAATACTAGAAAAGGTGAAAGTCGCCAAAATACTAGAAAAGGTGTAGGCCTATCTTCACAACTCAGCTTGGTCAAGTACACGGAACAGGCAACAGTGCGTATGAATATATCTAATCCTACTTGACAGTTATTTGGTCCTTAGCAATGAGGTAAACTAACTAGCAAATTTAACGTTGCGACTAGTGGCAGCAACATTCCAATAATTTCCCACACATTCACGTTAATCTTCAAGAATATAGTGAGATATAAATTGCAGAGTATCATGTCATGATGCGTAACAAACAATGGAAAAAAAACACTAGTCCGACGAGTATGGATGGAAGACGAGACATATGAGTGATTTGTGAAGTAGTACTTATACATGCATAATAAAATAATTTCTACCGGACCTAGACACGGGAGATGTTTAATTCAATGTTTAAGACTCAGAAAGGCCAGAATATTCAATGTTAAAAAAGTTGGATCATTTCAACCTATTTTCTCATCAGGTACTGGAGACAACAAATGCTGCACTGTTAAAACTACATTCTTAACTTATGTCTGACATGTGCCCCATTCCACTACACCAGTTCCACTTCAACAACAAAACTGCTCAAACAATCTGAATGGAAAACTTTGGAAAAAAATCCCAAATAATGGCCCCTTTGTTTGTATAAAAAAAAAAAAAAAAAGAAAGGAAGAAAAAAGACTTCCCTTCCTGGCCTTGGTGCCAGGGCAGGAGTTGAGTGACCTTTGCAGGTAAGTCAGTGCAGGGAGTGGGTTAACCAGGGCAGTTCCCAATTGAAAGAGGGGTACATTAGGAAGGAGACATGCACAGACCTCTTACACGGTTGTGAGATTTCCTCCAATTTTGTATATTTACCTTTCAACAAAATGCAAATTTATACCCATCTGCTAACTACGAACATATATAACACACTAACACTTTGGTCAATGTCAGGACTCTGTCATCCTTCTCACCTAATAGTTTTGACATTTGTACCAGCCTCAATTCAAAACTTAAAAATTTATGGTTGCCCTCCCTCCCCCCACCAGTGCTTAGCCATTTTAACTTGCCCTGACTGAAATTTGACTTAACCTCTGCTAGAAGATGCAAATTGTAGATCCCTAAACATGTTAATCACTGATCTTGACACTAAAACCATCACATCAATTTGAATTTACATTGAACTGAGAACTATTTGTGAATTAATATGAAAGATACAGTATGACAAAATGAATCGACTTACTTTTAGGCACATCACAATATGATGCAATTTGCAACTTTGTCCCTTTGTGGCAAGAAAACAGAAAACAAAAGGCCCATGGGCCTAATGCTGTGCTGACATGTTACAAGTCTTTAGTTTTACTTAAGTGCTTAGTGACCTTGAAAAATAGGTCAAGGTCACTTAAAATTTTACTTTTGGCCTAACATGTATATTTGGCACAAAATTTGAAGTTGTTCCATCAATTTATAATCACAATAATGAATTTACGTTTTTTGATACCAATGATCTTAGTTCAAATCGATAACACCATTAGTGCTACAATCATTCAACATGCCATCGACTTATGGTCTGTCTAATGTTCCTGTAATAGTATATGGATTTGCACAAGTCAGACATGAGCCTGACCAATGAGAAAAACCACTGAAAACTGAATTCTCTGAAAAGGTCCATGTCTGACAAGTGTCATGACCATCAAACAGAAAGAATTTCCAGAAATGCATTCTCCCTGATATATGTAAAAGCAGGCAAAAAGCTATGCTTGACCATCTTTAGCCCATTGCCCCCTTTCAGCACACTAGGTGTCCCGGGGATAAGCTCAGGGTAATTTGGGGAAAAAATTAATATTTCAACATATATTCACGTATCAGCTGCAATTTGTAATCATGCTTTGTTTTAGCCAACAATAATTCATCGCTCTCAGTGCTAGAAATAAGGAAAAATTTTCACTTGTCCGCCAAACAAGTGGAGTCTTAAATTCTAATTGAACTGTATGTAAATTTTGGACAAGTGCATTGGCAATTTTACTTGTCCGTCACAAGTTTCACTTAGTACGGACAAGCGGATAAGCCCTATTTCTAGCCCTGGCTCTTAATTTCAAAAGGGGAATTTTACACAACTTTTTCCATCCATGTTTGCATGTTATGGTTTGACTTTGTACACTGATGTGTCATGCCACTAAGCTCCACCCCCAGAAGTCTGCATTTACCATGATTTACTCACTCTGACCTTCAGCATTGATCTACAGTAATGCCCCATAGTTAACGCACACATTTAGTGCCAAATTTATTTTTACGATATCCTGGTGCACGTTTTTCACTGGCACATAGGTCTAGAACATTCTTTCCAGCCTTACAGTTGCCAGTTTTGAATCATCATGGTTTGCAGTAAATAGGCAGTTGGGAGATAATGATGTGTTCATTGAAACAGTCCTCAAAAACATTCAAGATTACCATATTTCATCACAAAAAGCATATAAATACATAATTTTCTCATACTCTTTTTTAATAAACCATAGTTTATAAACAATTTTACTACAATCGTTTCTTTGTGTTAAAACTTCAAAGTTGGTTGTCTAGAAGTACACCATATAACGATACTGTATTGCTAACACATTGAAACTTCCAAGAAATATACGCATACTTTTTTGTCTGATCCGGTCGCAATTTTGACTGTGGGTTTTTTTGTATAAATTGATGGATTTACAGCAGGTATGAATGAAAGTGGAGACGAGTGTTGTGTGACTGCGAAAGTACCAATAACGCCCTCCACTAGCACAGCAATGTTCAGCTTCCCAGGCTTTTCCATTGCATAAGTTTGTTGTGGACCATAATAAAGAGTTGATATTTGGGCGGAAAACACTGATTATTTTATTGACTAAACGTCCATTTTTAAATTTTTTTTTTTGATGCTAGGTTTTGGCGCAGATATATGGCCGGTGCTTTGTGGATGCTTGGCCTCATATAATGTATTCTTTACCAGCACGTCATAAACAGGCACAGACATTTTCTAGCTTTGACGGAACAAAATTGTATATGCGCATCATGCACATTTTGTCAGGCTTCGATATCTTCAGATCAATGTAAACCAAACTGATGGATTACCCATACTGGCCTCCATATTGTTCTCCTTTACCAGGCAGTGGTTTCCCTGCGATGATGTTGTCAATCGTCCTAATGAGCTTGCCATATAGGGCATAACCTATCAGCGGGCCAAAAATGAAACCACGCTTGCAACAGCACATGCCGAGTCTGACACAGAACTCAGAATTTTCTTTGAAAAACGTCATAAATTGCATTCCTTTCAAGTATGATTAATCAACAATCTCATAGTAGTAAACAAACAAACAAGGCTTACGGGTTATAGAACTGGAAACATGACAAGTTGGTGCCTGTAATCCGTTCAAAGACGGCTTGACCTATGAACTCATTTTTCACACAATCATTTTCACAATATCCCAAACTATTCCGTTTTCATCTTCCACAGTTTTGCTTGAAAAAAACATATTATTTTCGCTGAAGAGTTGCACTAGAAAAGCGGGTCTCAAATTTTTTGTACGATGCCTGGCTCTAGGGCCAATGATCAGACATGAGCCTGACCAAGGTAAAAATTCCCTGAAAGTATCATATAAAGTACTCATCCTCAGTAAACAAAATTTGAGTGGGGGAAAAATGTAACTTTTTTACAAGTTCAACCATAAATCCAGGAATTTCTGTAAGCCTATGACACAAAATTCCCTGAAATCCTGGAATTCCCTGAACCGGCTCATCCCTGAATGATTTTCCGTTTTTTCCATAACGGAAGCGAAAGTGTGAATTTTTTTCATCCCTGAAATGGAATTTGATATTTTTTCTTATATGAATTATAGACAAATATATAGCAATGAAATGGAATTTGACAAATTTTTGCTGATGAAGCGGAATTCCTCTTTTTTTTTTAAACGGAAAATCATTGGCGCTATGGTTCTTTCACATTATGTATTTGGAGAAAGTTGAAATCCTTGGATGAGTAAATGGTGTGTGATCATTTCAACTTCAGACTAGGTTGGGAAAAACAAAACATGCTTTTGAGGATAGGTGTTACACCAAGGCACAAAATAACTAGAATCGCTTGGCCATTTGCTAACAAAATCAAAAAATTGGTAGTCACAAACAAAAATGGCTGGCCAATTCTATAATTCATTTGAATACAGGACAAGTCATTTGGACTATATAAAAGGGAATTGGCTAAGCAAATTTGAAAACGTAATTTGTTCCATGGTGTCAGAAGATTATTTTTCCAAAGATTTTTTTATATAGTACCATAACTAAAAAAAGTTGAATCAACATTATCGAAAAAAGAGGGGGCCCATGGGCCTAATGCTCTGCTGGCATCATGGCTATATTGCACCTGTTACTTCAAAGTTCCCAGTTCTCAAGTGGCTTCTGAACATATACAGTAAAGCTGATGTGATTTGAGTGTCTTGTTTGACCATCAGATGGCAATTTGCTCCACATGTTATCATAACTTATTTGTGCAACTCCTGTGATGCATATTGTTGCATGTACCAAGACAACAATGAGAAAGTCCTTATCTTTATGTCTTCAATGACATGGAGACTGAAGATCAAGGTCAAATATAAGTCTAGGTCACTGATATTATACAAAATTCTAGCTTTGGACATTGTCTACATATATATCCTATAAATCTGGCAAGTCTGGTCCAATCAGTTTTCAAGATATGGAATTTTTTATCTTAAAACACATTTTGGGGCTCATGATTTCTGTCAAATTTTAGGTGGCACCACTATTATCACTGGCAGCTTAGACTATGACCTCCCGCAATCTCACCAAATCTGGTGAAGATCTGCCAAAAGTTAGAGATGCTAGAGTGTTCACAAGATTTTCATACTTTGACCCCTACATTGCATAATATTGTAGGTGACGCCACCAATATCAAAATGAACCTGGATTTTTATACACCCCATATGTCCTGAAGGTTATATTGGGCTACCTTGGGAACTGTGGACGGTATTGCGGTCAGAAGATTTTCACATTTTGACCTGTATATTACATAGTACTATAGGTGGCACCACCAACATTGATGTTGACAAAGATTTTTATACACTTTATAAGTCCTAAACGTTATATATGGGCCTATCTAAAAAATTAAGGGGTGCACAGCATTCACAAGATGACCCTTTATTCAAACTGGCCATTTGACCTTGATCTTCAACTCAGATTAAAAAACTGTTATGTGTAAAATATGCGCCCCACATCCAGCTTTCTATATATAGTCTGTTTGTTCTAATCAAAAAAACTTTTCGAGTTACTGACGAAAAACAATTAACCTGGACAAGCACCAACCTCCATAATTACTGGGTCAAAGTGACCCCAAAAAGTAGGTCACCAAGTACAGTTTTATATATTATGTAATCAAGTTTTATTTTGATCAGGAGGCTCAATTCTCTTTGCCATTGATGTCCAAGCCATACCCTGCCATTACATAATCACCTTTTTCACTTTACATGCATGATGACCTCAAAACATATGTCAAGGTCACTGATATTACATCACATCCAAGCATTGGACACGGTCTATGTATCATATAAATTTGGCAAATCTAATCCAATTACTCTTCCAAACATGGAATCACAAATGTTGCAAATGCTGAAAACTCAATATTTTACCTATACAGTGGTACCTGCTGTATGCAACCACTGCCGTCAGCAGCCACACTGCTTTTTGTGGTCACCTTGCAGGGACACAAGAATCAGTTTCTTTGTAAAGCTACCTGCAGTGACAGGTCACCTGCTGTATGTGGGCACTTTTTCTTGGCAGAAGGGGTGGCCACATACAGCAGGTACCACTGTTTTAACTTCAGGCAACATTTTTCAATCACTACAGACCACAAGGATAATTTCTAATTCTGCACAAGAATGATCCAATCTTGGATTCGTATCTGAGCCTTGAGAAAAGTGGATTATTTGCTGACCTGAACATTGATTCTACCAAATTCAAAGCTAACATTAATGTGTCAATATGGGCAATTCATGTATCTGCTCAATCTCCCACTTGATACGAATGATATCACTGACCATGGATGTAATCAGCATGTATACATGTGTACCTGTATGGACATTTCATTCCACCAATACTGAAATGTGAAAATCCACAATCATTTATAGCTAGCCCAAGGAGGTACCATAAAAAATTTCATGATACTTAATTTCATAAATTTGCCATGATATTCAAGAGGTGGTAACTTGCCTTTCCTACATACACATAATTTTTTTAAAATGTAGCCATATTATGTATTTGCTTATACGATACTCTATCCACGCTTCTTAACAACAAGTCCAGCAACGTCATGTGCTCAGCTGACCCTATATGCATGCAGAGACTTGGAAGTGCTGAAAAATATGACAGCTCTCAGTATGTATTTGTGTCTTTTTGCCCAGAACCACTTCCTAGTAGTCAATATCCTATTCCGCAGTTCGAACTCTTTACTCTCCATAAGCTAACCTGTCCCTGTCTAACCTGCATACATATGGAATTACTATTGTCTATATTGCACACGTTCCTCTGTAAAATTTTGACATAGGCTGTATCAGCCCAAATAAATTAAAGGGTCTTCAGCGGGTAACTACTCAACATGTTTCGGAGCCTTTTACCCGTACATGTCTCTCTGAGTAGCGGCTCCTTGTCTATGTGTGCAATGACACTGACCTTGATAATTTGGGGGTTAAATATCAAAGTTCTGCTAAGATATGCGATAAACATTATCCCACTTGCACACTGTTACAGAAGACAGTCACTCATTTATTTTGGTAGCAATAAGACACTGTCACATTTCTTTATCCTTTGCTACAATATGGATTTTTCTCCTTGATGATAAAATTTGAAATACATGTATATATTTAATTCCAGAGGAAAATGCTTTTTGGTGATATATATATATATATATATATATATGTATTTGCATTTGTGTCTTTTTGTAGAGAACTACTTGCGAGCAGTCATCAC
Organism: Hermodice carunculata; assembly: GCA_964020975.1. NCBI lineage: Eukaryota > Metazoa > Annelida > Polychaeta > Eunicida > Amphinomidae > Hermodice > Hermodice carunculata. Next base: position 110,431,291 of record OZ026614.1, on the reverse strand, counting down.
ACTACTCCACAGTCTGACCTCTTTTCTTTCCATAAGCTAAGTTGTCACTGACTAACCTTTATACATATGGAAGTACTACTGTCCATATTGCACATGTTTTTTCTGTAGAACTGTGACATAGGCTGTATTAGCCCAAGTAAATAAAAGGATCTTCAGCAGGTAGCTAAGTACTCAGAAGATGTTTCGGTGCCTGTACCTGTACCTGTACGTCTCTCTGAGACATGACTCCTTGTCTAAGCTAAGTATTCAGCAAAGACAACCCACATAATAATGAACAAATACAAATGTGACAAATGATGAATTAGCTAATAAGTGAAGTTTTGCTTCATTATGAAGAAAGAATACCTGTCAAACCAAACATAATTATTAAATGTGTATAGTACAAGTTCAGATAAGAACAATTTGACTTACCCCTGAACCAGTATAACCTTTCTAGCTGGATAGCTTATCTTAATTAAACCACCTGCTGGTGTATAAGTGAAGTAGGAACATACTGGGGCATGATATTCAGTCCCAGTGATTATAAAATAAACAGCTGCAGCCAGACCATCTGTACAAACCGAGCGAAATCAAAACAAGTACAGCAACACTGGACATCCTGCACCAGAAATGTTAAACAAACCGCATGAGGTCACCTACTCCTCACTTTGATTGATATATATATATATATATATATACATATATATATATATATAAAACAAGGGTGGCTTGGTAAGGGAAGACCATCTAGTATGTTCTTGAACCTTTCAAGGTGCATGTCAAAACTCAAAACTAAGAATTCAAGAGGTTACAAGTACCAATTTTATGTGTATTCGGTTGAATGCACTTGCAATCTTATATAAAAAACTATTTGGAGCTGGGGGTGTTTGTTCCAACCAAATTCAATGGTAAAGTAATATTCAATAATCTGGTTAATTAATTTTGCACCTGAGGTGTTTAATATTACATTTATTAGTATTTCAACTAGATACACAAATTAAAAATGAAAAAAATTCATGTTTCCAAATCCAGGGATTTTCAAGTTATTTAGTTCAATTACTTGTAACGCAAAAAGATGGACATCAAACATGCCTGCTGTCATTTATAATGCTTCTACAAAAGCCATGAGTGATCCTGGCAGCTAAATTTAGTAAATATTAAAAGTTGCCAAACCTTAAAGCAAAACATCTTAACTTGCCCCAAGGCAACATGAGCTGTAGAAACCAGTTCTCTTGCAGATTTTTGTACGCTGGGGCAGTGCCCGGGACAGTGGCCAAATCTGAACCATGTATTGCTGTTATTTACAATGCCAGTAAACACCGTGTAGTATTATGATCTGATGATTCTTAAAAATTATCACTCCGTATCACACAACTCGGCTTCATTTTGCATTTGATATTATGACATGAAAAATAAGCTCCCCTGAGGAAGCTCTTCTGCTACAGGATATCATAATCTGAAACTGACTTTTAAACAGATTTCATACATTCATTACACAAATATCACTGTATTATTTACATTTTCTGTGCACTTTACTTCAACAAATTGCTGCAAAAAATATTATTGTCTAAGAAAATAGACTAACTTCCAGGAATGACTTATGATATTATATAAAACTTTTTTTTTACTAAAGAACTGAAACTTCCAAAGCCCATACTATTATACAAACAATTCTAACATGTCAGGATACTACTGATTCATTTCACTATTTCAAAAATTAATTAAAAAACAATAACGAAATACACTGCAGAAATGAACTTATGTTTTCCAGTTGAGTGTTTGGATGTTGGCGTAACTGCAGCTGAAATACCCAGTGCCACCCCTTAATGTTATCTTTACTAAACTAGAAGCCAGTGTTACCTGTGGAAAACATTTTGCAACCCCTTAACAGGCACCTCTCACCAGAGGCCACCCCTCTAAGAAAGCCACCATTCTTCTGCAGAAAGGTTAACCTTGACCTTTGACCTCAAGGTCACCAAATTTTAAGGGAAGTCTCACCTGGGTTAATGATGACAAAGTTTGATGGACTTCAATCATACCCATTTGAAGATGTGGCATGGAAACCATTTTATTTTGCATGGCATTACCACCTTGACTTATGACCCAAAGGTCATCCATAATCACATGAAAAAAATTCCCCAAATCTATGGAGTATCTGTACCCAAAGTTGCAAGCGAATCTGGCTTATGGTTTTGAAGAAGTCGAAATGTGAACTACATAAAGACAAAAACAAAACCAAAAAACACTAAAAATCCAAAAGTCACTGGAGCATGACCACTTGAACACAGTTGACAAATACATACCAGATATACATCCGCACCAAGTTTTAAGTGAATCTGGCCAATTGTTTTGGAGAAAAAGTTGAAAATGTCAATCAGCATTCCAATCCCCATTGAGTTATATCATAATCAACAGGAATGTATACGTGTAATACCTTACAAGGTCCCTCAGTTTAAAATAAACCATAAAAATTGAAAGCCCATGGGTACTTTCCAATTGATATTTAATGGTAACCTTGTGCCTACGATACACCATTAAGAATTCAGGTATAAGCCAATATGTGAAAATTGCCGAATCAACAGAAAAATGCAACAAGAATTTGACCTTGAACTTTGACCTCAAGGTTACAAGTTATTATATAGGAAAATTTTCATAGACCCATAGATTATCTGTACCAAACTGGGAGGCAATAGGTCAAGAGGAGACAGAAATATAAGGAAAAAATAAGATATGGGATCCGACCACGGCACCAGAGAGGGTGAATGACAAGACTAAACACTACATGCATCCCCTCCTATGGGGGATGCACAATACCATCTGGGTATATATCACATGCATTATAAACTCTTTTTTTCTGGTTTTGCTTCTCTCAGAAGTTCAACTCAAGAGTACCATACATTACGATCATTTTACTTCATAGGATATATATATATATATGTATGCCTGATTATCCATGAACTGTGATTAATTACTATTGCGATTACATTTAATTATAATATTGAAACACAACAAATAGTTTAATGTGACATTAAGGTCTTCTTGGTATTCATGTCTTTTTGCAATATGCTAAAAGTGTAATGATTAACTACCAATTCAATTTAAGATTGATGGAGGCAGTCTCTCAAAGCATAAGATTTATCTAATTCTACCATCTGTTGTCTAGTTTCAAATGAACAAATAATTGAAAATATATCATCCAGTTCTTGAGACCATCTGTACAAAATTTTGTCATTTGAAAATTTGAGTGAAACAGATGATACCAAGTTTGTGTTTGGATATAAGGATGTTGTCCAACGCTCTGGAAATATGTTGTTGATTTTTTTTTTTCAAAGAGGTCTTGTGAGCATCAAAATGTGGGGATCTGTTTTACATATCAGAGAGCCACATGCACATGAAGGTGATGGACTTGCCTCGTGGAGCATTGAGGCCAAATGTTATGAAATATGCCTGAAACACTGACACTTTCTCCGAAGACGGGGTCTCCTCACAAACTACATGTCCACTTATGACTGCCCGTCAATGACAGCAGATTGTAGTTCTCAAATATGATTACCTGTATGACTGGTGTATGCTGACCATGAGTTTAACATATCCTGATCTTGTGTGTTTTAAGAGACTGATGACCTTGCCAGTTAATCATGTTGAAAAGACACTCTTTGCTCATTAGCTAAGTCTATCTCTGCTAAATGAACATGACATGGCAAGTTCCAGACGACTTAGAAGTGTTAAAAATCAAGCTACGATTTTAACAGAAGTCTGGCGGGTTTTACCTGACATGGGCTCTTCAGGGACTGACTGTAATGGTAGCATGTGTCGCCTTATAAACCTAAGGGCAGCACGCCCTTGTTGACATTTGTTAAGTAACGTCCTAAAGTAGTCTCAAATAAATTGTACATGATTTAGACTAACCATCAAATGGACGTGTTAGCTGGACGTACAAGGATCATGTGGCAAGAATTCACGTGAATCAGGCATAAACAGGTACGTTGCCAGGGAGGGAGAAAAAAGGCAGTGTGCAGGTCCCCAGAGAAGATCCCAGAAATATGTTCTTTTCTGGAAACTGGAAAATATTTCATTATGCATTATTGCATGAGAAATGTGTTCATGAGATTACATGAAAGAAATCTTAGGCTACTATCTCTGCTAAAGATTGAAGGACCAGCTATCTTTTGCACATACATGTACATGTATACCAGTACACACACACTCACTATGCACACATGCATGAATACATATTACATGTATACAATAACTTTTTTTTAAAAAAATGAAGGCAAACTACAGTACAACCTGTTGAAAACCATACTGACAGTTGGCTCTTACTGTATCAAGCCATTTTCGAAGTTGCCTCCCAAGTAGAATAAGCACTCTCTCTACCCTCCTTGGAAACACTAGTAGTGTTTCCAAGGAGGGTAGAGAGAGCCTACCCTCCTTGGTGTTTCCTTCCACATTGCTGCACATGGAGAACTCATAGGACTTCCTGTACACCAGGCAAAACCACTGAACCATGAATTGCGAATTGCCCGTAAAAATATCATTCACATATAACATCTTAAATAAGCTCTCTTGCTCAGTCTTATGCTAAAATTTTATGTTCAGGGCACATTTCTCCATGGTCTCACCACCTTGGTGGGCATATCATGCCTAACCACCTGGGAAACTGCACACACAACCTATACAACTGTGTAGTCACACAGTTTGAAGCTCCTGTTTTCAGGGCTTTGTGGCACTGTTGTGCCACCATTTCTAGCCTGTAATACACCTGATGACCCCATCAGTGTACTAGTAGTAGTCTTAAGATTTTAAGTCTACTGCGATTCAAATTACTTTTGAGTCACATCTTACCGTGACAACCACAGTCTTGGTTTAAAGCCGAACTTCTGTGTTACGTAATCACGAACGCGCGATTTACGTAACTACGGAAAAAGTTACCCCATGGTATATAAACAGGCGCTTTGCCAGTTACCCAACAGTTCCTGACGAGTCGCGGTAAGCGACGAAACCGGTCAAACATCATCTGATCTCAGCTTTTGTGACCCTTGCTCGGTCCTTGCTCATATGATCTTAAATAGTTCAGTAGTCATTTTGTTATAGGATAAGAAGACTATGTAGTTTGAATGTTATCAGTTCATGAATTTGTGGCACAAAAAAAGTTCAAAACAGTTTGTATGTTAAAGGCACATTGTGCAAATACTCAAGGAAGGGGACTTGTGGGAACACCATTGCCCAACTGCAGACAACCAACAATCTTCCACTGAACCCATGTTCAGCATGGAATTTGGTATATAAATGAATGCAGTTCACAAGGCTCCTTAAAACGGGGTCACATGACCACCTGCAAATCCCTAGAAGTAGTTTATACCACCATAAATTTAGCATCACACAGCTCCAGTGACCTTTACCTATGATGGCTAATAAAATGCATGTTACTCACCATTCATGCATTAACATTGAGACACTTTATAAGGCATTGTGCTAGCATAGCTTTGTTGGGGGCAGTGTTGCCTGCTTAACCGACCATCTCCAGGCTTTCTACCAGCAATTTTTTTAGCAGAGATAACACATAGTCTGCTCATGCAGGCAAGGGGAGTATGATCATTTTGTGAAAGCCAACCAACCTGCAGACCGCATTATCTTTATTGATATTATCCACCCATTATCCCCAACCCATTTTATATAAATTATAAAAGGTTTAAAATGACATATGAACATTCTAAATTTTTACTGTAAATAACTCAAAAACAGTGTTTTAAATATGCATTATGTACACCCTAAAACTTGAGTCACACATAACGACAATGTTCCAAGCTCCCTCAGTGCTCAGATACAGGTGGCTAATACACTGATGTCCCAAACTATAGGCAACAATAAAGTACCATGTGCAATGAACCCAAAATACATATATATGTTTTGCCCTCAATGTTAGAGGTTGTTTAAAACTGTCTTCATTTTCTAAAAGAACAAAAACAAAAAACAAAAAAACAAAAAAAAACAAAAAAAAAAAAAAAAAAAAAAAAAAACACACGCGCACACACACACCACATACATGTATGGGTTCAAGATGTCTGTATGCTCCCCCCCCTCCCCCCACACATATAAATTTGATTTGTGAACCACGACCAGTGTCACCCACCAGCCTTTTTTCAGATATAAAATTGTAAAAGGGCAGCTTCATGCATATGGTCAGTTGTAGATGGAAAGCAACAAGGCACCTATTTAAATGCATCTCGATTTCACAACTTGTGGCACGACAAAATGGGGTTACCAGAACACAGTGAATTGTTTGAGAAATGTGCATATTTGTCAGATTTACAACTTTAAAAATATCCAAAAGATCTGTACAAAGACTACATTTTATGTTTATAAGGTCTATCCATGACAAATCAGCACACCCTGATGCAGTAAAAACCAACAAAAGAGAATGGCCTGTTGCAAAGATATCACAGTACATTATCAACATATTCTTGAAACCTGAGAACTGAAAATGATTACATCAAACATGTATATCTCAAATATCTTTCTGGTTCTAGTACACCTAATATTTGTTCAGATGACCTTCCAGAGAGCTGTTTCACTGCACAGTATTAGAAAATATGACACGGGTCTGGTGTAAGTCATCCTAGGAAGGTCAACTTTTTCATGTGCTAACCGTGGACTGGGGAGGTGTCAAGAAAGAGTATTCTGAGTACTCACTGGAAAATGCTGACATTTTAACCTGCTCTAAATAGGTTTCAATGATTTTAGGAATACCTGACTCCATGTCCATGAAATAAAGCAAACATGACGGTTTTCCCACTGTGCTCACCCCTGCCCCCAATTTACCCTGATATTGTGAAACATCTAAACCATAAAACATTAAATCAATGAAATGGCATACACATGCCATCAAATGACATCTTAGATAATAATACACACACAAATCATCACATTGTTTAAAAGCCTCGTGGAATGTGATTTTTCCTGATAATACCCAGCTTTTATTTACAAGTAAACAGAAGTTATAACCAAGACAATTAATTATAAGCACTGTGTTAACAAAGTAACAAGACAAAGCTGTAATGCAGAACAAAACAACCGGTTTTGAGCTGGTACCAAAGTTACTTCTAAAGCCTTCTAAAGTAGGTGCTGAACACATTGAAAGACCAATTACATATTCCATCACCAGTGGTAACATGTATCATGGCATCCTCTATCCTCTCTGTAGACCTATGCCCTGTTTGTTGTGTCCAAAATGCAGACCCTACCATTATGCATTACACATCCATGAGCTTGTCTAACTGTGTAGAGTAAACTTGCTTCCAGGACCCATTTCACGTTAAGTCTGTTTCAAACATATCTAGGTCAACTTCACAAATTTGGAATAACACACCTTTTTGATCAGTGATAAAAATGTAACAACAGTAGGACCTGCTGTAAAAATGACCACCGCTTCTGCAAAAAAAAGTGGTTTTTTATATACATATATATATATACACACATACATACACGTAAAAACTGATTCAGGAGTGCCAGCAATCTGACCACAAACAGCAGATGGTCTTTTACAGTGCTTGAAGGTACAACTGTACATTTCTGTAAGGTTCCAAGTCTGAACTACATACATGTACATGTGGGTCTGCCACTGCTTTTGGCACTTTTTGTACTAAATATTTGAAACATATGGTACCTAAATACCAGTTTCTCTGTGTGGCTTGCCAGACAGCATACTGAATGACAGACCATAGAAGGATATCAATATCCTTCCCATGATCTGTCATTCAGTACATATGCTGACAATTATTGATCCCACCTGACAAGCCATGAAAGTTCTTTAAACAGGGTTTGGCACAGAAACAAGTTCCATGGTCAAGACAAGTAAATTTTCAGAGAGGATAATCAAAAAGCTTTGAGCATCATCATATTTAGAGAGATGTAATTTACCGGTTGTCAAAATTTTAAACACAGAGTGTTGTGGGACAAGTAACAAAAATCCTGGGAAGCCCTGTTACACAGAGATGTAAATTACCGGTTGTCTAAATTTTAGACAAAGAGTGTTGTGAGACAAGTAACAAAAATCACGGGAAGCCCGGTTACACAGAGCATGACGAACCACAGATCTGCATATAAATAATCCCTTTTACACCTTGATTTCAGTTCCATGCATGTGACTGACCATGAACATGAACCAGAAGCTGCAGGTGTTTCCAAAACTGCTAACACATACCTTGCTGTGCCCTTCTCTCAATTTTGAGCTATGTATGTACGTACATATTGCAGACAGTTCATAACCTTTAGTTTTTTTTTGTTTGTTTTTTTTTTTTTGACTTGGAATTATCCAGGCAGAAAAGTAATCCCTTGTTGCTCATTATTATATGGATTAACATTGAAACCAAAAGATCATCATGGGTTTGTCTATCCATTAATGGATCTACTGTAAGCAGACAGTCAAACTATCAAAAATGAGAGTTTGGCTTATGTCACAGGATAAATAAGAACAATGCAACATCTTCGAATGTTATCCGGTTACCTCAGAGTGTTTTCTTTGGAAGTGTGGCTATCTGATGCTATTGTTGCAACTGTCCACATACTGCAGAATTTTGCACTTTATGCCACTTTGATACTGAAGCATGTATTGAAAATTGACAATTCCACAAATAGGCATCTTGATGATTTATTGCATATGTATTTTTTCCAGATTATATCAAACACAACACCTTCAAAGATTCAATCTCACTATTTTTAGTGAGGTAGCCTATCGACATATGACAAATTGCTGACCATGTGATTTCTAGTAGCTAACATACTGTGTTAAAACTAGGTGTAACTTGGAAATTAAGGTTATACATATGTGCCTCTCATGATACCTGATATTTTAAATCCTTAGCTGGGTCACCCCACTAGAATGTGTGTATGGTAACTTCTATCTCATTTTCATTTATCATGTTCTCTGACTTATATATGCATCTTGTCCATCACCAAAAACAGGACATCTAATTAAAGATGTGAACCTGAATCTTCATACATGAATTTGTAGAACTTTTCAAAACAGTACAATTTATGGCCTGGGCTATCTCAGTTTGAAACACAGACAAATACATTTTCAACATAGTACATTATATACATACATGCATTTGCCTAATTGGCATGATAGCTTCAGCTTCCTGGAAATACACAATGGGTATTGGTACACCTGCACATCTCTGTATACACACTGCCTTTGTCACTTGTGGTTAACCCCGACGCCACTGACCCCAAGCTTGTGCAACGATGGGATAACTTGTTACTTAGAACACCCAGCCTGACCCTGAGTGACTGGCTTTGAAGAACCGGGTCTATCGACAAGGAAAGTCTTTCTGTTTCCTTGCCATTGGCATCAACTTTATTGTGATGTAAAATGTGTAAATATAATCTGAGAAAGTGACATACCTGATGTAAATCCTTTTCAAAGCCTGTCCAGAATTTGTGCAAGACTTTGGGATGTGGAAAAATTCCTGAATATCTTCCCACTGTTGTGCCTCATTGACCTGGATGAAATAACAACGAAAGCCATGAGTACACACATTGAATGAAATATAGCACTGTAACTGTTTGAGGCCAATCGGTCACCCAAGCACACCACATGGATTCACTGCCATACACACAATGAGACCCAGGCTTGGAAATAAAATGTGGACATAAATATGGCCAGCCCTTGTCCTTGAAATAGTGACACGGAATTCGCACTGCAACTGGGTAACACCCCATTCCTCTTCCAGTTAACTTGACGCGAGCGCGTGTTACAGTGATGAGTTGTGAACTCAATAATCTTTTGCGGCCAGAATGAGTGGTCTAAGGATGCACATGTGGACCTATTTGATTCATCTTTGGCCCCAAACAACACGAGTATTGAGATCAGTGGTGAAACAGTGAAGCCAAGCCTACTCAACATACAAGAGAACCTGCCAGCCATTTGCAACCACAAGTTGCAACTTTGCAGCACAAAACTGTGGAATTACCTACGCTATGTTTGTAATCTAATACAACGAGATACATATTATCTTGGGCCGATACGCTGAAGTGACATTTAATGAGTCCAGAATTGGAGGTAAATTCAAAAGCAAGACGCACCTTTTCCCATCCGCCCAGAGCTGTGACTTTGGAGTACAAAAGGAACAGGTCAACTTCCTTGCCTCCTATCTGTGCGATACGAGTAAACGCCGTCCTATAAACATAAACGAACGCTATTGTTATCATAGATAACTGTTGTGACAATAAAGGATCCCAAAATAACCCCAAGAAATGTGGAATGCCATGCGCTTGTCTCCAAACTTACCCGCGGTTGGTATGAAATCGCTTGAGATCATCCACAAAACGTTCATACTCCTGCCGATAGGTGTATGGGTCTTTGTTGGCGTCTTTGTCCATAATTTCGGGTTCCTTCTGGTAATATCCTAGTCTACGGTAGTCCTGGGATGCCACCCATACACTTAACAGCTAACCCTTACGTTTGGGACCATGCACACGCACCAAATGGTCAACCAAAAATAAAGGAAAACCCACGATATGTGGGGGATTCCACTGGTGAAGCTTGACTATTTTCCAGCTTGCCTATTGCCGTTAAGTCCGCCGATTTTCACCAATCCGAGCCGTTTAGATGTACAGAAGTTCTGCTCCTGCAATAATTTAGGGTTATTTATCCCAAGCGTTTGAAGCCTGGTAATTCCAAGGCCACATAATGGACCACACAGAATAAAATCGACAAAAATCGTAACAAAAAAACATAATGAACATGCCGAATGGCAATTGTTCCCTATAGGGGTACCTGCTATTGGTCATTGCATAGGAGCTTGGATTTAAGATGGCGGCCTCCGTAGGAAATAAACAACGTTCGAGTCATATATTTGGTGACCTCTTTTCAGTGTTCTGCATAATGTAAATCATAAATTAACTGTAAACGTACAAGACGGCAATTTTAGCTGGGTTTACGTTAGACTTTTGTATGTTTTTACTGCGCGAACTCGTAATATTGTGCATTAAAGCCGCCGTTGCTTTCTTCGATGGGGTTTTCCGGTGTCACACGAAAATAATTCGGATCTAATTGATCGCTTGCAATTCCCTGGGGCTTGCCTCGAGGAAGGCAATTTCAGCAGCTGGCTTCGCGCGCTTCCCGGTACAACACACTGAAAACAGTAACAATTTGGTGTTTTGTAGTGCCCAGTGGAAGCGCTCAAATCCTTAAACACGTTTTTGTATTTTTGTTGGTTTGCTCGTTTTTTATGTTATCCCCCCCCCCCAACTATTGGCTAATGCTCACCCTGTTCGTATTTATTTTAAGTATCGACCTGCTCTTCATCTAATTTTGGTATATCTCGTTGAAAAATGGACAGTTTTCTAAATCTGAAGTGCGTATACTATTACTGTAGTGCAGTTTTGCATGAAAGGATTTTTCCTCATCTAAAATTTGTTTTGGCTCTGTTATCTCAGGCCACAAAAATGTTTGGTATCTTTTTTCTCCAAGTTCAACCCACCCGGCTCTTGATCGGCCGGTATCATTCTGTCAGACTGTTTATTACTTATAATATTTAAAAGAGATTTAATCTCTTCTAAGCTTTCATTTTCTGCTTTAGTTAGATCATTTATATTTTCTGTTAAGGCTTCAAATTCGAGTTTTAAGCCATTTTCTTCCCGTCTTTCTTTTTTCCTTTGAAGTTGAGAATATTTAACAGAAAACCGCGGATTTCACACTTTATTGCGTTCCAAACTTATCCTTTATCTTCTACTTCACTGTTAATTTTTGCAAACTTGAATTAACTCTTTTAACTTCGCTGTATAGGACTCATCCTGTAAGAGGCTGGAATTAAATTTCCAAAATCCTGAACCACGCTTCTCATACAAGTTGCCTTGTAAATGAAGTGAAATCAAGCTGTGATCAGTCTTGATTGAGGGTTTTATTTTGTCATCTCTCACCCACTAAGATAAGAAGAAGAAGAAGAAGAAGAAGAAGAAGAAGAAGAAGAAGAAGAAGGAGGAGGAGGAGGAGGAGGAGGAGGAGGAGGAGGAGGAGGAGGAGGAGGAGGAGGAGGAGGAGGAGGAGGAGGAGAAGAAGAAGAAGAAGAAGAAGAAGAAGAAGAAGAAGAAGAAGAAGAAGAAGAAGAAGAAGAAGAAGAAGAAGAAGAAGAAGAAGAAGAAGAAATAAACCAATATTCGAGACGACACTGGATAGACGGGGCTTTTGGACTGCTGAGAACATAAATGTGTCAGGATTGCGAAGGCGCAAACTATCAACTAAGTCAAGCTCATTCAGTAATAGTTCATTAATGCTTTGGGTATATTTGGAAGGCGGGGGGGGGGGGGGGTCAAGACTGCCGCCTCGTTTATCAAGTTCAGGAATCAGAACAGTATTCAACTAATTTCTCAAAGAAATTGTCTAAGAATTCACACTGTTCCAGATACACATTTTTTGTGGGGGCATATATACATTTGCCAGAATAAAGCGAACGTCATCGATCAATATATCAAGAATAACAAATCTGCCGTTCTGATCAGTTATTACATCATTAATACTATGATTGATTTTATTTGGCGTGAGGATCATTACGCCTCTGCTATTTGCGGTTCCATATGAATAAAAGATAGAAGCCCCCCACCCACCCCACCCCTTAATTTTTCACACCTGTTCAGTTTCTGAGCAGCTGTGGGTTTCTTGCATATCCCTTGATGAAATTTCCTGAACCAGTGAAACATGGATCTTCTTTTGAAAGTGTCGGCTATGCCTCTTGCATTAAAAGAAAAAAAGACATGCTTCAGGAGGCAGAAGCATACATTTAAATCAACATGATAGATAGAGCAAGTCTCAGTAACACCGATCTGAATGTCTGTGAAAATTAAGATGTGAAGATATGTTAACAGAAATAGAGTATAAACTTGCTTTAGACTCCATGAAAAATGGAAAGAGTCCAGGTACTGATGGCCTAACTACCGAATTTTAGAAGTTTCTATGGGTAGAAATGAAAGAGTTGGTTGTTGATGCATTAAATTATGCTTTCAACATAGGCAAGCTTTCTATTGACCAACGCAGAGGCATCATATCCTTAATCTCTGAAAAAGATAGACAACGTACTTTGCTAAAAAAAACTGGCGGCATATCTCTGTCTTGAATACCGATTATAAACTCTAGTCCAAATCTATAGCAAGAAGAATGCAAAGTTAAAAAATTAATAAATTAATTAAATTAATACACAGTGACCAAACAGGTTATATAAAAAATTGATTTATTGGTGAAAATATAAGACTGATTGATGATGTCTTAAGATTAACTGGAATACAGAACATTCCAAGATTGATTTTATTAGTTGACTTTGAAAAGGCATTTGACACCATAGAATGGCCTTATATGAATAAATTGCTATATACCTTTAACTTTGGTGAAGATTTCCGAAGGTGGATCTCTGTCTTGTTAAATGATCCATCTTGGTGTGTTATTAACAATGGCTGTGCTAGAGGAGTAAGGCAGCGGTGTCCTGTTTCACCCTTCTTATTCATTTTAGCTGCCGAACTCATAGCTATTTCCATTAGAAGCAATTTCAATTTTAAAGGGATCACTCTAGGAGGAGAAAAAAATAAAGATTTATCAGCTGGCAGATGACACTACATGTTTCCTATCAGGCATAGAATCGGCAAAGCAGTTGCTCAATGTTCTTCAAAACTTTGATTTTTTTTCTGGTTTAAAGTGCAACAAAGACAAGACAATTGCAAGATGGATAGGGACAAGTAAATTTTCCCCAGATGGTGATTTACCTGTTCTCTGGTGCAAAAATCACTTCACTATATTAGGTATAACCTTTCATGAGGATGAAGAGCACATGATTAAACTCAATTTCGATCCTAACCTTACTTCAAGTCTTGAAGGTTTGGAGGGTCAGAAACTTATCACTAATTGGAAGAAATATAGTATTAAAGTCACTGGCAATCTCAATGCTACTTTTTTGGTGCTTGCTCATCCATACTGATGAAACTGTAATTAAGGAAATACAAACTTGCATTGGAAACTTTATGTGGAGCAATGGTACACCAAAACTAAAAGCTGTAGTTATGTATAAGAGTATACCTAATGGTGGTATGAAGCTTACATTTCGAATCCCAGATTAATGCATTGAATTTTAATTGGATTAAACGTTCATTTAATGATAGTAATGGAAAATGGATATTCACTTTTCAGCAATATATTTTGCAAATAAAAGTACAAGATGTATTTTTCAGCAGATGTTTTTTGACATTCAATCTGTCTCATCTTCCTTTATTTTATCTAGATTTAATCAACACATGGAAGGAAATTCAGCTTATGTATATCCCCAACTCTGGAAAGGACATTATGAATGAAATGTTATGGCATAACAATTTCATTACAATTGAGGGAAAACTTGTGTTTTTTAAACGCTGGTATGGGAAAGGAGTCAAATTCATAGGGGTATTGTTGACAATGATGGCACTTTCTTGTCAATTGAAGATTTGAGAAACAAATATGCCATCAACACACACTTTTTAGAATATTACTCTACTCGATTTGGAATACCAGGACACTGGAAACAACAAATTCATACTGACACTATCAAAATTCCTGAGGAGTTTCCAGTAGTATATTTTATGGTATGACTCACTGTATATCACATCTCTCTTGCAAACAAGTATATTGGTACCTCATTGATTCTGAATTTAAAGACGCAGCAGCTGGTCAAATAGGTGGTCTGAAGTATTTGAAATCTCCGTTCCTGATTGGGTGAACATTTATAAGCTTCCTTATTCCTGCACCATAGAAACAAGGTTATAAGCATTCCAATTTTCTTCACTCCATCGCTTTGTTGTACATAATTCCCGGCTGAAAAAAATTGGGCTAACAGAGTCTGAACTATGTTTCTATTGCCCATTGGTGGATTCTATTATTCCTAGATTTGTAGATTGTGACCAGATTCAGTTATTGTGGACCAGTCTCCAAGACTGGTGGAATGATAATTACACTGGAGAAGCTATTGTACTATCTCCTTCTGGTATTATTTTTGGTTTACATTAATCAAAGAGCACGTATGCTTTGAATAATTGCGTTTTACAAGGGGAATATTACATTCATCTTAGAGCATGTAAGAAAATGAATATACAGTTTAACTACTTTGTCCCTTTTTTGACACACAAAGTTAAAGTTGAAAGGCAAGTACGGTACAATCAGTCAAAACAAAATCTGTTTATTCAGCAATGGGGTCCAATATCTTCATTTTTGTTAAGCTGACGTGATGTCTGTAATTATGTGTGTTATTTTGTTTTGTAAACACTCGATGTACATGGGGAACAAATTAAAAAAAATTTTTCGACCTGTTGTCACGATTGCTTTCTGATTACAGGTAGGTAGGTAATGTTTATTTCAGTGACTTGTACATACACAAATAATACATCATTTATTGTTCATATAAGATTGTACCCAGCCCTCTTGGGCTTATAAGTCACTATTTTGACATTGTATTCTGATGAAACTATCATGCGCATGCATGCTGCACTCACAAAATACCAAAAAGACATTCAACCCCGCAAACATTTGCCCGTGGGCAGACGGGGAACCACGTTTGGGATTCATGACCCGCCAGTGGACCCTCAGCCGACCACCTTCAAACTCCTACAGGGCTAAACCGTGGAGTAAAGATTGCTGCGCCTCTTCACCCAAGCATGAGACACACAAACTTAGATATAGCCTTTATATCAACATTCTCAAATAAATAAACAATTTCTCTTCATGAGTCATCTCCAAGCAAGCTTCATCCAATTCCATTACTCTGAGCGCTCGTGCTTGGGTAAAAACGAGGTACTATATACTTCGGGCTCAAAAGCAGTTTTAATCTTAGCATAATTCCGTAACTTTGGCTGTGACTGCGCACTAGTTTTCCATTCATAATATTGCTTTTCCACAAATTTGTCACGGGCATAATCTAAACTAAATATCGCCAGGTTATCAAATATGTGAGAACAATCGATTTCTTTAAAAACATTCTCAATATCATTTGACCAGCCCATTTCCAAGTTTAAATCCCACAAAAAAGTTTGCTTCGCTAGCCTCATTTCATCCATCAAAACAAAATGATTCCATGCCCGTATTAAACTTAAGTAATGTCTGTAACGCGGCAATAGCCAGCCTACGTCTCCCTGCATACCTGGAATAGGTGCCTTTGCGTGAACACTCAGGAAATATGTCACATCTCTATTCTGTACTTTATCATCTGAAGTAAATTTTCCAGCTCCCCAAATTCCAGAAAAATAGTCAGGTATTGGCACAACATCACTATTATATAATTGAGAGAATGTTTTATACCCAGCATCCTTTGGTGATTTAAATTTAACAATGACTCCCCCCCCCCCCCCCCAGCTCTGCCTGCCGCATTAGATAGTGTGTCAACTCCTTCCTTAAAATCTAGATGGGAATCAAAATAAAATCCTAAATACTTGTATTTTTCAACAATTTGAAGCTCATTATCATGTAAAAAGGAACGACAAGCAGTACAGTTTCTACGCTTTTTCCTAAAGTGAATAACATTGGTTTTACTAAGTTAATTCTCATTCTCTAATTACAGCACCACTCATATAGACAATTCAGCATAGTCGGAAGGTCATTTTCAGATTCAGCTATCAATGTCAAATCGTCGGCATACAGTAGTAAAGATATTTCGTAATTGTCGAACCTTACACCACAGTGCAATATATTAATTTTATTGGCTAAATCGTTAATAAAAATATTAAATAATGTAGGGGATAAAGAATCACCCTGTCTTACCCCTGTGGTTGTTTTAAACCACGCGGTCAAATTTTCATTCAATCTAATAGATTCAACTGTATCAGTATAGAATGATTTTACAGCTCTGTAAAACTTTCCATCAACATTATATATAAGCATTTTACACGAAAGCAAATCTCTATCGACCCAGTCGAAAGCTTTTTCGAAGTTGACAAATGTAAATGTAAAAGTAGAATCCCCATTTGCCATTCTATTGCGAATGATTAAAGTTAAAGTAAAAGCGCGTTGAAAACAGGACCGTCCAGCTCTGAAACCATTTTGCTCATTGGCATACAGCTCCAAAACCTCTAAATATTTTGTTAAACCCTTATTTAAAACGGTTGTATACACTTTCGAAACTGTAGAAAGAAGACTTATACCCCGATAATTGAGGGGAACAAATGGGTCTTTATCAGGTCCCTTAGGTATAAGATATATAACTGATTTAATCGATACATTGGGAACTAGTCCACTGTTGAAGCATTTACGTAATAGAGCAACCAGTATTTCATTTACATTCGGATTTTTTTATAGTTCATTTGGGATCATATCAATTCCAACTGCTTTTTTCTTTTTCAATTTGTTAACCACACTGGATACTTCATATACAGAGATATCTTCATTTAGTACTATATTTTCTACTACACTTTCAGTTCCTTTAGCTTCCAATCAGGATTTCTCTTTAGCTGTTTCTCGATAAAAATCCCTATCATAACCATCCGATAAATCAGCTGGCCTGTTATACAAGTTTTCAAAATCTTTCACCCAAGAACAACAAACAAAATCCATATCTGATAGTAAATTTCCATCATCCGTATACACTTGAAGTGGCGTTGCCTTATGTGTCATAGGACCTAACTGTTTAATCTGACGCCTAAAATTCTTTGGGTTTTCGGTATTTAGTTCTTCAATACGAATCAGTAGACCCCCATTATATGACCTCTCTTTTCGTCTTAACATTTTATCAAAACGCCGCTGAGAGTCATGAAAGACTTGCCTCAATCGTGTTTTTCTCCATTTGGCCCTTTACAATTAAGAAACGATCTTCCAAATATATGCATTTCCCTCCATAAACAAGTTAATTCATCATCATAGAACGGCTTTCGATTTCGATAACGTTAACGTGTCCATTTTTATCGACATCTTTATATCGTATGTATTTGTCCATTTCAGTAAAGACTGACCTACATAAATTTTCAAATACTTTATCTAAGTTTCCTTGACGTTCTCGGCATGTTTCAATTCCATTAATAATCTCTATAACCGCTTCGCTCCATATATCATTATTCATGAAGGTCCCATTAACGTTATCCAAATAATACCTTCGGCAGTTCGCTTTTTCGAACATTTCTCCACCCCCCTGCTCACTGCTTGTTGTCTCTTTTTCTTATTCATCAATCTGACTCGCACCCATAAATTTCAACCAACATATTCACCTCAGTTAATTTGCCAGTCTGATGTGAGGAAAATCAACTTCTTACAAATTGTAACAGAGTTGCACCTCAGGATGATCGTATTTAATGTTAACATTGTGTAGAAGCTGAGTATTATTTGGAAAACTATTTTCGTAAACTGGTATACTGTTCCAGACTGATCGCGATGAGTATAAGAGTCGCTTTTTTATTCTCTCTCTTTTTTTTTGTTTTTTGTTTTTTTGTTTTTGTTTTTTGTTTGTTTTGTTTTTGTTTTTGTTTTTGTTTTTGTTTCAGCGTTTCGCAGGTTCATACTACCTTACATGTGCGCTGAAAGCACACACACACACACACACACACACACACATACATATATATATATATATATATATATACATATATATATATATATATATATATATATATATATATATATATATATATATATATATATATAAGGTTGAAAATGTCTCATGAGAATAAAATAAACTGATCAGAAATAGCAACATTATTAAATAAAGCATCTCGGGGAAAATTGCATGTGACACTACAACCAGTTGAACTGAAATGTATGTGACAACACTTTCGGTAGACAACCAGTAGTCAATCAGTGATGATGCATTTGTCTACCAACTAGGTAAGTAGCTATGGATACCGCATGATGCCAAGCCTAAGTTACCAGTGGTGCCGTCGGCAACACACATCCTCCATTAGCTTTTCACAACAGGGGCCCCTATATGATGATGATGATGATGATGATGATGATGATGATGATGATGATGATGATGATGATGATGATGATGATGATGATGTACATATTCTTAAAGTAGTCACAAAATTGTTGTCAGAATTTTTGATATAATATAACGAAGTTTGGAAGATAAGGTGGAACGCGCGTTTTCATATCGTTGACATTTCAGCCATACGTTCTTTAGCCTGCTTTGAACAAGCAGACTACACGAATATATATATATATATATATATATATATATATATATATATTGGGGGAGGGGATGCCCATTTAAGTGTGTTTATGTCTGTGTGTATGTGTGTTTTATGCGAATTTTATCACGTCGGTCTCAAAAGAAAGATAGAAATGTTCGGCTGGGAAACTTGGTTAAGATTTTTAATAAGCAGCTTGGTTCCTCACAAGTGTTACTGTATTCTAACAAAGCCAGGATTCTATTATGATGATGGTGGTGGTGGTGGTGGTCGGGTGGTGGACTGGACGAAACATCAACTGCATCCCAAGCAACATCTATGTTGAAGTTCAGTAAGGTTTGAAGATTGCAAGATTGCTCTGCTTGACACAGCACTGACACTGCAAAGAGTTCATACATAAACTAGAAAGGAAGATTTGCTTCAAAGCAAATCTGTCTGTGTGCCTTCCAAAGTTGTAAATATTAAAGGTACAGCTTTTGTGCTTTGGTACTTAACATTCCATTAAGCTTATGGCTGGATGAAAATTTCAAAGGTCCAAATGACCTTGACCTTTCGCCTTTGGGGTCACATGTAATTTTCAAAATGTGCAGTGTTGCAAAAGGTACAATTTGAGCAGACATGATCAAAATTGGATAAAAATTTACCAAGTTATGGCTAGAAGAAAGCCACCATCGAAACTGGCCTTTAACCTTGAAATGACCTTTGACCTTAAGATGACCTCTACCTGAAGTGAACCTTGACCTTTTAAATGATATTTTGACGTAAACTGGCCTTTGACCTTGACTTGACCTTGACATGACCTTGACATTTGAGATGACCTTTGCCTTGATATGATCGAACTCCTATACACTTGGAACTATATCTACTATAGTATATAAGATATGGAAGATTTAAAACTTTAATTAGCCCTCATTTGCATAATTTGAAAAGTATGACCTCTCATTATAAAAAGGCGAGACTTCAAAAATATGCAGTGTTACAATAGCTACAATTTGAGCCCAACATGATCAAAATTGGATAAAAATCGACCAAGTTATGGCTAGAAGAAAGCCACCATCGAAAGTGGCCTTTGACCTTGAAATGACCCGTGACCTTGAAATGACCTCTACCTGAAGTGGTCCTTGACCTTTGAAATTACATTTTGGCTTTAAAATGACATTTTGACCCAAAAACTGACCTTTGAACTTGGCATGACCTTGACATTTGAGATGACCTTTGCCTTGATATGATCGAACTCCTATACACTCGGAACTACATCTACTATGGTGTGTAAGATATTGAAGATTTAAAACTTTAATTAGCCCTCATTTGCATAATTTTGAAAAGCATGACCTTTCATTATAAAAAGGCCTGACTTCATCTATAGAAGTATAAATGTGCCAAGTTTGGAGTTTCTACGTAAAATACTTTTCGAATGAAATGTCAGACAAGTTTGCCGGTAAAGAAAGAAAGAAAGAAAGAAAGAAAGAAAGAAAGAAAGAAAGAAAGAAAGAAAGAAAGAATTCCTAGAAAAACAATATGTCTGTGCTGGCACACAGACATAACTAAAAGTTGTAAAAATAGTCGCTGTTGCGCCTCTTCCATGGTGTGGACCCGGCGCTGCAGGATGTAAACAGAAAGAAGGGAATGGCAATAATAACTAGAAAAGAAGATTTGTTTCAAAGTAAATCTATCTGTGTGCCTACAATGGAAAGTTGTTGCCCTGCTGATTCAAACTGTAACTGGATATCTACATGAGAGAAAACGATTTAATTTATTTTTGAAAACCTGTAGCAAAATAAGAGTCTTTGCATGAAAAAATACAGGTAAAAAGAAATGCCAGGGCAAGAAAGAATTCTTCATTAAACAGAATGTCAAGTGTCAGCTAACAAACAAGTACACTTTTCATGGCGACTTTGATTCATTTATGAGTCACTGTTGACATTACAGCATGGGCTGATGACAAAAAGTTCACCATATGGTAGTACAAAAGTATCATGTCTGACATGAATATAACTAACAAATTCTAGTGATGTACATATACAGATGAAACTATCTGCTGATGACAGATTGTGGCCTGTTGTATGTCTGGTGTATCACAAATGCGTACAAGTCTGCTATTGTTGCTCCTAATTTGCATTATTCCAACTTCATTGATAGGATAACGCACTGTTCGCAGATTCTAGCTTCAGTGGCATCTGAGTGCTCTCGTAGCTTTGGACAAAACTGACGATGGACAGATCTCGGATGTAAAGTCAGAACGGCACAGCTATAGACATATTAGTTTTCAAGGTAGATATTCGACATTTAAATTTTTCAAGTCAACCTGATAGGTACAATCCACATTCTACAACTTTTGTTTGTGGTTCACTGGATGCGACTACAGAGCAAACCTATGAATTCATGCTGGAACGACACCTCTACCTATAATAATCTTTGTTAGGATACATTAGAATGGCACCTCTACCTATAATAGGTTTGAAGATATTCAAGGTTAAATTTTCAGATGGTCCTAATTTGCATAATTTTAAAAACAGGCACCCCTCTTCATAAAAAAGCTTAACGTATGGAAGTATAATCATGCCAAGTTTGGAGTTTCTGCATGTAATAATCTTCAAATAAAATATCAAATTTGATAGTAAAGAAAGCACTAGAAAAGAATATTTGCTTGAAGGCAAATCTCTGTGTGTACGTGCAAACTAAAGTTGTTGCCCTGTACCTTCAAGCTAAAATTGGAAAATCTACACGAGAAAAAATATGAAATTTAAGAAGAAAAGCAAAATAAGGCTTTTGGCATGCGAGAAAATCTACACGAGAAAAAATTTGAAATTTAAGGAGAAAAAAACTGGAGCAAAATAAGGCTTTCGGCATACGAGAAAATATACACGAGAAAAAATTTGAAATTTAAGGAGAAAAAAACTGGAGCAAAATAAGGCTTTCGGCATACGAGAAAATATACAGGTAAAAAAAATGTCACGGAGAATGAAAGAATTCTCAATAAAACAGAATGTCAGATATTAGCAAACAAACAAGTGTACTTTTCATTGCACCTTTGATTCATTTATGGGTCACTGTTGGCATTACAACGTGGATTCATGACAAAATGGTCGCCATATGGCAGCAAAAAAGTGTCATTTGTCTGACATAAGTATAGACAGCAAATCGTGATGTCCATATATACATGCAGTACGCTGCTGATGTATGTCTGGTGTATCACAAATAATTATGCGCAAGTCTGCTGTTGCGCATGGCTTATGATAACACATTTGGGGATGGCTCACCCACAACTTGTCCAATTTGTTCTGAAAAAAAAAGTAATTGAAGGAGCATCCACAACTGCACTTGAGGTTGCGTTCCAATAGTATATTACGGGTTGAAAAGAAATGACATCTCAGTCCATTGTAATTTCTTATTTTGTTGATAGTAAAATTGATGTCCTCTAGTTGTTGTTCATCCTAAAACATGTAACGTATTTTCCCAGCAGGTACGATATTGTCCGTGTGTTTATTTATAAACTCGAATCATATCACCACATGGACGTCTGAAACAGAGTGTCTCTGATTCCAAATGTTTCAGTCTCTCTTCATAGCTTAGCTCACTGATACAAATCATCAGCTAAGTGACTGGTCTTTGTCCTCCTTGGAGTCAGCCTCTTCCCGCAGCTCTGAGTGGACTCCATACTGACAAAGTGTATTTCAATTTAAGCTTGCATACCTTTGTAAAGCTATTCAAACACATCTTTGCTAATATCATATACATATATATATATATATATATATATATATATATATATATATATATATATATATATATATATATATATATATATATATATATACTCCTTTTTACTACGTAACAATCTTCCGTTTTGTTGACTTTATTGTATAATTTTCGTGTGATCAGTACATATTTTATGCCACTGTTTCCCACTTCAGGTAATTGTATTTGTGTCTTTTTGCCCAGAACCACTTCCTAGTAGTCAATATCCTATTCCGCAGTGCGAACTCTTTACTCTCCATAAGCTAACCTGTCCCTGTCTAACCTGTATATATATGGAATTACTATTGTCTATATTGCACACGTTTCTCTATAAAATTTTGACATAGGCTGTATCAGCCCAAATAAATTAAAGGGTCTTCAGCGGGTAACTACTCAACATGTTTCGGAGCCTTTTACCCGTCAATATCCTATTCCGCAGTTCGAAGTCTTTACTCTCCATAAGCTAACCTGTCCCTGTCTAACCTGTATATATATGGAATTACTATTGTCTATATTGCACACGTTCCTCTATAAAATTTTGACATAGGCTGTATCAGCCCAAATAAATTAAAGGGTCTTCAGTGGGTAACTACTCAACATGTTTCGGAGCCTTTTACCCGTCAATATCCTATTCCGCAGTTCGAACTCTTTACTCTCCATAAGCTAACCTGTCCCTGTCTAACCTGTATATATATGGAATTACTATTGTCTATATTGCACACGTTCCTCTGTAAAATTTTGACATAGGCTGTAAGTCTTTTATGCAGATGAAGAGAAGAGACTAACGCGTTACCCCGGAGCGCTCCATTGGTGATCTCGGACTAAAATGAAAATTGTCTATTTGTGCAACTTGCTACTTTCTTTCATCAGCAAAAAAAGAAAAAAAGTAATTATAATAAATAAAATTGTTTTTTAAATCTGCCCTTTCCCTTTTACGCCGTAACTTTGAATCTTACGTACTAGTCTTCCGTGCAAAACAGAATTAACTCTTTCGAAAGTCACAGAATAACTTTCAAATGGTAATGTTGTCTTCCACCATTCCTGTTTCTTCTCCTGAACTTTTGATAATTGAGTCATTGTGGATCTCTCGGCAAAACTCCATGTTGATGTTGTGTAAGGAAATGGTCCTCTCATGTGATTCATTATTGCACCTCCAATTATCGACTCTAACAACACCTGAAAGTCAGAATAAGTGGTCGGTAATTTCAGCTTTCTTTATATAAGTATATATAGCAGTAACATTTGCAGTTTTCCAGTCGATGGTTAACATGTCTCCTTCCACTGATGTGCTAAATATTCAACCGGTGGTCCTGTCAGTTTATCTCTTACTTCCTGGAGTAGCTCCGGTGGATTTGGATTCAGTGCAAGACGCTTCTCAAATACCATGCCAATATTTATGACCAGTAGATCTAATATAGATGCACATATTTGTTCTCTTAATTCTGGTATTTGCTGTTTATTTTCAAAAGTGAAAGTTGTTTTAAAGTAGGGATTCAGAACTTGTGCCTTTTCTACATCCGAAACTGTCTTACACCCACTTCCATCATCTTTATTCAAGTCTACATATGCCTACCTTTGTCTCCATCTTAGATTTTATATACCTCCAAAATGCTTTTGGATTACTTCTTAGTTCCTTGGCCAGTTTCTTTTCACAATGCCTCTCAGCTTCCGGGTCCCTCAAGCTTGGTTCCTGGCACGTGTAAATGCTGTAAAAATCTGCACCGCTTTTCAAAAATCAGATTCCAGAAATCCTTTCTGTGCAGCAGATCGTTTTTCACTTGATTGTCATTCATCCACATCAGTTGAGGCGATTTTCGTCCACTTTGACTTTTAGGTGTATATCTGTCACAGAATTCATGCAAGATATTTGTGAGCATTACCCAACTTTCTTCCACACTTTTCGTTTGAAAATATTATGGTCAGTTTATGTTCATTCCATTTCTCATTGTATCACAATCAGCTGTTTAATAATTCAATCCTGTCCCGTCTCCTTTTACCTGTAAATGTATAAAGAACTTATCATCTTAAATGTTAGTGCACAGTAGGCACTTTCGCCAATATGTGGGAGTACTTTTACGTCGTTTAAATGCATGTTCCTCCTTGTTTGTGAAAACTAAGTCAGCTATTTTTGTTCTTTGGCTTTCTCTTAATCGAGTGGGCTCCATCGCATGCTGGGAGAGAAATACATCTCTGAAACCTTAGGAACATACTTGGAACATATTCAAGTCCTTGTTACAGTTTACAGTCTTCCAGTCTATTTCTGGAAAAAAAAAAAATGAATCTCCAAGCTCCATGATATCAGAGTCCAACGAAATTTGTTTTGCTTTGTGTTTTATTTTTGCTTGGTTTGTTTGTTTGTTTTTTATTACTTTTTGAGTTCTTTTAACACTATTTCATGAATCTGATATCTATTTATATTTTGCGCATTTTGATGGGTTCAAGTTGTCCTTGATATACCAGCATGAAACTCTATTTTCTTTATTTAAATTTTAAAAAATCATATATCCAAAAAGTTTCTGTGTGTATATGATTCTATTTCAAATCTTGACTTTTTTTATCTCGGTTATAGTAACAGTATATGCAGTTGCTGCTCAGAAACAATTTGTCGCATGATTCATCTATTCTATTACGTAATGAGTCAGTACTGCTATAATAAACAAGCAATTAATGTCCAGTTTGTTCAGTCAGTTCATTTACCTTCTTTTGTGATGTGAATTGCATTTTTACTACCTTCAGGACCCAACGAGGTCCCTGGACCTCGAATACCCCCCCCCCCCATTAGACGTATTTTCTTGCTTCTGATTTTTTACTTCCGCTTTAGCTTTTGTTCTTTCTTTTTCGAGGGAAAACCCATTTACTACACTTTTGTTCTTGAGCTTAGATTCTGCATTCCTGCGTCTGGTGAGGCAATACATCATATGATGATTCTTCCTTTATCCTCTTTATTTTTCAATGATATTTTTAAGGGTCCTGGTTCGGATATATGCTCATTCTTTTTTCCGAATCTAATAATATTTTCAGTCTCAACATTTGGCAGTTCTAATACTGCAGTATGATGTACTTGAAAATAAGATTCATCATCCTTCGTGCCCAGCTGTTTATCTATACTTTAAAGTTTTAGCTTGGAATATTAATTTGTACAAAATATGAAGGGAAATTCTCTAAGAAACATTTTTTCTTTCTTACCAGACCAAATAAATAAACTTATTTATTGTATTTTGATAATATTTATTTATTTATTCATTTATTTATTTATTTATTTATTTATTTATTTATTTATTTATTTATTTATTTATTTATTTATTTATTTATTTATTTATTTATTAATTTAATTTATTTATTTATTTATTTATTTATCTGTCTATCTATTTATTAAATAAATAAATAAATTAAGTAAGTAAGAAAGTAAGTAAGTTTGTGGAATAACGCGGCGACATACAGTATGCATAGTCCAACCTTTGGTGTCATGATTTTCAGAGAATGCATTTTTCAATATATGTACTTTGTTGGGCTCTATTTTAGACTAGCAAAAAAAAAGCCTCTAAAAAGGGTTAAAACTGTCGCACTTCCAATTTGAAGAGATAAGAAGACTGCATACAATCTTACTTTCAGGTACAGGTAAAGTTCGATTGGCGAAGAAAGTTTTCCATTAGGTTATCTGGGGATGGGAATACATCTTTCCTTATCCGTGATTAGATCCATGTATGGTAACCCGTTATTCCAAATTGAATCAAGAACTTTGCCGTGGGTTGTGATCAAGACAATTCCTCATTATCCATGATTCACACGAAATACGTATCCGTGAAACGTGATTGATACAAAATAAATACAAATAAAACAGCTTGAGGTTTAATTATTGATTGAAGTTGGTGACTTAAACTATGGTCTACCAATTACAAAACATTGAGAAATGTGTGAATGTAGGCATGGGGTCCAGGAGCAGGGCCCCGTTGGGAATCAGGGGGAGGGGGGCATGCCCCAAGGAAGCTTTGAGATTTAAAGCATTGTAAGGGGCCTGAAATGGCATTTTCTTGCATAGCTGGACAGATAACATGGCCTTGAAGAAATTGATTAAAAACGAAAATTTGCATTAAACAGTGTTTTGTTGATTAGAGAGATCCACAGAGATACAAATAGAAGAGGTCAAGAGAATTACATATGTACATCAACTTTATTTGGGCTTTAGAATATAATATAAGGGTGAACCTTTGCAACCTGCCCAAAACAATAAAGTTATAAGAAAGAGATGTGCAGTATGGTGCCTGTTTTGAAAGATCACTTTGTTTCTTAAGACAGGAGCCACTATATATAACGTGACTAGCTAAACAGCATTGTTGCCAAATATTGAAGTGTTTCTGGAGTGAATATTTATCAAACTTTGCGAGCTAAACAGTTTGGTGCCAAATAATGAAATGTCTGTATAGGGTGAAAATTTAGAGGTACCCCTGGAATGAAAATCAGAAAGTTACAAGTAATATACATATAAATCTTTACTGGCTACGAACACATAGCCATAAATTATGCATTTACATGTTCACACAAAACTATCACAACTTAAATGCACCCTGCAATTAGAATCATCATAACGAAGTCAGGAGAAAAAGTTCCGTAAAACCTGACTAGTTACACAGTAACAAAGACTGTAAATGAGCACCAAAAACTAATTGGGCAGTGCGTCGAAGAAAAGAAACATACTTAAATATTGATAAAGAATTTTTTTTACATAAATCTGTACATGTATACATGGATTAATATCTGCACATGAGAATACTTTTCCACATTAGGACTTCAGACTGATGTCAACGTGTGTCCATTGTTTCAAATACTACTGCAGGATTTCGTATGAAAACTTTACGTGTGTGGAGATTAAATGATTGAACACTACAACTTTAAACTGGAACCGCTGGTTAAAATCTCGAGTTTTTGCCACGCGTTTACCAGAAAGGCTCTGTGCAGAGTGCGCAGTAAAATAGCTAGGCTCATTGGCCGCGTGTCCGAGTTGTCAGGATGTTAGCTACCGTTATATGATTTAAATTGAATTGATCTTTATTTTCAAACAACAAATACAAAGTCATATGACAATACAGGAGATCGGGGCTACCGTAGGAATTTACTGTTTCAGTGCCAAATACAACTAAAATCAAACTACTTATTGCGAAATACTTTGAATTATAATAAGGGTGCCAGATTCTTGTTCCTTGTGAAAAAACCGTTCATTCTTTTTTCAAAAATTTTATTTATCAGAATATATTTTCCAGGGTAACCCGTTCAGTCCATGACTGTTCTTCCATGGGGCCCTGGGGTACAAGACAAGATAAAAGTAGACATAGAACAAAGGTAAAAGATACATACAAACTTAGTGTAAATACAATCCATAAAATATTTTTACACTGCAAAAAACTATTATACCTCACCGACGACTAATTAAGAAAGAAAGCTTCATTCAAATACCAGCATGGCTGTGGTGATATAGAAGATGATAGTCCAAGTCAACAGCTTTCTTCGGTGCGCTTTGGGGGCATTGCGCCCAAAGCATACGGAGCAAAGCTGTTATCTCAGTCAAAAATGTGACACTGAAGGAGTGAAAAACTCGAGCTGGGTCCCGGTAATGTGTGAGACTGCTTCACTGAGATAGAGGGGAAATGGAAATGGGAAGTAAAGACATTTGGATCAGATTAGAATGACAGTTGATCAAAAAACACAACCACCAACTACATTCTTCAATGATTCATTTAATACTTCTATTCAGCTTGCCAAGCCCATTTTAAGCCCGCAAAAGTAGCCCCTCTTCACACACACACACACACACACACACACACACACACACACACACATACACACCATATATATATCGAAGTATCGACCAATGATTTTTCTGAGCTGCTTTAGCAAACTGCAGAAAAACTCATACATGGAACAAAATATTGTAGTCGCAAATGCCAGTTTGGTTTTCAACATAACTTGGGAAACCATATTACTGATGTTTGGTCGAGCGCATCAAGCAGTCGACCTCGGAACCCGCTCAAAACGTACCCAAGTCAATTACCTGGGTCAAAACGTACCCAAGTCAAAACGTACCCAGGTCAAAACGTACCCAAGGCAAAACGTTCCCAGGTCAAAACGTACCACAATTTGATCTGGGTACATTTTGTGGAGTCAAAACGTACCTGGGTACGTTTTGGAGTCAAAACGTACCTGGGTACGTTTTGACCCGGGTACGTTTTGACCCAGGTACGTTTTGACCCAGGCACGTTTTGACCAGGAGCCGTCAACCTCTGATGCGAACACATGGTCATACGTCAGTGAGAGACCCCTGGTTCTGGAGCTAACCCACCCTCTCTTTCACCCCACCCACCCACCCACCCTATACACACCTACCTATGCCTCCAAAACTCACGTCCAAGTTCTGTCCCCCTATTTTTTTCTTATCTCTTTCTTTTGTAGGTGTGTGGCTGAGGGGGTGAGGTGAGCAGGGCGGCGCTCCCCTTCCTGAATCCGCGCCTGCATTCACCCATGAACGCCTGCCGTAAATTTTCTAATTGAGACCTCACCCTTACAGAACCCGCACGTCGACATTATGACCCCCACCCCCCTCCATAGCTAATTTTGAAAACCCCTTATCAGGAGGTGAGGTGATTTTGTGCCTCCCAACAAAAACAACTCCCCTTAGAGCATAAGATCATAGATACACGGAATCAAGGACTCTGTCTGTCTCTTGTTCAGTGTGGCAATTTGATTGCCATGCTTTGATCACATATAATCCAGAAACTTTAAAAACGACAACCACAACAACTTCCATGAATGCTCGCGTTAAGTTTGTCTTCATAGACAGACACGCTTTTCATATTGTGGATTTCTATTGACGGCGGATTTGATTGCCTCCACAGGACCACTGAAGATCTCTACATGTTCCTGATGTACTCTCGTCGGGCGAACGCCCACATCAATGAACGCAATGCTATAAGCGAGTCAGGGGGGATGCTTTGGAGGCAACGGATTTGAGAGCGGTCATGTTTTTTTGGCGCTCTGTCAGACCGCGGTGAGAAGGGTCTGTCCACGCAAGCAGGTGTAGACCCTCGAGACAAAATGCAGAGACACAGTGTCAGTGTCACCTTTGTCAACATTCAAACGTTTGACTGTCTTGAACGTGTTCGGAATATATGCAGGTCTGCGCAGTTTCCTGGCGTACTCAACCGCTGAGTGAAGTGTGTCCAATTTTGATCATGTTGGGCTCAAATTGTGGATATAAAGTTGCGCATTTTGTCATTTGCAAGTGACCTCTAAAGTTCAAGGTCACTTGGACCTTTGAAATTATCATCCAGTCATAACTCAGTCAATTTTCATACAATTTGAATCATGTTGGGCTCAAATTGGAGACATTATAACACTGAATATTTTTTGTAATTTACGTGGGACCTCTAATGGGCAAAGATCAATGTTATCGGGCCCTTTGAAATTTTCATCTATCCACGACTTGGTTAATTTTAATCTGGTTTGATTCATGTTGGGCTCAAATTGTAAATATTGTAATACCGGACATTTTTGCAATTTATATTTGACCTGTAAAGCTCAAAAGTCAAGGTCATTTCGGCCTGTGAAATTTTCAACTTCAAACTTGGCATGATTATAGGTCCATACATGAATTTGTGCCTTTAAATAAAGAGGAGAAAATGTGTAGAAGATTATGCAAATTAGGGGCAAGAGAAATTTTAAATCTTGGATATTTTCAAAACTATGATAGGTGCCGGTAACCAACCATGGTTCAATTTATAGGTTTGTAACACTGCACATTTGTTTTTTTGTAATTTACATGTGACCTCTAAAGGTCAAAGGTCAAGGTCATTTGTACCTTCGAAATTTCCATCCAGCCATAACTCTGTCAATTTTCATCCAATTTTTACCATTTTTTGCTCAAATTGTATGTATTGCAACACTGCATATTTTTGCAATAACATGTATCCTGTAAAGGTCAAAGGTCAAGGTCATTTGGACTTTTGAAAGTTTCGTCTAGCCAAACCTGATCAATTTTCATCTGATTTGGTTCATTTTGGGCTGAGATTGTAGTTATTATAACACTGTATACAACGTATTTTTGTAATTTACATGTAAACTCTAAAGTTCAATGTTATTTGGACCTCCCAAAGTTTCATTCAGCCATAAGTTGGCCAGTTTTCATCCACTTTTAATATGTTGGACTCTGCTATAGGTATTGCAAAATTGCACAGTTTTGTAATTTATATGTGACCTCTTAAAGTCAAAAGTCAAGGTTATTTGGCCCTTTTCAATTTTCATCTAGCCATTACGTGGTCAAAATTCATCTCATTTGGTTCATGTTTGGCTAAAAATTGTAGATATTGCAAACCTGTACATTTTTTGTATGTTACATGTAAACTCTAAGTGTCAAAGGTCAAGGTCATTTGGACCTTTGATATTTTCCTCTGGCTATAATTAGGAAAATTTTCATCCAATTTCAATCATGTCGGCCTCAAATTACAGGTATTGCAACACTGCACATTTTTTAATTTTCATGTAACCTGTAGAGGTCAAAGATCAAGGTGATTTGGACCTTTGAAATTTTGTTAAGCCACATTTACAACTTTAGAGGGCACACAGACAGATTTGCGTTGCAGCTTTTCTAGCTAGTTTTTACACGTATTTCCTGTCGAGCTCAACTTCGGGACGTCTTGGAAGTCAAAGACACCCACTACAAGTTGCTAGGGCTGCATGGATGTGGACAAATATTGAAAAAGGCTTTTCACAGGGAGGGAAAGTTGAACCACGTAAAGTTTGACGGCGAGATGTATTGAGCATATATTCCTAGGCGCAAGGACGGGTGACCGTCACGATTCTGAACCACACGCACGTGTGTGGCAAAAGTCAGTGAGGGGGCGTCACTGAGAATCGAGGCTGGGACGCAGGGATCGGCTGGCTGCAGGCTTGACGTGAAGACGTCTTGTTCAAGAAAGGCTCTTTTTTTTAAACCTTGCCAGCTGAACAGAGAAAACATCCATATTTCTCACGGTCAGTGTCAGTATGTGCATGGTAACGTTTAGTTAGGTAAACTCTACACTTATGTCCCAAAATTAGCAGTTTTGAAACACGAAATTCGCATATGCTCAAAATAGAGAGCCCAAACACGGGGAGGCAATATCCCCCCCATTCACCAATCACCTGTAAATAATGCAGGCAATTCACGGACCACCAGTGATTGACATTTTGCGTATAACCAGTAATTAACTAATTAAGACTATACATTACATTACTGGTAATGACCAATTGGTAAAGTTATACCATGGAGACAGTCTTTATTTTCACCTGAGATCATGTACTGATCTCAGTTCTCATTTATTATACATATGCACATGCACTAGGCTACTCATGAATGGTCGATGGCAGACCATTTTTCGCTGCGGTTCTACTTCTTTCACTTCCCCGTTCCATTCTCAGAAAATAATAATAAAAAAGTTGTGTTTTGCAAATCATATGCACATGGTTGATGTACATTTCCCACTTGCAAAGGCATAATAATAATAATAATAATAATAATAATAATAATAATAATAATAATACTAATAATAATAATAATAATAATAAGAAGAAGAAGAAGAAGAATAATGATGATGATAATAATAATGATAATGATAATAATGATAATGATAATAATAATAATAATAATAATAATAATAATAATAATAATAATAATAATAATGATGATGATGATAATAATAATATATGTACATATACATTTATCTGTTTGTGTCGGTGAGTTAGGGAAGGAAGGGAAAAAGGAAGGGGCTGGTGTTAGAATAGAAGTAATGCACAACAGCAACAACAACAGATGTTTCACAATTCCCATCAAATAATAATGTAATTTGCCAGAAAAACCTGCGGGAAAATTTGAAGTTATAAAATCGGGTGTCTCCAAACCAGGAAACTCCCGACGGGAACGGGAAAGTCGACTCATGCAAATACAATAAGAGTGTTTATTAACATAATACCTATGCAAGGTATGTAGTTTATAATACAATACACATGAACAAAATAACATAAAAGTAAACTAAAAATTTGTATGCAAATGCAAAGAAATTTATGCCAATTATCAATAACTTATAGGGTTTCCTCCAGAAAAAGATAGGATACAAGAACGTGTCGAAGGTATGTCCTGGGCAGGTGCCTGCAAGCTACTCCCATGAAATTAAAATTTGAATTCAGGTGCACTTGACTTTACAGCACTTCTGGACAATTATGTCAGCATTTGGGACCTGTACTAGGTCTGCATCTAAAATGCCAGAAAATCGTCAGGGTTTACCCCCTAAAGCCCAATAGCCCTAATATGCCAGGGTCTTACGTCAAAATTTAGAGCTTGAAATTTTGACTGCCGGTTATTTTGAATGGGAGGCTAGGGCTTTAATCCCCCCCCCCCCGACCCCGTAACTATTTTTACTAATTTCAATACTCTTTAGGCAACGCCCAACCGGGTTTGGATAACTTTGTTCACTTTGAGATTTTGGGACATTTTGGTAGACACATATACCGTCAATTAGTTGTCCAAATTTGATAGTTACAGTCCCAATGCGACCGATAAAACTAAGAAAATACTTTTAATGGTAACATGGTTGTAAATGGACCGTGTTATCCTTTGAATCTTGATTAGAGGCAATAGGTATTTGCACCAAAATGTCAAATTTATGATGATATTTCTTGAAAACTGATGATCTGGTTTTGATCAAATAGAATCTGATTTACACTGAAAATTCTTTAGAGCAAGAACATATAAGAGATTTTCTAAGAAATGAACAGCATGAAAACAAAATGCATTTCTGAAAAATCCCTGATATGTTTTGTAGACACATGTATTGAGATAATAATAGCACAAACTTGATCATTTTATCTTGAATATTCCGCCCCCCCCCCATATCCAAATTTTCATAAAAACATATTTTTATCCAAAATGCTTATGTTTATACGAGAGAGTTTTTCATGTAGAGTTCCATCTTTAGTGCAGACAGATTATGCAAAGCGTTGTGGTGAATTAAGTATATTTATTATGTAGGAATGCATATTTCTGTGATATGCCCAGGCATGAAGTCACTTTGCCAGGTTTGACATTACGTTATGAATTGCCTGGGGGGAAATCCTGGTCGCTTTTTCCTTACATTTTTTTTCTCAGCCGCCACGCGTTCTGACATGTTCTGGACTATGTCCTACTGTACTTGCCTGCTTTAGTTCAATTTTGCCATCAAAATCTACCAGCGATTTTTCATTGCGGGCTGGTTCATTCTGGCCTCAAAGTCCCCATACAAAATTGTGTTAACCTTCATCAACAGTTCATGTGCAGACTTGTTAAATTTAGAGAATCTTTGGACCAAGTTAATACGAGATATGCATATTAGTTTCCCGTCACAAAGCACGGGGTTCACGTCTGTCAATCAGCGAGGACACACTGGCATATGAATGTCACAGAGAAGGCTTGATACCCCTTTCTCATCAAATTTGGGTTTTTGAAATAAAAGTTTAAATTTACAAAAAGCCTACCAAAGTCATAATCATTTAGGATATAAGAATAAATTTCCATCTGCCTGTGCGAAGTATTCCTTACTTCCAAAATATTAGTAATATCCCGCTTGCCCGCACAGGCATCTGGCCGTATCTCGCCAGGCGAGACTATGGTTACTGAAACAACCAGGTATGCAGTTGTGACGGGAAATAAATATGCATGCCTCGTATTGGGACGACTGCTTTCAATCTGATAAAATAAATTGCTGTGCTAGATGGACAAAAGTATTTCTTCATGTTGCTGAGTAAACCATTCCTGGTGAAATAATGAGGGTACATCCCGCTGATTTACCTTGGCGCAATCCTCAGCTCCGATGTGAAAAGCCGAAAGTCATGCGAGCATACAGTAAAGCAAAGGATAAAAAAAAATAATGTAAACTTATGGCATATCGAAAACATCTTCGAACCTAAATACCAAAGAAATGCTTTAACACGCAGAAGAAATTTACCAGGAAAAACTTGGTACTTCACTGTACTAATTCAAAAAGTAAAAATAAAGCATGGTATCGAACTGCGAAGTATTTTATGAACCGCAACCAATCCTTCGCTATTCCTTCTTTCATTTCTTGAAAATCGCCACACCATAGAGAAATTCTCCAAAGCTGACGTTTTTAAGATTTTTATTCTAAGCCAGAGCAACATTTATATCACTTAGGCTCCAAGGCTTTCTGTCAATCCACCAGAAATTTCAGTTGACTTAGTCAACTGAAATTTTTGTTTCGACTAAGTCACTTAATCGAAACAAATCGGGGTGAAGTCTTGAATACTTTAAAAAGCTTGGATGTGACAAAGGCCACCGGTCCTGATTGGCTCAGCCCCAGACTTCCGAAAGAGGGCGCACCATCTATCAGCGACTTGCTGATTAAACTGTTTAATTTGTCACTACGTTTTAAAACTTTTCCTGGTTCATGGAAGCAGGCTTGCGTTACTCCATTGCATGAAAAAGGGTGAGACAAACCTTTGTAATAATTACGGCCTCATCTCTCTACTGAGCTGCGTCGGCAATTTACAAGATAATGGACAAAGTTACATTCAAATACACTTTTAACTTCTTTAGGGAAAGCTCGCTTTTGTCGGCAGATTAGTCAGGATTTATCCCTGGCGACTCGACAGTTTACCAAGTTTTATTACTGTACCATGAGCTTTGCTAAGTTGTCGGCCACCAAAAAGAAGTTAGAATATTTTTTCTCGACATAAGCAAAGCTTTTGATCGTGTTTGGCATGAAGGTCTTTTGCATAAACTTGAACGGAGTGGGGTATCTTGTTCCTTGTTAAACTGGTTTAGAAATTATTTACACAGTCGTCAGCAGCGAGTATATTTATGAACGACCAAACATCAAATTAGGGCATTGTTGGTGCTGGTGTTCCACAGGGATCCTTGATGAGACTCTCCTATTCTTTATTTTCATAAACGATATTGCAGACATTGTCACTGTGTCAGCTCACATATCAAACTTTTGCGGACGATACATCATTATATCTATCCGTGGGCACGTCTTTATTAGCAGCCAACACTCTTGATTAAGATTTGTCTCACTGATTTGTGGTCGTCAAATTGGCTGATGACTTTAATTACTGTAAAAAGTGATGCCGTGTTAATATCTCGAAAGATAAATGAAGCAAATCACCCTCCTCTTATTTTTCAAAATGTTAATCTTCATAAGCACTTGATTCTCCTGTTTTGGTCTCATCTACGATGGAAAGACCATATCGACCTGATTGAAGTAAGAGCTACCCAACAGCTTGACATCACGAAATTTCTGTCTTCACAGGGCTACACTCGAAATAATTTATATGTCTTTCATTCATCTTTTAATGAAATATGCTGGTGTTGTTTTAGACGGCTACACACAGGCTGATGCTCAACGACTTAAAAACATTCAACTAGTTGCTGGCCGCGTTTTTTGTGGAGCTACGCGGACTACCCCTAGCAACAAACTGTATGGGGAAACAAGACTCTTAACTGTGGCTAAACGTAGCGAAATTAGTAAATTAATTCCAATGTGTAAAATAAGTCACCGTTTAGTTCATGAAAAGTTAATTAGTATAATTGCGACTGATCAAAATCAAAATAGATACCGTGCAAGACAATATTCCTGTCTTCCTCATTTTAGTCCCAGAGGTGAACTATTTAAGCAATCTTTCAATCCTAGTTCGACCAGACTTTGGAAACTATTGTCTCGCAACATCCGAAATTAAAACACTTTAAGAATCTTTAAAAATCATATCATAGTTAAAAACCCCCATCCAGTTAATAATCTACATTATGTTGGTAAAAGATATGCTTCTGTTCTCCATGAGAGATTTAGAATGGGCCGCAGCCAGTTGAATGCACATCTTTATGATATTCAATTACTCTTGAGGATATCGCGAATCAAAATTGTGACTGTATGTCTAATAGTAAAAATTCTAATTTTGTTGATGCATACCACGAACATGTACTTACAGGTAATTTGGATATTATACAAAATTCATGTTTAAAAGAAATTATGAAAATAGGGATAAAATTTCGGATATGTCCTAAGTTGAACAATGACAGTATTTTTCTGGATACATGTGATGCATTTGATTCCTACTGTATGAAATGGACAAAGAATGAAAAAATGGAATTTCAGAAATTTGAAGGATGTTTATCAAACTTGAAAAGAGTCTTTAAAAACAGAAATTATCGTTACAAACCCCACATTCAGAATTTCAATACGGTTAATCTAAAACAGCCTAAAGTTTCAAAAGCAGTCAAAGAATTACAAGAAAGATTTGTAGTCACTAACGTAGATAAGGCAGGTAACAATTTTGGGTTCATCTGCAAAAAATATTATCTGGATGTTTTGAAAAAGGAACTTGGTATAAACAATATTTCAGACATAAGAGGAAATGACGTATATAAATTACACAAACAATCCATTGATAATTTGATAGATACACATAAAAATGAGATGAAAAGGAATTTGAATATCAAAATTTCTGAGGAGGACTATAGATACATAAAAATGAGATGAAAAGGAATTTGAATATCAAAATTTCTGAGGAGGACTCCTCTATTCCACTTTTGTTCTGGATACTCAAATTACACAAAAAACCCTTTTAAATCTAGATTCATAGCCGGTGCTGCAAAATGTACAACAAAACAATTATCAAAAGAAGTAACACTGTGTTTGACTGCAATTAGGAATCATTTTCGCAAATACTGTAATGCAATTTTTAGAAACTGTGAAATAAATTGTTTTTGGACTATTAGCAATTCTTCCGAGTTTGTATCTAAAATCAAATATGTAAAATTAAAAATATTAAATGTTTTGATTTTTCTACACTGTACACAAATCTACCCATAGCTGAGGTCAAAAGTTCACTTTCAGAATTAAAAATCAAAATGTTTGAACATAATGGTAAACCATACATAAATATTAATTCATGTACAAAGAAAGCATATTGGTCAGACAATAAATATTCAAAAACTAACGTTAAATCTTTCACTGTTGAAACTTTGATAGATGCTGTTAAATTACATTTGGATAATACTTTTGTTCAATGACCATTGTTTTTTTCAACAAATAAAATGCATTCTAATGTGTAACAACTGCTCTCCTTTACAGGCAGATTTATATTTCACCTGGCTTGATTTAAGTTTATGGATAAATTGATGAAAAAGGACTTTCAAATGGCTACAAAATTATCAAACAACGCAAGATATATTGATGACATTGCTTGCGTAAATGTACAAAATTTCACTGAAATTGCTAAAGAAATTTACCCAAAAGATATCCCTTTGGAAGGTTACAATTCAGATGGTTTCAGAGATGTGTTTTTGGACTTGGATATTCAGGTCACTGATGACAGGGGTTTTTTTTTTTTTATTAAAGTTTATCACAAAATAGATGAGTTTAACTTTGAAGTAGTTAATTATCCCTTCCCGAACAGTAATATTTCGGAAACTATTGGATATAATACGTTTTTGTCAAAGATTTTGAGATTTGGACGTATTTGTTCTAAATTTCAGGACTGTGCATCTAGAACCAAATTTATTTACAATAAACTTGAGTCAAGAGGATTCAAAGATGCACTTTTCATCAACTATTTCTACAAATTTTGCTGTAAATATCCCAAGATAGTTAGAAAGCTTGGCTTCACTAATTTTAGAGATTTTAGACTTGCCTGTTTTGCCACTTAATTTTATCTTTTGGCATTATTCTCTTTTAATGTTCACCTTTCAGACATTTTAGGCTACCTTGTTTTCTGTTAGGGCAAACCCCCAGGGGCTATAGGTAGCAAGCAGCTTCTGAAAACAGTTACAAGCTTGCCTAATTGTACTTGATATCTGGTTAAGAAATATTATATTTTCATTGCATTCTCTTGACTTAAATACAAATGACTTTCATTCTTTTCTGACTTGCCCTACAATTTTGCTGTTAATATCCAAGATTATTAGAAAGTTTGGCTACAATAATTTACAGTTTTAGACTTGTCTATTTTGCTACTTAACTTTATCTTTTGGCATCTTTCTGTTTTAATATTCACTTTCAGATATTTCAGGTTTGTGCATGTTTTCTGTCAGGTTACCCCCCACCCCCCACCCCCGGGGGGGGGGGGCGGGCTATCGGTAGCAAGCAGCGGCCTACAACAGTTACATGTTTGCCTAATTGTACTTAAAACCCTGTTAAGAACAATAGTTTTGATTTTTGGCATAAATGCTAATGACTTTCATTCTTTTCTGACATGCCTAAATACACATTTACTCAATTTAAAAAAAAAAACTCTCAAAATTGACAGTATTTCACAAACCTGACACATTACGTTGAAACATTGACTCAGGGTTGGCAGTGAAATAGAGCTTAATTGTTTGAGATGTAGGTGTCATCATGGAGTTTGTTTTACATATCTGGTGCAGGATGTCCATTGTTGCAGTCCTTGTTAGGATTTCCCTTGGTTTGTACAGCTGGTCCAGCTGCAACTGATTATTTTATAATCACTGGGACTGAATATAATGCCCCAGCTTGTTTCCACTTCAGTTATACACTGGCGGTTGGTTTAACTATGATAAACTGTCCAGCTAGAAAGGGTACATATTGGTCAAATTGTTCTTATCTGAACCTGTACTATACAAATTTAGTAATTATGGTTTGTTTGACATGTATTCTTCTTTCATAATGAAGCTCTGCATTTGTAAGCAAAACTTCACGTATTTAGCTAATTCATCATTTGCCATGTTCATATTTATTTATTATTATGTGGGTTGTCTTTGCTGAATATTTAGCTTACACAAGGAGCCGCTACTCAGAGAGACATGTACGGATAATAGGCTCCGAAACATGTTGAGTAGTTAGTTACCCGCTGAAGACCCTTTAGTTTATTTGGGCTGATACAGCCTATGTCAAAATTTTACAGAGGAACGTGTGCAATATGGACAATAGTAATTCCATATGTATATAGGTTAGACAGGGACAGGTTAGCTTATGGAGAGTAAAGAGTTCGCACTGCGGAATAGGATATTGACTACTAGGAAGTGGTTCTGGGCAAAAAGACACAAATACAATTGATGTTGCTGGTTTCCCTGGATGCCGTTGCCAACAAGGGGTTCAAGATGTATGGCACTATTTTTTGCTTGTCCTGTTTATGCAAATCAAAGGGATCAGTTAAATATGTTACAAGTTCGTGTAAGGTTCTTCAGGTAAAAAATTCACACCACGTCTGTCTGGCGCTTGTGATACTCATAACAACTGAAGTGTCCTTTCCGAACCAACAAGTGCAACATGATCGGACGTTGAACTAAGCACATGGGCATGGTAAACGTTGTCAAAAAAAATCACGACTCACGTGGAACTAAAAAGTAGCTTTCACGTATCACCATTATTTATCAAATCACGAATAATTACAACAGCCCAAATCACGTGTCACGCCTAATTAAAACACCCAATTTACGTTGAACGAAAATAGTATATTCCCCCTGTCTAAACTGCTGAACAAGGCGTTGGTCTAGAAATAGGGCTTCCACAACCACATTTTAATTATAGCATCCGTTTTAATCGGTTTCAAGTCAAAATTACATCAGTTGGTCCATTATTAGCGGCCGCCTTATTAAATTATAAAATGATTTGTAGGCCTATAATCAGCACATAATTGACTGGAGCTGGCCACTTAGGTATAGACTAACATAAGTGGGATTTGCGAAAGAGATTTCACATCTTTCACCCAAATGGGCAAAGAAACGTATATTTCATAGTTTTGATTGAATATATAAATATTATTGTATGTATTTCTAGCCGACGGATTCAAACGTTCAGATTTAGTTTGGCTTTGGAAAAAAGTACGGCAAATACACTTCAGTCACAATGATCCTTTGACCTTAGGCCCGGTCATTGACATTGATTCTCTGGGCCATATACCCTATTCCGAGAAAGTAAACTTAGTGTGTTCATATCGCTCGGGATGGTGGTGGGTCGCATAGCAGAATTTGGCCACCTCTGCCCTGCAGTCCGTCATATATAGACACGGTACGCATTGTGAGCGGTGAGGAATTGTTAAGCCACCCGAATTAATAAAGAGGATCCACCCCCGGGAATCCACCTAGTGTTACGGGTTATTAACCTACATCTACGGACAATCAACTTGCTTTCAGGCAGACAGATGATGGCCTGTAGCTTAGTTCTGCAGATTTGAAGCGTTTACCCCGTATATTTATTGTGCAAACGCCCTCAATTTCAAAACATACATTTCTCTA
Source organism: Hermodice carunculata (assembly GCA_964020975.1). NCBI lineage: Eukaryota > Metazoa > Annelida > Polychaeta > Eunicida > Amphinomidae > Hermodice > Hermodice carunculata. The sequence continues at coordinate 110,390,181 of OZ026614.1, read as the reverse complement.
GTGTATCCGGAGTAAAATGACATTTCCCTCCGTAAAAAATGGTCTTCAGAATCAGTGTTTTGATGTATGCACAGAAATCCCATTTACGGTGGTCTCAAGACCTCTACGACGTGTTAGGATAATATTATGCATTGTTCGATGGACGTATATGAGCTAAATACTTCACGAAAATACATTCAAAACAGTCCCTGTTTCATTTTATGATAAGAATTTCATTGGTTGCAACGGTTTACACACTAACGCACCTTCATGGGCTACGGGGTACCCAGCCCCTGCTCAGGTGTATCTACTTGCCGCTACTTTTAACATACCAGTAAATGCACTTCCAATTTGCTAAGAAAATTTTGGTCAATTTGGTGATTTTATGCTTGTAAAATAAATTACATGGACCAATTTTTACAATTTTGCGAAAATGAAATGTTCTGATATTAGAATTCTGGTGCTTTGGGCCAAAACAGGCCTACATATATACTTTTTTTGCTATACCTAGCTTAAATTGTTTTGGATGACATATTACATAATATATAAGTCAGTAAATATGTACTTTTTGGTTTTGTACATAACGATAGTTTCTCTGCATATAACAATAAAGTTTGTAAGATTAGCTTGTTAAATTCTAGGAACATTTATTCAAAGGTTCTAATTTACACTTTGAAGGGGATTTACAGCAAAAATTAGAGCGTAAAACCATTAAAATTGATGAATTGACACTGTATAAAAATCCACAGGGTACAATTTGTTTTCCTTCAATTGAATGGTTCAGCTTAGATTGATGTTTGAGTGTCTGCTTTTAACTTGTTTAAGTTTATGGAGGTCCGAAAGTACCGGGGGAGGGGGATAAAAAAAAAACAATCCTGGCTTACCCTAGCCAAGTTAATGGAGTGTGACCGAAACTGTGAGATGTAAAGTGACAGGATCCACCATAACAATAATTAATTAAAAGTCAGGAAATGCCAGCAGCACCATGTAGTGAACAGCTATGATGCAGATTGAGTCCAGGTGCATTCCCGTCAAGTTTGAAGATAGTCCAACATGTATTTTGGGAGAAGTCCAAAATAATGACAACAAAAACGTATTACAAATGCGTAACAGCAACACCTGTCAGACAACTTAAGGTCTAGGGGACCCCAGATGTGTGCTTGTGCAGTTTATTAACAGCTAGCCAGCCACCTTTGGAGACGATTTTTTTTTGTCAGATTTTATCCCCCCCCCCCCCAAAAAAAGAAAGCATAAAATTACTTTTAAAAATCACTGGAGAGTGACTGTTAGCGAGATATTACTAATATTTTGGAAATAGAGACTACTTCGTACTTGCAGATGGAAATTTATTCTTATATCTAATTTAGGAAGCACTGAATGAATATGACTTTGTCACCCTGTGCTTTGCGGCGGGAAATTAATATCTATGTTTTGTATTGGCCTAGTGGTTTCAGAGAAACCTTTTAATTTTTTTTTCAAATGAACAAAAAAGAGAAAAAAATCATACAAAATCCAAAAATTGTTGAGGTATGGCCAATTGAGCAAACTTGGTGGAGACCCACCAAGTTTGAAGAGGATACAGCCAATGGTTCTGGAGGTGCCGTCGAAAATGTGACATGTGAACAGACGACGCCGATGTACGGACAGACACACGGATAACTCACCATCCGCTAAGTTCAGCTAAAAATGGTAAGCGTACATTTTTGCTGCTTTTTAAACAGGAAGTGAAAATGTGTAATTTGAACATATATATTTTACACTACAAGGCTTACTGTACATCCGACGTGGGCGAAAATGTTGTCCATAACGTTTTCATGTCCAGTTACTATAGATATGTATTTATGTACATAAATTACGCCTCTTCTTAAAATGAATATCCCCCACAATGCTACATTGATAAAAACTGGTGGTTAAAAACAAGCAATAATTGCAATATGAATAAGACTAAATTGCAGAAATCTAACCAGTAAATAATGGCAAGACTCAGACTCAGACTAATTTTATTCGACCAAGACCAAGACAAAATGTACTTATAACTGAACAAAATATTTGAATAATGTATTTTGGTGAGGGAGACTCACATTAAGACAGGAACACCTATCGCTTCCATGGAAGCCACAAGAATATGCACTAATGCTAGTGGCTTCATTCATACATTTGAAAATAAAACCTTAATAGTAGAGCCTCATGATCCTGTAGTTACGGGTATTTTTTTAATAAAAAAACCCATGTTTTCGCATCTCATGAGTACATATATGAAGGACGTGGCTTATGTAATTGATATAAAATAAACTATGGTCGCACTTTACTAACTCAGCCAGACCAGAAACTTTTTGATCCACCCTCGTAGCATTTAAAATATTGCCGAACAAAATGTCGGTTCGTTAGAGTTAGACCCTTTTTTTTCCGGTCCGTCGATTTAATGAAGATCAATCCAGCTTTGAGTTACGCTTTCTCAAAATAACTAGTCTTGTAATCTTTGATTGTAATATAATTATTCGCATCTGAAAATAGGCGAAGAAATTTGTTGATATTTGAATGATCCTTGAATAATAGTCCTTTCTGGTGGCAGTGGTAACAGCGAGGTAGTTGTTCCATGCTACAAAAACATGACAAAATACAGGTACGTAGTCCGTAGCTTTGCCAACTAAGCATGCATAAGGCCAGAGTTTCAGGTGTAAAAACGAAGCATAATACGAACAAAAAATGTAAAAGTCATTATTTTAAGCTCTTTTAGGGGAGTACATTACATAGGTTGTCTCACAATGTCAGCATATTTGTTTACCTACATAGCAGACGAGAAAAGGTATTTCAGAAGGAACAACTGGTTTCTTACACATGGAAGATTTCCTCTTATTGATTGTATTGGATGCTTACAATTTTTAATTTCCATTGTGTATTGTATAGGCATTAGCTTCTATAGATGTTCGTAACAAAGTTTGACATCAATTGACATGCTTATATAAAACTTTCCTCAATGTAGTGATGCTATAACGATCAACACAATCTGTCCTGTGAGAACCTTAAGCTGATTCCCTGCAGCTGCTAATGTGTTCCCCGTAACATCATGTGGATTCTCCAAAACATCAAGTGGATAAATTACTCACAGAGCACTATGGAAACCGTGATAGAATGAGATTGAGCTGGCTAAATTTCATTTAATGTAATGACTAGAGATGCCAACCTGGTATGTGGATACCTTTGGAATAACAACGTGTCACGTAACTAAAGAAAGTCACCGAGACGTTTCTATTTGATCTTTGACCTTTTCATAGGAAATGCTTGCCCGGGCCATATTTCCTATACTATAAAATTTCCAGACACCACACTTAGTGTGTGGATACTTTTTGGGATAGCCGTGTATCACTTACCGACTTTAGGCCTCTGTGACCTTAAAGTTTGACCCCGTTGTAGAAAATGCTTATATGGGCCTTATGTCCTATACTGTTAAACTTACAGATCCATGGATGCTTCTTGGGATTGCGGTTTGTTGCACAACCAAATTAAGGGACCGCTACACTAAATTTGACCCCTTTCATAGAAAATGCTTATGGGAACAAGTTTTTCTACACTTTTAAAAACTACTGATACCATTAAGCTACGGTGGGAGAGTCGCTATGTATCGCCGCGCACACTGACTGCCCTTGTTTGTATTGCAGCATTACATAAACTGAATGAATAAGTGAATGCAAAAATGAAATAATAAATAAATAGACATAATGCAATGAAAATGACGGTGCTGTACAGATGATATTCCTGCAAAAAATGTGTTTTGATGAAACATGTTTTATTTCAAAAGCTACTTGGGACCATGCGCATGAAGTCCATATATATTCACCCCTTTCCCAAAAGAGAAGCAAAATACGATAAAATGTCAATAAATTCATGTCACAGGACAGTGCAGAAATGAAGACATAGATGACGAAACGTTTGTTGATAAGAATGACGCATCAGCCATTGCCAAAATTCCCAACAGGAATTTGCTTATGCATTTTTCTTAATAATAAACATTGGCTGGATTGGAAGTATTAGTTGTAAAAAGTAATGTGGGTAACATGTTGGTTTGACAGGGGCGGGGGGGAGGGGGGGGGATTTTGTAATTTGAAAAAGTACCACATAGAAGGTAGTAGAGGCAACTCTGCCATTTCTCACAAACTACGAGCCTGCACACAAAAGTAATGATTAATACTATCAGTCTATTATTATGTCTGTGAACACAGACATATTGTTCTGCCCAATATTCTTTCTTTCTTTCTTTCTTTCTTTCTTTCTTTCTTTCTTTCTTTCTTTCTTTCTTTCTTTCTTTCTTTCTTTCCGCCAGATTTTTGTGTCGTCTTTAACTCAGACACTGTGCAAGCTAGAAACTTCAAACTTTGCATGGCTATAGCACCTGCAGTGAAGCTTTGCACATCGTTCTGAATTGTCAAGATTTAAAAAATTATGCAAATTAAGGCAATTAAAAAAATTCAATTGCTGCTGGCTTCCAAAGTATTCATCCGATTTTGATGATGTTGGACCCAAATTGTAGATATTGCAACACTGCACATTTTTGTAACTTACATGTGACCTCTAAAGGTCAAAGGTGAAGGTCATTTGTACGTTTGAAATATTCATCCAGCCATAACTCAGTCAATTTCCATCCAATTTTGATCATGTTGGACACAAATTGTAGCTACTGTAACACTGCACATTTTTGTAATTTACATGTGACCTCTAGAGGTCAAAGGCCAAGGTCATTTTGCCATTTGAAATATTCATGTTGCTATAACTCGGTCAATTATCATCCAATTTTGATCAAGTTGGACACAAATTGTAGCTACTGTAACACTGCACATTTTTATAATTTACATGTGACCTCTGGGGGTCAAAGATTAAGGTCATTTGGCCCTTTGAAATATTCATCTAGCCATAACTTGGTCACTTTTAATCCAATTTTGATCAGGTAGGGCTCAAATTATAGACATTGTAACATTCACATTTTTGTAATCACATGTTACCTCTAAAGGTCAAAGGTCAAAGTCATTCGGACCTTTGAAATATTCATTCAGCCATAATAGCGGTCAATTTTCATCCAATTTTTATCATGTTGAGCTCAAATTGCATATATTGTAACACTGCACATTTTTGTAATGTATATGTGACCTCCAGAGGTCAAAGGTCAAGGTAATTTTGTCGTTTTAAGTTTTCATCTGGCCATAACTCAGCCAATTATCATCCAATATTGATCATCTTGGACACAAATTGTAGCTACATATGGGCACTTGTCTATGTGGGCAGGCGTGATGTTGCTGATATTTTGGAAATAAAGAATAATTTCTTCTGATATCCAGATAGTTTCCATTTACATTTTACCCATAAAGGTCAAGGCCATTTTGCCTTTTGAATGTTTCACCTAGCCATAATTTGGTCATTTTCCATCCAATTTTATTCATGTCGGACTCAAATTGTAAGTGTTGCAACACTGCATATTTTTGTAATTGTGCAAATTTTTCACACACACAGACGGATTTGCTTTCAAGCAAATATTTCTTTTCTAGTTGCAGTTGCTTTTGTGTGAGATGTTGTAGTGTGTGTGTGTGTGTGTGTGTGAGCTCGAACTTACTAGTTCTTGGCGGAAGTTTAAATGAGCTCTTTCAGCTTTCTTGCTTCTGGTCCTTTTGTTGGGAAATAATAACTGCAATAAAATTGCAATGATTTCACGGAAAATTACTGTATATATATTTGAACAGTAGGACGTGGTTTGTTTGGTAAAGAATCGGGAAAAAAAGAGTTGATGTAATTGGCACCACGATGTGTCAAAGCAATATCTTTAAGGAACTTGATGATTCTACTCCGGGGAAGTACGATGGACAGGTCCAGCCATTCCTTGCAAAACATAAGTCATTACATCAGTGGAGTAAAATATTAAGTTGTGATGTGATTTCGTCTGCTCTTGTGATTGACTGTGGCTTGTATGTGCGGACTCGAGCATGGAACTTTCTGATTGGTTTATGCCATTCCTGCTTTGTGACGATTTATAGACTACTTTAGGTCGCTATTTGGAAAGTCATAATAAATCTGTAGCATAACTTAAGGATGACCAGATGGCTGAGAACCTCAGCTGACTTGTCAGTCAGGATTCTCTGGTGATGAGGAATCCATTGTCCGTCCGTCCATTTGTCCGGCGTCGTCCACAATTAACATTTTCAACTTCTCCAAAACTGCCAGCCAGATTTACTTTAAACTTTGTGGGAATGTACCTTGGGTGGTTCGTGCCTCATTATTTATTGTGTTATTTTTTTCAACAAAATTTGTAAACCCACTTAGCCAATGGCTACAAAACAGAGCATTGATCGGGTACCAGGGTAGTACGAAAAGGTCGGGCACCCGGGTAGTATTGTCGGGTGCGCGTTAAAGGTGTGGTCTTTGTAGATTGATATATATCAAATAATTAATAATACTTGACCAAATGATAATAACATTTGCGTTAAGAATGTTCATATTAGAATAGCTGAAATTGCCCACTGTCCAACAAAGTTTATCCTTTGACACGATCTTGTATCGGGGTTACCGGTCGTTGAATTGCTAATGATTGCGCGTATCTCTGTGCATGTATGTTGGTTGAATTGCTTGTTGTTATGATTCGGGTACCCATCGCGGGTACCTGGGTAACAAATTACCCGACAGTCGAGTACCCGGGTAGTAAAAATCAATACAAGTCAATGCCTTACTTCAAATTGCACAGGAACCTTTCTGGGTACCCCGGGTCTTCATTTGTTCAACACGTGGCGCTGCAATTTTTCCAATTTTAAACGATTTTTTGTCTGTTAAAGCTATTTTCGACTTCTCTAAAACTGTCACTCAGTTGTTCTCAGAATTGGTGGTTGTGTAACTTGTAGAAGGATTAAACAAAGTTATTCACAATGTCGTGATACAGTGGATTCCTAATTTGTAACAATTTTTTTTTCAATTCGAGTACCTGTCTGTTAATGCATGCATTCCTGTTAATGATATGCAAGTCAATGGAGATTGCAATAGAAATTTATATTTTCGACTTATTTAAAAAATTATCATCCAGATTCACTTCAAACTTGGTGGAGTTGTACCTTGGATGAGTCAGTACCAAATTTGTTCATGATCAAATGGTCACGTTTGAGCTATTTTTAGATTTTTAATGATATTTTTTAATTCGTTTTTGACAAAATCTTAAAAAATCTTCTTCTCCGAAACCACCATGTTAATTGTTTCGAAATTGCATTGGAACACTTCTGGGAACCCCAGAGGTTAATTTGCTCAAAGGTAGCACTGCGGTTTTTTCCATTTTTTTTAGCGAATTTTTGTGTGTTGAGGATACTTTTGACTTCTCCAAAACCATGACTCAGACGGTTCCGTAAGTTGATGGAAGTGCAGTTTGATGGAGCGTTAAACAAAAGTGATCCCTGGTTTTTAACGAATTATACAATTCGGGTACCTGTCGGTTAATGCATGTATTCCTGTTGATAACTATGTAAGTCAATAGGGACTGCAATGGAAATTCACATTTTTCACTTCTTAAAAATCGTCAACTGGATTCACTTCAAATCTGGATGTAGGCCCACTTTGCATGGGTTTCTACCAAGTTTGTTCAAAAGGTCTCCCTCCAGTAATTTTTCGATTTTTATAATTTGGGCCCACTTGTCCATTTCATTATAAAATCTTTTTAAAAAATCTTCTCTCAAACTACTCAGCCAATTGCTTTGAAGTTGCATGGACACACGCTGCAAATTTTGCTATTATTTTATGAATTTCTTTGTGTTTTCGCTGTTTTCGACTTCTGTTCTGAAATAGTCGTTCAGATTGTTCTGGAATTTGGTGGAAACCAGGTGGTGACACTCTGGATGCCTGACTTTTAACGAATTTTACAATTTGGAATTCTAATGGAAAGTCACATTTTAACTCCCTCTTCAAAATCCTCATCCTCCAGACCAGAGTATGACTCTGTGAGCCCATGGGTTGGGGATGGCTGTTCGCACGGCCTTCTCGTTGATGAATTGACAGGGCGGGACAGTCCAGCTGGTCGTATTTATGTGTTATTTCTTGGCTTCTTGGTATTTCCATGGACACTGCACAGCAACGAGTAGAATGGGCACTTACAGTGACAATGATTCTGATATAACTTTGATAAAGACAACGGTTTTTGATTGTTCATACTTATCGACTTCTAGAAATGTATGACAAGGTTGAGCAATATAAGCCCATTTCTGGTTTCTCTTGCAACCGATTACAATTTTGAATGTTCTGACGTGAAATGATTTATAAAAGTGCACGTGTGGCAGCACTTGTGCTTATGCGACGGTAGCTTTTATATATTGTGCAAAAGCTTAGAGCAAGTAAGGGACATGCCATGGATACTAGGATTGAAGGGCGATTTTCCAGGAAGTAGAGTAGGTTTAGAGTCAGTGAAAGGCTTCTTGATACAGTGCTAGGAGACCAGGAATTATATACTCATGGAAATATTTTAGGGATGGTTCAACATTTTCATCATTTTTGAATTAGTACTAACAGTACGCAAGGGGGGAGCGGGTTAAATGGGTCTGTACACTTTCACAGGATATGGAAAATGATGGTCAATGTTTGGCCTGTTTTGTGTAATTTTGCTATGATGGGGGGGGGGGTCATCATTTTTAAAGTACTAATTTTGGGGGAGGGAGGGGGGTCATGAAATTTAGTACCCTTTGTACTAATTCAAAAATGATGATAATGTTGAACTATCCCTTAGGAAATGCCATATACAAGTGCCTATAATTCCTTATTGGAATGAGTAGTGGGCAAGATAGGTACCTAGATATGTTACCTGATCATTTTTGTTTTTGTTTTGAATGTCATGCATCATTGGCTCCCTTTTGTTGTGCCATGAGCACTGATTTCAATGGCCAGGGTGTGGTGTAAAAATTTGTCAGAGAAGTGTGTCACTGGCCAGTGTGAGCACAGACCAACATGGAAACCACACGCGACCGTCCAGAAGATGGTAGAAAATGGCAAATTATTGGACTTTGCGATCGCGCTGGCTGGTCCCAAGCAAGGACTGCTCGAGAGTTCAATGTTTCATGTTCTGTGGTTTCAAGATTAATGTCTAAATAGAGGGATGGAAAAATATCCAATCGTGCTCGCCTGCTTTATGGGCACAACAAACTGGTCTGTAGACGTTCACCCATCCCAAAATTATCATGTGCATGATATACAAGATACCGTTATGCATGACTGTGATATGCTGCCCGTGATGCATCGACTGACAAATTTTCTTCATTGACTTGACTTGGTTTTGTTCTATAGTGTCTGTGATCATTGGGCGCGACTACTATGCAACAGTGGTCAATGTGGTATTGGAATAAAAAAAGTCATGTCATACAAATTTCACTCTCCAAAACTCCCCAAAGCAGGATCCATCATATACAGCATTCCCTAAAATATTTCCGTGAGTATATATCTTAGGATTAGTCACAGAAGAGGAGAGAGGGCAAACTTAGAAGGGAAGGGATAAGGTAGCCCTTATTAGGGCTCCCATCACCCTGCTAGGGGGCAACATCAGCAGGGGCTGTGGGCATGCCGAGCGCAAAGTTAACTGCGGCAGTGGGATAGGGCTGAGGGTTTTTTGTTGTTGTTGTTAGTAAAGGCCATCTGACCAGCTAGTCAGGACCGCGGCAAAGAAGCGAAATGCCAGAGATTATTAATATTATTATATTCTCATTGCCAGGCAGCTTCAATCAATAGGGCGTCTCAAATTTATTTCATATTACCCCTCGTAATTTTATGCCCCCAACCTTGGGTGCGGGGGGAGGAGGGGGGGATTTACTCCTGTCCGTCGGTCCGATTCTCCGTCAAACTTGTGTCAAGCAAATCTCAAATAACATTTTAACCACAGTCTTTATAACATAGGCTAAGTTTCGTGGCTGTGTGCAGGTTAATATCCATAGTTAACCTACATAAATTGTGGTAAGTTCCAAATTGTAACTATGAACGCAGTGTTTAACGTCTCAAGTAAGGCTTAGGAAACTTCTGCTATTTCATATTGTTTCTCTTAACACAAAAAACATGCCAAAACTCCTATGCCTTTGCAGTAGCCCCAATATGAGGCATCGAGCCGCTATGTTGGGATCGACGGCATCTCCGCCTCAGAAAGGGCGATGGTTGTCACTGGAATGTCACAATTGAGTGTTTCATTAAAACATAATTATGCTTTATTGAACGACTTTTTATGGTACGGTGTTTCTCTGTCTTATAATGTTTACTGCTGATGTATCTTCGTGAGCCACCCTTGCATAATATGGTATTTACCCACATTACTTCATTCGGAACTTGTTATCATCCTTCGGTGACTCGCATGCATGTTTTCTTCTCGCCCGAACGTGCACTATTGAAAGGTTTTGCGCATGCGTGACACAAATGCATATACTTACCCACAATTAAGCTATGTGTGAAGAGAACACATGTAAATGTTTATTTGCGGTCATGCATGCGCAAGCTCAATTCTCGCAGGGCAACAGCAGCGGTCACAATTTTGGGGCAGAATTCTATATTAAGCGGCGCAGAAAACGAAGGCAATATCTTATTCCCAATGTCATGAAATTTTACCAAAATGCAACATGAATGACACAGACTTTCAAGGAATCCATGAATAGGAGACATTGGACAGGAACATTGATGTATATCGTGCAATTGAGGTATTTATTGTAAGGTCTGCGTGAAATATACAACCTTTTATGAGGCGGAGATGGTGCCCATATTAAAACAACACCGTAGACGCCCCAGAAATGGGGCTACCTTCGCAGCAGTTATTAATCCATTATTATTGTCTATCAACCTAGGCCTACGGAAGCGGATTTTGTAAATATTTTGACAATGGATCGTTACTTGCAGATATATATCCAATGCATGACCTTTTCTCATCAATGTACCTTACTTTGAGGCATATGTGGTAACTACACGCACTTTGTATTTCTTTTGAGCTGCATTTTGAGGGCATTTCTACGGCCACAAGGAAAACTACGCAATCCATATCATCCAAGAAATGACAAGTGCGCGTGTGCATTGTGTAATAGACAGGTCCTTTTAAACTGCCGGCAAGGCTCATGAGTAGCCCGCAAAAACGCTAATTGCTGGTTACAGAAATCAATTTATACAAACCACACTGCAAGCAAATTTCTTTCAAGAGTAATATAAGGTAAACTGCTCAGATTCGGTTATGTATGAAATACATGGGCATTTTGCTCGCTATTTACGTAATATTCGTGAAATCCCCTTCCGTAACTCAGGGTTGACAGACTAGGCCTATAACATGGTAGTGCCATATCTGTGTGAGTCTTTCTTAAGACCATTTCCAAGTGAGTTCGTTATAAAACAAAATAGCTAATGAATATTATAAAAGTAAATGAGGGAGAGGTCATACTCATAGCGTCGAGCTAGAACAAGCCAGGCCGCGAAGCCGTCCTGGAGAGGAGTGAATTAAGGATCTTTTAATTTTCAGAGGGTTCCCTTTGCATCCGTTCGCCTGCGCTGCGGTGCCGGTGAAAAAACACACCGGCCAAGCAAAAGTCACCCGAAACACGGAGGTGTACATCATTGTCTGTCATCATACAGGCAAATCTTAGCAACGGCAGTGAATTTGCAAGCTGAGCTGCTGGGACTACATAATGGATCCATTGCATCACGCTGCATGTTGAATACAGTAGTCTAAAATAATTATGTTCTTTTCATATTTATTGTTTATATACTCCTGAACATTAAAGTTTACTTGCATCTTCTATGATCTAAGCAGAAGCTATTCCATTCCAATTCCAATGCCAATGGACAAGCTTCTTATTAGGCCTATGGGCCTACTGGCCAACTTAAATTTGTTACTGGGTCGCATATTGCCAAAGCTTCTGTGCTACTGTTCACACCACCGTTCTGACAGTAGGCCTACATTGCTTGGCCATCACGGTATCATGCTGCAACTGTCATCGAAGAGTACCCATTCTCTGATCGGCTGTTGCCTTACTGAGTTCATAAAATGTACAATGCAACATGAATTTCGACTTGGTCCTCTGTTGAATGACGCCCAGACTTCAGTAGGCTACCACAGCTGCCAGTGCAGTTCAATGTCCTCCAACACTGTTGTCCGCCTGTAGTGTAGACCCACAGGCACAGGCGCTCGTAACGTTCAGTCAGTCAAGCTTCCGTGCTAATATACGCGGTGTGTGTGTGTGGGGTTGAGGAGGGGGGAGGAGTAGTGGATTGAGAGGGTGGACCTGGAACATCTGTGCATTCAATAACCCACATAGGGCCATATCTGCAATAAAATATTGTGTAGTCAACTGTGCAGTCAATTATTTGTGCTAATAAGATGGTGGCGGATGGGCCTAAAACCACAACGTCGTCACATGGAGCTCCTCCTATATACTAGGTGCTCCATGTGACGACGTTGTGGTTTAGGCCCATCCGCCACCATTTTATTAGCACAAAAATAATTGACTGCACAGATGACTACATAATATTTTATTGCAGATATGGCCCACAAACGTCGTCACATGGAGCTCCTCCTATATACTAGGGTGCTCCATGTGACGACGTTGTGGTTTTAGGCCCATCCGCCACCATCTTATTAGCACAAATAATTGACTGCACAGATGATTACATAATATTTTATTGCAGATATGGCCCTATGTGGGTTATTGAACGCACAGATGTTCCAGGCCCACCCTCTTAATTCACTACTCCCACCCCACCCCCCCCCCCCCCCCCCACACACACACACCGCGTATATTAGCACGGAAGCTTGACTGACTGAACGTTACGAGCGCCTGTGTGTAGACCTGCTGCAACACGTGTTATCAAAGTAACGTTATATATCTGCGTGTTTCGACTGGCCGTTGCCTGGCCGGTGTGTTTTTTGACCAGCTCCGCTGAACGGATTCGACCAGAACCCATGGAGTGAAAATTAAAAGAAAGACCCTTTCTTCACTCCTCTCCGGGACGGCTTCGCGGCCTGGCTTGTTCCAGCTCGACGCTATGACCGCCATCTCATTTATTTTGATAATATTCAATAGCTATTTTGCTTTATTACGAAAGGGTCTTAACTCATTCCATACCAGTCCCTGATTTTTCCGTATATTTACCTAGATTTAAGACGACAATTGCTTATTTAAATTCTTCACAAGTGCCTTCGGCTGTGCCCAGGTAGCAAATTCAAATGACGTCAAAGAAGGTAATGTGTAAAAAGGCAAAGAGCATCCATTTTAAACATAACTGTCACGTTCGACGAATGTCCAAGTTACCTAAGGCCTAACGAATACATATATATGTGTGGTACCGATAACCCGACCGACCCCACTGAAAAGGCCCGAGTCCCGACCCTAAGCAATTTTATGAAACAAAATTTAAGAAAAAAAAATTCAAGCCGCCCTTCCCTAAACAAAATTGATCGACCCTGGCTGAAAGATTTTATGGAGAAAGTGACTCCTCTCCGGGACCGCTTCGCGGCCTGGCTTGTTCCAGCTCGACGCTATGACCGCCCTCTCATTTATTTTGATAACATTCAATAGCTATTCTATGCATGCCGTTATTTTGCAGTAAAGGCACCTCAGACACAGTAGTTTATTTTCAACTTGTCTGTAGTGAAGGGTTAATTTGGGCCGGGGAAAGGGCATAGCTGCATAGCCACGGTTTTACAGCATAGCCATAGCCCCGGTTGAAAGATTTTGTCGAAAAAGTGGCTGTCACGTGCTGTTATTTTGCAGTAAAGTCAACTCAAACACAGCATTTTATTTCAACTTGTCTGGAGGGTTAACTTGGGCCAGGGAAACAGCGACAGGATAGACCTTGAACCAACCGGCATATGGTGAACGCCATTTTGAACATTGCGCAATGCCGCAGAAAAGTAAATTTGATTTGGATATCAAAGTGAATCGCGGCCGCAGCATACATATTACAATTGTTGATCCTCTGAAACATTTGCAAAATACATACTTTTGGGTGCATATATCATAACCCCCTCCCCCAGATCGTCCCATTACTAACCTCATTTGCAAACCATTGGGTGCGGAAACCGCAATTTTCAAAATGGCAGCCAAGTGCCAATGAGCGGATTATATATTTTGAAGAGGTAGTATCCAAAGTATGTGTGTGATTGGTGTTAAGGAAAGGTTAATTTGTCGAATAAATGTAGTGTAGAATATATACTGGGACTTTTCAAGAGTGAGCTTTACCTGAAAACGTAAATACACCGCAATACACATGTCAGTTGTAGCCAGCAGTGGGCCCCAGAGTAGAGATTTTGTATCAGATACTGAAGTCGCCCTGAGGCTACGAATTAGGCAGCAGCACAAGTAGGACCCGCCATGACCCCCTGGTGTGTGAAAGATGGAGCTTGAGTGAGAAAGTTGCCCTGATAGTAGATAAAGGTCCAAAAGTACGGGCAGTTTTTTTTTTTTTAAAGTGGTAATGAAAAGAGCTTTCATTCAAGTACCAACACGCCTATAGTCTTAAGTCAGTGGTTCTGGGACTGCCCAGCAAGTCATGCTGCAGCTGGCACAAAGGCAGCTGTAGCATGACTTGCCAGGCAGGGCCAGAACCACTGACCAAGGCCTGTCACCATAGTATGGAATGAGTTAAGAAAGATGATACCTGTGTATGTTGACATTTAGATTGATCAAGGTTTCCTTGTGCACCCAGAATTCCAAACTTGTGTACTTGTATTGCAATTGTTTATGCATAAGAATACACGTCTTTGTTCCCTTTGTAACCACCCTAATCCCCTGTCGTGTTCTATCTACTAGATATAATAATACTCTGTGGCGCTCCGCTTGTTTGCCCCGGTCCTGACTAGCTAGTCAGATGGCCTTAAAAAAAAATAAAAATAAAAGGATGGACCAAGGGAAGCCATGATGCCTGCACAGCTATTGCTTCCATGTTCCCAGGACCACTGCTTAGGCAAAGGGTGCACCCTTGGTCCTGGTTATATCCCCTGAAACCCACCTCCCAATCAACTTGCCCTATCCCAATGTTGCAACTGTGTTCTCGGCATGCCCACAGCCCCTGCTGATGTTGCCGCCAAGCAGGGTAATGGAAGCCCTAATAAAGGCTACCTTCTCCCTTACCTTCTAACTTGGTCTCCTGGTCTCTTCGGTGACTAATCCTAAGAAATGATTCCTACTCTCTTAGCACTGCACCAATAAGCCTTTGACGAGAGGAGACAAGAAGAGATTTGGGTGAGAGAAGTGGAGTAGCTTTTGGGTGGTGAAAACTTGTGACAATTGGGAATTTTTTGGCATAATTTTGTAAAAACGTTCCAATAGTTTGTTTCTTGAGTAGTCAGAGATCAAGCAGGGAAAATCTTAATGTAGGATTTGTAGTATTCGTGAAGATTTTTTATGTGATTGTTTGAGCGAAATTGAGTTGATTAGCGTGGGGGCTGCCATATTGAAATTTGAAATCAAGTGGAAGGAAAGCTATTGTAAACAGGAAAATAAGGACAGAATTATTAGGATGTCAGGTCAGGGTTTGCTGCAGAGGAGGGTGAGGATAGGTGCTGGGTCTTGTGGGAAGGGTGATGTAGAGGGGATAGTCAGGACTAGTGGAGAGTGTCCGAGGGTTGTGGTACAGGTAAGTACTAACGACTTGGCAGACAGACAGGCGGGGGGGGGGGGGGGAGGGGAGAGGGTGGGAACAGAGACAGTGCTGGTAAGGTACACGAGGCTGTTAGACAGGTTAGGGCAGTTAGATTGTGAGCCTCTTGTGATGGGGATTCTGCCTATGTATGATGAGTGGGTGGGAAGCCAGCAGGATCTTCGCAATTAATTGGCAGCTGGGAGGGATGTGTAGGGAGAGAGGGTTTGTCTTCAGGGATGTATGGGATGACTTTGTAGGCAGGAGGGAGATATTTGTGTGGGATGGTTTGCACCCGAGCCAGCTAGAGGAGACAGGCTGGGGCAAGTGTATAGTGAGTGGTAGAACAGCAACAACAGAGAAACTTGGTAGCCCAGCACCTATTCAAGAGGCTCAGACTGGCAGGGACGAAAGAGGAAAGAGAGCAGAAAGGAGGGACCAGGGGTCAAGGATTAGAGTGGGGTATGTAAACTGCAGAGGAGTTAGAGGGAAAATGAGAGATATTTGCTTGGTAGCACTGATGAGGAAGGGCATATGGATATTGGAAGTGACCATAATTGGATAGTCGTTAATCTTAGGTTTGTGAAGAAAGTGAAGAAACAAGGGGGCATCAAATGGGTGTGGTGTGTTGGTAAAGATACTGACTGGGGGACATACACACAAAGACTACATGTTGAGCTGAGGAGGTGAGAAAGACTATGGGTAGAGAGTAAATCAGTTGATGTTTAGGGGATGGCAGATGACATGAGGAGAGTAATATTTGAGGCTGCAAAGGAGGTAATAGGAAGGAAAAGAGTACCAGTAGAAAGAAAGGGTATAGCATAGATGCAGAGATAAAGATTGCAATTAAAAACAGGAAGTTTAAGAATAAAGCTTGGAGGTTTCCTAAGAAGTACAGGCAGCAGAATGAAATAGCTAAAATTGAGGAGGAGTATAGGGAGGCAAGAAAGATAGTACAGGAGATGAAGACAGAGAGAAGGATAAAGAGGAATGATGAGATGAAAAAAAGGGTTCTGTCAAGTGGAGGTGACTCATCAGCAGTTTTTTTGGAAACAGCTGTTGCGAAGGAAGAGGGTTGGAATTAACTAGTTTAAGCATAAAGGCAAAATAGTAAAGGATGCCAAAGATATAGAAGCGGCATTGCAGGAACACTGGGAAGAAATTAATGAACCAGTGCGGGAAGTGGGAGCCACCTAGTGGTACAGTAGAAGCAGGACCTGACAGGTGGGAATAGGACCTATCCTAGAGAATTGAGAGAGCAGAGATTGAAATAGCAGTAGACAGGTTGAGAGTAGAGAAATCTCCAGGGCCAGATGGGGTACTAAATGAGTTCATAAAGAAAGGTCCAGAAAAATCGTGGGAGAGCATGGGATTTCTGTTCAATCTAGTTACTGAAAGAAAGGAGACCCCAAGAGAAGGGAGAGAGTTGAAGATATTGTCCGGACACTATCTAGGATATGGGACATTTGAGAACAAAAGGAATTGCACATTAAAGAAGAGTAATGTTTAACCGGTTATATTAGGGAAGTTTTACAGGGCTTTTTCGCAATTCACGGTACCCGATGTTGCGATCCAAGTTAAGATTACCACACAATGAAAATGACGAGTAATAGATCTGGGAATTTGGTGTTGTAGGCTTATTGGCTAAATATGACGTGGTTCTGCAGATCTTATTATTTTGCATTTTTCACCTTCTCTCTCAGCGAGGTTGTAAATGGTATTTTATAGGCTTTACTCAAGTTATCTCGGTGCGTTCTATTCAGTAATTAGGCCTATTGTTGCATATGAACATGTTTTTATTATTTTCTTATGATTCTCTTTCTTTTTCTTTCTCTTTTTTCCCAGGCATATGAAAGACGGTGACGATACAAGTCTGTGAACAATTCGTTGCATTCAGTTTCGTGGATGGTCAGTTTCTCCGTCTTGAATGTAATCTCGTTGCAACACCATTTGGGTGACCAAAAAAGTAATTGAATGTTTATGGTTTCACGCGCTGATCATTGAACTTCGCCTGTACAGTGCACAACAGTTCACTTTGAGACCGTCCCGAGCACCCAAGCAGAACTACGTGTTTTTTTGTTGTTTGTCGTGTTCTTGAAATGCGCTGTAAACTTCCCTTATGCAGCCCAGACTGTCAAGTTGCGATGTTGTCTGCAGGTGTTATGTTGATAAATTTTGTGGATTTTGGTGCCATCTAGCCCGAGCCATAAGGGCTGGATTGAAGAGGACCCCACGAAATGAAAGTTTGAACCTCATTTGTGGACTATTCAAGGTATATGTTTGAGTTCAAAAAGTCTTCAAAAACACTCTTTATGACCAGTGTTCCTCAAAATAATCGTGTGCGGTTTTTTGTTTTGTTTTTGTTTTTAACCTGGCTTTCTAATGATAACATTTAGATAACTGTGTGGTGATCAGAAAAAAAAAAAAAAAGAATAGGGAAATTTCTTTGCTATTCTTGGATAAAGCTTATATTTTTTCACAACCGACATAAAAACTACACAGGTCTGAAATAGATTGAAATGATAGAAGCTGCGAATGCAATGAAAATAATTAAATTTTATTATTCTTTCCGCACGCAGCAAGCATTGACCGTGTTTACCTTCTCAAATATTGTTTATATTTTTCTTGAATGGAAACCCACACTTGGAATGAAGGGGTTCCTCGTGAGTGGCAGCAATGACGGCACGTGCCCAGTCATGCTAACTTGAAATGTAGGCCTAGGATCCTTGATTAGAATGGGTTACTGCTGGAAGTAGAAATTGTCAAAGTTCACAATATTCACACGGGCATGCAGAATGCCAGACTTTCCAACCTGGGAGAAATTTTATGAGTGAGACTCCGTGCATGTGACTCCCCACACCAGGCCGGGGGTCTGGGGACCAGCTAGGCCCCCAGAAGCCGGAAGATTTTTAACATCAAGATAAGCATTTTAAGGCATTTCCAGGTACTTAAAAGGTGTTAATGAAGACAAAATAAAGGTGACCATTTTTTCTGTATTAAAGCAAATTTTTATTTGTCTGGTGTTTTTACTCAACCTGACATAATGTCACTGGTTATTATTCCAGCTTTTACAGCTTGCAAAACTTATTTCCAGTTTTCAAAATGAACCTACCAAACCCATGTTATCCATTTTTTTTTGTTTAAACATAACCTTATATTTTTTTTTTTTTTTTTTTTTTTTTTACTGCGTGAGTTGGCTCACGACAAGTGTGTGAGCGTGACAAAAGATTCAATTCAAATGCGTGTGTCACACGCGAGATGCGTATGAGTTGGAAGGTCTGGAATGCTTGTGTATTTAATAAAATAATACCATGAATGGTCTCTCTGTGGGAACGCATATGAACGCACGATGTCCAGCAAGTTATTTTTACTTTGCATGAATATTGATTGCTCATTTGAGCTTCATTGATACATGTATATGTCATTAATCAAATATACAGCAAGACATATTAAAGTTCTCCCTCGCCAAACACTTTATTTTTTTTATGAAAAGTGAAGGGGTTGAATTGTTTTAGCACTTTGTGAAGAAAATTTGCCTTTACGATGACGCAATATACACTTTATTCACAATTTTATCGTGCGGAATAGCGTCTTATTTGGTGGCCGCACTCGTCAAACATCGCTACTTTTCGTCATACTCATAGTTTGACCATCGGGGTCTGTGACGTCACGGAAGGGAGATTCTACACCAAATCCGATTGTAAACATTGGTTCGCAGCAGTGAATGTCAGTGTGGTCACGTCATGGCTTACTGGATTAAGAACAACCACGTTGATCAACTGGCAAAGGAAGATTTTGAGAACATGTAGGGATGTAATTAAGGCAGTTAGTATAGGGTCTAGTTAAACACACAAGATCACTATAGTTCAAGTGAAGCAGACCCGTGATTGATGGTTATATTTGTATTGGAAAGAATTTGACATTTTGCGAGCAACAGTATAGATTTAAGAAAACAATTCCAGATGCCACACGTGCCTGAAAGAAAATAAAATGGGGCGAGTCGTCTAGTTTTGAAAGTATAATCCGAGATGATACAACATTGAAAGGCATTATCATAATTGTACTACCAAGAAACTTAATAATTTTGCTCCATGTCTCGTGTGACACCATTTCAAACTTATTTACAAAATGAATGACTTCCACGGTTGGTATCGAATATTAATTATGTATGCGTCAGTTGACGGTGCAAGGAGTGCTCAGAAGTAGTACAGATAGATCATATACGGCCATGTGTCCAGGCAGTGATATCGTGTAAATACAAACTCACACTCAGAACACCCTTATTCAGCCAATATCATATACAAACATTACAGATCAATATACACGAACGTATTACAAGAAAACAATGTGAACTAGAAAAGAAGATTTGCTTCAAAGCAAATCTGTCTGTGTGCCTTCAAAAGTTGTAGATATTAAATGTTACAACTTTTGTCTCTTGGCACTTCACATTCCATTAAGCATATGTCTGGATGAAAATTTCAAAGTCCAAATGACCTTGACCTTTGAAGATCACATGTAAATTACAAAAATGTACAGTGTAACAATACCTATAATTTAAGCCCAACACGAACCAAAACAGATGTAAATTGACCAAGTTATGGCAAGATGAAACTTTCAAAGGGCTAGATGACCTTGACCTTTGAAAATCACAGATAAATTAAAAAAATGTACAGTGTAACAATACCCAAATTACAAAAAATACGTTGTATACAGTGTTACAATATCCACAATCTAAGCCCAACAGGACCCAAATCAGATGAAAATTGACCAAGTTATGGCAAGATGAAACTTTCAAAGGGCCAGATGACCTTGCCCTCTGCCCTTTAGAGGCTACAGGTTCTTACAAAAGTGTGCAATGTTGCAATAACTACAATTCGAGTTTAACATGAATAGAATTGGGTGGATATTGGCTGAGTTATGACTGGATGAAACTTTCAAAGATCCAAAGGACATTGATCTTTAGAGGTCATATGTAAAATACAAAAATGTGCAGTGTTACAATTCCTACAATTTGAGCCCAACATGATCAAAATTGGATAAAAATTGATTAAAAGTTATGACTGGATGAAAATTTCAAAGGTCCAAATGCCTCGACCTTTGACATTTAGAGGTCACATGTAAAATACAAAAATGTGCAGTGTTACAAATATATGAATTCAAGTAGGATTGGTTACCTGTACCTCTTATAGTTTTGAAGATATTCAAGATTTAAATTTTCAAATGCCCCCTTATTTGCATAATTTTGAAAACCGTTTAACCTCTTTACAAAAACTGAAGACTTCATGTATGGAAGTATAATCATGCCAAGTTTTGAGTTTCTACGTGTAACGCTTTTCAAATGAAATGTCGAACAAATTTGCCTGTAAAGAAAGAAAGAAAGAAAAAGAAAGAAAGAAAGAATTCCTAGAAAAGCAATATGTCTGTGTTCGCACACAGACATAATTTGGCCCAGGAGACTCCCATAAGGACATGTTTGTGTCGCTCTCATAGGAGGCACCCCAAAATGTTTGACAAATAATAATGTTTAAGGCATTTACGTAAAAATGATAGTACAAATAAATATTTGTCAGCATGAATTCGTGTCACAAATTGAGCACCATTTAGAATGACACGGATACTAATGCCGAATCAGTCAGTTATGTTTGTCTGCATATGAAACAATTTTCTACATTACATACATCTTGATAGGTTTATATACAGTGGTTTTCCATGTATTTGGCCATGCCTTGTAGGCTGTGTGTGTAATTGTTTTTTGTAAGTACAGCTAAAAAGATTTGCAGGTTATGAAATTAACTTGTTTAAAAGTACGAAATTAATGTCGTGATTGCCAATACTGAAGGGTATTCCGATCAAAATATAATGTGGTAATGTAGGTAAACTGGACGCAAGTATTGTAAACGGTACACACATATTTATTTGTGTGTGGATAGATAAAAAGTGTGTCGCCGAATCTATTAAAAGCAAAAGAGAAAAAGTTACAAAGTGTAAATTTAAGCACTATGTTATCATATACTTGTTATAAACTCAACCAAAAAAATAAGTCTCCGCTTAGAAAAGTCCACATAAAAAAAAAACCAAATGAACACATATTTTGGTAATATTTCATTTTTTTATATCCGGTATATGCCTTAGATTTGGTTTCAGACGCAAGTGCAGAACAAATGAATCTACGCTTCACTGCACAACACTTGAAAACAAACAAAGTCTGTATCACAGGTGCGCAAGATTGTCCATATGGCGATAGCATTCAATGTGAACTGAATGGGGCACTGTAGTGGGTACCACAGACTGTGCATAAGTTTTAAAATGTCACATTTTTACAGGAAGGAAAGAATTAACGTGGTCAGTAGAATGTCTGATGACTTCATGACTGTATATGGTTGACTCTCCGTCAATAGGACGTGCATCCACCGTGATTGTTGACACACTGCTGGCAGCGCTTTCTCATGATGTGGATCAATTTTCTGATTAGTCTCTGGGGTGTATTGTCCCACTCCTGCAAAAGATAGCGTCTTAGGTCTTCAAAGTTTGACTCGGAACCCATCTTCGGGTATACATTTCGCTTGAGATGGCTCCACAAGTGTTCAATAGGATTAAGGTCAAGGGAGCATACTGGCCAATCCATGGCCTTGAGACCTTCCCTGGCCAAGAATTCACCAACTTCAGCCGCAACACGAGGCCTTGCATTGTCCTGCATGAGAATAAAATTTTCGCCAATGGCACCAGCATATTGCACAACATGCGGGTGACATAACGCCTGGCTGTCATGGTACAAATCAGGATGACAAGGTCTGTCTTCCCATTTTCTGATATCCCCACCCAGGCCATGATGCTGCCACCTCCAAAGGTAACTGTGGGCTTCACACAGCATGCGGCAGGTCTCTCCCCTGGTCTTCTCCAGGCCCGGATTCATCCATCATTCCTGTGAAGGGTGAAGCGACATTCATGCGTGAACAAAGCGTTGCCCCATCCTGCCTGTGTTGTACGCATGTGCTGTCTCGCCCACTCTAATCTGGCTACTTTATGGCGAGTGGTTAGCATCTGCTTTTTAACCATGGCCCTCAACTTGTAGCCAGCAACATGTAATCGGTTGGTACCATCTCGGCAGAGATGCGCCTCTGATGAGGATAGGCTGTATGCAACTGTTGCTGCAGGTCTGTAGCAGTGGGTGTCCTGGTTCTTAATGTCAAATTGACAACAAACTGACCTTGTTGTCTGCTGGTCACCTTAGGCAGTCCTCGTCTTGGCAGATCCCGAACAGCAGTAGTTTGTCGGAATTTTTGTAGCAACTTATTGATGGTCTTGTGGTTTACACCCATGGCCCGTGCCACCGACCTGCAACTCTCTCCTGCTTCAATACGGCTTATAGTGGCTCTTGTCCTGTCCACTTCAGATAACCGTGGCATGATGTCTTGACCACAGATGGAAAAATCCATACTTGAACCTGGGTCCCCATGCTTTTATACCCATGCTTAGCCCAGTTTCTGTCCATATTACACAGGTAAAGTTCCTAAAACAATGACCCAGTGTGCCCAAACAAGCACAGGATACCTCACTGAAACCATCCCATTCAAAATAGCCTTTTTGCCAAGTTTGGTTTCTGACACAGTCTCACATTAAGCACAAATGCAGTCAAGCATACACTTTCAATTTGCTGTTCTCGACACACGTTGCACCCTAGGGATTATTCTACACATACATGTAAATACTTGCCAGAAAACTGACCTAATATGAAACATGTATCAAATTATAAAAGCGGAGACTTACTACTTTGGTTGAGTTTACTTCTCTTTCTATGTGGAAGACTTTTTAATTTTTGGGGCTGCGCTACGACTTACAGGGACAGCGCCTCACGGTAGAACAGGGTTTATGGCGGGAATAAGTCCGGTATTGTCTAACTTCTTTCGACGTCCTCCACTTCCACACTTTATTGATGTATTTAAAGTAGGTGGGATGTAAACGAATGTATACATACTTTCACATGTGTCACCAGAAATACTGATACCCAGTAAGTGGGAGTTCAGCCCATCAATTTGCAAGTTAGGCCCTACAGAGATAACTTGATTGTGTGAAACTGAAACTATAGGTTGTGTAGTAACGTGAAAAGACTAGGCTTACAGGGCCTAGACCGTAAAGAAAATAAACAAAAACACACAAATAGGGGATGAGTAACCGCAAGCCAATCACTGAATTAAGCCCCTCTTCCCTGCACGTTAGACAAAAGGCATGTATTTGTTTTTGTTTTTCTTCTGGAAGGGTGATCATGAGGTACGGTGATGCTGGCCACTGCCCGCGTAAGGACTCCTAACCAAGGAATCCATGACTCGCAATGACCTGCGTTTTCTTTGACGGGAGGGGTCCAACTGAATTCGTAAAGTCACCCTGACCTCAACCTGCAGAAGGAAAGAACCAAAAAGAAAAAAAGTATAACCTAAGTCCCAACAGAAATGATAGTCTTGGGCCATAAATGTACTTTCACGTGTTGGTCGTGAAATGAAATGTCAAATGATCGTAACATTTACCTAGACCCATACAACTCAAGAATGTTGGTTGGAGATATTTCTTTTGAAGCGCCAGCGCAATGTGTTTTCATGAGCGTTGATCGTGCATTGAGGTTAATGTTTGGGGGTGATTAATAGTTGAACAAAAATGTAACACATGCACAAGAAATTCAATCATGGGCCAAAAATAATTTTTCACACATACAAATTATGACTTTCGATGGCTTAACAACCTTGACCTATTAAACGTCATATACAAATTAGGACATGTTATGTAAGATCTCTTTCGCCCAATTAAAAAGATGGGCAATCATTGCTTTCTGACAAAGCGTAGGCCTATATGCTGGTCGTTATTTACAAATCTGAATACGTCTATGGAAGTTGTACTGTTCAATAATTCACAAAACTATGGGTTTAGCCCCCCAAAACCAGGGTCTTGTTCGCAAAACCTTGAGTTTTGTAACAATACCCTGAGTTTAGCTTGCAAATCCCAGGGTTTTGTAAACTACCCAGGATAACAAAACAAATATCATAGCTTCTAAATTTTGTTAAATAATATGCACAAAATCCTGGTTTTTACTGCAATTTCTATCCCAGTCACATGCGCACGCAAGGCAATATCGTCTTTTCTTCCGGGCATAAATATAGACTTTAATACTCCCCATCCAGTGATTGTGTGGATTCTATGACCGACGTCGGATATAATGACCAGCATCTACCAGCCACCTAGCTGATCTCCCAGTAAAAATTGTGGCACTTCATTGCAATCACTATGCGTAGTGTCAAATTACCGCTCCGAATTTTAAGTGTTTGAAAGTTAATGCAAGCAAAGAGTTCCCTTGATTCTTGATTCTACCAACCTCAGAGCATCACACACAAACACTGTTGAACTATGAGTAAACACTGTGTTTAACTTTCGCATCACATTTGGAGTCGATTAAGTGGAAACGGTAGGTCAACTGTTTCAAATGGACTTAAGCATACAATTCTGTCAACAGATGATGCTGCTTGTATGTAAACAAAGCGTCCCGGCCTACCCCGAAAAATTTGAACACCCCAAACTGTGTTAAGCATGGAAACAAAAAATTATAGTTTCAATGGCCATTCTAATGCTAATTTACATTTTCGACTTCTTCTCCAAAACCGTCATCCAGATTGACTTCAAACTTGATGGCAATGTACCTTGGGTAGGTTTCTACCAGATTTTTTCAAATGGTCACGCTCCAGTAGGCCTAAGTTTTGGATTTTTAATGATTTTTTCGTTCTTGTTTTGGACAAATCTTACAAGATCTTCTCCACAACTGCTCACCCAATTGCTTTGATATTACATAAGAACACTCCTTTTTTACTCTTCACTATAACTTGAGAACTACTTGAACTGGGACCTTGATGTTACACATGTTAGTGTTCTTCTACAAAGATCAGTATATGGGTGACCTTGATCCTATCCCAAGTTCACAGAGTGCAAGTGTGATGAATGTCTAGGTCAGCTGAGCATGGGCTGTTCACACAGCCTTCTTGCATTTTTTTTTTAATAAGCTTGTTTCTTTTTTAGTTTAGTTCAATACTAAATAGTACATGTATAGATTAATTATTTGTCATTGATGACATTATGCCCAGTCCTAATTTGACACGAGCATGAAACAATTTTATAAACTAGACCAATCGCAGGTTGACCTGTGTTATGTCTAACACAGACCACCAGGTGGCGGTCCACCCTCGTCCAACAGAAAGCAAGTCCAGGTATCTGTCGCATCAAGTGACGTCCAAGGCCTTTCTGCCTTCTGTACAGATCTCCATCAACAGGACCATCCCACTCATTAAGTGACCTGAAAAACATAGCTGCTCAAACTGATCCTGATGTACTTCTCGGAGACTTCAATATTAATCATGACACCACAATTTAAACAACAGCACACAATAATCAAGCAAACTGTGAAACTACATTCATTGTGTTTTGTCCTCCACGCATGGTTCAGCTGAAACTGAGACACAGGAAGTCGTGTCTTAATCTCAGATAGAAGTGGAGCCATGCCGGATTTTGCATCCAACAAGGATAACATTCAAGAACCCAGAATTTGCTGCCTGTCAACTTACTTTCAGACCATAGTTGTTTGTTTGTAGTTTAATACCAATTTATATTCCCAAAAGACAGTACTTTACCCAATGTCACAAATGCGCTGTTGCTCAGTCTAAAAGCATGTTATGCCTTGTACATCCCTACGGGTTCTCTTGACAAGAGTGAGACAGCATATTTCAGATCTTTTCTCTCACACATCATTCTGTCAACTTTATTTTCTTTTTTATCTGTATTATGTACAAAGAGTCTGTGGGTCACTGAAGTACAAGAAATGAAGCTGAATCTTAAAAAAAACAAAAGACAGCTGAAAGAAGTGAGAAACATCATCATCAGCTGAAATCAAGAAAAGTTTACAACTACATTGGCCTTATCACATTGCATAGAAACTCAGTCAAGGTTTGTTAAATTTCATGCCGTCACATGTACCTTGTATGATATTTAACATTGTTCATTTCAGCTGGTTTGTTGTAACATCTCTTACTGTTTCCAATTAGCCACGTAATAATGATAGGTGGAGCATCAGGGTCCTATGCATGGACACTTCTATACTGAACCCCAATGAAAAGTATCCACATAAAAAAATTAACACATTAATTTTGTAAGTTACTAAGTACTGTGTGTGCATATATGCATGGTTTGGAGCCTACATCAGGGTCATTCAGGACAACTTTTTAACTTTTGCTGGGTTGTTACATAATGCATGTGACTTTTGTGCACCGAATATGGCTTCTGACCACCACTCCTATTGGATGGCTAAAATGACCTGATGTTTTCAGTGGCTTTAAAAAGGGATGTTCAGCCAAGAAAAAAGCCAGTGGTCTCAGGTGTGTTGAGGCGATCATGCCGCGTCTGAGCCAAGGTCAAAGACACCATGCTTTGGGGCTTGCAGAGGGTGGAGTCCCAATCACTCAAATCGCACAAAGAATGGGGTGTACTCGGCGCACCATCCAACGACTAATTGAACGGCAACAAGAAACTGGATCCGTAGATGATCGGCCTAGGCCTGGCCGAGAAAGAGTGACAACACCTGGCCAAGACCGTCACATCCGGCTGATGCACCTGCGAGACCGTTTCCGTACAGCAGCCCAAACAGCCCGTGAGACTCAAGGGGTGAATCACCGTCCTGTCAGTAGTTCTAATGTAGAGAGGCGACTGAGGAGCAGTGGCCTAACAGCCAGAAGACCTTACAGGGGTAACCTGCTGACCCAACCCAGAAGAGAAAGACGACTGCAGTGGTGTAGAGCACACTCCAGGTGGACTCGCCAGCAGTGGAATACCGTCCTTTTTACTGACGAGTCCCGTTTTTGTGTCAGCAGAGCAGATGGCAGAGAACGTGTGTGGCGCCGGACTGGGGAGAGATATGCAGATGCCTGTGTCCGTCAGGCAGATCGATGGGGTGGACCCTCTGTCATGGTGTGGGCAGGCATCAGCAACCGCTACCGGACACCCCTAGTGGTCATTCAAGGGATCCTCAATGCTAGGCGGTACATTGATGAGGTGCTGGAGCCGCACATGGTCCCATTTATGGAGCAGCATCAAGATCTGGCGATCTTTCAGCAGGACAATGCACGTGCACACTCTGCAAGATTAACAATGAACTTTCTCAATGAGAACAACATCAATGTCATGGAATGGCCAGCGTTCCCACCCGATCTGAGCCCTATTGAACATTTGTGGGATCAGTTAGGCCAAGGTATTCAACGGAGGACACCTAGGCCTACTACCCGAAACCAGCTGATCCAAGCTCTGCAGGAAGAATGGAATAATGTTCCCCAACACAGAATTCAAACCCTGGTCAGCAGTATGCGCCGCAGATGTATAGCATGTGTTGATGCTCGAGGTGGCCACATCCCATATTGAACAGAAAAATTTGTGTGACTTTCAATTAGGGCAGTTAATGACATTTTTTGCCTGTAAGTGACGTTAATGTCGGTAGAGCGTGACATTATTTTTACGCCAGAAAAGTGAATGCTTTGTTAAGTTCTAAGCACGTCTAGGTATGAAATGTTTCAAGTATAAACAATAAAATACTTCAAAATTGGCATGTGGATACTTTTCATTGGGGTTCAGTATAGTTTCACATGGTACATTATTACACATATAAACCAAGGACCTTCCCCAATTTTTCTGCCTCTGCTTAGACATCTTTTGGCCCTTCCTGCTAAAACTGCCTGGATGTCAAATGTCGTCTGCTTTTGTGGTTTTGCGTCAGTGTCTCATTAACAGAAATGTTTTGAGTGAGAATTGTGGGTCAGACCTACAATATAGGACAGCCCAGAGATTTCACAGTTTCCCTGGCATGGGTTTGGCACACAGCAAAAATGCCAGGAATAGCTATTGACTTTGCCTAATACTGATGTGCAAAGAGTTAAAATGTGACCTCCCCCATGTACTTATTTGTGGTACCTTGTTTCTCCAGCAGATGGCGGCAGCATACTGATGCTGCACACTGTCAATGCATAACTGGTGGCCAGCCTGGAGCTGCAATAGATCTGTTTTCTCCAACAAACTCTTCCAGAGACCATTATTCCTGAATGGTAAATGAAATTCCGGAGGCCACCCACCACCTACAATCAGACATTACACTGTGTTCAAGCTTAAACTGGAAAGAACACTTTGTATGCAATACCAATAAAGCTGGTAGGATGATAGCCCTTCTCAGGTGACGCTGGTAACACCATATGCGGCATATGGCACTTTTTCTGGGGCGAACTGTGGTGTTTTGCCGCTATCTGCGGCGAACAGCAGTCCTGCCACACTTCGCCGCAGGTCGCTGCTAAATGCCGCCAAAGACTTTCATATGCTTGTAAAGCTTTTCATGCATGCAGGTTTATTAGCATTAACGGCTGCTCCCTATCCTTTCTGGGATGCTGAGGGTAAAATTGGTGGCGATCTGCGGCATTTTGCCGTAAAGTGCGGCGATTGGCGGTTGTGCTGTATGTTCGCGGCAGTTTACCGCACTGCACTGCCCAAGCTTGGTAGCAGGTGAAAGTCCATGGTTGCAAACTACAGTTTACATTAGAAAAGTGCCATATGCCGCGGAACGGCGTTAGTAGTGTGATTTAAATATAAATCATCTAAAAACGCTCTTTGTGTGTGTGGGGGGGGGGGGAGGGTGGTGTATCGCAAACTTGTCTTCTTTTATAACATGTAAGACAATGTGGCTCGCGCAATCAAAAGGCACGCCTGTTATGGCTTGACAGTCACTTGAATTATTGTCCTTTGAGTCTTTTGTCTTTTTGCTGTGAGAAGTTATCCAGGAAAGGCCATAGCATTGAATAAGAATTTTGAAGAGACCATGGGGTAGAAAGATGGGAATTAGCTTAGGAATATTTCAGTTCAACTTAAGTGTGAACCATATTGTCAATTAAACTGCCAAAATAAAACATGACAAAATATTCAAAAGAAGATGAAAAAGAGGATCATGATGATCATGTGCTCTGCTGACTGGAATCTGCTTTCATAGATTTGCAACACATGCACCATAGTCTGTATACCTGTATACATGGACAGTGGTACCAAAGTTTGATATATCATAACAGAAGTCGCAAAAAGCCTGAACACACACAAATTAGAAAAAAAACCCACCCATGTTTTAAAATCAAACCATCCCAAGCATCGGTGTTTGCGAAGTTGAAAATATGAATACAATAGCCATATATAGTATGCAGTGGTAGCAGATACCGATGGTCGCAAAGTTTGAGTTCCCATAAACTCGTCAGAATTAACATATCCATATCATTTTCGCAAACTTTTATTATCTAAAGTCAAAATATATTCTGATAAAATTTGAAGCAATTCTGTACAGTTGTTCTGGAGAAAAAGCTGAAAATAGCCTTAAGACACAAAAACTCTTAAAAAATTTGAAAATGTTTGGCACCACCTGGTGGCCAATATAAGAACTACGTAACCTCAGGTAAATGTAATATAAAAGCAACTGGCCGAGTAGTTCTTGAGATGAAGACTTTTTTCTTTAAAAAAAAAAATTTATTGAATAATTCATAAAAACTAGAAAAATTATTGCATCATCTCCTTCTCAACTTGGTACAGGTCCACCTGGGGAACATCCATGTACAAAATCAAAGCATTCCATGCAGCGATTTTTCTGAAGTCCAAAATTGAAAGTCTAACGACAGACGGACGGACAGACGGACGGACAGACGGACGCAAACGGATTCCAATGGCTCTGCTGACTGACAAATCGGTAGAGCTAAATGAACACATTCGGGGACCAAGTTGTAAAATAAATAAAATAGAAAATAAATTAGTGATGGGACAACATGGGGTGAGCGAGATATAAAATCTTGTATTGATAACCCTTAAAATACAAAATTTACACTGCTCCAGAACCCCAGGCTGGCTGATGAGCAGCCAGCCCACCTAGGTATTTAAAACAGCCATGCTAGGTCATGTGACCACATCATTCAGTTTTTCACAATATGAAGTGGAGAAAGATTACTCTTAAGACGATTTACCAACATGAATATATTAATAATTTATGCATATAGTACAAGGTTAATTTGAATGAATGTTCGCTTGTCACATTTGTTTTAGCACGTATGCTTACATGCCCTGAGTTAGTTCATGAGGCACCATGTTGTCCTTGTGTTCGGAAAAAATTGTCTTTTAGCTGTGGAGAGAGAGAGAGAGAGAGAGAGAGACAGACAGACAGACAGACAGACAGACAGAAAAAGTTCGTAGCTGAGCGACTTGGTGAGGAACAAGTTACGTATCGAATGTCCAGTCAAACGATAAAATTCCGCTCAGGTCAGCACTGTTTATGAGAGGGAAAATCATAGAGCACAAAAAGCTGTAAAGTCTATGGTTTTAATGCTAACTTAGCGGAATGTCGATTGATATAAAGTAGGCGTCACAGTGTCTATAGCACGGAAGAGAAATGGCGGGATGTGGCGATGGATAGTTTCTTGTGACGTCTTTGGAAAGTATGAAGCAGGTCTCGTAGCAACAGTTTGTGCGTAGCAAAGTATGCGCTGAATACAAGTGGCGGTAGCGGGTCGCAGGATCTCGCTGATGTTTGGAGGCATTGTTGGTTGTCCATATCGTATAGTAAGTACACACACACAGATGATACATGGGCTCTTTTTAACTATCGCGCCATCTAGCGGCACGATAGTTACAGAGGCGCTTGATTTGCCGTCACTCATTAACATTCCAATTTTCTATCGAGTATATCTCTTGCATTCGGTCATCTTCAAAGTACACATTCTCCCTAGGAATATCATAATGAATAATCTGAACTATTACAGTAGGAAATTCAATAAAATTGCGGAAAACATTTTTGTGTGTTCTTTTATTCAAAAATCGCTAAAAACACAAATGGCCAATCAGAGAGCCCGATGCAATAAACAAGTCGTGTTAACTGGCTATATGATCAGTCCAGCCCAGGCGGTACTTTCATACCCCTAGCCCCACATATGATAAGATGAGGGTGTATAATTGAGTGTCAATAAAAGTGTATCTGACATACCCACTGATGACGGTCAGTTATGCACAAAACCAAAACATAGTTATGGCATATTTCACTAAATAGGACAGTCAAAGCGCAGGTGCAGTGCTAGTGAGTGCAGGCTGCTGGGCAGTGGGAGCCAAGTCCAGCAAACCATAAAGTCCATGACCATGCTCTGTTACGATACAAACCTAAATTTGGAAATGAAATGAATATGCAAAACTTGTTCATAATCAGGAATATAATTAAATGGTGCATCCTCTCCCATCACTTCCAGCTTTCACCATATCTCGCTGCAGACAGGCATGCTGGCAGCCTGACACATATGAAAATGATACCCGCGTCGTCTCTGCCTGCACAGGCCCGTAACCAGCCTTTTGAAAAGGGGGGTTCGTTTTGCAGTGATAAAGTGACATTGGCGAGCGCCGAAGGCGCGAAGCTCTGCTAGGGGGGTCCGGAGGCATGCTCCCCCGGGAAATTTTTCAAAAAAGAACCCCCCAAAAAACAGCATTTCCTGCAATCTGAGGGGGGTTTTGCCCTTACTTTCTGTCTTTCATATATGCTTATTTCACGGCAAAAAATATTGAAGTGATTTACTTCAGTGATATCTATATATAATACACAGCTTTGTATAGAAAAACTATAAAACTACTCAATGAAATGCCTTGAAATTCGGGCCACGTGTTACCCTGAGCCCCCTGAGCGTGGTTTTCTCACCGTTTTTCATTTCGTTGGGCCAATCGATAAATATCGGCAATTAATCGATTTTTAGGGCAAATCTTTTGTATTTTAAATGACGTCATTATATAAGGACAAGCGACGTAGATAGAGAGCCACCTAGCGTTCATCGCTGCGAGTTGTTTCTGACCTCTACATGTAAGCCTAGGCCTACATAGGCACTAGGCCCTGGAGCTCTACAAGTCTACTGAATTTGCGTGCATAGCTGATCATTGTCCACATAATATACATTTTCTTGCATAAAGTTAGTTTTTTTAAGTGCAACATTAATAACTATCTTTCATTACTTGGTTTCATTGACAAATTCAATTTATTTGCATTTTGTTTGATGAAAATGTAGGAACTATGTAAAGGACAGTTGTAGGGCCTACATGTAGGTCTATGTTATATATAGGCCTATGCTTCTAAAATAATTTTTGAAATTCCACTTGCAAACAGTAAACGTGAACACTAGCCGAAAACGCATTTTTAGCCGTCTGACGTGTAGGCCTTAGGCCTAGGACATAACAGAACCCCCCCCCCCCCCCCCGCAATCTGACTTTGGAAAAAAATGCGGGAAAACACAACTTTCAGCTTTCCATTTTCCATGTAGGCCTACAGTGGGAGCGATTACAAGGACTTAATATTAAAAATAATTAAAATGAATATTATTTGGTTGCACAACTTTGAAATACAGTCTTCCATGAAATCTTGAAATGAGTGATTCTTAATATAGATCTACCTGTAGGCCCACATGTAATTTTGTATTTGTTTGAACGCTATAATGATTACCCCTACTACTATCAGAGATTTTATTTTTTGTCTTTATTTCCCAGTGAATCAGCCTACATTACAATGAATGTTATCAAAACGGTTGATCTTTCTTTCAAAAAACCCGTGATTTTCACGGGTATACGGCTAGTTCATTATAATTCTGATGAGATAGACTATCCCTTTAGATTAATGAAGTATAATACTACAGATATTATCAATATGAACATGTACTTTTGTGTGTCCCAGACTGCCTTGTGAATTTTGAGATACATTTCACACACAGTGACAATCACATTGCTGTCACATGTACCGAGGACAGCTTTTGAAGAGAATTTTTTCCTAAGTTTTTCTCAAATTAACACAGTAGTTGTGGCTTCCACGATGAAGAAATGAGTTATGGCTTCAATCGTAAAGAAAAGAGGCTATGCCTTTCATCATGAAGAATCAAGTTAACACTTTGCAGTCTTAGTCCGTATATATACGGACCCTCCGTGATGATACAATATCAATATAACAATTTCATATTTGTATTCCTCGTGAAAAAACATTTCCAACGAATACCAACATGTCATGTCTACCACTAACGGTAAGTCAACAGCTTTCCGCGGGGCTTTTAATCATGTAATGCACGAGACTGGATCAACAGTTTTCAAGTTTGTGTCATGCAAAGTGCACTATATAGCTGTTGACTCAGTTTTGAATACGGGGATGAACCTGAAAGAGTAAAACGTTTTACCATTCAAAAGGACAGCGTAGCTTCAAGTCAAAGCTCAGAAATTATTTAAAACATGAGAAACGAGCTCCACAATCGTGAGTATATTTTATTTTGAAGAATATGACGCTTTAAATGATAAATATCTATGAGGCAAAGCGGCGATATTAAAAGGGCGCCAATGATCAACATTCACTGCACCTGTGTACTAGGTGGCTGGCTTTAAATAAGTTTCACAATGTTACTTGGGGGGGGGGGGGGTTCGTTTGACAAAAAGGGGGGTTCGTTTGAAAAGGGGGGTTCGATTGAACCCCTCGAACCCCCCCTGGTTACGGGCCTGCTGCATATCTCATTTTAATTTCTGGTAGGTTAGATTAACAATTTTACATCCAACATATACCCACTTCTGCAAGTATTACAGTCTGATAGTAACATAAGGCAAGTTTTGTCGGCTGCATTTGGAAGATGGCCTTTCAAAGTTTCATACACCTATTGTAACAGGGAGACGACTGTGTTTCCTTTGGGAATTGGTCATACAGTTAGTCAACACTAACAGCTTTAGTACAGACCTGTAACCTCATTAGCGCAGGCAATATAATAAATTCACAGACTCCTGAGTCTGTTAAATTTACTTTCACATATGTTAGAATTGTAACACTTTTGCTTTGAGATAGGCCTGTAGGCAAGTGTGCGCGCGATAGTTTCAATGTTTTTTTCTTTCCTGTTCCATTTTTTTTTTTTTTTTATAAAACGGCCCTTTTCTTGTTTGAGAGGTGTGGCACAGAGTTTGTTTGGTGGAGTTGGCAAATGATAACTTAACGCACCACAAAACGGCTCATTAATTGAAGTATACAACTTACAATGAAACACAGGC
Source organism: Hermodice carunculata (assembly GCA_964020975.1). Lineage (NCBI taxonomy): Eukaryota > Metazoa > Annelida > Polychaeta > Eunicida > Amphinomidae > Hermodice > Hermodice carunculata. The sequence continues at coordinate 110,355,477 of OZ026614.1, read as the reverse complement.
TGCCAGCTTGGATAAGTCATGAAAATATAAAGGAACTCTACGCAGAAACAAGTACAATGTTAAGGCAGATACCCCAAAATTAACACACGGTTGTTATCGCTAAATGTCAAGTTGAATTTTCACTTTAATTTGCTATTTGGCGTAGCTTTTGATGAAAGGATCAAGAAAGGCCATAACTTTAGTTAAGCTTCAAAGAGACCATAAACTAGAAATTTATGAATTGGTTTTACACAAATGCAATACAACTTATGAGCCATTTTTATCTAAGAATGCCAAACAAACCCAGAATATAACTAGGAAGATTTGCTTTAAAGCAAATCTGTCTGTGTGCCTTCCAAAGTTGTAAATATTAAATGGTACAACTTTTGCGCTTTGGTACTTCACATTCCATTAAGCTTATGGCTGGATGAAAATTTCCAAGTCCAAATGACCTTGACCTTTGAGCTTTAACCTTTACAGGTTACATGTAAATTGCAAAAAATGTAGAGTGTTACAATACCCACAATTTAAGTCCAACATGATTAGAATTGGATGGAAATTGGCCGTGTTATGGCTGAGTGAAACTTCCAAAGGTCCAGGTGACATTGACTTTTGACCTTTAGGGGTCACATGTAATTTTCAAAATATGCAGTGTTGCAATAGCTACAATTTGAGCCCGACATGTTCAAAATTGGATAAAAATTGACCGAGTTATGGCTAGAAGAAAGCCACCATCGAAAGTGGCGTTTGACCTTGAAATGACCTTTGACCTAGAGATGACCTCTACCTGAAATGAACCTTGACCTTTCAAATAATTTTTAAAGAAAAAAAAACCGAGTGAAATCTGAGCCGCCATTGCCAGAAACTGAAATCACACCGCCCTTTGCCTCTTTGCGATTGTGATTCCGCAAACACAAACAACGGTAGGGGATATACTAATTGTACATTTAATATAAATATCAGCTAAGTAAGTGGACAGTGCTGCTGCACTGGATTCAGATTTCAGAATAGATCAACGTTCATTGAAACGCCGATACATTTAAGGCTAAGTTTAAAATGTGAGATTTTATTTTATATTATTTTTTGTTTTTGCATTCCAGGTACATTTTGAATGTGTGACATTTGACCATCAAATGCATATCTTGTCGGACTCTTATTACCCTGACATCTCAGATTACCGTTGCCGTTGTTGGAGTCAGTAAAATTGCCATGAAATTGCGTTCATCGGCACTGCTTGGCCTACCATTTTTGTGTTTGAATACTCAATGGTTGTATTAAAAGATGATATTGATATTCTTTACTTGTTTGCTACTTTCTTTCTGATTTGGACCGCCCACGGAAGGGGCGTGAAGGTGTTATATATCGGTGGATGTACAACACCGTACATCAAAGGGAAACGAGGCGGCCTATCATATAATCTCTGCTATACGACCCCAGGCTGGCTGAAGAACAGCCAGCCCCTTCGGGAATTTATACCTGCCATACTTTGTCATGTGACCACAGGTCTGCATTCAGTTTTTCTAATATAAAGTAAAGAAGAAAATATTGAAATGGCCGAAATCTGACTTTTTAGATATGAATGTGACAAGAAGTTAATGTGACTTTGTGTGTTTGCCGAAACGTTTTACACCTCAGCCTATAAGGCAAGAGTCTATCTCATGATTTGAGTCACGCTTGGAAAGTTTGCCCTCTAGCCGCATGTGAAGGACATATCTTCTGGTAAACTGGATGCATGTTTGTATAACTGGTTTACAAAGTTTTTAAATGAACATATTTATTTCCTTTTATTCCGCATTTTATCCTCTCCTCTATTTCAGGAGATAAGATTAACAATTATTTTTAAGCATGACATTAAAAGAACATTTTTATTCCATTTTATTCCGCATTTAATCCTATATTGCTTGAAATAAGATAATTATTTTTAATCATAATATTACTCCCACTGTCAAGACGAAATGTCCCATTTCTGTTATATAATCATTTGAACAACATGAAAACAACAGAGGTGAAAAATGTCAATATTTTATGTTCAACACATTTAAAATTAAGCGAAATAGAAAGAGTCTTTCAAAATGATTTTAATTTCGGTATGCAAAGAGTTTAAGGATCGAATGCCTGCTGTATCGAGGTATGGCGCACACATCAGTATGGTAATGTGAGGGTGTGTGTGTGGGGGGGGGGGGGGGGAGTGGAGGATGAGAACAGTTCAATGTGAAAGGTCAATTTACGAGATGCGAATTGGGATTGTCTTGAGCAAAGTTTGGAACGTATTTCGGTAGCGGGGGAAAGCTGATGACGATGATTCTGTGTGGACTAAGACGGTAAATGTTCTTGTCAGAGAAAAAGTTAAAAATCTTCGTCCAAATTGACAAAAATATATGAGTAAACGTCAGAGGGCCAAGAAAACGAAATGTCAACTCCCTCATACACATGGTTGGGTGGGGCGGGGCGGCCTTATGGCAAGTACTGGTAGCATGCGATTACTGCACTTAACATTATTTCGGTGAGAGCAACTGCCGTGCACAAGGAACTTTGCGGAATTGTTTGGCTCGCCAATAAAAAGATACATCATACAGGATTCAGTAATACATAGGTCTAAAATCCTGCAAACATAGAAGCAAATTTACGCAGAAAGAAGTACAAGGAAAAAGATAAACTTGTCATAGCATCGTGTGCAAATTAAAGTTGCGTGTTTGCATGCTACATTTATTATATCAGAACACGTTATTGTTAATAATGTCACAAATTGGATTTACGATTTTGAAAATAATGCGCAAAAACTTTCCAGAAGGATAATTAAACAGATAAACAATGTCCAAATAACCGAAAGCTGTGGCTGCTTTTGAAAGAAAATTACTGGCGGTAAATAACTTGTTTGGAGCCCCTCAAATTGAGATGAGCGCATACAAATTGCATATCGCGAAGCCTATTTGTTACTCTGTGTACGCACATTATTGATTATATAAAAGATATGCGATTACACAGTACGTAAGTCGGGGTGACAAAGTGTTACTGATGCATCCAACGAGCATTTAGTGTCAGATACGCCAAGTCACCGATATTACGGGAATCTCCCTTTATAAAAGAAAACAAGTATTTCTTCTAGTACAAAAAAGCAAATTCATCTTTTAAAAACGTTTACAACAGAGTCCCGATTCCTTTTATATGCTTAACAACTTGGCGTCCGTGCCAAAGTCTCAGAATATCATGATATAATCGCAAAAATGAAACGTCAGTGTCATAACTTGCCATATTGTTAATATAAAGCACCCGGCACCGCATCTTAGGACGTCTCTCAGGGAGCGGTCACCACTGCATTTTTTCTTGATCACTCAAATTTTTGAGAATCTTCTTAATACACTTACTTGTTTGGAAGCCTGCTCACATAAGTATGATACATGATCATTAAACTTGAGCTTATCATCTATATAAACTCTGAGCAGTTCAACAGATTTTTCTGGCCTTATTTTGATACCGTCTATTTCCAAGTAAAAGTCATGTAGCATTTGGCAGAAGTAACATAGACTGGAATTTGTCAGGATTTGCTTTCATTTTCTTCGAACCATTTAACACCAATTTGTGCTGCAGTGTCTAAAGTTTTTTTTTTTTACATTGTGGAAGTCTTTGTCATGGGTGTCATCTGCATAATTATAAACTGACAGTACCTTCGATACAGTAGAAAAAAATCATTCATACAAATATTGAAGAGCAAAGGTCCAAGAATGCTACCTTGGGGCACGCCTCTTAAGATATTTGTCCACTTGCTAAAAGTTCCCCCATACTTAACTCTTTGTTGTCTTCCAGATAAGTAGCTGCCAATGAGCTCACAAGCATTTTTCGACATTCCATAGGATTCCAATTTTCTTACCAAGAGGTCTTGGTGAAGGCAGTCAAATGCCTTGGACAGGTCCATTAGGATTACCCCCCATAATTTCATGATGGTTAAGAGCTAGTTTCCAATCTTCTATCATTTTTATTAACAGACTTTGGCGATTGTATCCTTTGCGAGAAGCACATAACAAAGATTTCAATATATCATTGAAAAAGTCTGTCATTTGTTCATTTAAGATACCTTCAAAATTTTAGAGAGGCTAGACAAGATACTTATAGGGCGATAGTTATGTTTGTCAAGAAAGTCTGACTTTTTATAAACTGGAAGCACATTTGCTTTTTTCAGATCCGGTGGAAATTTATTGGTTTTGATAGACATATTTACGATCTCTATCGTTTCCGCAAAGTGCGTTTGAGGTTTATGGCCCGTCTCAATTCGCCATTCATGAATGGGGCATTGTTCTCCTTTGCGCGCTTTCTTTTCGTTGGCGCGTGCCGGTCAATAACTTCCGTGATAATGGAATCATAGAACCACATAGCATCATCAACATAATCAAAAATTAGCAGCAACGTCGAGGGGGGCTGCATTAAGATCAACGATAAATTTCTCTTCATCAAAAAATTTATAGCTCCGATAAGTAAATTTTGATCTATGAATTTTCGGACATTGCATCTTTGTGCTTGCTAGTACCATGTGATGAAAATCACTAATGCCAGTGTCAATATTTGTTGCTCCACATACTCTTTTAGGACTGTTAGTAAGAATGACATCTAGAAGTGTTGGTTCACTCCCTTTATAGCAGGTGGGGGGTATGGATAACATTACGTAGCTCGTATATATCGAGAAGACTTTGAAGATCTTGCATGTCCTTGCTTTGGCTGCAGAAATTAACATTCAAGTTCCCCATGATGCAAAAAGTTTTGCTTTCCTGCTCACAATTATTTGAAAGGGACGTTAAAGTACCTAGTAAGTTTGATACTGTTACAGAGGGTGGACGGTAAACAAGACAACAGTGCATTTTTCTTTTTTTTTTTTTCACATGAAATTCGAGAACCATTGTCTCCACACCGTTATCATCTAAGTCAGTCCTAAGTCTGTTGAGGTATGTCTGACCTTACATATCGTAGTAAACCACCTCCATGACAATTTCTATCTTTTCTATATATTTTGAAATTTGCGACATTGAATTGAGCCGATGTAAAATTGTCATCTAACTTGGATTCACTTATACCATATATATCAATGTAGCCTTCTTTTCTTCAATGTATCCAAGAATAACAGCTATTATGTCTGTGCTATTCTTAGCCTTGTGAACCTTTGGTTTGTTCTTGTTCCCAAAACGTCCATCTGAAGTTGTTGGTATAGGAGCAATTATCTGATGCTCTTCAATTTCGTTGATGTTGGTGACCTACTAAAAAGGAGACAACATAGCAAATCTTTTTGAACACGCTATGCCGCGAACTAATAAAGCGGGTAGACTCTGCCATGAAGTCCCAGGGCGGGGGGGGGGGCAGGGGGGGGGGTAGCTCCAAGAATTTTGTATGGGTGTGTGGGGTTCGATTCTTCCGAAACAAACTCATCGTTAAGCCACTTGATCACAAAAATGGTACCTTAGTTAGGGAAATTTTGACTAAAATATTATAAAATATGGCCCCCCCCAAAAAATGGTGAGCAAGCATATGAAGCGTCCATATCCTGGTCCCAAGTGGAACGATAGCAACAAGAGGGTGTTAAACTATAGGTTATCCAGGGCACGGCGTATTGTTGAGAACACATTTAGAATACTCGCTGCACGTTGGCGTCTCTATCATTTTACAGAATCTATGATTTTTACACATCTTTAAAACAATCAATATTTTTATTCAAAGTATAGGCTACATGCGAACATGGATAAAGTGATCAAAGATATTTGCGTGGAGGACATATAAAAGAATTTTTGTAAATAGTCCATGGGAACATTTCATAGCCGTTATTTTATGGAAAATGGCATCTTGGACACGGAACTCAAAGATCTTGCCATAAACTGGCAAGCTATAACTTATTTCGAATCTTTAAAGTGATAAACAACACACACCAAAATCAGTTACTAGTTGATTAATTCCAAGCAATGTTAGGGATGGTTCAACATTTTCATCATTTTTGAATTAGTACTTAGAGTACGCAAGGGGGGAGGGGGTTAAATGGGTCTGTACACTTTCACAGGATATGGAAAATGATGGTCAATTTTTGGCCTGTTTTGTGCAATTTTGCTATGATTTGGGGGAAAGCCATCATTTTTAAAGTACTAATTTGGGGGAGGGAGGGGGGTCATGAAATTTAGTACCCTAAGTACTAATTCAAAAATGATGATAATGTTGAACTATCCCTTATTGGTTGTATTGGTCAAATGAACCAGTCTATACTGGTTGGACCTTGTTGATTCAACCAATCTATTGGTTAAATTAACCAACCCATATTTGGTGATAACCTATATGAAATAGTTAGCAGGGTTACAAATCTAGATTGGTTGCTTTAACTAACAGACTGGTTTGACACATATCTACAAATTTAATTGGTTAAATTTAACCAATGTATTAGTTCATCTGACCAATCTGTTTTTAGAGTGTAGTACCTATCGAAATTATTTATAGACTAAAAAGCATTAATGCAAAGATATCAAAAGTATATTTTGAAAGGGTGTTATGCATTCAAAAGTTTCAAATGTGAATAGATGCAAACTTTATGGAATAATTGTTATTATGGTCATACGATAATAGGCAGATAAGAAAAATATGTGATTAATTTGGCGTACAAGGTAATGACTCAGTACTTGTTAGTCCATTCACAGCAATCTGTGCGACCAATGACCTCCAAATATTGGCTCTGAAGGTGGCATTGCAGTAAACTGGATTGATTACGTCATACAGCGCAGGATGGCTTCTCACAAGCGTAATTAACGTTTCCACGTTTATCTGGATGTAGGTAATTTAAATTAAATTGAAAAACTACATTTACTAGTTTAGCATTTGATTAAAATTGAATGCTAATTAAACTGATACTTTACCACCGAAATTTGTCCGGAGTTTGTCTCTAACAGTAGATCAATTACACTTACAAACGTCAAACTGTACATGGTCACCGGGACATGGTCACTCGCTGACCTTGCAGTAATAGGCCTGTTGTTTACAGTTTATAAGGCCTTGGACCCAGGGGGTGGGGTAGGACGACACCACCTTAATAGAGTGATGGGTATGTTCAGCTGGGCTTGATACACCCTGTCTGTACGACCGTTAACTCGCCCATTCAATACCAAAAGTGAATAAAAGTTATCCCTGTCTATACCGAGTAGATGGTGGCACGCACTGAGTAAATCCTGGTCTAATTAAAGGGCTATAATGAGTAAAAACAACCCCCTGCCTGGGCCAGGTTCAGATGGATACCCTGCCTGTGCTAGTTCGTGGCTTTTTCTATATCTTGTCTGTAGTAGATGTCTTTGTTTTGATAACCCATTCAATACCAATTTGTTAAAAAAAAGTATACACTATGTACGTAGCGGAAGATATACAGAGTACCAACTATTGGAAGTGCGCTCCCCCCACCCCCCACCCCCTCCACAGGCCTGGAGTTGGAACAGTCAATATGGTCAAAATTATAATGCAAGTTAAGGTCAACTGAGACCGAACTTTTAAAGCTTTTCCACTTAATAAGCTATCATATACGGACATAACATGCAAAGTTAAGCCTGCATGTATAATTAATTGCCTCTGTGACATCTGCGCCGTGAGCCTTTGTATCTATACAGGCCCTACACATACACACACACACACACACACACACACACACACACACACACACACACACACACACACACACACACACACACATACTTACAGAGAGTGAGAGAGAGAGAGAGAGAGAGAGAGAGAGAGAGAGAGAGAGAGAGAGAGAGAGAGAGACGTATCGAATGTCCAGTCAAACGATAAAATTCTGCTCAGAGAGAGAGAGAGAGAGAGAGAGAGAGAGAGAGAGAGAGAGAGAGAGAGAGAGAGAGAGAGTGTTTCATAATTTTGTAGGGAAACCCTGGATATATATATATATATTGTACTTACATGAACATTGTTTTCAATAGAATGCTAATTAAACTGATACTTTACCACCGAAATTTGTCGGTCGATCCTTCGGCCGGTCCATCTTATGCATCAAGAATGATTTCAATGTATTTTTGAAAACGTTCTCATGTTCACTCTCTTTGATATGCCCTGGCAGGTTTTGCGTGTTATAATCATGGTGCGGTAGTGACCGCAATTACCGACCCCAGTCCCCAGGGTTGGGCGACCTCCTGGCCAAAATGACCAGTTTTCCTTGGCACGGGCGCTTTTGCCACCTTAAATGACCTGACACGAGCGACCACAGTGCTGTCCAACTGGAAATATATGTGCAAAATAAAGGTTCCTAGGGCAGTGCCGCAGCCAGGCTGAGGCAGAGGAGGCGCTTGCCTCCTCTGAATTTTGGCTGATGATGTTAGGAATTAGCATGATAGAAATAGTTTATTTAGCCACAACAAAACTTGTTAAGTTTAAGTTATTATACACAACAAAAACGAAAGGACCCTATTGTAACTAAGACTTTGAGTCACTCATAGTGATAGAAGATAAGAGCATCACAGAAGGCGTACTTTTTTCAATGATTACTTGTGTCTTTGCCCTAGTAGTTGTAGGAACAAATTTAATTCATATAAAATGATCAAAAATAGTCACATTTAAGTAAAATTTTGAGAATTTATATATGTATCAAGTTTTTTTTCCCTTCAAAACCCACTAAATTACACCATTTATGCGCCATTTTTCAAAATTTTTCAATCTTGGGAGGGGGGCATTCCCCCCTCCCAAACCCACCCCACCAGTACCGTTTGCCTCCTCTATTTTATGAGACTGGCTACAGCCCTGTAGAGCATAATCTCAATTTCTTCACATGAGAAACACTTATTTGGGATAAATTCCATAGCATTTTTCAAGAATTGTGAAGCAAAATTTTGCTTCAATGTTCCATTCCGACAGCCCTGGGCCACCTGCATCATGCGACCAGCAAAATCACCCACAAACGACCGCCTGTAAAAAAGCGGTCTTTCTAATCAACTGTAACCAAATTGTAACTTAATAGAAAAGCTGACCAACGTGTACCGTTATTTTGCAGTAAAATCATCTTAAAAACAGCATTTTATTTCAACTTGTCTGGACGGCTAACTTGTTAACTTGGGCCGGGGAAAAAGCATAGCTCTTGCATATAGCTACAGTGCCGCTGTTGCTGTGATTGGTTTCTAATATTTCGCTATGTTCCGGCCTGGTGTCCGTTCTCACAGTTACCAGGGTAAACGGTCGTAAACGTATTGTCAAAAGATGACGTACTATGTCAACTCTAATCTGCCTGCTCGGTTGTGTCCGAAGCAGTTATTATCGTTAGTTATGAATCCAAATGCGACACGACACCGTCATGCATCGTGATGAGCGCCATTTTGAACATTGCGCAATTAATGCATTGACAAAACAAAACACCCCCCCCCCAAAAAAAAGGGGGGAGGGGGCGGTTGACAGCAACACGTTTTTGGCGCGAAAATATTTATCACTATCACCAAAATCAGCAACTTTGGGGAGTGCGGTAACAAAATTCAAAGGTGTGCCCACAATTTCTCTGCAACTGAGGAGTCCGTACAATCTGACTTTGACGTGTCAAATGTCAATCACCAGATAGAGACAAAGGCTTTTGCAGGATATGAAGACTATAAATATCACTCATTTTTCTAACTTTGGGGGTGTTTAGCCACAACACCCCAAACGCTGCACAAGGCGACAATTTTACTGCACGTGAGGAGTCCTTGAATCGGAACTAAACGTTCCAAGCCAAAAGTGGCCGCAAAAATGGCATAAAGCATGCCAACGGACAATGACGCAAACAGTCAAAGAGAAAACATTCTGCCGTCAATAATCGATCCCTTCTCTTTATTGCCTGCTCATGCTGTCTGCTTACAACACAACACTCGCAGTTGGAAAGTTGCAAAAGGCTTGGGGACACATAAAACATGAATTATAGGTCTTGCACTCATAAAAATTATCCAAAGTTTACATGTTTAGGAAGCTTCTGTTTTGCAAAAAATGTTACTGACATTTAGCAATCGATCAATTTTTAAAACGACATTTGTGCAACATTTTTGTTGGGGTTTAATAAATATGAAAAGAATCAGAATGGAGGTTTGACAACTTATTGGTCTAGTTAGATTTAACACAATGCAAATATGGGCATACTTCTCGAAACAAAAGCATTCAAGGAAGTTGCCCGCTGATAAGATTGCTGCTAGAAGATAAATCTGACACTGAAATGAAAAGGTGGCTATACAGTGGTATGGATTACGACGTAGACGATTGGCATTTTCCAGGTGCATCTCTTGACGAATCTGTCTTCTCTTTTTGATAGCTCTCCGGTCGAAGTGACAACAGCAATGTTACCATTATTCAAAACTTGGACTGTCCGGATTGACGCTATCCTTTTACACTATAAAATTGTCTTTTGGCTACTTTTTGCTTTTACTGCAAAAAGAGACTGGATGAACAAATTCGATGGTTGCAACAAGTATTTTAATCAGGATTTACAGAAACAAAAATGACGTAAAGTGTGCTTTCTCCTGCGTGGATTGGTCTGAGCCCTAACGTTTGTGTGTGTGTGTGTGTGTGTGTGTGTTGTTTTGTTTGAAATACATAAAGTGAATGCCTCGTGGAATTATGCAGTTTTTTCAAGAACGGGCGTTTACTTGCTTTTTTGACACGCGATTAATATTTCTACACAATGCTAATCGCAATGTCATAAACGCAAGGAAACGTCTATTCATCTTGTAAAGGCTTAAATTTAAGCTTTGCATGAAAACCTCGGGAAAGACATGTTTTGCCAATGGAATGGCCTACCCGACGAGGCTAAATTATTCCATAACTTTCAATCTTCAAGGCAAAATTAACCAAGCCACTGTTCTTCTGTCAGGAAATCCAAATTACATTGGCAAGTGTGATCAGGTGGGAGAAAGGTATTCCTGTTCAACGTCTTTGTGCCTTTTCATCTGTTCATTGTTTTACATAAATGAAGTTCAAGTGGTTGCTGCATTCAGTTCTTCCAGGGCCATATTTTGGACTGAGTCAACAGCTTTCCTTGGCGCACTTTGGGCGTATTGTGCTCAAAGTGCGCCGTTAAAAGCCGTTGACCTGGATTCTTATGTTCTATGTAACTTCATGCATGCTGGTACTTGGGTAAAAGGTCTATTTGTAAGGAACATCAATCTGACACCCTTATTATAATTCGGATCAGTTCGTGTCAAGAAGTTCGACTTTAGTCGCAGTCGGCAGTGAAAAAGTTCAATCCAATATTTTAAAATTTTGTGGGATTACACCTCAAGGGAAGAAAATTGAGTGAATATATTAATTTCCGATGAAAAATATACAGCAGATTGCACAAGACTAGCCCGTGCAGATAATGTAACGAACAGGGAATGATAATGACAAAGGGGCCTAAAACGTAGTAATAATGACAGGAGTGTCATGATACAAATTAGTCAATTTCCAAAAGAACACAGCCATTAACATTTTGAATACGCACATGGATATATTCCATAGTTCTGTCATTGTTGTAGGTATTTTACCATTTTCTTTTTGTTTAAGCTGTTGTGGGCTTCCTTTGGGCAGTCACAGTAACACACCTTGAGGCGTTAATGTTTACTTGTTCATATACATAACCTTGGATTTATTGGTAATGTCATAAATTCTTATGTGAATAAAACTTCTTTTGGATCACAACTCAACAACTCATTCCACAGAAACTAGGGTGAGAATGAATTTGGATGACCATGCCGCAATTTTCAAAGCCAGGGCGCATCTGCATTGCATTACACTTCCGCCTGATCAAGCATTTGAGCGAGATCTGTAGTTTCAGACATAATGATGGTTCTTTATAAGGGCCAAGCTGACACTATATGGGGATGTCCTTGTGTTTTATTCCCAAAATTAGATTCTAATTGTGTATTCAGTCTCCGTGCCTTGAATCATAACGAACATTGACACTTTTAATAAAAAACGGTTCAAAGGGCCTCAGTTGGTCATTTAAAATCACCTCTTTATATAAAAAGTGGCTCAAAATTTGCTATTTAGGCCTGTTAATTTTCTGTGATAATGAGGATTCTATTTTAATGGTTAGAAGATTGATTTACATAATCGCCGAGTTTTATAGATTGACACTTGTCTGAAGTCGGATATGTAACTGATTTATTCATATATTAAGCATTACGCAGTGAGTATTTGAGTTTGGTGTGCTACGTCTGTACGAAGATTGCATTTCTGGTGTTTGGGGCTGCTTTAAAGTCTATTTGCACATACTCACACACAGATACATATATCACTGTGTTGCAGTTTCTGTCCGTTTTCTCATTCATTGGTTACCCTCTAGGAAGAACACGGGTACATGAAGCAGACTTGCAAACTCGGATATGAATAAGGCACCTTTATTAGCTCGATACAAGTATCAATATATGTCTGCCACAGTAAGAATAAATGTCTTATCACAGATGTTTTGTCTCCTAATTATCACGAAGAACCTTATGTGTTGGCTAACTTATGAAGCTTAGATTCACTGACATACAGTCATGTTAAATATGACATCCCATGACATTGGTATAACATAAGGTTTAATTTATTAGTTTTAATATCATAGCACATCTGTGTAAGTTTAAAATACCCTAAAGTACCAGACTCTCCTTTATTGTATATGTAAGTTTAATGTATCGTAAAGTAGCAGACTCTCCTTTATTTTGCATACATCATAGTTTCCAACTGAATTGGTCTACTAGTACGAGACGAATCTCCTTCATTTTGCATACAGTACAGTCTCCTACACGATTGATCAACCACTTCTCTGATCATCGTTTATAATTACCATCGTACCCGAGATAACGGCAACGATTTATAGTGCCACACATCTACCTTTCAAAATACTATAGAATCAATATGGAAATTAAGTTCCGTGTAAGTAAAAATAGTATCCTTTAAATTGCTCTCTGAGACGATCAGGAATCGCTAAATCATTCGACTTAAAAATTCCGTACTCTCCTTTCAATATGACTGATTCGGACGTAAAATCACCTTAAAATAATCTACATTATTACAATAGATACATCTTATCTCATCCACTAAAACGTGACCGCATATAATTAAAATAAACTGTTTCTAGACATCATCTTGTGGTAAAATATATTGCAACACAATACATAAAAACACATATGCATAATGCCTGATGCTACTCCTTTACTATCAGATCTTGTAAGTCATGAAGACAAGTGTGAAATTGTGTGAAACGCATGGCGGCTTGTTTCCCTGAAAACACTTCTTAGTAAATCGGATAATTATGTGGTGAATTCAGTTTTCCGTTTCTGTCACAATTCACCAAAATATGGTGTTTTCCTCGACATGAACGCCGAACAAGCGTCATAACTCACATTTCTGCCGAAGTTTTGCTGCTACGCTACGAAGACCAAGGGCGTAACCTCAAATGTTCACACTGGGCTCTCTGTGGCGTTCTTGTATTATGTTAATTGGTCCTGATCTTTATGATAGTGCTAATCATTCTAGCTACATTTTAAGTAGATTGTGTACATTCTAATCACTAAAAACATTTTATACCTGGGTGAGCACATGCTGATATTATCTTTATGAGCTGTTCGTGGTAAAACAACACTGAAGTTGCATACTTCAACAAGACAAGAGAAGCAGCTGACGGCAAAATGCAAGTAAATTGAAGCATTAAGATTTCTTCTTGTTTCCACCTGTGACCAAAGTCTTTTGTACTTTCGTTGGTTTTACCAGGAGTGTCCTGTAAGCTTTTTTTGGAGAAAAGATAACAGTCACGTCCACGGCTTTTGAAGAAAACAACAGACAATAATGTCTTTTTTTTCATCGACACAGATGCACTATTGTTGTGCGTATGAATCGGCTTTACTTCCTAAGGCTGCTCTGGCAATCGCTAATACAAGTTCATATTTTAACATGCACTTGGTTAAACCTTGGCCGGTTTTTGTATTACCTTGGCATCAACCTGAACACTGCATTCACATGTCGAAACTAAAACCGTCGGACAATTTAGACAGTCCCACAGATTGCCAAATACAGACCCTGTATTAAAGTGTAGAGGATCATGTGCAAACACAACGAAACGCCAAAATCATAAAACCAACAACCACTAAGATTTTTTAAAAATGATAAGGATAAAAATGCCCTACTTGATACACGGGACAGGGATAGCTATATTCAGAAATTGAATAATGTCCTCATACCATAATATTATAGGTAATAATAAGCATTGGCAGTATTTGTGATGAAGGTCTCTCTTGTAGACCTGATGTTCGACCCCAAGAACTGGCTATTTAGCTTTCGACACAACAAGGGAGAATCGTCTAGCGATCGCCAGTAACTGTTGCAGCACTCAAGATCGTCCCATGAGCAGTTGGCACCACACTTGCCCGCTCTACTTATCGACTATCAGGTAGTTTACAGGTGGTGATACCTTTATCGAGTATCAGGCACCTTGCCGGCCTTGTCTTCCAGCGCTGTCCTATAGCGGTCCTCCCACTGTTTCTGCCTGCGCTCTTCCTCCTGTCGTTGTTTTTGAGAGTCCTGCAATTGAAAAATATGAATAAATCACTCTGTTCAAAGTAACACTGACAAAAAGAAAGGAAGGAAGGAACGAAAGAAAAAAAGAAAAAGAAAGAAAGAAAAAACACAGAAAGAATAATTTTGTCTTTATCATGTTTATCGTGTTGCCTTCCTTGTTTGAAATATGTTTTGGATCTTATTGAGATGGCGATGATGATCATCACTTTTGCTGACGGTGCCATGGAAACTTGTCCCCGCTAATATGGAAGGAAAATACCAGCAGTGCCAAGTTTTATCTTGTCCGCCAGTTGATCAGCTACCGTAATACTAAGCTTACAACGCCTCGGCCAGGCTCCTTTCCACAATGATGGTGTATGTACAAACGCCTTAGCTCTTCTCCCTGCCATACTAAAACTGAATTTATCATCGCCATGGCTGTGCTCAATGCCAGAGTAAAACTAAATTTAAAACTACTTTGGCTATGCTCGCTGACACTGCCAAAGACATGCATGACTTAGCTGGCTCTTTGACTACTTGTAATGATATGGACAGGTAAAAAAAAGGGTTCATAAAAAAGAAGTGATAACATGACGTGTACGTCTGTAAAATTAACGCTTTTTTGCCATTAATTTCATATAGGTTCTTACCTCTTCATGTTGCTTGTTCATTATGGCAGTGATTCGCTGTAGAATTTCTTCGATTTTGTTGTCTGTTATTCGTTCGTCCTTTCCTTTTAGCACCATTGCTCGGTTGAGAGGAAAAAAGTCGTAACTTTCCCTTTTAACCTAAAAACGACAGCCAAATGTTTTACTTATTTATTAGAATATATTTACACAGGATAACCCGTTCAGTTGCAGACTGTTCTTCTACGGGGCACTGCATACAATATGAGTATAAACTGAGACATGAAAAAAAAGCGTAACACAAGGTACAAACGTAAAAATTTAAACAAGAAAGGCCACGGTAGTCTACAAATGTTGTAAACTATACCGTAGATCTTTTCTTAGATTCGAAAAAAGATATATGATAAAACGAATAAAGGTCTGTGTAACTTCAAAAACGTACATAACAACCAGAAGTAACACTGACTATTGTAATTTGACAAATACACATCTTAGTATGTTAAAAAAAAAATAATTTTCGAAATTTCCTTGCAATTTAAACTATCATGTGACCATGCAGTCTAGTAGTCCAACTCCGACCTAATTGACTCTGTACACATGCGACTGTGAACACAATACACGTTTTGTATGTAAAGATGTAAGCTTGTTCATGTAAAGATATAAACGTATTTATGAAAAGATTTAAATCTTGTTGGGGTAAAATTTTCTTCGGATTAGTATCATGCTACTGCCAAAACATAGAGAATACCGTATCCACATAACGTAGAGTTACATTTCTAGGAATGCAGATTGATGTATCACCATTCTTGTCTTGTGCTCATGATGTCAAATTAATCATGTGGCAAAGGTTTCATAATAATGTTTAAAAAATAAAGTTATAAAAAATCCGTGACAATAACCTGTTGCGAGACGTAGAGCTCTAAAGCAGTCTGGTCTTTCTCGCTGGTGGTGTCCAGGTGTATGAAGAAAAATATGTACGCCCACAGGTTGTGGTCTCGTTTGACATGATCATCAAAGCCCTATATTAACACAGATGAAAACGATTTTATCAACTATATGTTGGCCAGTACAGCCGCATGTGTCGAGCCACGGATACAGACAACGCCAGACAAATCCCGTGATTCCAAGTTTTTATTCCACCACTTAAATGTGCACATAAATGACGCATTCAACTTATTTTGCAATATAACGAAGAGTCAAACTCCCAGGCAAATATAGACACGTGACAAAACAAAAAAATCGGCCAAATTTATATCCTAAACTTCTTATCCAAAAGTTCTAAAATGTTATAACTTCGTTCGTCTGCTTTGACCTGCAGTGCCTGTCTCTCTGGTTCTCACACACCAACAACAGAGTGGACATCACCGTCATGAAATACGCGGGGGGGGGGGGGGGGGGGGTAGGGGCAGGGTCTCCCAGGTACGCTGGTACAAATAATAATTTTGTCCTAGTGAAAGGTACGGAAAATATGAAAATGTACAAAGAAAGGGTTTGTACGAAATACGTGAAATTAAAAAAGGGATTCCAGTACGCGAGTACAGCATATAAGAATGCCCTGTACGCTAGTATGGAAAACCCCTAACCCCCACCCATCCCCATGACAGAGTATCATGGCCATCTTTGTATATTTATCTGGATCATGCCAAAATTGTACAAATACTCAAAACAATACAGAGCAAGTTCAGAGAGTTGGTGTCCATTAGGTGGTATAACAGTAGCAGCCGGCTGTAACTGGCATGTCTGTACACATGGTAACATGAAACCTTCAAATTTTGTAACTTGGTGGAGATTCACTAACATGTCAAAAATTGGAAGTTCTAATTGAAGGACAAATTGGTATGATTTAAAATGAAAAAAAAAATTAATATGGTGGCCAGTGGACCATGTTCGTGTTTGAATCTTGACAGCTGATAATGAAACAAAGTATCGGCCTGATATATATATATATATATATATATATATATATATATATATATATATATATATATATATATATATATATATATATATATATATATATATATATATATATATATGTGCTAGGTTTTAAGGCTGAAATCATATCAGTTATTTGTATATTAATTGAGTCATCAAAAGATTGTGGTTTAAGAAGTTGAAAAGATTCGCATTTTTTGGAACCACATCAAAACACTGGCAGTTTTGTTTGGAACCAGAGACAGAGAGAAAATTGAATATTATCTAGGTCATGACTTTGGCAATCATTTGCAGAGATCATATCCTAGTAGGATATAATAAATATTTGTTGACGATTTAAAAAAATAACATGAAGATACATAACTTTTTCAATGTAACTGTTTATTTTATATTTAGTCATTTTCACAACATTTTAGAATAATGAATTACTTTAGAGAAGTTTAAAGTTTTCTTTTGTCATATAAAATTAATACACAGTTCCACCGTATTTTTGAAGCATGTTACAGATAAATATATATGATATATATGACCTTGGACAGAAGTCACTCATTCAATGTTTGCATCACTTATGGCCATATTCACAAAGAATTTGATCTGATCCTGACTTTGATCTTAATATTAAATTGGTGCACCTTTGACTCTGAACAACTTAATCCTTGGCCTAATATATGAATCATAATTTCCAGGAATAAACAATCTTTGTTTTTTGGCTACAATGCCAACAATGTTTTCAACATTTTCATTTTATTAAATTAATCTTAGTATAATCCAGTCCTCAAAATCTGGATCAAATTTATATTAAGACATAATCCTGAAATATTAATCATATGATTTGCACAATAGCCATAAACTGGTTTACAATACAATTGTTTATGCGACCCAGGATTAAGGAATGTGGGATGAAAGCAAGTTGATTTTAATTTTGATCCTCAATTTCTAATCAGACAAAAAATTCTTTGTGATATTGCCTCTGAAGATTTGACATGATTGATACTCACCTTTCCAAAGCTTTCAAATTCATAGCTACCCCGACTGCAGATAAAGCAACAACTGCGCATGTCATTCTCCGCAGTCCACTATAACGTTACAAATACAAAAAATCGTAACAAGGGTTAATTTAAATCTTTAATTTTGGCACATTAACTTTTGAATCGGTACATCTTGATTTCTACATTTCTTTGTTTGGCTAGTAAACGGCATGCAAACATAATTTGTTCTAACTTAAAACTATTTGCCCCTCCTTCAGTGGGAGGGGGGCATAAAAATGTGTTGATATCATAGTGTTATAACAACGATTTATTCGCCTGAAGTCAAAGTGAGACCCTTGGGATGGACTCTCATTGAGGGTATTGTTGAAACTGTTAAAACATTCCCACTGTGCCCACTCGCCAGAATATATTGTCCGCATATAGAGCACTTTCTGAAAAAGACGTGTGCGGGGACTTTATTATTTTTTATAAATGAACAAAAAATAAATTCCTCTTTCTGGTACCTGATGGGTACCTAAATTTTGCTTCGTAACCCCATATTTCCAATGTGCCAAGTCAACAGGTATTCTCTCACACACGAGTTACTTTGTGATCAAACCAATGAATTTTGCACGTTTGATTTACAAGAATGTTCAATGTCACATAAACAACAGGTAACAATAACGTGCGGGCCACACCAATACAATTCAATATAGGTCTTACATCAAACATGTTTACGAAATATATGCAGTAAGACGAGACAAAGTTAATTAAAATACCATGAAAACAAGTGAAATTCCATTCCAATGCTGGAACTTCCTCACAAGATACTGACCTTGAGGTCACGGAGTTCAGAAAATGTGTCTACAATGATACCAAAGATGATGTTGAGCCCAATGGTTGAAATGAGAATGAAGAAGGCAAGATGGAAGATGGTGGCCAGTCCAAAAGTATGGAAGCTCAGGTCAGATTCATACGGCTTCATAAACTGAAAACAATGACGGCATTTTTTTTTTACAGTTTGGCGGCATACAATCGATTTTAAAATGAATGAAACAGCTGGCTGCGAAAGTTGATTTCAATTCAACATGACATATTTTCGTTGCATGGAGTCACACGTCCCAATGCAATTTTAAATGAAATTTTTAAAACGTGCATGCTGTAAATACTGGTGCAACCAGGCAAATAATCAGTACCGTTAATGGAGAAACTGCAGATGTATCTCTTACAAGAGGCTGGCTCTGGTTGAGGCCCAGTTCATCAATCATAACGTAAAAAAATCAGTGAGGGTAATGTGTAACATTGGCAATAAAATCAAATTCATCCATATGTAACTCTATTGAAACTCTTGAAAAGGTGGGCCATCATCGTTTCAAACATCGATTTCCTTGTCAATGCTTAAAAACGAAATTCACAAAAGGTAGTGTGGAACTCGGGGAACTTAGTCAAGGCCATCTCGATTAGTTTCCAATATTGTTTTTAACGGGAAAACAATGTTTCATATATGCTAGCCAAACACAGATGGTCAAAGAGATTGATACAAGCGGTCCCCATCTTCCAAGAGACAAGCATGAATTTATCTGTTTTTCTTTGGAAATACACAATAAACAAAATGTGCATATCCCCAAGAGTTTCAAAATCCATTTAATCAAAGGGTCATGTTACACTGTTGAATTAGCCTAAAATATGGAAAATTTGAGTATAGACCTTTGTATGTCAGCAATTATTTTCCTCTTCCTCTTTTTACTTTCCACCATGCAGTCCATGTTTTGATTTTGTTCCAAAAATTCAAAGTTTTGATTTTTGTGACTTTCAATTAGGCAATTAGTTTATAAGGCACGTATAGCGATTACGGATTTGAAATTTGCTGTAACTCTTAATTTTTTGGCATAAATGGCAATATACCAACACGATCCGCTGATTATCAATCAAGCTGAAAAGTTTGGGGTTTTTTGCTGGAAAAGGGGGGGGGGGATTTTGGTTTGGTTTGTTTGTTGGTTTGTTTTGTTTTCGCACATATTTGGCATATCTTTCTCCCAAAACATGATTTCCAGACTAGATCCTCAATGCTGTTTGTCTTGGTCAGAGTTGGGACACATTGCACCAAAGGAAGCTCTGACTTGGGTCTTTCTTAAGTTCTCCGGAACTGCAGCCACGCTTTCACTGGAACAACCTATCAATTCATGAAGAACTTCAATCTTGCATCGTTATTATAATAATTCAGCCTAGTACATTTTTTTTATTTTGGGGTACTTTTTGAGTTCAGCTTAAAAGATTTAACCTGCCATGGTCTTACCTCTAAGAGCTCACCAACTAATCCATATCGCAGGACCGTGACTGTACACTCTCCGAGTGTTCTGCAATAGAGACTCTGTTCCCCATCAGGGTTCATGTGGCTACGCATCAGGCCAAATGACGCCAAAGCAAATATGTAGATCACAATCATACCAAGGACGGTAACCCACAGAAGCGACTTTCCTGAAATTGACAATAGAAAGTGAGTTTGCACATGCCGTCGACGTCACTTAAAACTTGGAACAAGAACTATGTATTTTATAAGCAATATTTAATTCCCTGTGCGCTTTTTATGTTACTGATAAACCAGCATGGTTTGAGGCATATAATGGCTAGCATCCGACTAAATTCAGCATTTCAATGTCCACTAGATGGGACACTGCAACCAAACCTGTTCCAACTGGGAAGACGACTCTCTGTGTCAGCTTTATGAGCATAATTCAACACAAGGGAATAAAGCAAAGATGTTACTACATCCTAGCTGGCCACTGAAGTGCTTGGCAGAAGACATTTACAATCTTTAAGCAGCCTGAAACCACCATGTCGAGATTTTTATAGAGCGACATCAGAGCAGAACAACACTTGTATGATATGTATTGGCCAGAATATAGACCGGAGTTTCTCATTGATGGATGTACGGGTATCCAAATGAAACGTTCTTGCTAGGTGAGCACACAGTGAGTCCCACAAATGTTACATTAGGAGAAGAAAAGTCAAACCCAAGCTATGCAAGAGCTTGACACATCCATCTGTTTGCGAGTTTGTGTACACTATAAAAACCAATTGTCATATACGGTGGAACCTCGTTAATTCGAACACCTTTGTACAGCAGTGAACTGCTCAGATTAATGAAGCATCTGGATTACTGAATCACTATTACTTGAAATGAACAATTCTGTTCCAGGAGAAGTGTTCAGATTAATGAGACATACGGATTAAGAACAGGTAAGACACCAAAAATAAATCGGGCTTTGGTCAATCCTAGCTCAAAATGTATTTGCGTTAGGATAACATATCATATATGTGTGAACTCGCCATACTCCAAAGAATTTATCTGTTCCGTATCTGGGTGTCTGTGATGTTAATTGTTGAATAAGCAATTGAAAGTTGACCCCAAAGCATCCACCCCATAAATGTTGATATAAGTCACTAATTATGTGTGATAAAATCATAATTATACTTGGATCTTAATCCTGACGTAATGGCAACAAAAAACGATTCTGCGATTTTTTATGTTTGGTTTCGTTTTTCTGTTACCCATCTTCAAAGTTTGACGTTTCAATTTTCCCTTTGATTTTCCGGATGTTCATTTTCTTCATTTCATAGAAAAAGAACGAAGCAGAATTTAGAAAATCGCTGAATAGTTTTTGCAGTTCAGATATTAAAGAATCAAAGGCCGTTAACCGGATTAAATTTCGCCCAGCCGTTTGCTTGGAATAATCATTCTTAGGTGGGGTTCTCGTCCTATTATCCTATCTGAGAAAACAAGCTTCAAAGGCCTTTGATGTTGATCATTTGCCTCTGAAACAATACCATTTGCTCAAGTTGAGCTGATATTTGTACAAAACGTAGTAAACATCGTCCCTTGACATTTGGGGAGGTTTTCAATCAATTCTTGGCCAATCACATAAATAAAAGAGCCTTTGAAGTACGGAAAACATTATTCAGCGATCTGTCAAATGGCGACAGCGACAATCTGGTTCAAAGTGTGACGTCATGGAGGCGGCCCTTCGGGCCCCGTGACCTCAAGCCTGGCAACGAAGTTGTGTTGCCTTGCTTCCGTGGGGCGGCCTACGGCCGCTCGTGGTCAGTGCACGGATGGCGGGTTTGGTCTTCCGCCCCCTACCTCTTCATCCGGTTCCGTATTAATGAGGTTCCATTGTATAATTATTTCACACGAAATCAGCGCTAACTGGTAGGGCATGGTAACAGTAATCATGTAATATCCATCTTTTGTTTGGGTCCAAAGGGTTCAGAAAAGCACGAGATTGAAAGCACGGAAAACGGTCCCGTAATCTATCACCCTTAAAATGTAAATTTATTTATTGAAAACTTCACTTCATTTGAACACAAAAAAGATATGAAATTTACTTTTCAATCGGAACTCTTAAATTAATGTTGTTAATTCTTGACGAATGTAGCCCAAGTGGAAATAATATTTTGCCAACAACATGATGTCTACGTGCCAGGGAAATGATATAAATATCCGCCAACAACAGCTTATATTGCAATACCTACAGCAAGTCTGGAAACACGTGACCTCAGCCATTTTTTTTCTCCTTTGGAAACATGGGTATGCTGGCATTTAAATAATGTCTTTCCACGGGAAACATGAGTATGCTGGCATTTAAATAATGTCTTTTCACAGGAAACGTGGGTATGCTGGCATTTGAATAATGTCTTTTCACATGAAATTTGAATCTGGAATCATTTCGATCATTCAACCAAGCGCAAATTTTATTGTCATTCAAAGTATATTTGCTGGATGTGCCTCATGCCCCATTTTCCCCCTGAAACTATTGCAAATTCATGATTTCCTTATTGCTGATCTGTTCCTTGACTTAGCACTGAAGGGGGTCAATACCATCATGTATCAAGGCTCGATCCTTGAATAGGTTGTCATTGTGATTCAGAGAAGATGGTCACAACATACAAAATAATAGTCTGTTACTTACCATTTTGGGTGACAGCTTGGATAACCCGCTGAAGCAGCTGGTTGTTGTACACGATATTGAGGAAGTGGAAAGCGAAGAAATAACCATACCATGCCGTTCCTGCCACAGAGAATCCCAGAAAGGCCTGCAAAATGGATACGTGCACACGTGTGATATACACAAAGTATCGTTGGAAACGTGAGTATAGAACGTCCCTTCTGTTACTGATAACATCCAAGAGTGAAGAAAAAATGCAGGCCATGTATGGCCTGCGCCAAACAGCATAATTCTTCATGAGATGGATTTATATAATCTCCAGCTACTATTATCATTACTTTTTGTTGACAAATTAAGTTTTAAAAAGCGTTTTAATTCATTGTCTTTGCACATAAATATCTCTGGTTTAGGTACTGCAATAAACATAATAAAACATGAAAAAATCAATGTTCATTTGCATTTGAGTGGTAGCTCATTTAAATAAATAGCCAAGGGTAATGAAAACAGTTCTTACCACATAGTAGAGCGAGACGAAGCTGAACAATTCTACATGAAGAGCTGACTCGCGTGTTCTTATTTTTGGCTTCTTTTTCATCCCAGCAAGACCTCTAAATACAAGTGTTAACAACATCAGCGTGCACAAAAGACCCCCCTGGACCTCATCATTTTCCTGAATGCAAGAGTTCGCGCTTGCAGACGCATATCTTTACTTTTACAAACGAAAACTTACTTTAATGTAATTACTACATAAATCTATGGACATCCACATTGTTATGCCAAGATTGTTGTTGTGCTAGAGTTCAAATCTTTGCCACTGATGAAACTGTTGTAAATAAGACAATAAAATATATGTAATTACAGCATAAAATATTATGTTTCCTGTCAAAAATTAACTTGAGGGACACGAACCCCAACACTGATGTTGGTTGCACTCAAACAAGCAGATGACCCATGTTTCTATGTCATTCAGCGTTCTAGTAAGTCGTAAACTGTGAAATGACTGGAAAAGAATCATGAACTATGAGATCAAGATTTTGCCTGTGAACTATGAAATGTACCGTCTCACAGTGAAAGCAATTTTTCTGTGATTCTTGAACGGGAGCCTCCCCCCCCCCTCAAACCCAATAAGTGTCTTAGATAGTGTCCTACTTAACTAAATACAACCTACGATCCATTTAACTTACCTGAACCAATTTTGAATACCAAGAGTACTGGGCAATGTGGGTTTGTTGGACAAGAAGAAAACCACAAAGACTATAAGACTCAGCAAGTTGTGAATTCCGCCCAGAGGAAAGAGCACGTACATATACCAGACAGGCAATACTGGCTTTGGGCTGAAACAATAACATTGGTTTTGAATAATGAAATAACTTTTTAAAAAGCAGCCAGTATAATATGGTATGTTGGTGAGAAACAATTACATATATTGGAAGCGGGTATCAAGGTCGGCATAGCGCAGTAAGAACAAATCCCGACAAATGCATTTGGCCACACTTGTTTTCTATTCCGCGCACCAGACACCCACGGTTAATATCCGTACCTGTACCCGTAACATTAAACTACATCAATAAATTTCATAAATTGGACAGATGTGATCGTTTTCACCCGTTTTACAAGTTATCTGATCGTAAAACCTCCTGATCTTTTAAATGGTTTAAATAAAGTATGTGCTTTATTTCCTGTACTAAAATAATACAATTTTAGGTCTTCCTATGAAAGACTACATTAGAAAGACTAGGTAAATTTCAACACAGCCGAGTGACCCAAGTCCTACTTTCATAAAATTCAAAATAAGAAATAAGAACGGGGAAAGATATGACATATACTTTCATTTTCTCTCTTTATGACCTGCCAAAACATGAGAACTTTAGATTTGCAAGAAGAAAACACCGACGAACCCCCAAAACATTACAAAAGATCAAGTATGCTACTGCTAGGCCATTTTTTTCGCTGTTTCAAGGGTCGACTCTCACTCACATGTACCTGGGACTACATAAGAGCCCTAGGAATTGTGTTCCCATGCCGCACTATTTGTTTCCATGACACAGAAACATTTTGATAGATCAGACATGATCACCGTGTCGGGATGAAAACAGTTATTTCTGATAAAATGCACAATTTTGTACAATCGCAACAGAAGTGCTTCATAACCCAAATTACACCCAACCAGCATAAATTGAATAGATTTGTAGTCAGTGCGAGCCATCCTTACTTGTACACGCTGCTAGGCAACGTGTTATTCTCTGGAGTGGGGTTGACGCTTCCATCCCCCAGTGCACCTTGGGCCCGCCACGTGACCAGCATGATGACGTTTATGATGAGACTGAGCAGGATTACAAGGTTGTTCCACCGGACCCTGTAGGAGAATAAAACATTTATACTCTTACGGGTCACACGAAAAACCCAGCACTAATCAGAAACGCTGAGAGTAAAGTGTTCGTGACTGCACTGAATTTGTTATTTCTCGGGTTGCAATACATGATTTAATCATCCATACCCACAATCCCATGTGACTATGCTAAGTTGCTACCTCAGCAAAGCAGACTTGGGTAAGTCATTCAAAGCAGGAAGTGACCTTTTACCATTTCAATTGTTTAGTTAACCTATTAACTTGAATCAAACTTGGTGTTTTTTAACCATTCGGAACTAGTTTCATTAAACGAATCAATCAATTAATCAATCAATTAATCAATCAATAAATCAATCAATCAATCAATCAATCACTGAGACGTGGCAGTCTCTTAATAATAGCGCTCTCATAAAACTCATCTCACAGGGCACACATCTTATGTCAAGTAAAAGAAAGTTGTATCTAGTGACCTGTGACCTGGACAGAAGCCAACCTTACTGTGTAAGTTCAGCAGGGATACTGAAGTTGATCTTTTATAGAGCACAATCATTAAAAAAACATTAAAGAAAATTAAAAAACAAACAAACAAAGAAACAAAAATAAAAACAAAAAAACCGACAACAACAAAACAAAAACATGCTAGAATTTAATTTGTTTGTGTCTATGAAATCTAGCTAAGACAGAACATTTCGCTGTTGGTTACTCGAGTACACTTTACTGCTTTGTTATCGTCCCATTAAAGAAAAATTGGCCCGTCTTTTTTTAAGTTCTCAGAACAAATATTCTACTTTTCTGTTGCTGACCACATTTTCCCCCCGTCTAAAAAACATTGTTTGTCCTTTTGGACCTGATAAACACAGGTGATACAATGTCTAAGTTTTTAATTTGGCTGCCTTGGGCCAAATACATCTGTTACACCAAACGTGCATAGAGCCTATCAATATCTGGGTCTCTTTTTTCATTAAAAATTCTTTATTTATTGCACTTCAAAATATCATAAAAAAAACAGCACATTGGCATCCTGCCCTTATTTTGTGCAAATAAATGTTTGAGTAGGAATCAACAAAATTTCTACAATATTTTGGCCATTTTGTGAAAGCTTGCATTGCGGTAAAGAATACTATGATTATTCCCGAATGGTCCATTTGGGGAGATGGGACTTTGATAATTTTGACCAAATATATTCTTATTCCAAATGCAATGACATTCATTTAATTCCGTAGCCAGTAAAATATACATGTTATTTGGAATGGCATAATGAAATAGGTCTTTATTCATTAAGGGGCTGTGAAATCATCTTCTGGTATATAAAACTCAAAAGGAACCAATTTTGTCTTGGCCCATTTGGTTTAGTCCCAGGAATCTGCCTCCGAATACAATGCTTAGCATAGAACAATACAGTAACGTAAACATCTTAACGCACCAGTTGTTGATGAGGAAGCTGGTCAAAGGATAAGAGCGAATCTTCTTCTGGTATACAATGTCTTGGATGATATATTTGTACCAAGTCATCAAATCACGAAGCTTGTTGCTTGGAGATGAGCGGTCTACGTTCCACTTCAGTTTCTCTTTCACTTCATCCCGGAGCACATCCTGTCAATATTAGCTTATCAATAAAATACAAATAGTCTAGACATGTATATGTACCATGTGCATAAATAAATTTGCAGGATAGAGATGTCCCTTTCTCTTTGTATGCTAATAGCTTACAATACATAACATGGGCAATTTACTATCTCTAGAAGTTTTTTAATTTTTAATCAGTGACTTATTATGGACGACTTCATGTCATTTCTTGCTTTCTTCAGAAATAAAACTTGATTGAAAGACCTTGATCCTCTTGTAATTAAATAATCATCGAACATTAAAGGAGGGTAAAGGGTAAAGTTAATCTATTGTTGGAATCATTCATCCAATAATTGCATTTGTCGGTCCATTGTGTGTGTGTGTGTGTGTGTGTGTGTTATACTGCATTTGGTTCATTCACATTTCCTTTATCTTTCACTTCTCTTGTTATTTATGGTAACGCCAGGACGACACCTTCCCATATTTTTAACAATCTGTTCAAATAATTTATAACGTAAATGACAATCATTCTCGATAGGTTTCCCTGTAATTTAATTAAAGTAACATGTACACAAGGTTGAATTTGTCTAAACAATTAATCTTACTGAGTATATAGTGGCACCGGCTCTAAAGACCACCTCCAATATGAGATCGCATGTCTGTTGATGACTCTTAGAAGACTATTTTTTCTGTGTTAGATAAACCCATATTTTAAGACCACCTGCCACTTTTTCCTGGAAGTAGGGGTGTTCTCAAATGCAGGTACCACCTCTTACCTTGTCCTTCACTCTAAAGCGAAATTTTTGAAGTATATCCTCTTTGAGAATCTCAATGCTGATGGAGTTTTTGAAATAGAAATTCAAGGTATCTGACATCTCATCTATTTGGCCTGCAAAAAAAGTATCATCTATAGTCTCCACGATACCCCCAAAATAGTGAGTATCTGTTGCTGAAACACATCAATTCAAATTTCAGTGCAGTTTGAGTAGGTTATTTAGAGCGTTAATTCTTCACAGCCATTCAAGTTTGGGTGCTAACATAAAGGAAAATCACCAAAGACTTTGCCTGAATTCTGGGGTAAAGCATTTTCTTTACTTCAGGTTTATGAAATTTTTATTCCTTAGCAATGCAACAATTATCTGCAGCTACACACTTTGCATTATTAGACAAGCACATTCAATGAGGATACACCATAAAGAACATATGCTCTACAGGTATATATTTTCACAAACTACCTATGTACAATCATGCCTACTTCCTGTGTACATTTATGCATACCACCTATGTACATTTACGCATACTACCTATGTACAATTATGCGTAACATGCATGTATAGTACATATGTACAATCATGGGTACTTTCTATGTAGATTTATGTGTGCTACCTGTGTAGCATTATGCGTACCTTCTACCAACAGCTTGGGATCAATGTCATACAGGCGTTGCAGGATAAAGTAGTATTGGAAACCAACTTCCAAGTAGGCCTCTCTTGATTGGTCATCCTGGTCATGCTTCTATATAGAGTAAAGAATCAATGCTATATGAACTCTGATGATAATAAAATTTTGTCAACAGCAAAGAAGACATAACTTTAAAAAATCTGTTCAGTGCATAAAATGCCAGAAGCCGGTATTTTTGATCATACATAAGCTAATATGATAACTTGGCACAGTATATAAGGTTGCTAAATATGATGCTTCTACATCATACTGTATAATCATTAACTCTCTATAAGTAACAAACATTTTCGATTTTTGCGGAGGTGCTCTTGTCATTCGGTTACATTTGAATTGTGAACAGTTTTCTCTCTATTGTTATTGCATCCAGTTCAGGATCAATTTGGAAAGTTTGGTTTTTAGATAACCAAGTACGAAATCAAATGCTAGGTAATAATATTTTACATCATACTTATGAAGTAGCCTATGTTGTAAAAATAAAATGCACATTAGGTAGGGAAGACCAGCTATCTCCCAGTCACCAATGGACCACAGGCTTCACTTCAGTTTATGGCTAATTTTATTCAAAAATGATATATTTCTTTTGCATAACGACGTACACTGTGTCCAAGGGAAACAGGTGTAGAAGTGGTCTAGCAAGACACTGAATTGTTTTCATCACAACAGATCACCACGCAGCCTCACGCCTGGTTTAAATGGACAATCTCCTTGCTTTCGTAAAGGAAACTTCACACTCACGCACGCACACACACACACACACACACACACACGCACTATTAACAAGTAACCATAAGGAGGACTGCTGAGAGTCTACCAAGTGTTTAAATAGAATGAATTCCGCAACTTTACCATACCTATGCGATTTTGTGTTTTAGGAGTCTTTACTATAACATTTTTGAAGCGACGGCCACTTCCACTGACAAACATTACAACATATTAATATGAACACAACTCATAAAATTGACTCCTGAATGCTTAACAGTCAGGTTTACATTTACCAGAGGATGGGATTTTACTCTCAATATTGATTGCAATTTATAAACTCCTTCACAGTGTCCTCTACGGACTAATTACCTGAGCCATCAGATAGCATTCTTTGATGACCCTGTGTATGCTTTCTCTGTCCAGCGTATCTTTCATTTCCTGCAAAAGAAAAAAGAGTTTCCAGTAAGTTTGTTTGCAGGTGTTGCGATGTGCACAAAAATGTTTCTGTCAAATGGTTTAATTGTCTCACAGCAAGGTGGCCTAACACCAAATGCCTCAGTGAGCCATTTCTGTGTCAATCTGGGCACCTAGCACATCTTTCATTGGTAGATTTGACACACGATAGGTTTCAAGTGATATGTACTACTTTATAGGAGTGAAGAGTTAAAAATAATTGGGTTCATGGTTTAAATATTTAAAAGTTCCACAGTCATGTGTTTAAAGTAAAGCTGCGTCCCAATATTGGATGACTTTCTTTTAGTATCTGATCAAATAACATATGATACAACTGATACGAATGCATTCCTCAATATTTAAAACATAACAACAGACTGACGCTGTCCTTGGTTTAAACATATTTTTTATTTTTGAAAATTCAATAGTACATAACTCAATTGTTCCAAACACAATTGGGAAAGAGGGCTTTGCCCTATTTGAATCCCTCTTGTAGGAAAGTACGAAATGCACAGGACAAACGAGACACACACAAAACAATTGAACAACACGCAGACATGGGCAAGGCAGAAAGTGGGGCGTAACTAGGGAAATACCTAAGGTCCAAATTAGTTAGTACCGCCGGTAGCCGCTATGGCGCCAGGGTCATTTCCCGGTGCAACTTGCAGCAGGTTAGGTCGTTTCAATATAGCAGCCATATTGCCCTGTACTTAAAGTACAGGGAAGAGACAGCACCAAAGTTGATCGTTATTTTCCAACGTACAACGGAAATATTCACAAACTACAATGGTAGTCTACAATAGTTATTGCAAAGTTCCTGACCGCAAGTCAGACACAAGAAAAATGGGTAAATTGGATAAGTACCCCTGGATGCAAAGTGTAGCTTTCCACGGTTTTCCTCCAAAGAAAGAAAAACAGAAACGATGGGAGTGGCTGAATGTGGTGCGAAGACCAGAAGATTATAAACCGGGCAAATTTGACAGAATTTGCCTGGTTCATAATCTATTTTGTTGGGGGTAAAAGTCTGACACCAGAACACCCAGTGTCCACGTTATTTCCGTATAACAACTGGACGATTGAAGGCACAACAGACCGATGGCAGAACCGTGTGAGAACGGCCGAGGATCGAGTGACCTACCCGGCAACGGAGAAAGGCCAGTTACCAAGAAGAGAGCGGGGTTGCGATTGCTGCGTTGCAGCGGTAGCTCACAGTACCAGCTAACTTGGACCAAGGTATTGGTGCAGAAAGGTATGTTTAGGATGGTCGTAGAATCCATTAGGATCTGTACCATAGATTAAAATGTCTGACTAGCCAATCCGGCAGATTTAAAGCGCTCAGTAGAAGAAATGTATTCATGGATTGCTGAAAAGATGTCACCATTCATTTGTAAGGAACATTCGGGAGAACCATAAAGCATAGTTTGGAGGGTGAATGGAGCAAGATGAACAATTTTGGTATGTATTTTTAAACGTGATTGACAATATTTTGGACAACAGAAAAAGTAGTGAAATGTATCTTCAATGGGGGTGCCGCAAGAGCAGGAAGGTGAATCTTTAACCCCGATTTTGAATAAATGCAAATTTAGAGGACTGGCAACCAAACGGAGGCGGGTATGGTGAATAGCATTGCGTCTATCGCCAAGTTCGAACAACAAAGGGAATTTAGTTGAACGGGGTACTGGTTTGGATATTGTGGATTTAAATACTTGAATTGTGGGAGAATTTTGGGTTTCTATGGGTAGCCGATTCCATAGTCGAAATGTTGAAGGTGAAAAAAATTATCAAAAAGATCAGTACGAGCTAGAAAATAAGTAATACCTTAAGGGTGACGAGTATTAAATGATGGAGTATGGGTAGTAATAATAGAGCATAGGGACTCGGGCACAAGTTTGTTAACAATTTTGTACATTAATATTAGTTTGGCGGCCTCTCTACGTTTGGCCAAAGTTTGCCAACCGCCTTCCTCGTACAGATTTTCGATATTGGTACCAGTCATGATACGAGCAGCACTGATTTGACCATCTTCAAGTTTTTTGGCATCCAACTCGGTACATTCACTCCAGACTGGACTAGTATACTCAAGCACACGTCTAATAAAGGAAATGTATAATGTCTCGAGATTTGCTCGGTCCAGAATGTATTTCAAGCCTTTCATGATATTAAGCAATGTACTGGACTTAATTATAATTTGAGATATATGCTGTCCTTTGCTTAGCTGACCTTGTATTCTGGGACTAAAGAGGTAATGTAACATTCGGATTTATACCAAGGCCACCCATAGGCAATTTCACATAACCCCTTAATGAGGGCCATCTGCATGCTTAATACTGAGGTTCAGGATCTAACAAGTAACACGGATTGTTCATTCTAATATGAAATTCCCAAAAAATTAGGATGTGATCTAGAATTGAAAGTTAATGTCGGAACGAAATATAACCCAAATCTCTAGAGAAGCGATATTAATCTCTTTTTTTAAAGTTAAAGCTCAAACAGTTCTTGAGTTATCAGCTAAATATAACCATGTTGTCAGTTTACATCAGGCAAACTACATTATATCACCAACTATTATCGGTCTATATAATGAGTTGCAGAAAAAAAACCCTAAAAGGTTTCAAGTTTCAACACTGTACAACAATGAAATAAAACACAAACCATTCAAGTTTAACAGAGTACAAAAATATATAAATTTGAAAAGCAAACAACACTTTAAAGCCAGAGCAAATATGCAACACAGTGACCAATGCTGCACTTCAAAGCCAGAGCAAATACGCAACACAGTGACCAATACTTGAAGCAGTGACAGCGACAGTTCTTGCTTAAAAAAGCATAATAAAGGTCAACGCCAGGTAAATGTAAACATGTGAAAATGTATCACGGATTGTGTGAGGTGACAAGAGACCACTTTAAAGAACAAAGGCATGAGTTTGTGAATTCCAGTTGCACACGATGACAATTCCCGATCAAATTTCAGAACAACGTTGCAGAGGAGAACTTGATATGAACCAAATATCTTTTTTTATAATTAAACATGTAAAATGAGACTAAGAAAAGCAGTGATTATTACAATAAAAGTCATTATACAGATCCAAAGAAAAATGAAATTCAAAATATCAAAATGAAATTCAGTCAAAATAAAGATTAAATTCCAAATTGTGATTGATATAAATATAAATCAGCATGGATTTTAACTTTTAAATCTGAATTGAGATAAAGAGCAGTATCAAATTAAACCCAGTGGTTCATTTTGCATATGTAAGATACCTGTCCAATTATTTTTTCTTTTTTTTTTCAGAAAGCAGGAAGCATTGTAAGTAAATTCTTCATTTTGGTGTTTAACCTGGCAAGAAAAGATTTGAACCAACTGGAATTCTCAGTACTGGCACACGAGTGGTTTTGTGTGGAATCTGTGATACAGGCAAAACTTTGCCAAACACCAATTCCAGAGCCTGAGCTAATGTCACTATGAAAGGTTACCGATTGAGCATCCTTCTTCTGAATCACTGTAGAGTACTGCAATAAATTCGCATCATACGTGTCAATTATTATCCTTATTTGGGACTCTGTAAGACTTTATTTTACCCTTGGTAAAAAGACAATTCGCCATTAAGGAAACAAGCTCATTTTAGGCACTTATTTAATTTCATTTTATATCTTGGCCACAATGGAACCAACCTAAATTTAAATTGCAATTGTTACAGCAACATCATGTTTTGCATGACTTCAAAATGTTGCGTGCCTTTTAGGCTGATGTATCTTTAAAAGTCATATTTACATTTGTTGTACCACAATATAATTTCTGGCACTTCTATTCATTGCAAAAAAATTGCAACATGTCATCACGTGAACATCATCATCAATAAAATTAAAATGCAATCACAGATTGCTGGATCCTCCCCCACCTCTTTTAAGACTTTGCTTAACACAGGTCTCATTTTTGAATGACTGTAGTCAATAAAAATAGGTTATCATCTTGACCCAGATACTTAACCTAATAACCTACCTTTTTGCATGACACACCCTTGTGTCCAGATACGCAGGTGTGTAAAGTTTCATGATTCTAAGTCAATGGACAACAGAATTACAGATGGGATATGAAGTGTAATGTAGTTTAATATGTTTATATCATCATAACCCAGATACTTGACCGAATAACCTAGATTTGTTTTATGATACACCTTTAGGTCAAGATATGTTTGTGTGTGACGTTTCTGGAAACTACATTAAATGCTTAAGGAATTAGCCTGGACACGATTTTACAAGGATATGTCATAGTGACCCAAATACTTGACCTAGTGACCTACTTTTGCTACACGGCATACCTTTATGTTCAGATGCACCTTAATGCAAAGTTTCATTAATATAAGTTGAATAAAAAGCGAATTATAGACCGGACACAAATAACAGACACACAGATTCATGGATGTACTCACTGATGCACCAATGGAAAAGGGATTACTATAAGCCTCTCCTTAGGTAGGAGGAGGGCATAATGACATTAAATGCTAAAGCATTTAATGGCATTAATGTGCAGCAAAGCGCGGACCTTCATGAACACTTTTGAATTTCAATATCCACTCTTCACATATATGAGACAACACAACTCTTTTATACAGAGTAGGTTGTGCCGGATAAAATATAATGGAACTCGCAAGAAAGGTTTTACATTTTATATGAAAAATTACATCGCATGATGTATAGCTTCATTACTCCACGTTTAAAACAACCCACTTGAATATTTGTTTTGCACCAAGCACATTACGTTTGAAACTTCACAAGAAGGTCCCATCTCAAAATAGCCATGTTTGCCAAGCTGCAAACTATTAGTTTCTGTACACTGTTTTTTTGTGCTACGGAATTTTCATCATGTTAATAAAAGTGCAACACTGACCCCTTTTTGCTGATAACTGTAATACTGATAAATATCACCTGCGAATGATTTCGCACTGATCACAACACGAGGTGTGGGTTGTCACAGGTGTATCAAACTTGTCAAACCCATGAAACTACATGACTTTCCCGCTAACCATGATACCATTGTGGTAATCTATACGAAACAAATCTTGACGTTTTTAATTAATAAACTTTGGTCCCTACCAAACGGGTCACATGCATCATGTTACAGGTTGCCACATTTTATTCAAATGTAGTCCTTGAAATATGGATAAGAATAACTTTTAAGCAATTCTGTTGTAATTGGTTCTTAAGTGGTAGCACTCTTCATGTTGCTCAAATCTTGAGGCCAATGCACTTAGGTACATGTGGTTTAATATCCAATGATGTTCTGACATCTAATTTCAAAGGTGACCAAAACAATCCCACTTATTCCCTTTCCTTTACCACAGGTCAAGCTGCAGGTACTTTATCTCTGCGGGGCAGTCCTAAAACTTCACATCTTAAGCTGACGCAAGTTTTCCATACTTCCTTGGATTCCATTGAAGTATAATTATTGTGTGCTTGCTTGTTTGTGACGAAGCACCCGGACCTGCTGACAACTTGTCCCAACTGGGGCAAGTTGCCACAGCCAGACATCACATCGTTAAAAAAGCAGTGTCTCCTAGGCGTGTCATAGGTGCTATTGTTCAGTGTGTGGGGTGTACTTATTCAAGCATAGTGGCGTAAATCAATAGGCCAAAGAGATATTTCCCTCTCCTAAAACAAACAGTTTGGGACCTAAGTTGTTAATTCCATGACAACTTGACCCCTCCTCCACTTCCCCTGTAACAATATTTTTTTCCTGTATATGTCGTCAGTATCATAAAATGCAATCACTTACGGCTTGTAGTTGTGCTGTAGTTGGGTGGTCCTGCTCCATAATTGACATTACCAATTGGCCCATCACTTTATGTAACTCCAAAACCTAGTTATATTGTACACAAAAAGCATACATGGTCTAGTGCAAACAGTTTCCACCAAGCAAACGTCTTATTTTAGGATTTTAAAGCAGACTAATTCCAATGAAAAAAACACGGACACTTATCTCTGTGACACAGTGCTGGCAACTTCGCTATTAGTCTCTTCCAGAATGATTACAATATTGACAGAGAACTACGCCATCTGTACTTTTGGCGGCCATGTGATATATTTTCATCAGCCACCGAGGCTTTTTGCTCTGCCTGACAAACGTCCAATTGGCGACATACAACGAAGTGTGGTATTTCAGCATTCGGTGTAAAATCCTGCAGATTACCACCAAAAAGACCTAAACACCAAAGATCTTTGCCTCTTGCCTGGCAGTCAGGCCATTTTTGTACCTAGCTGAGGGTCCTGTTTCAACATTCCCAGGCCCTAGGTCTGCTAATGAGGCAACATAAATCTGAGTTCCCACTGCAAAAACTGCTATTCTTATGGTTATGCAACTAAATGGCAATTACAATGACTACTATATATATTCAATTTTAATTCTTTACATACATAGTTAATAAGTAACTGAATACATTAAAGGTTCTCTTGTTTTATAAAAAAAAGATTTTCATACCTTTTCTGATGAACAGCCTGTAAATTTGCCTGCTCTGAGGATGAAGTTGACATGGTCCACCATGTTGTTGTCATAGATGACTTGGTGGTTGGGCCGGTTACCCTATTTTCAACAAATAAACAACAAATAAGGAGCCATCTATAATTGTCAACAGGTTCATCTATGTGTAAAATGGCCCGGGGGGGGGGGGGGAGGAGCTAAAAGCCAGATAACCATAACTTTCAACCCTAAAAAATGTTAATTTCTACAGTTCACATCCCACATTATCTGTTCCCCTGTACAATTTCAACCTGGCACCAGGTGTCACTTTGTATTTTAACCCTTTCATCCTTGTGCTGGTACAACCAAGCACAGGTCTTGAATTCATGGTGGCAAGAGACTGTCCAATGATTTTCAAGAGATCAAGCAGCATATATGAAAAATCTGTGACACCGAATTTGATTAAAGATACCAACTACTTGAAGACCAGAGCTTCACGGGTCACAAGCTACAGTGAGGCAGATCCTAAAGTCAAAAGCTGGTGAAATGGAATTTGGAGTGAACTGTGTTTATGTGTTCTGGCATATGGACTGGACATTTAGCATCGATTTCCCTGTTTCAAACATTATTATCTACAAAACATAGTTTATAATATGTATAGTGGGCACTACAATCTATCCATTCCTCAAAGCAGGAGAGTCTGTGGAATACTGGCATCTTTTTTACAATAATAAATGAGTATCAAAGTAAAGTTCACTTTGTTTGTCCCCTTTATTTGCTAAATATTTATACAAGAATAAATTAAGCTTAGACAAGGAAAACTGTATGCACTCCTTGTCTAAGCATTGTGGTCATATTATATGAGGTTTAGTGTCTGTATTTGCAATAAGTCCAGAAAAAATGTTCACGATGGTCATCAAGGGGGGGGGGGGGGCATTAAAATGTATGGGGATTTTGGACATACATGAAAATGTTGACAATTATGGATGGCCTCTAAGTGATATATCAAAAGGCACTGGTACTTTACTCCATGTCACTAAATTAACTCTATGGTTTTCAAGCTTTTGGCAGTGCTACAGGAATGTGTGGCAGCAGAAACATGTAGGCTCACAAGACATCTCCCTAACCCTTCGCCAGTCAAGTAGCCTAAAATGTGCTCTTGCGTAATTTGTCATCTGCTTTATCACTTTCCAGCTCAAATCGCCTAAAAGCACACGGGTGTTAATTGCCGTCTGTTCACCCTTTTTAATTAAATATCATGTAAACATAAAACATTTTTGCATAGTATTGTAAATAAGACCAGTAATAAATGCACATGCCTCGTCAACAGCTTTCCTTGACATGGGTAGGTGTATTGCGCCCAAACCATGCCAAGGAGAGCTGTTGACTCAGTCTTATTCTGATAAGGAAAGGGTTTATCCCTTTATATAATAAATTCCTCGTCAAAAGATACACATTTTTGATGACTATTGGAGATAAAAAATATAGAAATATTGGTCAAAAGTTTATATTGTCGACGGTTGGGTGCATTATTTTGTATGACTGAATTTGATTGTATCAGCATATTGACATTCATACATTGTATATAGAAGTAACGTTACAAAAAATTTCTTCGAAAAAGGAAAAAACAACGCAATACAATGGAAAATACATCAGATAGCTTGAAATCGAAAAAACAAACATAATGCTACACCAAATTTGAGCACACACTATTTTACAACTGCAAGGTGTCAAAACACTTTTTGTCTGGTGTGCATAAGATCTTTGGGCTTAAAACATGCTGTGGTTGTGTGCTATTCAAAAGGGTAACAACACACAAATGAGTTGATAACTCTTGGAATTTGACCAAATAACGAATTTTTAAGTTGGGCTGTAACTGGAATAAATTATTTGAGGTCACTAATCAAAAAGTGGCTGCGGAACTTAAGCGGCGTTCACACTCTGTCCGACAAGGGCATCTCAGACGCCCTTGGCAGTGTTCACAACGTGCAAGGACATAATTTTTGAGTGGAACAAATTAACGGGTGTAGCCATATGACCCCACCCTCCATTTCTTTTATAAAAACGCAAATTATGTTGAAATTCAGTTTCCCTCGTTGACTTGTTTGTCTTTATCAGTTTACATTTCCTGGAAAGAATAAAAAGTTTTGCAACGTGCCACATTTCACTCTAAGATGATTATGTTCACGAGTGAAAACGAGTTTAGTGTTAGCCACCCCCACCCCATCCCTGCCAGGTAGACATTTAGTCTGGAGGCCTTGGCCGTGTCCTAGAGCTATGACTCAGGTGTCTAGGACTCAAATCAGAGAATGCTGCCAGTCCACACATACAGAGCACAAGCACAGCAATAGTGAGATAAATTCCAAAACTGATAATCGTAGAAACAAACCCCTCCAAAAAATTTCAAGCCACCCACCCACATCTACATCCACCTTGCCATTCCCACCCCACCCCCACTCCACGGCATTAGGAGAATACTGAATGACATCTGTCATGTCATGTTGGCCCATAAACGCACAAACTTTTTGATGGTAGGTCCGCACGTTTCTCTTATTCTCTTAGGCATTCTCTTGATCATTCTTCGCTATCCATCAGTTATTTTCAAAAGAAAGCTTAAAATGCATGAAAATATGCATACGTATATACACACAGAAGTAAGGTGTTTATATATATATATATATATATATAATTATTATTGTTATTATTTTTATCATACCGATGCCATTTCATTGAGCGTGGTAAAGACCTGGAGTACCAGATCTATATTGTCCCCATTGATGTTTGAATAAACAGAGCCAAGAAACACAGTTGTCTCTGCTACCAGGTTTGCTGACTTAATGTTGTCTGGTTGTTCCCTCAAGTAGTCCTACAACAAACAAATCAATCTTAAAACATGTCCTTATCACAAACATTAAAAGCACAATCTCTATTTTACAGTTTCTATCTATTCCTTTCTAACTGAATTAAATTCAATTCTCACATTCTCACATAAATAAGTGGGACTTGATCTTGCGTTCCACCAACACAAGATCAATTCCCCCTTTTTGGGAGTTTGTTTCCAATGTTTCACTATGGTATTTGTTGAACATGGACTAACTGGCAACTCTATTTGCTGCGACTATGGTAAATAAAGGTGCAATTTGACATCACACACAGTATTCAAAGTGTTCATTTATAGAATGTTTTGAACTTTTTGCATTTTACAACTTTACATTTTCAGTCGACTGATGCGCACAGAACAAAGCTTTTATGTCAACAAATTAAATGAAAATATCGTTTACGTTCGTAAATATCAACAAATGAAAATGTCTTTTAAGTTCGCGAATTAACAATACATTTACATAAGACACATTGGCATTCAATCCATGGAAAATGGAAGTAATACTTATCAATCCCCATTTAAGACCTGTCGGTTCTAGTGGTGCTGATTTGATTAAAAGTAAATAAACATTGATATTACTAACCATCCATACTGAGCAAGAGTTTCGTTCTAAGTAGCTCTGCCTAAATGAAGAGCAAGGTTTTCTCGGGATAGTCAGCAAAATGGAAATCACTTAACTTGAAGCAAATTGAGGAATGTGTGACAATAAGAGTCGTTTTCAACTTACCTGGAGAACGGTATATTGACCATCACACATGCCTGCAATTACCCTCAGTAACATCTCTATGTGTCCTTCATCCTTATATTCAAACCTCTCCGTGGGCCTAGTGACAACTTCTTCTGGCTCAAAGGCAGCGTTGTTAAAGGCGTGCACCTTGGTAACAAAAAATAATATTAGTAAATTATTCATGATCCATGTACTTCATTTTGCTCTGGTTTAAAGCTTTGTACAATTTCAAGTACAACAATAGACACTATCATACGCACGCTTTAAAGTGTTTTCATTAAGAGGACGTAATTCATATAGAGTGTTTTAATTGAAGTATGGGAGGACTTGAAATATTCAAATCAGCAGAAAAAGGAAAAAAAATAGCCATCTTTCATTATTGACTCTGTATATTTAGGATGACAGTTTTTTGACTAAGCTCGTATAATTGTACTATCCTTATGAACAGAGAATCCTCTCTCTCTTATTCTCTCGTTCTCTGTCTGTCTGTCTGTCTGTCTGTCTCTCTCTCTCTCTTGTTTCTATTCGTTTGTTCAATTTGATTGTCAGTACACGAACGGAAACAAATAATTTAATACTCGCTATGTATTAAACTGTTTCCAATAAAATCTTAAGACTTGGTTTTTGATCAGTTTCAATACCATCTGGTCAACGCATGAAGTTGTGCCTTGTACCAAAGAGACATGCAGACTGAGCATTATTATAAATTGTCCAGATTAAGAATAAAATGCCCACATGTACATCACCGTTCTGTTGTTTCTCGTCTTTGCTTTTCTTCGAGTTCGTCTTTTGCAACAATGACTGAGTAGCTTTAGCTTCCAAGACTGCCAGTCTCGCATTCTGCTGAAATATAAACTGTACAACAATATCTGTATTGAGTACGACATTCTTACGAGAGTATTATCAACATTCAACGACCACCATTCCCGCTATGGCAAAGCTCTCTGCTATGCAAGCAGCAAGCAGGTGTATTGCTCACGTGTGGTTGTCCTTGACGTCAGATACTCCCAACAAGAAACAGTGCGGCACGCAGACAGAAATTAATTCAAGTAAGCATTTTTCGCCCCAAGAAATATTGTTTAACCCTTTTTAGTTGATACAAAGCTTGAAAAGTTTTTTTTTCGCATATTTGGGTTTACTTTCTCAAGTCTATACTAATATTTTGCATATAATTGTCAATGTACCCAGTTCCACATATAGAATTTCATGGTTTTTTTTGTTTACTTTTTTTCATTTCAGACATGACGATGACGCTTTAATTTTACTATTTTGGACAAAGTTCCTATAAATTAGTGCCTTATGGTAAAATGCGTTTCTTGTGCCTGTAATTTCTCTGTTTTTTTTTAATAACACTGGCGAAATAAACGACAATAAAATGCTGTAACATTTAATGAATATACAGAATACAATAAGCAGCAAGTTTGAGTAAAGGGAATATTGCCTAAGCAACCTTACCATCATTGTTTACCCTCATTCATTGCTAACAACACATTTATACTGCAAAACGATTGATAAAAAGCTGCTTTGCATTGTCTACGCTTACTCACTTCAATGAGACATTTTAAATTTATTCTCATATAAAAATTATGCAGTTGTATAATAAACGAAAGACAAATTTTAGACGACCACATGAAAACTGGCAAAACAAGAATCAAAACAGTGACCAATTCATTGACACTTTTACATCAGATAGACTCTTGAAACAGGAATTTTAAGGGGTTAGTATTTCTGCCTTTGTCAATCAATTGTTTCATTTCTTGACCCTACAGTGGTGTAAGAGCACTGTGCAGGAGTAGCATGTGCACATACTGAATTTATACCTTTTAAAAATAAATAAAACAAAAATTTGTGGACGTTTGCAGAATACCGCTGGCAGATATGAAAGTACAGTATGGAGGTCTCAAGTCAATATCGATGAATTATTTTAAATAGAATTCTGTTAACAAAATCAGATGTAATGCATATCTTCAGAGTTTGGAATCTTGCAGTACTATCAATATGCTTTGTCCATCAGGACACCAACTCATGCTGTTGCAGAAATGTTTCCTGCAAACGGTACCAGTTGTCCGTCATTTCAAAATACCATGAACATAACTGGGCAACATTAAAAACTAGGATAACCAGGATTCCAGGTATATCTTATATCATTATTATATCTATCAATAATTGCGTTTCTGTTGATTCGATAGTAAAAGGAAACCATAATGACAATGGAATTATTATTTACAAACAGTACAAATAAAAGTGGTAATAATTAAAATATAATTTAATGGAGCTTTGATAGGACCAGAAACGAAAATATTTTGAATAAAATAACATCTCTATGGTAAAAGTGCTAATTCAATTTTGAAATAAATTAATATATCGACAGTGAAACTACTAAAACTTGTATGGAAATATATATTGTTGATTATTATATAGGTAGGGTCCAGCTGAAGGTGTTGGATAATTTTGTTCATGTTGAGATTTATTTTGGTAGACATCTGTATTGTCTTATCTGTTGTTCAAATTTGGTAGCTTTAGTCCCGAATAATTTGAAGAAACCACCAAAATACGTTAATGCTAACATGGTAGTCAATAAACGGTGTTAACCTTTGAATCTTGATAACAAAGAAAGGTATTTGCACCAAAATATCAAGTTTATATGGATATTTCTCTTAAACTAATGTTTGTTCAAAGAAAAACTGATTGACTCTAAAATTTATTGAGATCAAATTCGTATCAAGAGTTTTTCAAAAAAATGAACAGT
Source organism: Hermodice carunculata (assembly GCA_964020975.1). Taxonomy (NCBI): domain Eukaryota; kingdom Metazoa; phylum Annelida; class Polychaeta; order Eunicida; family Amphinomidae; genus Hermodice; species Hermodice carunculata. Next base: position 110,313,196 of record OZ026614.1, on the reverse strand, counting down.
TCTTATTGTAATGTGTGTCAAAAATTAAGAGTCTACCAAGATTATAAATTTTGACAATCAGCCATTTTGCAATTTTTGTGTCACCATTATAAATAAAAAACAGGTACAGTTATGAAAACTTCCTGATGGCCAAAAAATGAAGTCACTTTGTCAACATCAGACAACAGTCAAGTTCAGTATGGCAAAACGCTCACTGGCGATCACTTTTCAACACAGAGAAGTTCACAATGCTCGTTAAGGTTTTGTATGCTGAAGACACGCAAAATACGTGACAATTAAGTCTGATCTAAACCTTTCAACGACAAAGGGTCACCATATTTTGCTTACTTCTCCTGCACCTTCTATCTTGGAAAGCCGATCCTCCAGACTTCTGACTTGCTGCAAGGAACGAAGAAATGTTCATTTTATCTCAAATGAAGCTTAGCGCGCAGACAAAATGGATCCCGTCAATTAAAGAGAAAATTAGCGCCACAGCAATAGGAACGGTGCACCTCTCGCAAAAATGATTGGCACACTGACAGCCGTCTACGTATATCAGAGTTCAGTAAGAAATTATGAACAGCTTACACTGCATTGTCTTACATGATATACTTAAAAATAACGAGCTGCACCCGTCTATTTTCATTTGTTATACCTATCTTGAGGTATTAAGACAGGATTTTCCCACCATTTTAAGATAAATATTGTAATAAGAAAAGATAAGACAATTGTGTCAGTTTCATTACTACAAGCAGTAAGTTTAAATTTCATAACTAAATGTCACTACAAAGGCATAAAGACAGCTGTTAAAGCAATAGAACATTTAAAGTATTTTCAATATCAACACTAAAAAAACTGCATAAAAAGTAGATCTAAATAAATGCACTTACGTCATTGTCGAATCGCTTTTTTGCATGCTCAGCCTCCATTTGGTCCAGTGCCTGATGGCAAAAAATATATTTTTTGGTCAATTTACAACATAGTGTGCATATTATGTTCACACAAAAAATGGAATACAGTGGAAATTGCATATATTTGTAGATATATCGATAGAGTTGGATAAACAAATTTACATCAAACGACTCTTTGTTTAAACAAAATTGACTGCTCAGTGTCATAAACGACATGCAATATGCAAATGCAGTGTACTTACTTCTGCAACAGGGACGTCCTTTATGCAAATAAACAGAATTATAATGAATAGAAAATTAAGTTGTTGTTAACGGTACTGTTGCTGTTTTGGGAGGGAGGGTTGAATGTTAAAGAGGATATTAACGTATTTGAGATATTCACCCAATAAGATGAATTAACCAACCTTTCAACCTCTGGGCAAGTTTTTAGTAACATATGTGGACAACTGTGGCAGCAAATTGTCAAACCACCAAATTGGTAATGTCCAATGGATTTGATATATTTTACTCACAACAGTATCAAACCTTTTCTTTATATTGCATTTTCACATCTAAAGTTATTTGAAATGTATGCACATCTGCCTTCTATTGACTGATGAATATCATCATTATGCAGTGACAGTATTTACTTCACTTGGATGTTAGAAGTCTGCCACTGCAATGATAACACTTAAGTTGTAATACTTATACTGACTGTAAGACAAGTCACTTAATTGGGAGTGATTCGGGGGTCTAAATTTCATGACACAACTATTCCAGTTGACAACGCCTTCCCCAATTCAATGAGCCAGATGTGTTGATCGCCCAGGTGTCACCACCAGTAAGGATAGCAACCAGGGATCACTATGACCAATGTCACCCTCTGAATTGCCCACACTGCATTGTCTGTCAACTTAGGGCATGAAACCTCGCCATTGGCTAATGATAAAACGATTTAAAAAAAACAAAAACAAACAAACAAAACAACTTACTTTTAAGTCCTTGTTTTGAGACGTAATTGTAGCCTTAAGTGTTCTTGCAGTTGCCGCTGCTTCTGCTTGCCTTGCCTCGTGCTGGGCTGCCAACAAACGCCTGTGACACCGATCGTAATTTTTCTTTAATGTCATGAATACTCAGGTGACAAATGTACATGTATATGTAGTTTTACACTGATACCATGAAACAAGAAGGCAGTGTGAACAGACTCCGTCCTCAGGTGACCTTGACATTCAACTCGTAATAAGTCCCACCCTGGACTAGCGGGTATCTGGTAGTGTTCCTGTGCAACTTTGAAGCAATTAACGAAAAGATTTTATACACTTTATTTTTAAGGATTTGGCCAACAAAGGGACAAACTAATACAAATTCATTAGAATCACTGGGGAATGACCATTGAAAGTGCGCATGGGTAACCATTTCAGAGTGCACACTCACCAAGTTTGAAGTAAATCTAGCCGACAGTTTTGGAAAAGAAGTCGAAATGTGAATTGCCATTGCAACCCCAATTGACTAACATTGTAATCAAAAGTAATCTATGAATTGACAGAAAAATACCTGAATTGAATTGAACTAGTGAAAAATCAGGGATCCCACGCATCACCACCTAGTGAACAACTTTGCTTGACCCTTTCACAAGCTACATTTCCATCAAGTTTCGGTACAATCTGCATGACGGTTTCTTGAGAAGATGTCGAAAAAAGCACAAACACACCAAAAAATGTAAAAACAATGAAAAATAAAAATAAATGGCAGTACCACCTGGTAAACAAATTAAGGTCTAAGAGACCCAAGAAGTGTCCCTCGGCAATTTCAAAGTAATTGGCTGGTAGTTTCGGTGGAGAAGCCCCTCCAACTTTGAAGTGAATCTAGTTGGCAGCTTCGGAGCAAAAGTCGAAAATGTGAATTACTATTGCCATCTCCAAGGACACTGATCCACAGGAATGTGTACACTCACAAACAAGCACCCGAATAAAAAAAGGTATCCACTGCATCACCACCTATTGCACAGCTTTGATTGGCCCTTCCACAAAGTATATTTTCAGCAAGTTTTAGCACAATCTGTGTGGAGGTTTTGGAGAGCAATTTAAAAATAACAAAAACGCACAAAAAATCATAAAACTAATAGAAAAACATTACAGCATCACTTGCTTAATTTTAAAAGGTGCATGGGCTCCAAGAAGTGACCCTGTGCAACTTTCGATTCATGGGCCATGTGGTTTGATGTATGATTTTTTAAAGATTTAGTCAAAATTGAACCAAAAAGTTATATACTTATCACACAACAGATTAGGGTGTGGACAGATGACTGCTTGCTTTGCTTCCAAGCGATTATGCAACATTTAGTATTTAAGATTCAAACAAAAGAAGAAAAAAAAACTGAAGGCGGTTGAAACTGCGACTTTTCACAAGTGGTTTATGTGAAACAAACATCCGCAAACTAAAATTTAAATAAAGTGTGCAAAAAGGCCAGCTCCGAACCACTGTGTTGTAATGGGGCAGGGACCAGACTTTTTAGTAGGATAAACGACTATATCAGTATCTATCAGATTAACAACTTTTAAAGTCGAGCTATGTACGACATTTACTATCCGAGGCCCATGACCTTCAGCAGTGGTGCCGCTTGGGGTAAGGACTGCATGGAACATGTTACAGTGGCAGCTTCTCAGTGACAATTATACCAGTAGTTTTGTCACGTGGCTTAGGCATGCATTCCTCACTAAATGTGCAGAACTTCATGCCAACTTGTACTCTTTCCCTGGTAGTCTCATAACTCTTGCTCATCTACATCAATAAAATTGATCACAGGAAGACCTTCTCTTCCAGTGCCAGCACAGTCAAACTTCCTCAGAAATGATTAATAACCCTGGTCCTCAGTGTGTTCAGCTTTGTGTCTAAAGTACACAAAGGAGAGTTATTGCCTTAGTCCAAACTACGTATTGTAAGGTATATATGGCAGAAGTACCTTTCTTTCGTGGCCAGCATGGAAACCTGCATACGATCCTTTATGGCGAAGAAAAACACTTCTTCTCTGGTACCAAGGAATGCGTCGCCAAAACATTTCTGCCAAAATGAAAGGATGGCAATACAATGATTTAAGTCTGAGGTCAGTGAACACATATTAACTGGAATGAGAAGTGATATATTGCCACCTGGTGGCCAATTAGGTATAAACATATACATGGGACAGACCAGTGCACACAATTTTTACTCAGCCCAGGATGTGTGCAACACTTCAGCTGAAATGATGCCCTGCCAGGCTTGGGTCACATGGAACGATCGAAGAGAGCTGTTACGATGCTTCTAGTAGCATGAGACCATCACGTGTCAATATTGCAGTCGAAAATCAGTCCATGTTGAAAAAAAAGTCCAAATCTAGACAAACGCATCAACATGAACATCAACAGATATGACAGCAAGACTTCAAAATTAGAATTGGTCAAAAAGAGATTAGACTTAAAAGCGCCTGTTCATAACGCAAAAAAGTGGTCTACTTCTTCTGTATGACTTTTCTCTGCCTTTGAAGCCCTTTCCCGCTCAAATCGCCCAAAAGTGCCAACGTAAATTGCCGTCTGCTTCTATGCAAAAAGGCAAGCTAGTGTCATATTATGACCACGAAAGGATAAATTAACCATTGCCCAAGTCTTAACTGAGAACACATTACATTCTGAATAAACATACCCTAACAAATCAGCGAACGTATCTTGGGTCTTGTGGATTTTTTGACAGGGTGAGTCAATGTTTCGACGCATTTTGAACCAAACCAACAGAAATTGTTAATTAGTCTTGGCATTATACTCACACATCTGCCCTTAATCATGTGGGCAATTTTGTTATGCTCCAAAAAATCAAGGTCAATTGATAAAGTTATGTTTCCAAATTAAAAAATGCAATAAAAATTGTTAAAATTTAGCCACATTTTGCAAAAACAACAAAGTATGAATATTAAATCGCCATGGATTAAATATCTGTAGTCCCTAGTTAAACATATACGCAATGCAAGAATTCATTACCTGTGTGTTTCTGTTAGCGTTAAACAACATAGCAGCTAGAAACGACAGCAGTTCTTTGACAATTTCATTTTGGGGTCTCTCAATCAGAGGCAGCACCTTTTGAATCGCACCTAGGTCATTCAGGGTCTCCTGGATCTCTTTGATAGCATCCAATCTCCTATCAGACGATTAAAAAAAAACACATATGGTTACTCTGTTATCCCACGTCAACTCACATAGCATGGAATTCATTGCACTACTATTGATACCATTGGACAAATTTGGTCAACATTTCCTACTCTGTGTCATGAGTACATAAAAACATGCATTTCTGCGTATGTATTTATCGGCAATGTGTTTCCAATTTGGATACTTTCATGTATTTCTTTTGGATTTGTTAACCGTGTTTACGAATCAGTTTGATATCTTCCTCTTCAACATCCATATTTTATTTCTACTTATTTTGGGCGAATATCCATTACATCTCTTAGGATGTATTGCGTTTTTTATGGGAGTTCTACAGGTAAACCACAGTCTCATGCCCATTACATTATTTAAAGAAAATAAAAGCAACCTCAGGGTTATCTCTTACCCCTTATGTTGTTTTTCATTTTCACCCCAGTCAGCTGGTAGCTTGCGTTCCTCATTGTGTATCATGGCTCGAAGCAGCTGAAGGCACTTCACATCCAGCTCCACCTGGCCCTGCTCCGCTTGTTCTGCTGATGTCATTCTCATTCCAGCGATACTGTGTGATGCCATTGGTAAAATGATAATTAGTATTTTTTGCGCTTATAATTAGTAAAATTGCCCAAGTAGTTAAAAGGCAATCGGAGATTGTTGAATCCATGCCCCCTCCCCTCATTTATAACCTCCCTAATCACAGGTCTCATTTGGGAATGACTGTGGTCAATAAGAATAAGCTATGACCGTGACCCATGATACTTGACCTAGCGACCTAATTTTATGCATGACGCACTCTTAGATACACAGGTGGGCAATGTTTCATGATGCTGAGTTGGAGGACAACACAATTACAGCCCGGGCCCATAAAGTGTAAGGTAGTTTTACATGAATGTATCACTGTGACCCAGATATTTGACCTAATGACCTAGTTTGGTTTCATGACATATCTTTAAGACAAGGTGTGTGTGTGTGTGTGTGTGTGTGTGAAGTTTCATGAAAAAAAGTAAAATAGTAAAGAATTAATAGCCTGGACACGATTTTATAAGCACATGTCACTGTGACCCATACTTGACCTAGCGACCTACTTTTGGTTCATGATACACCCTATTCTTTTGTTATGTCTAGATGCATCTGTAAGGTTCCTTTCATCTAACCTGAAGGACAACAGAATTACAGCCCAAACATGAAGTATAATATAGATTTATATTATTGTATCACTGTGACCCAGATACTTGACCTAGTGACCTAGATTTGTTCCATGACACACCTTTAGGTCAAGATGAACGTGTGTGTGTGAAGTTTCATGAAACTCATTTGAACTGTAAAGGAATAATGGTCGAGACACGATTTTATAAGGATATGTCACTTTGACCGATATACTTCACCCTTCCTCCAGTAGGGATGGGGCATAAGTCCTAGTCACCAAAATCCCGGAGTCGGGATCACATTACTCAAGCCGGATGAGGGTAATGCACATCGGGAGTAGGTCATCGACCACTATTATTTTGTACTAGAGAATAGCAAGAATTATTTTTTTTATTAGTGTTCATACAAAAACCAAGTTTAAGTTATGAAAAGAAGTTTGAGAACAAAGCACAAACTCACGTTTGTGGTAACAATTTATTGAGAACAACCATGGAGATTTCCCGCTCATTGTCTGCATGACCTAATAGGTCAGACAAGACAAAAAGTGGGAACAAAATACTGTAACCTTTGGATTACAGAAACAACCGCATCCATTCTACCGTAAAATCTATGTTCATCCATAGAATGACAGTTACACGCTTGCTAATATTGTACTTTTATTATTTTTAGTGAATGGCATGACTGAGATGGCCATGATACCATTGCCATCAAAGATTGTAGCACAAAAGATGGTAGATCTGGAGAAGTTTCACGCTTTTGTGGTGGCTACATTTGAGCAATTGGATTCAGAAAGAAAGTTAGAAAGTTAGAAATTTAGAAGAAAAAAAAAATTCAACATCCAATCAGAAATAACCACATCAATATGGTCCACCTGACAGCGAAATCTGATTACGGTCAAGATATTAAAATACAGGCGCCAATACAGAATAATTTCATACAAAGTGCTCGTGACTGAAACTCACTCAAAATGCTTCGTATAATAAAACTGTTTGAAAATAACACTCCTTACAGCACAGAACCTGATTACAAAAACAGTCCTTACGTTAAATGACAGGTCCCTGGTTAAATTAGAAACAACTAGTATGTTAAAAAACCCTACTATAATAATATACGAGACTTCACACTTGCACTACGAAGTGATTTCGCATATCAGTCACAGTACCAACTTTATAGTATTGAAACTCATGTCAAATAGAACCAAACAGAAATGATTCATTGTGTTTGTAGTATCACTAATATAGAACAATTGGTGCACAAATGCTTTGCTTGACATTTCAAAGTTACAAGCTGGGTTTTACCATTCCTGGTGTCTCTGACATTGTTTATACTCACTCAAGTTGGTTCAGCAGTGTTTCCGCCAAGCAGTACTTGTCCCTGATGCTGTTGTTGGCCGAAGGTTTTATGAAGCAGCTTAACATTTCTTGGAACTCATCTCCCAATGGCAGCGCCTCATTGTCATCGGGGTCGTAGTATGCTGCACATACCATGACGCAAAATTGTTATTTTCAATATAGAATAAAAACACCCAATTAAAGTGTCATATTTTACTCCCCAAAAACCATGGACCTTCTCAAATCAAAGCTCTTTAGCACCCCCTAAGTTTGCCTCACATACAAAGAGAAGCGCTTCGACGTTTATATATTTTTCAAGGTCGAAAACTATCTTATTTTGTCGAATGTTTTATTATTATTATTGTTATTATTATTATTATTATTATTATTATTATTATTATTATTATTATTATTATTATTATTATTATTATTATTATTATTATTATTATTATTATTATTATTATTATTATTATTCTATGAATGGATAACCAAATGGATGACCTTCAATAAGTGCTGGAAATCAAAGTTAAAGATGACGATGATAAATGCACAAGAAATTCTGCTAGATATGCGTAAAATAATATAAAGATGGCGATGGTAAATGTACAAGAAAGTCTGCTAGATATGCGAAAACTAATATAATTACAATTTCTGTTTCCCTGATTGGTGTAAACGTATTTTATTTTTTCAACAATGTACAAATACAATATTCTCATCGGCAATTAACAACTGGGAAGAGAGCTTAGCCCTATATAAATCCCTCTCGTGGAAGAATAGACATCAATTAAACAGGACAAACAACAGACACAAACTGGAGGCTTTTTATAATGTTAAGAAGCTTTCCAGCTTAAGCAGCTAGGTTGTCAACGTGGTCAGACCATCTCAGGTCACAGCGTATAGTAATACCAAAATATTTGTGGGTATTGACATTTTGCAGTGTGTGGCCTTGAAAAGTAATAGATGGGTGGTCCGGAGAAACAACCTGATTCCCTGATTACACAATAGGATAACGCACAGTAATGAATAATAATACACTCACGTCGATCTGAGTTAACATTTAGCTGTTCCTGGACAGTATTAACCCCTTGATATGTCAGACTGTAATTCACGGCAAACGTGTTCAGGCGTTCATTTAATCCTTGTTCTTTTTCGTAGTAGTCAAGGTATTGCTGAAAACGTTTCACAGGTGAATATTATGTCGCAGGTGTAAAAGATCACATTTATATGACTGTAAAGGTATTTATAAAAGTGTGCAAGTCGTTTTCAAACACCTTAACGTATATTTGGTGAACTATAACTACGTTTCCCAGTTAAATGATTAAAAAAATACAAAACCGGACAATAGATGCCCATATGCAAGGGAGTTTCAGTTTGGCATGAATGTACTCGGACTGCCTTGACTGTGTTTTGCTGTCAATAAAACTATCTTTGAGCGACAGGCCCCCTTCTAATGAACAGCTTTCAATATTACAGCCCCTTACACCATTTTCTAAAATCTTAATTCTGAAATTCTGTGAAGTATGTGCAAGGAGAGAACAAAAATCCCCAGTTTTGAGCTATTACACTGAACACAAAGTAATATAAACAAACTAAACATGAGCTTATGGCCTATGTCCGTTTACTTCATATAATTCGGTTTTTGAAACTGAATTATTCAAATGTATCGCATGTACGTAAGCAGTATGTAGTACCTTTTCCGCTTCACTGACTACCTCCGTAATTTGATCACCACTGCCATACTTCTGGATAAAATTCTCCATAACCTAATAATTGCAAAAAAGAACAAAAAAGTGGATGATGTTAGCGTATTATTCCCAGTATATATGTCCTCACTGCAAATGTTTTTCAACTACATTACATTATTCAATAAATAATGAAATCATGTGACTGTTTAATGGAGCACAAGATGTGGGCCTATGTACGTGGTTCTTTTCAAAGTGGACATATTGAACACATAAGCGATAAAAAAAGGGTGATGCTTCGTAAGCCTACGGAATCATTCACGTGACTTCTGACGTTGCGCTGCGGTTCAGAGACTTTCAATCACTGTACGTTACAGTTTTTTCTTTTGCTAGAATTTGTTTTAAATGTTTTAGTCAGAAAAATACAACGAAACGACTTCATCTTTATTCATTACCAATATGAAATTTTAAATGACTTCCTGACTTCCGAAAGTAGGAGTCCATAGAGGATGGTAATCCTACAAAATCCTGCAATAACACAACTATCGTCTATCAACCTTGCTCTACGGAAACGGATTTTGTGAATATTACAACAATGGATTATTACTTGCCGACATAGCTAATGCATAACCTTTTCTCATCAATATACCCTACTCGTGAGGCATATGTGGCAGCTGTATGCACTTTGTATTTCTTTTCAGCCGCATTTTGGGGCATTTCTGCGGCGGCAGGCAAAAGTTACCGCAATCCATATCGTCCAAGAAATGATAAGTGCGCGTGCGCGCATGTGATTAACAGATCTTTTTAAACTGCCGGCACTGTTCGTGAGTAGACCGCAAAAACGCTAAAAATGCTGGTTACAGAAATAAATACAAACCACACTGCAAACAAATTTCTTTCAACAGCAAGGTAGACTGCTCAGATTTGGTTATGTATGAAATACATGGTCATTTTGCCCGCTGTTTACGAAACATTCGAGAAATTCCCTTCCGTAACTCAGGGTTGACAGACTATAAAGCTAGGTTTCCATGTGCGCGTATTGCGCATTGCGTACAACGTATTGCGTTGTTGGGGTGCGTTTTGCGTACTGCGTGTACTATTTTCCATGTATCCGCAAACCAGGCGTATACTGTACGTATACAGTGTTAACTTTGGTAGGATTTGGCGCCATTTTGTTTATGTAACGCGCGTCTACCCTGCGTGATGCATACAAAATCGCTACACAGAGCGATTGAAACTCATAGGCAACACGCACTACGCACTACGCGCTACGCATACATGGAAATGGGGTAGTTAATTTTAAATCAATCAATCACTACGCAGTACGCAATATGGAGTACGCAATACGCGCATATGGAAACCCAGCTTTAGTGTGTGCATCACGCTACGCCAGGCTACAAATGCAACTTGTCAACACCAAAACATGTTTAAAATAGTAATTACAATGTTCTGCTCCAATCAGAACATTCATTTGACAAATATTTTAACTCTCTTCTACACTTTCTGTGCGCTCAGAATTACCTCAAATTAATATGCTAACATAAATAAATGGCGGTTTGCAGCTGAAATCATCAGTGCCCTCAAAATATTTTTGGTCACCATGACTGATTGACAAACTATGTTACAGTGGTGATTAGAAGTATCGTGACCTCGACAGTAATTACAGACGACCAGACGACTTCCATTTGTGGCTGAAAGAAGGCTAGTCCTTATAATTAAGTGGCAGGTTTACTTTGAAAGCCAATACATATCCATACGCAAGAGGTTCATCTATTACAAAAATATCTGTAGAAAAAATACACATACAAAGTAATAGTGAGGAAAAACACCACCACCACCACCACCCCCCCCCCCAAAAAAAAACAACAAAACACAAGACGGCTGTGTCATCAGCCTATGCTTAGCTGACCTAGAGATTCTTCACACTTGTGGTTCTGTGATTTGGGATAGGATCAAGGTCACCCATGTACTGAGTAAGTCTGACCTCTATGGAAGAATAACATGTGCAAAATCAAGTTCCATTACAAAAAAATTCAAAGCCAATGGAGCATGACCACTTGCACAAAATAGGTAAACACTTATCAAAGGTACATTCCTACCAAGTTTGACACAAATCTGGCCAAATATTTAAGCTATGACCATTACACGAAATTATCATGTAAAACTTTCCTATTAATTTTTTTTACAGATTCCCCCACCCCCCCCCAAAAAAAAACATTAAAAAATTAAAAATCACTGTGGCGTGACCATTAAAAAAAAAAAAAAAAAATCCACCCAAGATGTATTGCCACCAAGTTTGATGTCAATCTGACTGCCCATTTCTTTGGAGTTGTCTAAAGTGTAAATAAGCATTAAAATGCCCATTGAATTACATAGTAATCAACAGGAAAGGTGCATTTACCGATAAGTACCTGATGGTTTGGAGAAGAAGTCGAAAATATGAGAGAGAGAGAGAGAGAGAGAGAGAGAGAGAGAGAGAGAGAGAGAGAGAGAGAGAGAGAGAGAGAGAGAGAGAGAGAGAGAGAGAGAGAGAGAGAGAGAGAGAGAGAGAGAGAGAGAGAGAGAGAGAGAGAGAGAGAGAGAGAGAGAGAGAGAGAGAGAGAGAGAGAGAGAGTCTGGTGAAAATGCTCTAGCATGGAATATGCGGCAGCGGTCCCAGCATGTGTTCTATACACTCTGGTGGCTGTATTCAAACGCATATTCAGACATTTAAAACCAAACAATGTCACGCATAGGTTGACTTATCCAAAGGCTCAAGAATCTAGTTTGCACTGGTGCATGCATCTCTGACCACTTAAACACCTCTTATCTACAAAAACCCAAGAAACTTATGTGTGAATTCTATGGTGCTATCAATAACTCACACTGTTAGGTATATTTATGTCAGTGTATTACAAGTTTGGAAATACAACAAACATATCTACACTTACGGATCGGGTCTATATGTTATTTTACAAACGCGCATAGGCGTGCATAAATACAAAATAGGTGACTACATGTACTCTAGGAATCAACACAAAATCAAGAAATGACACACATGTAATCATCAAACATATACAAATACCTGTTTGTGTACCTGTAGTAATTCAAGCAATCCTCATTAGAAATAAGTGTTACCATTTGAGAGAATTCACTTCGAAGCACAATATGAAACACAACACTAATTTAGTACTTATTTGTCAAGATAAATTTGAATTTTAATGACAACATCATAAATGCTTCAGTGTGTTAGACAACAGAATTGCCCACTGTAATTAAAAATCACCTTGTGCACAAGTGTTAAGTGCCCTTATAACCTTGGCATTTTGGTCAAGGATCCTGTAGTGTGTCTGCAAGCTCTTGCACAGAACCACCATGGGGAAAGCGATAAATACTTCCTTTATATCTTAGTAATACATACCTCTCTATCACTTATACCCCTGCTTGCCAGGTTCCAAGCCAGGTTTTTGACCTGAAACTTTTTATGGCTGACCTGTGATTACATGCACAAACCCCTATAGGGAGCTCTGGCACAACTTCGGTGTCTGCACATGCTCATCAATTTCTATCCTCTAGAATTTGACTGGCGGTGCAGCATGGGTGGGCTTCTGAGAAATTGAGAGGTAAGTATCACAAAAAGATAAAAAAAAAACATTTATCACTTCCAAATATCTATAGTGTAGTACTATGCTCTCAATCGTTTCTGCCAATATACCAGCAGAGTGGGGGAAGGTGTAATTCACTTTTTTGATACGTCTATAGTAACAACCCCATAGGTCAGCTACATATGTCAGTACAGTACCATAAACATTTTGAAATCTACTTGACCAACCTTGACGCTAGAAGGGGCGGAAGAATTTAGGGAAAGGAGCAGAACGGCATGTAGAATTAACAGCTGCTTCATTTTCTGGACCCAGCCTACCACAGAGGAAGTAAAGCTGACTCAACCATTTCCTGGGCAGGTGAGTCTGCAACTGTGGATACCCTATTTAGGTCTCAGGGGTCCCCCATGTAAGGTACGCACTGCGGCTACTTCCCATCGCCTTTGCCAAAGGAGGCTGTGCATGTATTGTGCGTCGCTATCAGATCACCTTGAATCTCCATCAGGTACCATAGGTAGAAGGTACGTATGTTGTGTAAGCCTTCCACATACATGTCCACATAATGTCAGCAAGGACAACATTGTAGATAAAGGGCCATGATGCAGAGATAGCCCTGATGTCATCTGCTCTTACCACTTGGAGCCTGAGAACATCCTTTGACACTGAGGCTACCAGATAGACCTTGCAGACCGCCACCTCAACCATGTGGACACAGTATTGGCTGCTATCCGGCCTGACTTGGTTTTCCACAAGGGAAGAAAGAGTGCACTCTACCCCTGATGAATCTCTTTTGTTATGTCCAAATACAACTTAAGTGCCCTGACAGGATACAGTGTCCTGTCGGGTTCCTATCTTGGTAAGGTCTGGGAAAGCACCTTAATTGTAAAGCCTGTGAAGGCAGTGGTGGGGTCTGTAGCAACATGGTTCTTGGCTAAGAAGTCCATAGGTGATTTCAATGTGATGGAGGTTTTATTCTCCAACCAGCAGATCTTGGTAAAATTCAGTGCATAGATATCACTCTGCCTGGCCTCAGAGGACAGCATGAGCAAGAAAACTGTCTTGTAATTCAGTCATTTTAACTGGATCATTTGGGGATCCTTTTTCTTTAAATGGTGGTTTCATCATGGCTAAAAAAGAGTGAGTCTCAAATCCCAGGTGTGTATTATATTTTTGACCACTGGTCTATCAGCATGGAAATTTGGACTAGTGCTGATAAATGTTGGTCCAATCACAGTGATCGACCTGATTTCTTGTTCAGGGAGGAAGAAATCGCTGTTCAGTATCCTTTGATAGTCCTTGGCTTTAGCTCTTTCTCTTCAAATTAGTACAAGTAAAAACTGGCCACATATGAGGATGCTGCAGAACAAGGCTCCAACTGTTTTCCAGCATACCTCTACTTTGAATCATATTTCTTCATAGAAGATCTTCAAAGTTTACCTCTTGCGAATTTTAAAGCAACAATATCAAAGAACCCAGCCTCTTGGACTTGTCATGCAACAACCTCTATGCTTGAAGATTGAGCACCGCCAAATTCTGATGGAGCTGGGATGTCTGAGGCTGCATGAACAGTATGTCCCAGAATTGGTTTATATAGCAAAGCTTCATGACTCACCTCCAGTAGGTCGAAAGACCAAATCCATTTTGGCCATCAGGATGATCTCAACCCTCTCTTCCTGGATTTTTCTCGGAACCTGAGGGATCAATGGGAGCTGCGGAAACAAGTAGCCCTACATTCTGCCCCAGCTTATTGCCAGGCTGTCTAATGCATAAGCTAGAGGACCTGGAACTAGAGTCACAAATACTGGCAGTTTGTGAAATCGTGGTGGCAAACAGGTTGGCCATTACATTCAGATGGCCACTGATGTGACAGGCCAGAATCGTATTCCAGTTACTAGCACACCAGAGAAGTATTTTCTTGGTCAGTTAGAACAACAGTTTGAACCACATGCCTCCCTGTTTGTTCAGGTAGGCAAACCACTGTACTCTTGTCTGACATCAATCTTACCTCTTTCACAAACTATTCAAACTTCTGCAGGGCTAAGTGCACTGCCACCAGTTCTAGCTAATTGATGTGAAAGGGACTCAAATGCAGAGGCGATATGCCTGAGACCATGTTGGAGTCCGTATGGGCTCCCCAGCCCTTCTTTGATGCATCCATGTAAATTACCAGTTTTAAATAGAACAAGTAGTCTGTCGATCATCATGTCATGTTCTCTCTTACTGTCATCGAACGGACGAGATACTAGTTCTGTGGGCCTACTGGCACCATTTGATGCAAACTGGTCCTGTTCCACTTGGCACTCAGGGCCATGTTCAGTGGCTTCCTGTGTAGGTATACCAGTGGAACTTGTGAAACCATTGAGGACATCATGCTTAACAGGGATAGCCACTGCCGAGCTCTTAGCTGTGTCAACCTCAACCACCTCTTGATGAGGTTCTGTAGTCTGTCCCATCTGTCCTGGGAAGGGTGGCATTTGAATCAGGCTAGATCGAAATGAATGCCTAGGAAGACAAACACCTGTTCAGGTGTGAGATTTGATTTGGGGTATTGACTTCTAGTTCTAAGTCCCTGCACAGCTTCAACAGAAATTTTCTGTCCTTGGTCAATGAACTAAAGCTCAGACAGCAAGCCTTCCAGATACACATGCATTCTTATACCCTTCAAGTGAACACATGCACATGCTTCCATGGCCTGCATTATTTGGGTGAATGCTTGAGGTGCCCCAGATGACCTCTTAGGCTGCTTGGTTGGCAGTTTGAACCTCAAATGGATGCACAACAAGGGCAGTCACTCTTTGAGCAGTAGCACTCATGGAAAACTCGCAATTGAGGAAGTCAGCTAACTGGCTGCCAAGTTGCTGACATATTAACCAAGATCCATGGCAAAAGTTCCTGGCTGGTGTGGAAGACCAGTGTGCACCTTCAGTCTATCATCCCTTTATCAGAACTAGGCTTCCAAAAGGGCTGATTCTCCTTGCCACAGCAGGAGGACGTTGCATTGCCTGAACCCTGATTTTCAGGCTTTGGGTTGTTCAGTTGCCTAGGTTTGCTCTTCTTTGCAGAAGAGTCCCTGGTGCCAGTAGCCTTGGCTCCCTGTCCACGAGCCTTGGTGGTAGCCTTAGCAAGGTCAAGGATGGCTTGGTTGGTTTCCTGGGCCTGTTTCTGCTTTTGCCACTCGACCACTTGGTCCATTATCGAAGTGAGAGCACCTCCAAACAAGTAGTTTGAGATGAGAGGCAGAATCCTGATTGCTTGCTGCACACTTTCCAGGTTAATTTTCCTGCAGGCAAGCATCTTGCCTCATCAACTTCTGGTTGACCTCCATAATGATGGCCAGCCTGAGGAGGTGTTCAATTGCCATACCCTGGGATGCTTGAAGCCAGGTGTTCAGGCTTATCCAGTCTCTGAGTAGTTCTGGGACCAGCTGCAACACGGAAGAGCCACTGCATGATCTGGGCAGGCAAGGCAAAGGACACATCTGAAGGGGGGGAGTGATGATCACCATCGCTCTTGTATCCTCTTGGAGTCTACTCAGGACCTCCTGGGGGACTTGCAGCCTCCCATTCCATGTCTACCTCCTTGGCCCTGGTTTTGTAGATCTTGCTAGATATACAGTACCTGGACACGTTGGCCCTAGGCCTACTCAACAGTTTCCAGCCCTTCAGACCATGCTAGTGCAAAATGACAGAGGGTGACCTAGATCCCCTGAGCTCTTTGTCTAAGCTCTGGTATAGTTCATCCACATATGTCACGAAGTGGAACCCAGTGCTGACTCTTTTCAACACAGACAGTGACTCCAGTGGGTACATTGACATTGCTGATCTCTTCATGCTCAGTGGCAAGGGAGAAGCCTTCAAGGCGTCACTGAGGACAGCCAAGATCGACAGCTTAGTTGAGTGAAAGAACCCCCGAGAGTTCACCAAGCTTGGCTGAGGGTGTGCTGTTCTTGAAGGATAACTGTCTTGGAGCAGAGTGGGCCAGCTCATCAGCAAAGGCCTGATCTCTTTCCAACACCTTCCTCAGGAAAGCCTGGGACTCAAGCTGCAGTTGATGCAGTAAGCTTTTGCCCAGTCAACCTTGTCCTCATTGTGGAGAGAGTCATGCAATGATCCCTCTCTGTCAGACAAGGGCTCTCCAGTTGACTGGTCCATTCCCATCCCAATCATGGCTGCTACAGAATCGGCAGCTACCAGTTCAGATGTACAGGACCAGTCCAGAAATTATCTTGTATTTCCTAGTGTGATGCAAGCAAAGGTTCCAGACCCACCTTGACAATCTCTGGGACATCTCCCGTAGATGAATTTGTGGCTCCTTTCTCAGTACCAGTCACACCTGTGCCCTCCCCAAAGAGCTCCAGTGGACCAGTCCAGTACCACTTCTGTATCCATGCTATTCTCCTCTGAAGGAGCGCCAGTTATACCTGGACCTTGAGTTTCCTGTAAGAAATTGGGGTCTTGAGCCAGCTGGATCACATGTCACAGAAACAGCTGAAGCAAGAGCAGGAGCTTTTGCTTGTGCAGATTGAACAAAAGACTGTAAGGTGGCGGACATGAGCATCTGTATCCGCTGCATAGCGTCCAAGATAGCCTTGATTCTGGGATCCAAGGTAGATGCTTTCTTTGCAGAAGCCTCCTTGGCCCTGTCCCCCTTCCCCTTGCAGGAATGCCTTTTCTTCTTTGGGGTTGCCTCCATGGGGTCAGATGCGTTGTCCAGCGCTTCAGCTCTTGTGAGAGAGGAAGACATGGTCACCCACAGACTAGCTGGTAGGCTGAGAACGGATGAGCTTTTCCCGTTTTGTGACCTTTTCACTCGTCTCTGCTCTGCTAGCTCAAAGAAATCCGATCTCTCACTTGTCCAACTCTTCAGTGTTGACAAGGCCATGACCTTGAACACGCCAGCAGCTCCAACTCCCATCTGCTCTTCCTACAGTGCAAATGGGTGTCCCATTTACCCATTAAGTGGCCGGCTACATCCTGCTTCTGAGAGGTGGATATGCCTACCACTTGTCTGGAAGGAACAGTCAGAGCAGAGCCAATGCTCTCAGTGGGCGAGCGGCTATGCTCCTTCCTCTGGAGCCGCTGAATGAGGAGATGAGATTGCTCTTGGTGTCTTGAATGCTCCTTCAGGTACACATGCTTGTCCACCATTTTGGTTCACAAGGGAAAGTACCACGTGTTTGAAAATTAAATTCGGTAACATGGACAGGTAGAAATCAAGGCTGCTCATTCAAATAATGGTCCAAAGATTCACCACCCCACACTTAAATGAATCCTAAGGTGGCGAGTTGCTCTGGCAGTGATAACTACAAAAGCACAGCGATTTACCGGATTCATGCAATCACAACAAGACAAAGTCGAAGGAAGCCAGGAGAGAAAACTGGTGAGCATGCATAGATACTGGAAGTTGGGCTGAAGGCCCCTTCAAGGGTTTGTGCATGTAACCACAGGTCAGCCATAAACATGTTCAGGTCAAAAGCCTGGCCAGGAACCGGAGAAGCAGGGGTATAAGCACAAGGGATTGAGAGGGCAGTATTATGCCATGCATATAAAACTCAGTATCAAAGTGCTGATTAGAATAGTTCTTGAGTGAAAAGTAACTCACTTGCAGGCTAGCCTTGACAATTATACAATGGCATTCATCATGTGTTTCATGTATACCAGTGCCTTAATTAGCGGAAATATCCTTTTAGCTAATCGTTGTGAAAGGAAATTAACTGGTGACCTTGAGAATTGCATATAGGTCCCCGAAATGGAATACTCACATATAGGAGCACCATCAAGGCCCAAATTTAATGTTTTAGCCCCGGCACTTTGGAGTTTAACCAAACTTACAATCATCAAAACTATTCTGTGATCACAGGGATAGGGTCAAGAGGATTAATATGTCCATATTTAGAACCAGGGCCATCAGACTGCCCTTGTGTCCTCCAAAACTCAATGAAGTAAAATATTAAATGAGCACGGTAGAGTTCTGTCCAAGGTACATCTCCATCATGAACGATGACAACCAGGTCAGCAGTTTTGATGTGAATTGTAGATGCAAAGAGGAATGAGTCAGTAAAATAGAATGGGGCTTTGAATTTTTGGACTGGGCAATTTGAAATAATGAACTGGTCTGTTTCACTTAACATGGTCCAAACAAAACACTGCAAGACAAAATCCTTAATATGATGGTAATGATTTAAGGGGCAACTCTATAAAAAGTATACTATAGGACCAGTTTACAACAGACGGCCATTAAAACACACTTTTGAGGCACTTTTCAACAGGATTTCAACTGCACTTTAAATTGCCTGTCAAACATATAACGATAAAGACCAGACCCATAAGCCCATAATTTGAATTTTACAATCCGTTATTATTATCATTCGATTAAAAAAAACGTATGGAGCCCCACCAGGGTCAAACATGAATAGTAATCAGGCTTTTAAATTAGGGACAGGCCATTTGACATAAGGGACTGTGCCCCTATATCAATGGGCCCAACTAAAGGGCTCCTAGGACTCAAAATGGTCCAAAATTATTGCACGAATTCCTTATCTGTATGGAAGTGATTTAAGGGCAAACATGTTAAAAGTATTTATGGAACAATGTACAGACGGCCATTCTAAAGACATTATCTGGCCAAAATAGCACTCAGTATCACAAGAGACTAAATACTAAATAATGAAACTACGAAAGAGTAATTTTATACGTATTTATATATAATGTGCCTTAATTAAAATCATGATATTGGGGAAAATCACAGACAACTATAAATTTACATTGAAATAAGAAGGCACATCACAATTATGCATCATTTTCATGTGGAAAACTTGGAAATGAGGCGATCAACTATCCAGAATCATGGAGGAAAACAAGTTCAAAATGCTCATAGTATGTCAATAAACTGGTTTTAGTTTACTCTGTAAGTGAATCTTAAAGTAAATAAAAGTAGTTTGGTAGTCTTTGATATATACATATAAGCTGAATTTTTATTGCAAACAAAATGTTTGGCTGCAACGCTATCTTCTGAGTGTGTACACAGAGTCACAGCTCTAAAAAGTCACAAACACTAATTATAACATTATATCTGATCTGATATTTGCAAATTAAAGACCATAGGCATTAATACACTAGCCAAGGTCTTCAGTAAATTTCACATGCTTTGCCAGTCGCGAAAAGTCATGGTGATAACGTGTACTCACGTGTCCTGGTAGCCTGGCTGCCGTCATGATGGAGGCCACAGCTTGTGTCATTGTCTTCAGCTGTATGGAGCTGCAGATCAATGGACCTACTGCATCACTTAGTTCCTGTTCATACAAGCAGTTAAGCAATCAGACAGGATTTCTGGATTTTTTAATGTACATTTATCAACCAATAGGAGGTATTCTTGTTAAACCACACTCGCTGCAGACCTTGACCTCCTTTGTTGCTAGCCAATAGAACTATGCCTCTGCCATGATGAGGGTACTTGTATCAGTAATGTTACTTAACCATGTGGAAAAAAGACTATTTCTAGCAAAAACGAATGAAATTTTTCTAAATATTTTTAGCTTCATACATGTATGTATATGTTTTAATACCTAGTGAATGACTAAAGCTTTTTACTTTCTCGAGCTGTTACTTTTATCATAGAAGCTCATAGGTCCGCCTTACTACCTTGAATCTGCTCTCCTCCCTGTCAAGTTCCCTGCCACAGCCTAGGTGGCAGCACAGGATCCTAGTTAATATGAATACCTCCTATATTTTCACTTGAGACAAAAAGCAACTTAAAGCAACAATTGTTTTAACATCTTAGCTCTTGTTAACAACAGAATATATATTCAGACAAGATAACCTCTTTGAAGATGCTTAGTAAGTGTTCCTGACCAAGTTATTCTTTCACTTTTGAAAATGTATGTGTGATATACATGAAAAATAGGAACTTTTGCATCAGTTTTTATTATGATTTTGTTAAATCTTTTCTGGTAAGTATCAAAAGTCATACCACAAAATCAACCAAGAGAAAGTGGCAGCCACAAACAGTTGGTCCTTCTCAGGCTTATAATTTGCCTGCAAAGCAGACTCTTGTTTTTTATGTTCTGACTTCACTGGAGGTAGAAGGCCTGCTTCACTGACAAGCTTTTAATAGCCCGTGAGAAAAATAATCCAAGTACCACAACAAAAATAAACCAGAGCCACGCGGGGTGGGTGGGGTGGGGGGTGAATGCCTTGCTAGCATAATTCAAGCCACTCTGAAGTTTTTCTACAATGCTCATTCAAGCATGATGTAACCAATGAAGTGTGACAGTGGTGGTATAAATCTGTAGGGGTCATCACTATCAATCGTTTACCCAAGTATGAAATCCCTACCCAGTGAAGTTTGTGAAATAGTGCCACTCTGAAGTTTTTCTACAATGCCCATTCAAGCATGATGTAACCGATGAAGTATGACAGTGACGGTACGAATATGTATTGTTCATCACTATAAATCATGTGCAGTTAGTGAAATAATGCCACTCCGATGTTTTTTGTTGAAAGACTGAAGGACTTAGTCTCGCCAACAACTTATGCTGGCAAGACAAAAAAAATGATTTGAGCAAATGACAATTATCATGACGCAAGTACAATCTCTCAAAGTTTTGAACTTACCACCAATGCCCCAGCCAGGTCGTCCACCACATTCTGCATGGAAGCATGTTCGAGTGGATCGTACAATTTTCGATAGAATACCTAAAATTGAAGTCAATCTTTTAAGTGAGACTCTGATGAGAATATTAATTATTTGTTACGTGATTTATTACCTAAGTATTGTTGGTGGCAATTTTTGGGTCAAGGTAACTGAATTTAAAAACATAATGGCTAATGCCTTAAAAAACCCCTGCCACCCACAAAAGGGAATAGATAATATATGATCAGAGTGAAACTATACATTGAAATATTTCCAGGTATCCTGTCTTCATCTTTGGTGCCATAATACAGTAAAACAAAGTTCATCATTCAAGGGCATCTAATCATGCGATAACACTGCAAAAATTTCACAGAGAATCACCTTGAAATGTTCAAATCTTCAGATATCATGTACAAGCAATGAAAAAGATACACCACAACCCATTCACGCAAAATGTCTTCGGTGAACTTGAAATTAGGTTAATGTCATTGTCCTTCCAAATTGAACCAGATCCTATCCAAGGTGTATAAACTATGAATGTTTCTTGATCCTAGCGCATATGGTTCTCGAGCCTGATATCGTGCACAAGAATTTCAAAGTAAATTGACCTGGGTGACCCTTAAATTGAGTCAAGGTTGTTCTCCCTTAAACTTGAAATCACCTTTCGACAGGGATATCAACTGTAAAAGTTTTTTTT
Organism: Hermodice carunculata; assembly: GCA_964020975.1. Lineage (NCBI taxonomy): Eukaryota > Metazoa > Annelida > Polychaeta > Eunicida > Amphinomidae > Hermodice > Hermodice carunculata. Next base: position 110,291,087 of record OZ026614.1, on the reverse strand, counting down.
GTGATCCTAGCTTATCTGGTTCTTCTAAATATTGCTTGCAATTTAAAAAAAATGGAGTGATCCTGATGACCTGGAAATGAGGTCAAGTTCACCGTCCTTCAAACTTCAGCTAGACTCTTACAAGGGTGATTAACTGTCAAGGTCCTTTGATCCTATCTAATAGAGTTCTTATGATCTCATGTATAAGTCATTTATTAAAGAGAAAAATTGCCTCTGGTGACATTCAAATTAGGTCATGGTCACAGCCTTTCAAACTTGACAAAAACCCTCACAAGGGTGATTATGTATAAATATATCATGATCCTACCAAGTCTGGTTCTCCTGACATTGTGTGCAAGATATTCCGGACAATTGACCTAGGTGAACTTAAAATTAGGTCAAGATCATTGTCCTTCTACCTGACGTAAACTTCAAAAAGGGCGATCAACTAAAATGTTTCATGATCTCAGCATATCTGGTTCTTCTGAAATCGGGCGCAAGAAGGAGGAACACACGGATGGATGCACTAACAGATTCACAGAGATATGCAGGCGTCCTTCAAACCTGAGCTACACTCTTACAAGGGTTATTAACTATAAAAGTCTTGTGATCCTATCTTATCCAGTTTTTAAGATCGCATATACAAGACATGAAAGTGAAAAATTGCCTGTGGTGAGCTGCAAATTAGGCCAAGGTCAAGATCCTCACAAGGGTGATTGTCTGTAATGTTTCATGATCCTTGCTTCTCCTAATATTGTGTGCAAAAAATTCGTAAAGAATATGATCTTGGTGACCTTGAAATTAGGTCAAGGTCATTGTCTTTCGGACCTGGCGTAAACATTAAAAAGGGTGATCAATCAAACATTTTTCATTATCTCAGCTTATCTGGTTCTTTCAAACTCGCGCGCAAGAAAAACGGACACACACACGCATGGACGGATTCATACACAGAAGCAGGCGATAGCAATACCCCTGGGCGTATATGGGCCGAGGGGTTAATGACAAACTGATATAGATATATTCATTGTCACATTTCATATAGGTTGATATGATGACGACAATAAAACAAATTTTTGAAGTTTGTCACAAAAGGAAATGCAACATCAATGTTTTTCAAACTTTTTTTTTTAGTTTTTCAGATTGAAATATGCCTCAGGGAAAAAACAGGGAAATCATTGATCAAAATATTACAGTTCAGTTAAAAAACTATTCGCATCGTTCTGTTAAAAAGTGTGATTCCATACCTCAACAAAAGGCAGTACAGCGTCAAAGAAGTAGTGTATCGTTCCAAACGCCTGGCCCTCGGCGGTGTTATCCACTGCGCTGTTACATAGTTGTGAAAAAGGCAAAAAATGAGTACGCCTGTACGCCTTTATAAATTACTCTTGTCCAAGGCAAAATAATAATTCTGCATGGTTAATCAAGTTCTGTCACACGACAGGGTCAACCACTCGCCAAGCAATTTTAAAACTGACCACATTACTTACATACGGATGTTACACGTACATTTTATAGATTGTGCATTAGGCGGATTTTTTGGCTAGTATCATGTGCTTTAACATTTTTAATCCAGTATAAATATTTCTCATGAATTTGCCTATATCGTACACTGCTCCATTAATATGGAGTTATCAATAAAATAACCAATTTATAGTCTGACCTTTTAGATGGTTCCTTTTTCAGCAAGAGTGAAGTGGTTTCCTTGTTGGCTTTGATGTACTTTATCATCTTCCTCGCTTCCGACGCCAGGTCCGCTTGCCAGGCAGCACTGAGAATCGATAGAACGCAAAAATAAATAAATAAAATGAAGAGTACCGTTTCAGTTTTTGACCTTTTGCTGAAATGTTCCTTTTGTCTCTCTAGTGGAAAGCAACAAAGCTACGAAAGATAGCAACTTTTTTCTTTATGCTCAATTCTAAACGCGAGAGGGGGGCGTTACTTCCATGTAGGATTGTAGTGGGTATGTGCCGCGGGAAAGGCCCTGTTTTCATTACTCCCTGGATTAGAAAAGACCCCCAAAATGTGCACACCTGGATTAGGATAGGGGTAACAATTAGGATTCACCAATGCAGCACTCCTTTCAACACATTACAGGGTTAAGAAAGGGCACCTTTTTACATCTGGTGTCGGGTTAAGATAAGGTATTGCATAAAAATGTCCGAGGCACACACCCACCCTGATGTTGAGTAGCCCCACCCCCCTCCCGTTCTAAATCAGAGCGAGGAACTGTGAAATTAGCTTTACTAAGACTGATTTCATTTACGATAAGATATAACACGATCGTGAGTGTTTTATAAAATAACAGTTAATATTCAAAAAGTGGGATAATTTAGTTTTCCGCCTTTGTATTCTTTTCACTTGTTATCGACACTTTTCTTATCGTTTCCACCTTTCCTACTCCTTACCTTTTATAGACATAATATTCTTATGATATTCATATACACTATGATACAGACAAAGAAAAGAAAGAAAAGCAAAGAAAGACAAACATACAAGAAAAGAAAAAACAGCTTAGTTGAAAAACCATATTAACCGATCAGCATATCTTATAACCTGTACAAGAATTTCACCATCACGTATCTAAATTAGTTACATCAGCGCATTCACGCAACACATCTTCACCAAATGCAGGTTAAAATAAGCACGGGGAAATAAGTGCAACCCCTGCCTAACATATAGATTGCAAATTACTTGAAGGCAGCATTGCACTTTGTCGCTCGTTAAATTGGCTAATTGGAAGCCTCAGTGGGCCTAGCTCCGTGCAACGTTGCTGTGTCATATTTCCACCACCTTGTTGCAAATAGGCCCACAAATGCTGCATCCCCTTTAAGAGACGGAAGCCTCAGAATGCTTATGCAGTCGTACCACAACAAACACGCACATTTTCAACTGTCAAATGCCTAATGTCAAATGCAGTGTAACCTTCCAGTTGCACCCAACATAATGGTTTAGTTTTTGCATAATGAGTCAAAGCACCCTTTTTTCAATGGTCGCTCCCTCTTAATTTGGTCCCAAAACTGGCGTGCAGAAAAAGACACAATGCTAAAGAATCTGTGCAAGACCATTATGATCATAGCAGTGTACAGTTCCGCCAGATTATGAACAGGCCCATTTTCTGATTCCGGAATGTTCTTTTTGGACCATGGCCCGACAGAAAGTGACCTCATGTTAGTTCTTAAATGCCTGCACTAAAACCGAATGGTATTTAAAGCTTCCAAACCTATTCAAAATGAAAATAAAGGAAAGGAAAAATCGGAAGGCAGAAAGTCGGCGCTTTTCGAAAAGGCATCAAATTCTGAAGACAAGTCGATCTATCAGTGTGACTTGTATCAGGTAAAATCATTAGATCTGTTCTTGTATTTGACTTACATAGTTGCATTATACGGCCGGTAAGTCTTACCAGCACATTTATATTTCAAGCACTTTAGTCCGCCAGACAAGAATCTGATTCCTAGTGTCCTGTGAGCACAGTTTTTGCGCAGGATCATCTGGTGTTGTACGTATCATGCATAATTAGCTTTTCGTACTACTCAGTCTACAGTCCCTAGCGCAGTTTGGGCAGAGTGCACCCAACGCGCCTCCAGGGAAAGCTGTTGACCCGAGGTACTTTACCATAATGGGTTTTATCCACATTTCTTGGTCAAAATAGTGTCTGCTAAAAGAGAAAATTTACATCTGGGCATATGGAGCGGGAAAATGTCACTTTGTGTCAGTGCAAAGCTAGGCGTGTTCATGTATAGAAATATGCTCAGCAAAACTGACGTGTAATCACCTTCATATAAGTCGTTTATTATAATTATTATTCTAATTAGAATATACATATGCATGTGCAATATGTAAAAAAAGGACTATTAACTGATATGGGATACAATCATTCCTCTTATTGACAAGAAATATATAGTACTTAATTCGGAAACAAACAAACAACCTGGTGTTCACCAACGATTTCATCAGGCTTTGCAAGGAATTGTTCCTCATTTCCATCATTTTCATAATCATAAGGACAGGACACCAGAGCGGTAGGGGTCAGTGGTGATGTACTCTTTGAATATTGCAACAAAATGACGATCACATTCTCAAATACAAACATTGTAATTGCCACTGGATATTAACCTTTTTGTCTTGAATTAAGACGGCACACATGCGCCCCCTAATGCTAAATTGTCCAGTTCTCTCGTGTGTTGGAGATGCATGTTGGTATTTTTTATAAACCTGTTTCTAACCTTGATATCTTTAAATTTAACAATTATCAGTCATGTATCACCTCTTTAGTGACAAGACAACTTAAATTTGATCTAGATTGTGACACATTTATATGTGCAAACTTATTGTTCTTTGTTCCCGGAAGTAAATATTTTTCGTGGTTTTCTTACCTCTAGCACTAGAAAGTTATTGGTACAAGGGGGCCATGTGTAGGAGTCAACAACTTTCCTCGGCTTGGGTTGGGCGCTGAGCGTCCAATCCAACGCCAAGGAAAGCAGTTGTCCCGGAACACATAATCTTGATAAGTCTCATCTACAAATGTCGATCAAATTGCGTTTCATTACTGTTGAAACTAATTAAAACATTGAAAACAGACGATACTTAACTGGCAGCCAGCTTTGGTTAGTTAAAGGGAAATGGGTTAATTAGGAAACTTAAAATATTTGCACTGTATATCCAATTAATCGTGGGGAAACAAACATTTCAAATGTAAACCAAAAGTAGAACAGGTGTTGAATAAAGTCGGTGTCGCTATTGTCATGTTAAATGGGAGGTCTTTATTTTCAAATGTCGGAAAGGAAAGTATACTCTTTGTAGTGGATGAAAGGTGCAAATGAAGTAGAATACTGTGGCCACGTCTCTTAAAAATGATGAAAAATTTGAACCATTCTTCAAGGCTGACTAACATCGTGTTGACCTGAAGGTGAATACAGTTATGCAGATACCATCGCCTTCTGATTATCATATTCTATCAAGATAACACTATATTACCTCTCCGCTGGTTTGCTGAAATATTGTACCAGTTATTCATAATATGATCATTGAATAGCAACAGCGCATGGATGGACAGAATTCATAGGTTCAACAAAAGCGAGAAAATTTATCAATTACGTCCACGAAATCGAGTAAAGCTACAAATTGTGTCCACCAAATCCTGTAAGCCTGCCAATTTTGTTCACAAAATCCTGTATGTCTGTCTTAACGTAGGATTCTGTAGAAAATCTATATTGATTCTGTCAATCAAAATTCAAATAAAATTGACAATCAATTTATCAGTTTTGTCAATGAAATATTAATATACAATTCACACAATTGAGCAAAATAGTAACCCATATACGATTCTGTTGACGAAATTTGGGAAGAAAATAACGAAATCCAATCAGTTTCACAGAATTTATTAAAGCCCGTTGTTTCATTTCTGTGCGCATAGTTTTGAATTTGTGTGGACAAAATTGGAAAACTTGTGACAATTTGTGGACGAAATTAAAGAACTTACCCAATCTGTGGACGAAATTGGTAAATTTTAGGATTCTGGGGACAGAATTAATAAACTTAATGATGCGGTGCAACAAATTGGTATATTTTGATACATTTGACAATTCCGTAGATCCCAATTAGCAATTTCGTGCACAAAATTGATAAAAGCTAAAATACTTTTGTGCACGAGATTTATATTATACAATTTTGCGCACAATAGTGATAAACTATTACAATTCCGTGCACAGAATTCAACAAGTTTGTCGGATTCTGTGAAATACAGTTTTGTGTTTTTTCTTCCAGTTTAGTCCACAAAATCGTTAGCGTAGTTTAATTTTGTGGTGGGACTTCAATTTTGTAATTTGCTCTTACATTGTTGTGAATCCTGTTGTGATTCCGTTCACGCAAACGATAAATATGACGATTTCGTGCAAGAAATCAATTATGTTACACTTGCCACCCCATATGTCGGAAGTGTTGTTTTGTAGTAGCTTTATTGGACATCCCAAGCCAAACTATGCCTGTCATGTCAGGGTAAGTGCATCAAATATTATGGTGACCGTTATATGCTTTCTGCTTCATATCTCAGCTCAGAATTTTGATGAAGGAATGGGTGAACCCAAAGTCTGTTTTTCTCAATATGATGACGGAAGGTAAATCTTTGTATACTTGAGATGCTTTAATATGCTGGTCAAATATGGACAAGTTGCAAACACATAACAAGAGGATTGTGACAACTCTGTGCCTAAAGCTATCCTAAGGGCTGATGTCCTGATGTGAATGATGAAAGGTCAACTGACAAGCCATACTGGCAGGCAATCTAACTCCTCTTTTACCCGGTTGACGTGCGACGTATTGAAAGGAATTCGTACATATTAACCCATAGTATATGTCCATCAAGATTTCACGGGATCTGGTGGACAGTTTTGGAGAAAAGTACATTCATTTAAAGCAAGTTGAAAGCGAATGTGATTTCTTCTCGTACGGTCGTCGTTTTGGTAACAGTCCTCGACCGAAGACCCTTGAATTATCATTGTTTACCTTTTTCAATACAATTTGGGACTACAGTCGCAGTACTTAAGATGATTTCACTGAATTATTTAACGGATGCTCTTTTAGTGTTCTTAGGGAAACGGCCTTTCATTCAAGTACCAGCAAGCCTAGAGTCCCATGAAATATAATGGTCCTGGTCAACAGCTATCCTCGGTGCTTCAAGTGCACCGAGGAAAGCTGTTGATTCAGTCAAACCGTGGGACTAAAAAAGTTAAATCGAAAGTGAAGAAATCGCCGTTGCTTTCCTGAAATAACCAGAGTGGAAAACATTTCCCCTGTCTTTCTGCACTATTCTCGCTACATTGGTCAGCATAATTTTGCAGTTGTTGTTATGTTACAGCACTTGGCAGCAATAGATTGTCTCATTATAGTCGGCTTTCGAAACTTTGAATAGATATTTCTTTGCATGGGTCAGCTGAATAGACGATTCTCACGATCACTGTGACATTTGAAATTAAGTCAGGATCGTCCACATAAATAAAGGACAGTGGCGGGCCCCACTGTATTTTCCGGTGTCTGTTTGATACCATTGATTGACTATCCTTTTCAGCGAATATACGTTCCCAAAATTTCCTTCCCCCCCCCCCCAAAAAAAATTATTGAGCATAACGTGATTTTCTAAAAATGCTACTCATCGGGAAATAAAAGCTGTGCCATTTAGTCCAATTTTTCGTACTGAACTATTCACACTTTTTTTGAAGAGGATCTGGACAGCGGTTTTGAGCAGATGTGAAATGTGGAAGGCTAGACAGGCGACGGATACAGACTCTTTCTCAGCTCTTAGAAGTCAACGGGGTTAAATAAATCAAATTCATTGGAGTATTGCTGGGACTTGACCAGGTTACCGTACACTCCGACCAAGTTTTTAAGATGATCCGGTAAACAGACTTTGAGATTTCAAAGATGCACTTATAACCACCAGAAAATGGCTGATAGGACAAATATCTATTTCAGAAGCTCAGCCAATCGACCGACCACCGACCAGTTATTAATAACCCAATACTAAGAAGTCTGTTTGGAGACAAATGTCAACTAATTTTGGAATTATTATGTCAAAACATATATGAAGATATATATGACGTGCACACGATATTATCAAAGTAAGTTATACCACTATCCCGGCATACGCAAAACTATCACGTGCATGCATGATAATAATAATCACGTGAATACGCGATTTACCTGCCTCCCTCCCAAAAAAGGGCATACGTCTCCTTCCGGGAACCGTGCACTACTCAATTAAGAGCATACAAATGAATTAATAACCAAAATATCTGTTGTTGACTTTTCATGCATATCTTTTTTTTTCTGTCCCGCAGGTACATCTTTAGAGTTTCTGTCTACATTTTAAAACAATCACTTGATGCATGTGTAATTTGTTGATGATAATTGTATACTATGCCTATTGTACCTTTGTTGGGGCGTGAGCACGACTTTAACGTCGGATGAACCAGCCACATTCACATAAACCCACAGCATGAAGCGTAAGTACGGCCGCTTGAGATTGTTGTCCACGTTGGGGTTATTTAGTACCTCCAAAAGTTCTTGTATGGGAAAGATAGTCTGACACAGGGACTCGATAAACCTATTTTCACCCTGTGGTATGAAAATATAAAGATACGTTGATAGCAGCAGCAACAACAACAGTAATAGTAATGGAAAACAGTAACAGTAGCAACGATGCTTAAATTGTCTGTTTCACTTACGACAGATCAATATTATAAATAAATAACAATACAAAGGACATGAGACAAATAATAAACACGTACTTGAGTGTGTCTTATGCATTATATAAAAATGCTAAAAATTTACAGACTTTCTCAAAAAACAGTTAAGGTGCGCATATTTAGATTTCCCAGAAGATATATGTCAGCGTAAGTTACCCGTCACGAACGAAGATCTTTCGACTCGTGATATATTTTGCTGATGTTTCGTGTGAAAGTAGCTTGGAATAAATATCTCACAGCTTATCCATTGCTTGAGATTCAACTATGTAACAAAACAAAATATTTTTCAACAACTCCAAAAAGAGACACTTCACCTCTGCGCAAGTTGCGAGTAGGTCCACCAGACTTATCAGATAACTCATGTGGTCTTGTCCCACTTGGTTCATCAGAATCCGCATTCTGCAGAATCAGACACAAGGCTTCAATGACGGAGAATTAGACAGGTTCTCACCAGACAATATATGACGTGAGCCTATATCACGTGACTTTTGTAGTGGTGAATATAAGCAGTGGTGTTAATATGATGTAAGTGGCCTCAATGCAGTAAGTATAGGTTATTATCACTTTAATCTTATCTGAACTTGTTCTTTCTGTTTAGTAATTATGTTTGGTTTGATATGTGTTCTACATTCGTATTGAAGCTCTGTATTTATAAGCAAAACTTCACTTATTTAGCTAATTCATCATTTGCCACGTTCGTATTTATTCATTATTATGTGAATTGTCTTCGCTGAATATTTAGCTTGGACAAGGAGCCGCTACTCAGAGAGACATGTAAGAATACAGGCTCCGAAACATGTTCCATGTAGTTACCCACTGAAGACCCTTTAATTTACTTGGGCGGTTAATACAGCCTATGTCAAAATTCTACAGAGGAACGTGTGCAATATGGACAATAGTACTTCCATATGTATATACGTTAGACAGCGATAGGTTAGTTTATGGAGAGTAAAGAGTTCGGACAGCGGAATACGATAATGACTACTTGGAAGTGGTTCTCGACAAAAAGACTCGGATACAAATAGGATTGGCAGCAGTCCAATGGCTGATTTATCTGAGCAAGGTTCACGTGCAATAGTCGAGCCTTTAGGCGAGACCATATGATGTGAACCACGCCCTGATAAATTAGCCATCGGATTGTGGCCAGTCCTGTAACCTTGTTTATTATCCAGCACGTCATACTCGTGAGAATCACCCACACATACAGTTGTCTTTTGGAATTTTCCATTAACAAGAGCGTGATTCGCGTGAAGGTGATGTTAGACCTGCGTTTTCAGTTGCGTCCTTTAAATTTAATAATTGCATATTCCAACTTGGACAAAAAGACGAACAAATTCTGATGAAGTCACGTGCACAGTATTATTGACTTGTTGGGGGACAATATCAACACGAACGGTTTGAATTTGAATTTCGCTTGCGTGACTTTTAGTGTACAAGACATAGATGAACGGATTGAAATTTAATTTGTTTATTGCATTGCTTTCGCTTGCAGGCCTATTCAAGTTTTTACACGGTTACAAATGGTAATTCGTCTTTGACGCTTGATTTTGTTGCATTAATCCATTGGAAAGCACGTATTAAAGTTGTTTTGATGGGCGTGGCTTGTGTCATTCGTGCATGCGTCTGTCAATCAGATATCGGGCCCTCAGACAAACCCGATATCCAAGATATCGGACTATCTGGGGAACCGAACATCAAAGCATTAATAATAAGCGATAAGCCTAAGTGATGGCATTAGTCTAAGTGGCCAGTGGCAGTGGACACGAGTGGCGGCTTTAATCTGATGTCAGTGGCCTCAATGAAATTAACCGAAGTGGTGGCATTAGTCTGATGTCAGTGGCCAGGTAGAAGTGGACACAAGTGGAGGCCTCAATCTGATGTCAGTGGCCTCAATGGAGTAAGGCTAAGTGGTGGCATTAGTCTGACGTCAGTGGCCAGGTAGAAGTGGACACAAGTGGAGGCCTCAATCTGATGCCAGTGGCCTCAATGGAGTAAGGCTGAGTGGTGGCATAAGTCTGACGTCGGGGGTCAGGACGGACTTAACATGAGTGGTAGCGTTAATATGATGCCAGTAGTCACGACACGGACTAAAAACGTAGGTGGTGGTATTAGCCTGCTGTCAGTGGCCTCGACGGAGTACCCGTGAGGGGCAGGCATTAACTCTGTCAAATCTGAATAGCCAGTAAAGTCATTAAACAAGGCATCACTCCGGTGGGTGGAAAATTGTCAAAGAGGGACAAATACTTTGATGGAGTCTTCATTTTTTTTCATGAAACTGCCCCCACTAACTAACCTGGCGTTAAATATAAACTTTAACCAGACGACATAAATCCATAATCAATTGGATCTGATCCAATTTAACACATTTATTTGATGTTGAGCATTACGGCCAAACCAGGACCAATTAATATTAGAGGTTTAGCCAATATGGACTTTAGTTTTGCATGAGAAATGGTTTCAAGCTATTGGACACACTTTACAGGAGTTCGGTTAATGGTCTTTCAAGTATTGTCACTGAAAGTGCTCATAAAAATTACATAAGAAGATTATATGTAGACTTATACTTGATACGATCCAGTAATATATAGCCCTAAGGTAAAAAAGAATACCACAGAATACATGTTGAAACTCACGTCACTTTCAGTTTATATATAATAATATATATACTTGTGGACAAGCTTTTAACCCTTTCAATGCAAATTTAGAAACTGAGTGAACACACTGCCTTGTGGCTTCGAAAATAGAGGCATTTTGGTACTGAATGAAAGGCTTGACAACCAATTTGGATATGAAATCATTAAATAGTTAGATGAGAACAAATATTGATTTGATTAGCACATAGAAAGATTAATATCACTCAGTTTCAAACGTACCTGTGCTCTTTTGTCTGGTCGAACACATAACCAACATCTTGATAATTCTGCATCATATGTTTCATGACAAACGTCTGGTTCCTTTTGAGTGGCAAATTGAGTTCCTCTACTTTAACCACGGCACACAGCAGGTCCAGGAACTCTGGAGCCTTTTCTTTGTGTTTTCCTGCCAGTCGAACAATATTGGCAATCTGGCGCTCTGAGATTTTGAGACAAGTATTCTGATTCCCGTTGAACACCTGTGTGGTATAAAATGCACATAATGTGTAATATGTATACATAATTTACACAGTTCACATTTATGCATACATACAGTCGTACATACATACATACATACATACATACATACATACATACATACATACATACATACATACATACATACATACATACAAACTGTTCAGGTAAGATCTGAATTGATTTTTACCAACTGCAACTTCAACCAGCACTTCCCACACCAGGATCTTTTGCTTGTGCACCAAGGCTTTGTTTTATATCTGTATATTCAGCTGTACGTTGCTGTGTCAAAATTTTAATCAGCGTTGGATTAGCAAATGCAGACCGGGAAAACGAGTACATCTTCTTGCGGAACAACAATTTTGCTGAGCACCAGCAGGCCTCAGTTGAAGTATACAAACACCAAGCATTTCCTGTTGTGTTTACGTGGACAAATAACTGATCATCACCAATTTTGGTATGGTTGCGAATACTGTATGTGCGAATATGGCCGCTGCGTCATCTGGCAGTGCTCATTGGTGCATAGCGACTCTACATCTCTGGCAAACATGAGCCAAGCGACGGGAGACACATCACTGTCACAGACAGGGCCATATGTTCATTTCTCTAAAAATTATCGTTTTTTGAGAAATTTCAGTTCACAAATGCCAAACTGGTATTCATCTAGTACTTCCCGAGCCATATATAAAGACAAATTTTCATCTGCCTTTAATAAGTATTCTTTATTTCAAAAATATTAGTAATATCCCGCTTATCCCCACAGGTACGGACCCGTATCTCGCCATATCCCGCCAAGCGAGACTATGCGATCAGGTATGCAGTTCTGGTGAGAAATTAATATGCATATCTCCTATTGTATTTTACTAATTTAAGGATTACTTTTCAATTTTTTTTTGATGAAATTTGCATGGAAGATCATTTCAAATTATATGCTCATGGTCAACAGCTTTGCTTGGCACGCTCTGGGCGCATTACACCCAGATCGTGCCAAGGAAAGCTGTTGACTCAGGTTTCTATCACGGTGGAATGAGTTAAGCGATATTCGTGATAAGTAAAACTTACCTCGGTAAGCGCCAATGCCAACTCCAGTTCAACCCCTCTGATGCGCAGCAAAGTATCCAGAGAGCCATAGATGCGATTCTGCACGAATTCGTTACCCTTTGCCAGATTCTTCAACAACACCAGCGCACCTTTAAACACTTTCTTGATGTTCTGATACTTCTCCTGTGCGGATTAACAACAAATGCGGACAAGCTGTATGTTCATGAAAAGACCAGCGGGAATAACAAAGGCTTACTGATTGAGACTCTAAAATTAGTTCTGGAGATGAAGAAACTAGTATGAGATAACATGTAATCAGGTTGCTGAGATCATATTAAAATCGACGACATACATAATATATGCAAAATAAAACAACAACGAACAAACAAAAAGACAATAAAAAAACTGAGGACATGTGCTCATCTCATAGATGATCTAGGAGCATGCCGTGTTCTGCAACAAAGAGGTTATTAGAGTTTTTCCAACAAACAGCATTAAATATTCTGTATCTTGGTATTTGGTGAGACAAACATCGTACCATAATCTAAATAAACTGCTTACTCCATTTTAAACCCCTTCAAATCAACACAATAATTTAAAGTAATTTGTTACTAAAGGAACAAAAAGATGCCATGCAACTACATATTTTACATAATATGTAGTTAATATAACTAACTAACTATATAAACTAACTAACTATAACCACTGGTATTTTGATCTCAGAAATAACTTATCATATCTTTTTATAATGAGGATTGTCATGTTTTTAAACCATTTTCTTGTGCTACATTCTGAAGCATGAAATACAATAGTGCTTGGAAATTACGTACATTCAACACATCAATTAGGACTGAGAAGTAGCTAAATGGGGAAACAATGTTACACTTATTACAAGAATGGGCCAGCTAAAATGAGCTACCTTTCCCGCTAAGACTGGGTCAAATTCATTGTGGACTATGCCAAAAACTGCAATTAAGGAAAGCCTTTACTTGAGACAGGCTATCATGCGATGTCTTGCATAAAATTTGCACCCAAAATATTTCCCATTTACGCGAAATTTAACTTAAAAACTCAAAGCAGATGTCACTTTATATCCGGGTTCTTATGAGCCATTTGAGCGTGACAGGGTACTAATATCTTCTTCTTGTCACGATTCAGTACCATTACAGGCTAAATTGTAAATGCCATATGACTACATAATAATACAGACACCTACATGTTCAAATTCGATTTAAATCATGCACACACTTAAGCAAAACGAACACATATCAAGGTGTTCATAAACAAACTTTCAATCGCCAAGTGCTTCCAAGTAAACAATATTAAATTGCTTAAACTATCTCTCTCTCTCTTTCTCTCTCCATCTATCTCTCTCTCCCTCTCTGCATCTCTCTCTGTCTGTCTCTGTTTCTGACTCTCTCTCTCTCTCTCTCTCTCCCTCTCTCTCCCTCCCTCCCTCCCTCTGAATTATAGAATAGGACTATTCAAAAGTAAAATAACTAAAACAACACTGGAATGTGCACACTTTTTTTCGTTTTTGGTTTATATGTATACTTTAGCGAAGTGTCGTGTTTGTGTTAATAGAGCGTACTATAAAACAGATGAGCGTTAATGATACACTTTGAAAACTGTACATCTGTTAAAACATTGTGTCATTATTGGTAAATGACTCAGTCATATTCAGTAGGTTCAACGGTGCAGCTAAAGTAGCATTCAGATAAAAATGTCACCAGACACAGGGGTAGACTGCAAAAATTAAACTGCGCGAGCAACCTATTTTCTGTGGGTTTTTTGTTTTTTTGTTTTTTAATTTTCCCAAAGCAAACTGGCTATTTTTCATAACAGTCTTCATCACATTGATTTCCCGGACCACAGCGACACAAACGCAAAAATTGACATTTGGGATAGACTTATAATTGTTGAATTCAACGGAACACACATAGTTGAGCGTAACGAATATCTCCACTTGTAAAATAACTCAAACCATGCCAACATCTTACCATCAAAAATGCAGAGGACGTCTGTAATAAAATATACATGTTTTCTAGGGGTACATTATATAGTATACATCAATAAAATAGCTGTAATGGGATGTTAGTTTTGATGGAAATTTAATTGATTAGGTGCAGAAAACAACACTGGCATATTTAAATGCTCTCAGAGGTCATATGTTCACTCACAATAGTGCCCTAGTATTTTCATGTACTGCCATGCTCGCTCACGGCAGTGTGCTTTAATTGTTTCCAACGAAAAAGTAAAGTGACAGGAAACATATATGCCTTATGCTCATTTTTGCGTACCAATTTTCAATATAACAACTGCTGTGTTATCATTCCGTTATCTCGGGACGACAAACTTATCTTTTGAGAGTATATAAGTCTCCTGATAATTACATCATCGTTTGTCGCACACTTCTGTGATATAATGTGCTTCATTTACAACTTATAGCTAGTTAGATGAAACAATGGCCGCATTTTCTTGAAAGCCAGTAGATTTTGCACTAAAATGCAGATTTCCTCCTGTGCTTATACATATCTCCCTAATTTTCTTGATCAAATGTTGCGTGGCAAAATCGGTAGCAGCTACAATTATATATATATATATATATATATATATATATATATATATATATATATACTCACCATCAGTTTTATATCAATATCCTGAGATAAAATATCAAACACGATCTCCAGTACACCTGAAATGAGAACAAAGATTTTTCATTCTTCTCTATATTGTACAATATTTAGTAGCTGTTGCATGTTAGCGGTTGATCTAGGTTTTTTTTATATCTTAGTCTGCCTCATCACAATTTTCATACATATCGTTTCCATTAATGAACAGCTGACTGCCAATCAAATTAACAAATAGGGCCGTTTGACCGATGAAAGGCTTTGCATACGGCCATACCGCCCAATTAAGTGTCCGAAGAGACTTGCATGAAGTGGGAAAACGACCGCATGCTGGTTTTAGTACACACAGCTACAAAAGTTGAACATTTTTCAGTTCAACTAGCTTCAAGAGATTTTTATAAAATCAATGAAAAAGGCCAATGATTTGCACTTCAATCTCAAACATGGCGATTACTATCTTGAGCATTATGTGCCATTTTTCGATCTTTGGCGGCTCCCTTGCTTTTTACAGTCGTGTTAGTACAGTAACTCAAATTTCGGTTATAAACTTTGTGTTAACTTACAGACATAATTAAAAGACAATCAGACATTGCTGGATATGCCCCCCCCCTTTCCCGCGCCTCAGTTATAACCTTGCTAGTCACATGTCTCATTTTGAAATGACTGTAGTCAATAAAAACAGGCTATCGCCGTGACGCAGACACTTGTCCTAGTGACCTACTTTTGTCACATGGCACACCTTTAAGTGAAGATAAATGTGTGTGTATAAAGTTTCCTGAAACTAAGTTAAATAGTAAAGGAATTATAGCCCAGACACGATTCCACAAGGACATGTCACTGTGACCCAGATAGTTGACTTAGCGACCTACTTTTGGTTCATGACACACCCTTTTGTACAAATGGGCCTGTGTATAAGTTTCATTAATCCAAGTTGAAAAACAAGCCAATTATGGCCCAGATACAAAAAATGGAAGGACGGACGCATGGGTGCACAGTCACAAGGACGCACGGAAAAAGCAATTACTACGGAAGCCTATAGGGACCACTAAAAATAAAAATAAACTCCAATATCGAGTTATTTTTTGGAAATTTCCAGTTTTATTCTCGAAATTTTGACTTTGAAAATCTCAAAATTTCGAGATTTAAATATCGTTACTTCGGGATTTTTCTCGAAATTTTGACTTTTATCTCCAAATTTTCGTTTTTTTATGCCGTCCTTTTGCCTCAAAAAAGTTGACATTTCGAGAAAAAGGTCGAAATGTTGGCTTGTAAGAGTCGAGATTTCAAATTTAACAAGTCGAAATCTGGATTAAAAGTCGAAATTTCGAGACAACAAAATCGAAATTTTGAATTTTTCAGGTCGTTATTTTGAGAAAAATTCCGAAATTACGAGACTTAAATTCGAAATTTTGAGATTTAAAAGTCGAAATTTCGAGTTTCATTTTAAATTTTTGTGGTCCCTATAGGCTTCTGTACAACACAGCCTAGCATGATCGTCATGTGGATGGATATAAGCCATGCTTCACGAAGTTAAAAGGCGGGAAAAATAAATTTAGCGTCAACTTTACGCCATCTGCCTTACCGTGGTTGATGAGGATAATCTGATTCATTGGGTGTCTCTCGTCTGGTTCATTTGGCAAATGGCAAAATCTGCAAGGAAACATGAACATGAGGACCGTGACAGTCACGTGTATGCTGCCCTTGTACTCACAGACGTATGTGGTCATGTAACATTGAGAATTAAGTTCAGGTCTTCAATATGCAGTCTCAACTGAGTCACTACCCGGGACCATCATAATATGCAGTAGCGAATTACACATTTTTTAATGTATACATTATAAACATCTTTGGGTTTGATCCACAGTAAAGCGCACATATTTCACGAAAACGAAGTGTTCTGGTAGTTAAGCCAAAATACCCGTTACTATTTTTCAGGCTGCTATGACCTTCTCAAAAATTAGGTATTAAACACGTTTTGATAAACATGAAAATGAAAATTTTCAATGTCACTTTATTTGTATATTTAAGAAGTAGGCAATGACAGGAACGGTTGTGGAGCGTACGTAACCTGGGTTTAAGGTACTGAATAACATGGAAATGACATGAGCTAATTCTTCTGATGTGCTCCTAAGCCAAATCTTATTTGTAACCGACGCTTTTGTTCTCAGTTTAAGACGAAGCAAGCCCTAACAATGATTGGGCTGCCCTGAATCTTACTCTTTCATCTGTGCCAGTATGCCTGCCACTTTCTCAGCCTGTTCGTCACTCAGTTTTGCATTAGCCAGACGTCTAAGGATTGGCATGTGTATCTTTACCTTCTTGTGCACTGAAATTGACTGCTCAGTGATCAAAACCTACAGAAAAATGCAAACGAGATTTTCAAATGCAGCCAATGGGAGAGGAAATACTTGTGTCGTGTTGGTAGGGCTCTCCTCTCTAAAATAGAGGACCATTCACCTTACATCAACAGCTTATATCCCTTTTTTTCATCATACATTTGAGTCGTGATCCATGCTAGTTTAAACTGTGTCAGCTGAGATCTCGGGGAACACAATTCAACAGACATACTGCTTGAGTCACACAATTGCGCCAACAGTTACACCTGCACAATTTTTGTGGAGCAAACTTAATTATTTAATGTGGGAGCCAGTGGTGTCCTTAACACGTAATAGCGATGGAAAGAAGCAAAATAAGAGTGTTGGAAAAAGGAATAACTAGGCTGCCTCACATACACAGACAACGCTGTAAACAATCCACAATTATCACAAAGCAATACCTTGTTTTGGCTTGCATATGCTTAATTAAACCATCTACAATGTTCTTTACAATGTCAGTTATTGGTATAAACAAATGTGGTTAGATCAATAAACAAAATGCAGGATTTTTAATGAACACAATGTCGGGAGTATCCATGAAGACAATTGTGGTACGACAAAAATGTGAAGAGAAAAAAAAAACACACATGTGAGAGGATCTATGAAAATGTCGGAGGATCAATGAACACAAGGAGTCTAGGTCTAGACTGATGAACACAATTGTCGAAGATCAATGGACACACATGTGGGACCATCAGGTAATGTTTGGGTCAATCTGAAGTAAATGATGCAACACGGGCACATCAAGCGAAAAAAAATCCCAACTGAAACTCTAGCACATGAGGTACAGTTTTCAAGTTTCCCAGAAAATTACCGAAAGCAACATGCGTTCGTGCATCTCTGATGTGGCGATATACGAGTCCGAACACGTTTAACATGATACATACCTGAGCCTGAACGGCACGACGAAACAAATCAAATTTCGCTGTGAAGTACTTGTTCAGCAGAAACATTGATTTCGTTCTCATCTTGTCGTATTTGTAGTTAGACAAATCCTGTAAAAAGTAAGGAGTCGCTGAGCTGACATTTGCTATCAGAGACAGTCAATCAAGTTGGAATGGCCAGTCAAAAATGTGTTAAAACCTGCATGCCTGCTAAACAGAATTTATCCTTACCACTAATATATATATATATATACATGATATATGAACATGAACGTACGTCGTTCCTTTCATCTGCATCAATCTGCGGCCTCGCTCGAGCATGTGTGCTGCGTCTTGTTTCCTCTCAATGTGGAATTTCATGAGTTAAATCACAAAATTGTATGAACATGTCTAATCATAGACTCACCAGCATGATCTCCGGGATTCTCTTGCCGAGAGTAAAAGACGTGGATTCCATCAAATCATTCAGATCCTTGAGTGATTTCTTCCTCAAGCTACAGTCAAAGGCACATTTACTTTACATCAAGCACAAAAATGCGGTTCATCATTCAATGTACACCATTTTTCTAATGAGTATTAAGATACGACAGGTACGCATTGCGGTTCACCTAATAAGAATTATGATTGTTTTTCTTTACTCAAATGAGGATTTGCTTCCAAACTTTATATTTCGGCTACCATATGTAGTCCTTGTCAGATATGGTTAACTGCTTCAGTGCCACATTTTGGACCAAGTCAACATCTTTCCGCAGTGCGCTTAGGGTGAATTGGACTACTATATTCTAAGTAACTCCAGGCTGGTACTTAAACGAACCGTCTTTTTACAAGGAACATGAATCTAGCATCTGTATTATGATACAGAGTAGTTCGTGTTTAGTAGTTCGACTTTCGTCGCGGTTGGCACTGAAAGAGTTAAACTAACATGAAGTGCCAAGAGTATGAAAGTGGCCTTTGTTCCATGTCATATATTTGTGTAACGTCCTCCATAAAAGTTATACATTTTATTCCCGTTCCTCAGGACAATTCAGCCAGCGGTTTTGCAGAAGTGAAAACTGTAACAACAACAAATTTGTTTGCTCAAAAATTCATGGGGTTTTGTATCGATGACTGTACGAGCATAAAATATTAAATGTCATTCAAAAATGACATCAAGCTTAAATAAAATTAAAAAGATATTGTTTTCCTGGTAATGAAAGTTCATTGGCACTATCTTGGCACAGTTACTTGCTTGATAAGGTATAAGGTAGTATTTTCTTACTTTTGTTCAGCACTATCTTTGGATTCACCAGTTGCTTTTCGATCAATCATGGAACCTGCTCGTTTCGCTGTGCTTTTGTTGTCCGTGGATTTAAAAAGTGTTGCAAATTTCTGAAATCGTTGAAAATTCAAGCTTATTTCTTTGGCAAAATCGCCCAGCCAAATGTAAAAGTCAGACTTTATGACCTCTGATCGATCGGTACAACGACAAAAAGATTTTCCGTAGGAGCCAGAGTGATGTTATAGCATGTGTGACTGAGGACCCAGAGTGATGTTATAGCATGCTTGACTGAGGACGCACAGTTATGTTTTAACATGTGTGACTGAGGACCCACAGTGATGTTATAGCATGTGTGACTGAGGACCCAGAGTGATGTTATAGCATGTGTGACTAGGACCCACAGTGATGTTATAGCATGTGTGACTGAGGACCCACAGTGATGTTATAGCATGTGTGACTGAGGACCCACAGTGATGTTATAGCATGTGTGACTGAGGACCCACAGTGATGTTATAGCATGTGTGACTGAGGACCCACAGTGGTGTTATAGCATGTGTGACTGAGGACCCTGAGTGATGTTATAGCATGCGTGATTGAGGACCACCTGTGATGTTTTAGGTGTGTGATTGAGGACTCAGAGTGATGTTATAGTATGTGTGACTGAGGACCCAGAGTGATATTACAGCATGTGTGACTTGTACATTGAGAACGTAGGGCCCGCTTAATACACTGGCAATTTTGCATAAGTTAATATATCGCTAAATCTAATTTCAAAATAGGAGTAATGGCTCATAGCACAAGGAAACCAGACTATTTTTTGTCAGCTTGTCGTGGGATTCAAACCCACCGTCTTTGGTACCATCGCCAAGCCACATGCGAAGTCCAACACTCTGAACTCTGAGTCATAGGGACAATCCGCACGAGGATTGACCGAAGATCCAGGGTTATGTTTTAGCAGAGTGACTTGCACTCTGACACAGTTGGGTTTTTCCATTGATTGGCAATTTTATGTGCAAGTTAATACACCTCTGATATCATCTCGAACTCGGAGCAACGGTCCACAGTACAAAGAAACCAACACAGTATGATCATATAATGTCAAATACCACGCTTTTTGTCAGCCTGTTGTGGGATTACAAACCCTCAGCCTTTTGATGCCCTCATCTAGCCTAGCATAACAATATCACACATCGGCGTTTTTAACATATGGTATTCTGACACATTAAAAATCTGCAATAAGAATGAAGTAACCTAAAAACTGTTTACCTCTAATCTTGTATTGAACTGGAATGTAAGAAGCAGCTCAACGGACTCCATGGCTCTGAAATTACAGCAAGGTTACGTATCAGGTATAGCTTGTTTTGCGTAAAACCCAAGGTCCAACACTGCCGATATCCTTATTTTGCGTATTCCATCATTGAATAACTGTATTTCCGCAAAAAGTAGTAGCGTGGATTTTTTTAACATATTCAACAAATATGTTCAAAAGCTTAGCTTCCCATTGAAAAAAAACCCATCGTGGTGATAAATTGTCAATATCATAATATCGAACCTTAAATTCAATCAAGAGATTTGACACGGCCCTAGGGTAGAAGAATGATAAAATTTGTGTTTTTAGCATTATAACTAACTGATCACGGGTTCATCATATTTAGCAGACAAGGTTTTTACAGTGTCGGATTCATCATATTTTTTTCTGGAATCAGAGACTTGCGACTTTGTTAATTTTTAAATTTGAATATTCTCCATGACTTTATTTATTTTTCTTAATTTGAATAAATTCTCCATGTAATGCAAAAGAAAGGCACGTAACAGTCTGTAACAGCAACCAAAGCATACCGGCGACTTCAGCATATTGTCGTCGACACTTGACTTTATTTTGTGGTATTTTGGCACTGCTCTTTTAACAATTGTACTTCTTTTTGCCCTGACAAAGGTCGATAAAAAACTTTCACGCAAATAGTGGGGTTTTTTGTTTTTGTTTTTGTTTTTGTTTTTGTTTGTTTTTTTCGGTTGTTTTTTTTTTTGTTTGTTTTTGTTTTTTTTTTTTTTTTGTTTGTTTTTGTTTTTTTTTTTTTTTGTTATTTTGATAGCTGACTGCGGACGGTCAGAAGATGACAAAGATATTGGAAACACAATAATTAGTAATTTACCAGACAAAATGGGAAAAGACCAACGCGAACAAAGGAATTTTATTATCTATTTATTAAATGCAAGTGCACCTAATTGAAAATAATGCATTCACGCTGAGGCACTTGCCTGCATTTAGCATCTACGATGGCTTGAGTTTCAGGACTGGGCTCGAAACGCTCTTTCTGTCTGTAGTGGTCTAGGACCGGGTCTAAGTCCGATTTAGAACTATCTGCAATAGGAACGAGTATCATGTGTCACAGATTAAAAATAAAGCCAACGGATGTTGTATATATTTCATGTTCGGAACGAGCGGGACTCGAACCTGCAACCTTTGGCACCAGTCGCCTAGCTGAAATGGGAAACGCACATATCCACTCGACCAAATCCCCATTCCTAAAAAGAATGGTTCAATGGAGGTAGTTATGTGCGAGTGCCATATCAACACGGTAATGCAGTATATTTACTGAGTCGGCATATATTTCCAGAATCGGGGACTTAAATCCACCAGCATTAAGGAAATGCCGAAAATATATATTTCATGTTCGGAACGAGCGGGACTCGAACCTTTGGCACCAGTCGCCTAGCTGAAATGGGAAACGCACATATCCACTCGACCAAATCCCCATTCCTAAAAAGAATGGTTCAGTGGAGGTAGTTATGTGCGAGTGCCATATCAACACGGTAATGCAGTATATTTAACATTTGATCTAGTATGTGGATCAACAACAGAAAAACAGAAACTGTCAATGTTGGTAGGTACGAACCGCTCATGTTGGACAGTTGTCTTGATCGTGTTACTGGATAGAAATGATTTCCATTGTGAGCTCCTGCACTGGATCTCAATACAAAAATATCAACCATTTCCAGCCACAAGGGCGTAAGCATTACTAATTAGAAGTGATCTGATAGTCCTTGTTAAAAACTATAAATTTATTCGTGACTTTTTCTTTTTTTTTTTTTTTTTTTGGTCATCGTTTCACTCTGTAAATCAGAGTAAATTTAAGAATTCATAAATCGATCCATTTGTCTCACCGATCGTCGCGTTTTATAAAGGTGGGGTGGTAAAGAAAATGGAAAGTCATGCCCCGGCTGCCACCATTTCTACTGGCTGACGCGTGACTTACCAGGCACTAAAAAGAAACTGAATTTAGACTGAGCATGTCGGAAGTGCTAGAAAGCTCTTACGTGATAAAATGTAATTCTCATGCATGCGAATCCATGTATATAAACAAATAATTCTCTGCACATATTTTGATGGGCTACTCTGACAAACTTCCACGTAACAATTTTACCTTTTAGCTTTGGTAGTGGCTTGTCATTTCTCCCGTCAAGAAGACTCAATAAAGGCGGCAACAGCTGGTCAATATCGTTGGTGTCTCCGTAGTAGCCAAACTTCACCAGGTAGTTCAAAAGTCGAAGCACCTGTTTTCCGATGAAATACTTAACATGTTAATGTCCTTGTCATGCTGACGCCTTTGTATCACCCAGTCCCACTGCTGTCAATTTATTTCATTTCACTGTACTTTTATTTTAGTGGTCATTTTGCTGATAGCATATCATTCGAAAATTAAAACGCAACGAAATAGTATTTTAACACAAAAGTAGACTAAATAGTAACAAGAAACATGTTCTACCATGCATTATTATGGAAAAAATAAGACTTGCTGAAAGTTACCAAACCCGAATAGGTTTTAACAGGTGCCCTGTTGATGACCTTGTGTTTCAGTATGGGCTTATGGATTCACCAAGGTGTGCCTGTGCAGTGCACCCGAGGAAAGTGTTATCCAGGTTTTTGACTAATGTAATAAATATAACGCCGAGAAATATCAAGACCTTTTCAGCCAGCTACCATGGTAAACACAGGCAGTATTTTAGTTGATGATGCGAACAAATCGACAGACTGGAATGCAAAGTTATTCGATAGTGTGCAAAAAGTTTATTCTAAAAATAAACAAAATTACTACAAATAAATTATCGCCCTAGCAATTATTTCCAACTTTGTTTCTTTATCTCTGCTTTCCATAATACTGTGTTGATCTGCGGCAGGGTTTTGAAAAAGAACCACATATATATGAATGTACATTAGTATCGGCAGTTTGCCAAGTGGTTTTATGCTGGAATATTATGTTTTAACATTACCCCCAACAAATTTATAAGACGATTCATGAAAAATTGAAACTTAAAAACACTCAAGCGTGACAATTTGCTCAAAGTTAGCAGGGTATATATTTTGGTAAATCACACTCACTGTTTGGAAAGGCCAGCTTTCGGGGGGGGGGGGTGCTGTTTGTTTGGTTTTTTTGGGGGGGGGGCGGGTGGGGATATTTTGTTGTTGTGTTGTTTTCTTTTTTTGAGAAAGTCGAAAATGTGAAACAATTGTTGATGCACGACGTGGAGAGGATCACAAGATAAACTCCCCTTACACACCAACCAACTGAGCAAAAATGACAAGATGTTTGTTTTAGGGTCCTAAATATGTTTTTTTGTCTACGATAGTAAAGTCCGTACTGGCGTGATGAAAATATTTTTGTAAATGAAAAAATTCCCTTTTCCCATTATAATCATGTCTACAAAAGAGTGTGGCAGATCCTATCTTGCTATCTTAATCAAGGAAAACACGAGTCAAACCCGATAGGTATCCCAGTTTATACTTTATGCAATTCTGTTTAATCCCACCTAAGCTACATTGGTATTAAGGTTACCTGGTCAATCAGCATGTTGTGTCCTCTCAAAGACGCAGTCATGTCCTTATTTTCATCCAGAAACTTGGCAATCCAGTTTCGCAATTGAGGGAATATCTCTACCAGGTCCTTCGGCATCTAAATCAATTAAAAAATAAACAGACAAGAGTAGCACGTGGTCATTTGCATATTTTATGACCTGTTGGGTTTTCCATATATGCAAGCCCAAACAGAAATGCTTTCGATCATTTACAGGATAAATATGGATCTTTTATCTCAGATCATTAAAAACAAAGCCCTTGCAAAATCATGATCAGGATAAAAACAACACAACCTTTTTGCCCTTTGAAAACGATTTTTCATCTCCAGCAAATTCACACATCAGTATTCCTACGTGCTGTGTGTTCGCATATTTTTCCTTCACATGCCACATACATAAGTGTTGAACATATTATCCAACGATTCAGCAAAATAATAAACTGTAAATGCAACAGGAACATTTTTTCGCTGTTAAGATATTTGTTCAAGATGAAGTCTTTCAATTTGCAGTGTATAAATTACTTTGATTGTCCTACTTAATATATTTCAAAAACAACTTGAGTATTAATAAAAGCTTAGGCAATTTAACTTTACGATGGATTGCAAAAGTGGATTTGTTAATTGCAGTAGCTTCGCCAGAATCGTGAAATGAAATGACTACTTTGCTGAACAAATAATTATATATATATATATATATATATATATATATATATATATATATGTATACGTACATTTTACTATACTACGCGCCATATGAGGATATATATGGTGTGTATATCACGTAGTACATGCACTAACAACAAAGTATTATCAATCAAATCAAGGAGCCTGTCAAGGCATCTTGATCAGATGCACTGTTACTGTGTTTTCACGGCGAAATTTAAATTTCAGTTCGCCATACATATTAAGCATTTCAAGGAGCATGTGATGAACGTCAAATATGGGCCGATGCTCACGTTACGATAACAGTGCGGGTTTCCAAAAGGAAATCTGCAGTTATCAGCGCAAGTCAACAAAACAGAAGCAGGATTGCAACTGACAGAAAAGATGTGGTCATTGTGTACAGATATAAATCAAAGTATCTGCATGGCGCCACGCAAAAAGCTGGTTAGAGCAAGATCCAAAATATGAAAAGTAAAATGGTTACCCCTGCGGTTCGTTTGCTGGTCGCACGTATCTGTAAAAAAGGGCTTTAACAAATGAAGTGACTAGATGGATCATCAAAGGCTTGAGCCCCTATTTTCTGAATTATAAATCATGTGCAGCATCCAGAGTATTTCATACCAAGAAGCTACTTCATGTACATTTTTAATGGGATATTACTGTTTGTTCATCATAAAAACCCCGTCAGGATAAGGTTATGAATGACAAAAGGTTATAGATAACGAAAATCCATCAGGACAAGATTATGGAATTTTAAAATTCAAAATCCATTCGTCTTCATTTAGTTCAAGAGGGCCAGAAGTGGTACAGGTTAGTATGTGGCCCCTGCGAATTTTCCATGAAATGTGTCTTTTTTTCAGGAAGTTGCATCGTCCGCACAATAAAATGCATGTTTTTGGACGTGTGCCTCTGTCGGCAGCTTATTTGGCGCGTTTTGCTGCGTATTACGACTAATTGTACATGTACGATGTCTCCATATATCCGTCATGTTGAAATCGTTTCGACAGTGCATAAAATACAGGGACAGGGAGAGAGAGAGAGAGAGAGAGAGAGAGAGAGAGAGAGAGAGAGAGAGAGAGAGAGAGAGAGAGAGCATTTCCATATTGTTCATATTTTATCCAGTTGTCCAGTCACATGGCAAAGTAATGAATGTAGTATTGTGGCATGAACAGCCGAAACACAGGAAGTTCAGATGGTGGTGAATGAACATGGTTAATTCATCTGCTGATGGGAAGCTCTGATCTTCAATACTTAAGAATGCATCATATAAGGGGCAAATGTGTCCATTGAGGCAGGTCATCCAGTTGTTTACTTATCAAAATCAATAAAAGTAATCAAGTTATGCGCAAAAGTGTTCTATCACGAAAACAAGACTGAAACGAGTAAAGGTCATTATGACCAAGTGTGATATACACAAGTACAGGTAGCATGTACTGCAACTAAAGAGACTGGAAACAGTAACGAAGCGAGTTTTCCTTCTCGGGTTAAGGAAACTAAAATATCATCCACCTTGACCTAGATACATGTACATGTATAAGCACCCTCACCAACCCCCAGGGAGGCCTTATGACAAGGGGCCCAACACCAGGCGGTGTGCCGGTGTCGGCTCTGGCCCCGGGAAACAGGGCAGCACAAGCTGAGGGGGACAATCACCATGGTTTCTCTTAAGTCTCCCCATTCATATTGTTTGTTATTTTTTTTCAACCTTTTATTTTTCTCGTGCCACCTGTAGACCGCCGGAGACAAGTGGACGGCCACAACAATGTTTTTAATGAAAACTTCATGATTCCAGGCAGTATCGGCCAGATAAAGAAAAGACGCTTACACTGTCCACATAGCTCTTCATGGATCCTCTCCCTCCAAGATCGTCATAGACAAATGACAAGTTTGTATTGTCCAGGATGGAGTAACTGTTGCCAACATCTACGAACATCCCTACAAGAGTAAAATCAATACATCAGGCAGCTGGATAGCCCGCTATACTGTAGAAATTGACGCTACTTGACTGACAAAAATTATGGCATTTTTCATTATTTCCAACGGTGAAAGACTCATTCACACATAAAACGGTCCGACGATAACAGCTCATGCCGTATAAAGCATGACATCGTCCCATGTTAAAATGACATATTGCGAGTAAACTGTGAACAAATCTCAATAAGATTTCAAAAGGTGAGATTTTTTTGTGCTCAGAAATTACATACCAGAGCAAACTTGTTGAAATTGTCGAAATTTATCCATCTCAAAGCTCCAGTATGTTGAACGTTTTAAAATTACATTCCCCATTTCTACACTGTACAACAGGGTGCAAGTGTATGTTCTTGTGACTGGCCACTTGAGGACAGCACTAGTCCTGGTTGGTAATCACACACCAGTAACCATGGCGGAAGAGTAACAGTAAATACGAGACATGCAATTAATTTTCCGTCACAAAGCACGGGGTAATTCACGTCTGTCTATCAGGCATGACACACGGGTATATCACCGTCATAGACAGGGCTTGATACCCGTTTCTCACAAAACAGGGTCTTTGGAGAAACTTAAGATTACAAATGCCAAAGTCATATTCCTTTAGTGCTTCCTAAATTGGATATTAGAATATATTTCATTCTGCCTGCTTTAAGTATCCTTTAGTTCTAAAATATTAGTATAATATCCTGCGTGTCCGCACAGGCAGCTGCCCGTATCTCGCCAGGCGAGATTATGGTTTCTTAGAAAACCAGATATGCAGTTGTGGCGGGAATTAATATGCATGCCTAGTATTGAGGCTAATGTCTTGCAAATTACTGTGAATTTTGTTTTTATTGGGTGTGTTTAGTACTTTTGATTTCAAATATGATTTTAAGTCACGGGGCGCATTGTGCATTGGCACATCGTTAAGAAGCAAGAGAAAACGTTGCCATGCCTGCAGCAGGTGTCCGAACTAATATCAGGGCTCAAGATTAGGATTTGTACTCACTAGCCGAAATGACTGATATTCACTAAAGGTTAATTTAAATTCAAAATTAGAATTCTTAAATTGATCACTAGCAAAGAATATCTGGCTTACTGCAAAATTGACCAGCCTTTGGCTAACGGCAGGTGCTCATTTCAAGGCCTGTAACATTATGCCAACATAAATTACTGTAAAACGTGTGAGGTTTTTATAATAGTTGAACTCGCCTATAATGAGGTCACAGTATTTGGCCCGCAGAGCATCTGGGAGCTTTTTATCCTTCAGACAGGTAAAGGCCTCCTCCCACGTCAGATACCCCAGCTTCCTCGTCACGATGTCAATACTGTATTCATTGCGACCCTGATTTATATTGAAAACATTGAGGTCTTTTTATTCGTAACACTGAAACGATAGGGACACTTTGGCAATCGTGTATACTCCATGCCATAGCAGCATGTTCATTCTTGACTGGTTTAGAAACAATCAAAATTAAGACGAAAAAAAATTCCAATTTTTTTTTGGCTCAACTTTTGAGAAGAAGTACATATTTAACGTTTACAGCGGAACGCCAGAATTAAGATCACCAATGGTTACACGCTAAAGTGGTCTTAATCAGATGCAGCCTTAATTTTGAAAATGTTTACATAATATATATTCACATTAACTAAATGATCATGCTTCAAAAAAAAAACCCTAAGTGTTACTTGCGAGGCACTCTCAACTGTGAGGTGTTTTTATGTGGGTTTCCTCTGTACTTTGTCATTACTCAAACGGATATAATTTCATTTGAGTTGGTGACCGGCAAGCTACTATAACACATTGACTGAATCTCCGCCGTATTTAATTTGATGAATCTAAGTTTACTCAGCTGCACAAATTCAATGACGCATACACTCACAAAACAAAGCCTTCCAAACAGATCAAGCTGGTGTTCCAGAAAAAGGTACTCCTCACCAGACGAATTGGACTTCTTTTCCTAAAAATATATAAAAAAAAACAAACAAACAATCGAATTAAGTTCAAATATAAGTATTCAAAGCAGTAAAATGTAGCTGAGTCAGTGTTGTGATTGTTACAGAATACAAACCCACGTATATAGCATAGAATATTGAAAAGGCACATAAAAACATAGCACTTGGTATAAAATAAACCGTCCTACAGAGTACTTCACGAGATTCCAACATTTCGCATCTAAAAGTGTGATCAGATGTGAAGTGATATTTTGTGAGTATTGATGCGATTATATATTTACGCGTGAGAACGGTTTTGCAAAATTTTGGGTAGGTTCACATGCGGCTGCAAAGATCAATATGTCTTCCCGGAATTGTATACGAACACTCGACAGCATTTCCAGGGGCAAAGCGCCTAGGGTGTGCCGAAGGAAAAGTTTTGTTCATTACGTCCAATAATTAGACCATGACCGTTCAAGGGTTAACCCTTTCCCCATTTAACCAGCCAACACCGACTGGTTGTCAAATGTCGTCTGCTTCAATGTTGGGGACTAATTGCAACACCAACAACAGATAAATTGAATGCGAATTGCAGATCAGACTTATCTGGCAAACAGCTTCCCCTGGCTTGGTTTGGGCACTTAGCGTCCAACCCAGTCCAAGGAAAGCTGTTGACTCGGTCTTTATTAAAAGGGAAAAGAATGAAATGACACTCACATCCACGAATTCAGATAGCGGCAACCAGACCGCGCCATTATCCTTGGACACGTATATTATTCCTGCTCTTTTATCAATTTTCTCCCCAAGGTCTGTCAGGAACACGCCGCTCTGTGAACATTTAAATTGTAAACGATAAAATTTGTTAACTCGTGGTTATATGCATATGGGCCACAAAGAGGCCACCAGTAATGTTACCGTACTGTTTGTGACGTATATTTGCATGAAATTAATATGGACTTATCTAGAAGCTCAAATTGTCACTGGACAAAAACGTCGCACAAACATGTTCCCAAATGTTGCATCAATCGAACAGTTGATACATCTTGTCCAAATTAAACGTCTGCTTAAGTTATATGCTGGGATCCAATATCAACAATAAAGTTGGCACGCTGAAACTTGTGAAATACAAGATTTAATGAGATCGCTTGGAACCCCCTACTGTATGCAGATAACATTGATTATGCATTTACATAAGTTGGTACATAATACATAAACAAACAAACAAACAAACAAATAAATAAATATTTAAAAACCATACTATAAATTTCTGATGCTCACGCTGGGCCAGTGTGTGAAGGTTGACTATTAATGTTGTGTTACACGCCCAGCTCTTTCTCCTGAAGTTCTGTAATTTACCAGGCAAGAGAACGACGATTCTAGAAATGTACCACTACTGCTGCACAAAATTCAGTTGAGCCTTGTATCTGTCCCAGTCATGTACTTACATCAAAGATACATTTGAAATGTTTCTTTTTGTTAACAAAAAATATATACATCATTAAAAACAGAACTGTTGCCAGTGGTGAATTGTTGCCGAATGTAGCGGAGCCAACCAGTGCTTCAAACAGACAACAGAAACAAAAAGAGCATTTTGTGCGCCTATGCTACAAACATATACAAGAAAGTAGAAGTGCTGAAACCGGCATTTATGGGAAATAAAAAATCCAGACTTAGGTGAGAGTAAAAGAAACCCATTGATTTCCCAACGAGCAAGGTAAAGTCCGCACAGCAAAAGATTCGAGAAAAAGGATGATCAAGGCAAGATTGTAGAATCATTAGCACGCAGGACTCCAATTTTTACAATGTATGATTCTCAAACAATAAATATTATAACTTCGAGGGAATCGCATCCGTTTGTTCATTACTATTATAAAATTTTAATGATTACAGTCACTTGAATATGAAAGTAATTTCGTAAAAAAAAAATAACTACAGATTTTGTCAATAGTCTATAAGGGAAGACACACAATCCAAAAACATATTTGGTACAAACTTACGGTAATGCCCATGATATATTTAATTTGTTATTTTAAACAAATACACACGGAGTGCTGCAAAGCTCATCAAAATCATTTCGCAGGCACTTATGTTATAACACCTGGACAATCTGCAGTAATGATGCCGCTCCAACTAACCAATAAGACGAAGAGAGCCTTGGCAAAGTTCAATGACGTCACCATATCACCACATTTCAATCTAAACTTTGTTGAAGGCGACTCTGAGCTGTTGCAAGTGTTACATTATGAATAATTTATTGCCACTAACTTATATACAGAGACATAAAAGAAAACTGTAGAGAGATAATAGCAAGGGTAAAGAAGTCAGACTGTTTTTACGAGCCCTTGTACGTAAAAAATACAGAATATCTGCGATCGTGAGGCAATGAACATATAAAACATTACGGTAGGTACGGAAGTGCTTTAGCTATATCTGAAATGCAATTTGTCTGTAATACTAAAATGTGAAAAAGAAAGGAGATGGAAATGTCTGAGCCATGGTTTTGCAAAGAAAGCATACCGTTCATCCGGTTATATGTGCCATTTTTGCTTTAGTGAAATCTCCGATAAAGCAAATGTGGGTGTTTGCTGCATAACCTCTCTCTCTCTCTCTCTCTCTCTCTCTCTCTCTCTCTCTCTCTCTCTCTCTCTCTCTCTCTCTCTCTCTCTCTCTCTCTCTCTCTCTCTCTCTCTCTCTCTCTCTCTCTCTCTCTCTCTCTCTCTCTCTCTCTCTCTCTCTCTCTCTCTCTCTCTCTCTCTCTCTCTCTCTTCTCTCTCTCTCTCTCTCTCTCTCTCTCTCTCTCTCTCTCTCTCTCTCTCTGTATCTGTGTGTAAAGCTGCTTAAACAGCAAATTTAGTTGTCTGTTCTATAGCTTTGCAGCCATGTAAATGTAGATTTCATTTTGCCGACATTGCTTCAATTTTAAGAAAATTTTTGATACCGCTCATCTAGTCAAAATAGAGTTTTGAAGTATAAGACGAGAAATTACAGGATAGCTCCCCATTTATCAACAGCACTTGCCGACATTTTACCAAATAGTAAAATTCAGATGATCATACTTCCTTACAATATAAATATGCCAAGAATTCCTGACCACAATATTCAAATGCGATGATTTGAGACACTCATACAAGGAATGATCCTGTGTATAACATAGATGTTTAAAGGCACACCATCTAGGTTGGAGAATGCTGCTTGGTCCTACGATGCTGATTCCACGTGCATGGATAAGGAGAGTAAGGCCAGCTCTTCTGGGCATAATTCGTACCCTCACGCTAGAGGGCGTAAGTTAGACTCACAGCACACTCATGCTGCAGGAGCATACCTCAGGATCGCCTTTCCGATGAGGTTTCAAGGTCATAAGAAAGGTTTCCATAGAATTGGAAAGAATACATACATAATACCCAATTGCAATATCGTATGGAAAAATTGACGGCTCAAATCAGTTGGCTCCTAGATCAAAGTACAAACACTCATTCCCCGAAAAGGTATCAAGGCATACGCCCCTGCAGCACGAAGGACAGGACAAAAATCCTCAATGGCCCAACCCTGTTCAGAGTTGGAATTTATCCATGCTGATCAAACTTCAAAGTGCAAGTCTAACAAATTCTACTCGTCAACCAGGAAACGTCAGTTCTTTGACAGTGTATAAAAGTGAAGACATGACAAAACAGAGCACGATGAAGTCACAGTTGTATGTTAAAGATCCAAGACTTAAAGCTTGCCAGTCCAATTTGGGATCAGGACCCATTTCAGTTACTAGAATCGAAGCTTTGACAGAAGCTGTCGTGGGCGCGCTGGATACACATTTCTGCCAAGCCGGGAACCCCGAAGGGTCACGTGAGGCCACAACTTGTGTGGTTGTACTTGTATAACAGTCTAAGCCAGCCAGCGGGGACTTGAGCAGCAGGGTTCCTCAGCCCTCAGTCTGTTTGGGTCCATGGACTGACCCTGGGGAAAACACTGAGCC